>JANHMN010000005.1:105677399-105735134 GCA_030674055.1 Rhabdomys pumilio
AGACTTCAAAAATACTGACCTTTTCCATAGTATGACGAAGAGTGCAAGGATCCTCAATGATGTGTCGTAAAAGAAGGGTGACTAAAGGTGTAAACCCATTGAAACCTGAGCTCTGGGTCAAATTCAAGATCATTCGTGTACTCTTCAGCTCTGCAAACATCATGGCGTATTTGTGGTCGCGAGTGAGCCTCAAACAAAGGCGAAGGGTGGCATGCAAAGTGTCTGGGTCCACAGGGACGCCCAGCATGCTCACACAGGCTCGGATTAGAACAGTCACCATATCTTCTGTCAGGCCCTGGATTAGGATCTCCCCAATTTTTGTTTCTTCCAGGCTTGCCTCTTTTTCAGTGTTTGTATTCTCTAGGGCTAAGGAGATATCTACAAATTGGAAAAAATACAGACTTTATATAGTTTGACATTTCATCCCATACCTCTCTTTCCAAAATAATCAGCAACTGCTTGGGCAGAAAAACACATCTAAGACCAGATGTGAAGGTGAGAATAGGAGAACATCTCTTTTTGTTCCAGATGTTAAGTCACATGAAGTCATATTACCTTTAAATAAAACATTTTAATATATTCATAATGAGGGGGCTAGAGATAATGGCTTTCTGAATAAGATCATGTACAGATGACCAAGTTCAATTCCCAGCTCTAATGTGGGGCAGCTCACAACTGCTCCAGCTTATAGGAGACTTGATACAATCTTCTGGGCTCCAAAGGCACTGAATGCAGTTAAACAAATCCATTCTCTCACACAGTTAAAAAAAAAAGGATTAAAAATTAATACACAGTACAAAAAGTGCACACCTGTAAGCCCAACTACTTGGGTGGCCAAGGTAGGAGGATTTTTGAATTTGAGACTAGCTTGGGCTATATATAGCAACGACAACCACTTGAAGGAAAAAAAAAATCCAAAATATAAGGCCATACCATTGCCTTTATTTTCTTTACGTTTGATATCGGTCTCCTTGCTTTCTTCCAGTGTCTTCTCTAATTCCTGTCCATTGCTGCCTTTTGAGTTCTTACTCAGTCTTGGCACCCTGAGGAGAGTTAGCATCACAGGGCGTCGATTTCCTGTTTCTTCATTAACCTAGGAATTCAGACAAAAGAAGACTGAATTTAGAAGTAGACATTCTACTCCTTAACCTGACAGGGAAAAAAAAATAGAAAAATAGAACTTTTAGAAAAAATAAAATGCTGTTCCTCTCCTTCTTCTCCTCCTCTCCTCACTCCTTGTCTTCTAGGTGATGAGAGAGAAAAAAAAGAGAGAGAGGGGGACATGGAGGCAGATGTTCCCGTGTCTCTACCAGTTAAAGATAGTTGATATATCTAGGTTGGGTATTGGGTTACACTTCTGATTGAGCATTACCAAACTTATAAAGTCTTTGATTAACATTTTTAAAAAATTGTATAAAAGCAAAAAGGAAAGAAAAGGGGGCATGAAATAGGGGTTTTCCAGGGAGGGGAAATGGGAAAAGGGAATGACATCTGAAATGTAAATAAAATATCCAATAAAAAAAGGAAAAAAAGAGAAACATATTAAGCTATCAATAAATAAATATTTTTGAATGGTTAAAAAAAATAAAATGCATACTCTCTTTTCAATTAAGTTTACATTATAAGTTGAGCATGTACCTGCACCATTGTAGTAAACTGGACAGTGTATCTTCGTCGGCCCGCAGTGAATCTTACACTTGTTTCTCCAGATTTCCAGGCAGAATCAATGGTGCTGTTGTTGCTAGCACTGTAACTACACCAACGCCCAGAACGGTCATCAAACCAGCGCCAGTTGTTGCTGTTTGACTGTAGGTACTAAATAAAATGCAAATGCATAAAGTATCTTCGTATTTCCTGCAATTTCTATTGTCAAAATAATCTGCAACCACGACAACTGCTTAATACCAATGCAGGAAAAAAATGCACTGGGCATTTAATTTACTTCTAAGAGGCTTTTCTTATCTATGTTTTTATTTTTTGGTTAATTTTCCAGTCCACCCTTGACAACTTGCTATCTTGATACCATATTCTTCCTTTTGTTTTAAGCTGTCCTTGACAAAAGAAATATGATCATGAGAGATAAGAAATAAATTATGTTGCTAAGAATTTACTGAGATATTATGGAGTACTACAATTTTTGTTTTAGGAAAATATTTCTAGAGGGACTGCAGATTTTTTTTCAAGCAGCCAACAAGCATACTGATTCCCTGAGTAAGATCTTGAGGCCTTTACCAAATAGTTCCAATAATAATAGTGGTGATGCTGCTGCTGATAATAATTTGAACTCTTTATTTAAACTAACAAAATTCCCTCAAGAGCTGTATTTTTTGGGGGGATGATTTTACAGTTTTCCCTTCTCATCTTTACTTTCTTCTGGCCTACTCTTGCCTCAAGAAATGAAATGGCAATGTAAAACAGACATAGTGCTTAACATACCTTAGTCATCTGGGCTCTTCTCTTAGATGAGATGGCTGTCTTTTCATAAAAATCAATGAGGAGCAACACTGGGGTGATCCACCTAAATAGAAATTGTTTATTTAGTGAAAGCCAGAAAACTACACAAATTGGGAAAATGTCAGGCATTTTATAGCTGTCTAACAATAAACACTTCAGAAAAGTGATTAAGGCCCTAAACTCAAGGGCCAAGTCTAAGAGAAACAGAAGTGAAACCAGGATAGATAAAGAGCTACTCACTTTGGGGTCTGGACTTCCTTTTGCTCTTTGGCAGCCTGTAGGCAGGGTTGAACCACTTCTAAGAGCTTGATTAGGACATTAAGAATGCCACTTGATTCAACCACCCAGGCACAAGGTAGCTTCAACTCCTGATTTAAAAAGATATAAAGGTTAACATTCACACAACTTATTGAATGCAAATTCTCTCTCTTATTAACTATGAGCTGTGAGCTATGTGACCTCAGATAACTTACTTCAGTTTTCTACATTTTAGTTTCCTCATGATTTAAGAGAAGTTGTATCTACACTTCCTGGGTCGTTGTAATGATTAAACATAGCATCAGGCATAATAATGTGTTTAATGTAGAAATGGCTTCTTAATAGTCACCTAAGGCTGCACACTCTTTTTGTTTGTTTTTTTTCAAGTCTGGGTTTCAAGCCTGGCTGTCCTAGAATTAGCACTGTAGACAGGGCTGGCCTCAAACTCAAAAGATCTGCTTGCCTCTGCTTCCCCAGTGCTAGGGTTAAAGGCATGTCACACCACCCAACCTCTCAGTGGCTGTGCAGTCTTAATAAAATTAAAATTGAAAAGTTTTTGTTTTATAAGAAATCATTATAATTTTACAAGAAAACCAAGATAATAAATAATGATTTTTAACAGGGGTACTAATGAAGTGCTTAATGCTTTTTAACAGAAAATCATTATAAGTAATAATAGGAGGTTAGAAAAAAAATAAGTGTGTACACACACACACACACACACACACACACATACATACATACGATATAGAAAAACAATCATAATTATTTAAATGAAAAAGACTAGAAGGGGAAAAAAAATCTCTTAATTCCTTTTAAATGAAATCCTATAACTGACTTTTCTTTATATTATAATGTTACAAAGGACCATAAACATGCAGTTCTAGACTTTCTCATTAGTTATCTTATTCTTAAATCATTATAAAAATTTTAACTCTTGAGCTGGGCTGTGGTGACACACATCTTTAATCCCAGTGGTTGCAAGATAAAGGCAGGTAAATTTCTGTGAGTTCAAGGCCAGCCTGATCTATACAGGGCTAGTTCCAAGACAGGCAAGGCTATACAAAGAAATCCCCTTATATCTGAGTGGTGTTTATGAATTTTACACATGTACATACTCAAGTGCAAAGACAGAAACTGACCATCATCTTCTGACTCAACACTTGTTCTAAAAAGCTCTTCTTGCATTATTCAGAAGTGAGATATATAAACTTTCTCAACTCAGAACCTTCTAACCACATTTCAGTATACATATTTTAGTCTATTGGGAAGAGTGCGGACTCACATGAAATACAACAATCATACTTTGTACTTCTCTTCAATTCAATATATAAGTGCTGGGTAAGTTCAGTAAGTGAATTACCTCAAAAAGTAGTGTTAAAAGCAAGATTCTAGTAGCCAAATTGGAGGCCTGTGGCAGGGTAGCCATCTGACTGATCCACTCTGAAACTGTTTTTGTGTCACTTGTTGTTAGAGGAAGAGCAGCTTTGATCAATACATCAGCAGCTTCCCACACCTAAAAAGGAAGAAAAACAGCCAAGTCATGTACATAGAGCAACCCAGAGTCTGTAAATATTAAAAAACTTATTTCCTCCAACATCAACAGATTTGCAGAAAAATAGAAATAACAATCTATGTATGGTAGAGATTTAATGTTTCAAAAGAAGGCATGATTAACAATCATTTGAAATACCTTTTAAATTTGATTTTGTGTGTACAATGTGGGTTGTTGGCACTACACTTAGGTCACCAGGCTTGGAAGTAATTGTCCTTTATACTTTGCTAAACCAGCTGTTTTATTATTTATTTATTTATTTATTTATTTATTTCGAGACAGGGTTTCTCTGTGTAGTTCTGGCTGTCCTGGAACTCACTCTGTAGACCAGGCTGGCCTCGAACTCAGAAATCCACCTGCCTCTGCCTCCCAAGTGCTAGGATTAAAGGCGTGAGCGACCACTGCCGGCTAAACCAGCTATTCTTAAATTGTATTACAGAAAGCCTGAATTCTAAACCAAAGCACATGAATATAAAAAAATCTTTTCCTGGTATACACAGTTAGCTTCCAAAGGGTTCTGTCAATCTTTATTACAACTACGATGTTACAGTAGCCAGGTTTTAATTTTCAAAATGTTAAATTCCTTAAAATGAATATAGGGATATCACTGCTCTTCTCTATTAAAATTTTACCTTCCTTAAAATAATTTCTGTAAGCATACAGTAAAAGATCGTCGATCTAGTTTTCCTTACAATTTATCTTTTTATTTATTAAGAACATATGCTTTGACCAGCTTCCCAGAAGAAACAGAGACACTTGACTTAAAAAAGGCAGTTGCTAGCCTAGTATGTTAGTGTGTTCCAAGTTCCCCAGTTTTTGTGTGCTGTCATTCATGCCTTTAGTGATAATAACTGTCATTCAGCTCTTTCTGATTCTATGAGTAACACCTCACACATATTCCTGTAATACACCTAACACACTGGTTCATTTAAAAACAAACAAAAAAAATCCCTGTGTTTTCATTATCTTCAAACAGGTTTCATCTTTTAAATGTTTACCCAATGAAATGATTTTATAAAACAAAATCTTAATGAATTAAATATATACAATGATAGAAATTTATATAGAAATTACAAATAAATGCTACAGGGATATTTCTGGATGTGGAAATTAGGGACTTGCTTTTCAGAAATAATGTTTTGACAGAAGACAGGAAAATCAACTTTAAATACTCTCAAGTCTGGTACTTTGAGAACTTACCTGGTTGACAACCTGCTTTAGAATCATATCACGATAGTCAGCTCCATTACGTTTGATAGCTGTCATGATCAGATCACAGACACGGTATACTGTATCAGGCAACTCATCAAGAAGATGGAAGCAGCCTGGTAACATTGTATCTGTGAAAGTGTGGAGCTCATCTTGTTCCAGTGGGTCAGCATCTTGAAATTTCTCTAGACACTTAGCTTCTTCCTCTTCTTGTTTTTCTCTAGCCTTCCGTTCTTCTTCCTCCTTCCGACAAGCAACTTCCTGGAGGTAGAAAAAAGAAGGTGGACTAATACATGCCAGAGGTAAAGGATAAAAAATTAAGTACCTGACCCAGTGTTTGAATATCATCTACATTCTCAAAAAGTTGAATATTTCAAAAGAGCATGGCAATGAATGAAACAATAGATAATGAGGTCAATGCAAGATAGGAAAACCAGACTAAGAGTACCCAAAAAGCATTGTTAGTTGAAATTTACAACCTCCTATGTACTATTCTCTAGAAAACTCATTTTCAGACCCTATCTGATGTGTCCTTCCAGTTTGGTAAATTTAAGTAACATTACCCAGGAAAACATAGGTAAGTTTGGACTACTGGTTACTACTAGTTCCATTTGGGGTTTTATTGACAATGAAGACTAATACTTCATTTGAATCATCTACAGCTTCATTCTGGTTGATAAAAGGTAGCTTAAGGGTAGACCAAAAGGTTGAGATGAACAAGTATTCACTCCCCCGACTTTTCCTACCATTGTACAGTGAGCACAGAATACATATGTAGCATTCATAGAAATACACAGATTAATGGGACAAGATACTTTTGAATGCTAGACTTCAGTTACCTCAGGTGACTCTGCCCTTTGATCCATTGGAATATCCTGTCCCAGAGACATAGCAATTGCTCTCATCATCTGGTCCTCTTCTGACATGCTAAGATCCTACAGAGTAACAACAAAGAATCCAATAAATACACAAATCTCCAAACAAGGAAACATTAATGAGCTAACCAACCTCATAAGGAAAGGGAATGAGCCTGGAATGTTGCTCTCTAATTAAACCAAAGTAAGGTTTGTGTGGGTACCACTACTACAAGGACAACAGGGAAAATTATGATGAAAACTAAATATAGGAAAAAGTTCTACAAACACATAAAAAAATGCAGCATGGCCAGGGGATAGAAGTTTCTAGCAATATCCTAGAGCATAGGCACAGGATATGGGTGAAAAAGGCTCAGCAGACCAAGTTTAATACAGTAAAATGTTAAATTTTTTTTTTGTGTCAACTCACCCGAACAACTCCTCCTATGATTGGAGGAGGGTGGGTTAAAAGGTACTCTGTTGCTTGTTCCATTGTACTGGTATTCAACAGTGCTTCCATGGCATGTTCTCTTGTGAAACCCATGTCCATGAGCTATATTTAAAAAAACACAAACAAACAAACAAAAACAGAGAAATAAAAAAATACAGAAAATGAAGTAACAATTTAGTTTATGTGAACTAACAGTACTTATAAGTCAGAGCAGTAATTTATCATCAATGTTCCCTTCCCTTTGGTAGCTAAATAATATCCAAGCATTAAAGTTGTTTATTGATGTAAAGAACCAATAAACTTCTCAACTTCATCATCTCAAGGAGGCGGCCAAGGTAGATGGTTACTATAATTAAAAGACTTAAGATACACAGAAGCATAAATTAGCATCTATTTTCTGAATTAGAAACTTCTAACAACAGAAAAATCCATCTACAAAATTGATCAAAGACTTCAATTATGAGGAACTAATTGTGAGATATACCCAAGAGTTTGCATATAAAAAAACCTATACCATAGCATCAAACTAAAAGAAAATTAATAGAACAATTTCCTGAATGAGAATACAATTATATATTAGTATAAAAAACCCTTAAATTTATTAAATATGAACTTATTTTTATGATAAAATAGCAATTCATATATGTATATATATATATATATATATATATATATATATATACACACACACACACATACATATGACAAAATTTGAATAAAAGAAACTTCATTCTTAAAATTTGAGGTAGGCCAGGAAGTGGTGGTGCATGCCTTTAAATCCCAGCACTTGGGAGGCAGAAGAAAGCACATTTCTGAGTTTGAGGCCAGCCTGGTCTACAGAGTGAGTTCCAGGACAGTCAGGGCTATACAGAGAAACCCTATCTTGAAAAACAAAAACAAACAAAAACCAAAAAACATTGAGGAAGACAAATGCTAAGTACCTAACATGAGTGGAAAATGCTGCTACCAGAAGACATGGATTATTAAATAAAAATCTTAGTGCCAGGCATGGAATACGTTATTAAGAGTATTATTCAAGGAGTTTAAACAACACAGGATATTACCTTTGTTTTTGGTTGCCAATGATTAGCTAGGCTATTAAGATCCCATCGCTGAAGATATAACACACTTTGGTTACAGGACACAGAGAAATTATAATGGAGCTAGAATATGTCTTGTTGGCTAGCTTTCACAGTGCTAGAAACTGCTATGCAGGCATGCTACAATACAAACCCTATACAATGGTGGCATGATTACTATGGAGTAACTATTTCCTCATTGGATTTGAGGACTGGTCCACAGGAGAGAATTTGTGTCTGGTATTGTATACCTGGTCAAAAGCCCATGGCTAAGAAAGTCATGTTGTTAAGCTGCCCTTTAAATATTTATACCTAGAGATTAGTGTTGCATTCAGTCTTTATCAGAAGTTTCTTTTTGCTGTGGGCAATACTTAATACAGAGACTTTTACTCCAAGTATTGAGAATAAGTAACTTTAAGTGCTTGGCCCATATTAAACCCACCCTCCAAAGGCTTAGGGAGTATGGCAAAAGAGGGGCCAGAAGGATCTTAAGATGGAAGATGAGATGGAATGCTTCTCAAATGCTGCTTTCTGGACATGCATGGGCCTTGCACTCACAATAGTTGTAATTACCTGAACAGGATAAAGCCAATGAACATTCAACTAAGGATGGTGAGGGGTTCACAAAGCCCCACCTCTAGCTGAGGAGCTATTGATAGTTTGTGGCTGCTGGTTAAGAGAGAGTAATTAAGGATGTGACAAATGTTAAGGTTTCTATGTTCCAGTGGATGGCCATATACCTACACACATATGGTCAGCATTAACTGGACTCAGTGGCTTGCTAATAAAAAAAAAAGAACATGAAGGTAGGAGGGAAATAGGTTGGGGAGACCAGGGAAGGAGGCTGGAGAGGTGGCTATGATTAAAATACATGTATAAAATTCTCAAGAGTTAAAAAAATGAGAAACACAATTGTTTAAATGTTCTTTGAAACTTCTCCCTGCTTTTGGTCTTTAATTTTCAAAATGTTTAATTATTTTAAGGTCATACAGGCTTAGCAAATAGTTTTTCAAAAATCTTTTACTCAAGATTATATTTAACTATAATAGTTTGCCTATTGTTTACCCAGAAAGTAGTTGACAGTACTACCAAAAAAATTCTTTGCAGGTTCCTGAAAGCAATGTAAATAATAACACGAATAAGTTTCTTGCATATAGTACTGGAACCACACCCTTTACCTTTCCTCAATAGGAAAAAAAAATGCTTTGAGAAAATAACAACCAAGGAATTAGTGGTATGAAAGCTTAGAAAATTTACAATCAAGGTAAGTGGCAAATAACTCCCAGAGTTTTGAAGTCAGTCTTGCCTACAGTGAGTCAAGGTTAAAAAACAAAATTTGTGAGCATTAGATTCTGTAAGGTGAAAGGCTTGGAATCTGAGGATAGCACTCTACCTGTTGTAGCTGTTGCTGGTTGACTTGAGGTTCTCTGCGTGAGCCACCGTCTTCCTGCCCTGCTTCTTCTTCTCCTCGAGTTCCTTCCTTCTCTTTGCTCAGTCTTTCTCGAATCACAGGTTCCCCTCGGAGAATGTGGCATAGAATGGCCAACATAGACTCAGCCATTCGTCCCCCATACACTTTAAGGGGTTTCCGGTTCCACAGGTTCTTGATACAAGTAAAGGCTGCCTGTAAGTCATTTGAAAAGTGTATGATGAATTTCTCCATCAATTCAAATCGTCAGAAGGAAAATAAAAACTCACAGACATGCCCCTTCCACAATGATTCAGTTACAACAACATAAACAACAACAAGAACAATTTATACTAGCACTGAGATGGTGGGTATGGTGGGATAGGAGCATCTAATTCATTAAGAAGAACTAATCAGAAGCATATACTTCACATTTGTAGCACAAAAAAATAAGGCTTTATTCCCTTTTATAAAGAAACTTTATCCGGAAACCAAATCCATGTTTTTCAAAAATCCCATTTTAATATGGACAAAGCATAGTGACAACTAGTTAACATTAGTCTTTCCCCTTTGGTTTTAAAAAGTAGAATACTCACTTTTTGAGTTACAACAAGGAAGCGAAGGGCACTAAATTGTGGAAAGTTCTGGACCCCTCCGGGCAATTTGGCAGGCAACGAATGTGGAGATTCAAGCACTGTGGTGGGATTTACCATCTTTTCTACAAGCATAAGCCAGGCATCTAGGAATTCTCCTGTGCCATCAGGTAAGTCTGAATGTTCCAATCCCTCAGAAACAGGAACTTTTCCTCCCATGGATAGAGCCCAGTTGAAAGTTCTAAATTCAAATAAGACAAAAGATGTGAATAGAGTATTAGCTAGCATTTTACATCGAAAGATCACTACCACACTGGCACCCGAATTTTTGTCGACTTTGTACACATTTTTGTTTTTTAGGTTATAATTGTCTAACTTCTTTCTTCCATCCCCCCTCATTCTAATAACGCCCATATATTACTCCATGCTCTTTCAAATTCATGGCCTCTTTTTTCATTGCTACATGAATACATATACATGTATACTCATATATATATTGATAAATATATTCAATCTGTATAATGTTACTTATATGTATATTTTTAGGGCTGACCATTTATGCTCTTCCCTAATTCCTTAATTGTCTGTAAAGATCTTTGTGTAGGTTTGAGTCCTTGTGGCATTCTCCCCGCACTTTGGAGTGTCTATTGCTGTTTTCTCTGTTCAGTTCATGTATAGGCTGACACACTGATGAGACAAAGGGTACAGCTTCTGATGTTACTAGAAAAACTACCAAAGTCTCCAATCCTCTGGCTCTTACAATTTTTCTACCTCTTGTTCCACAATCTTCCCTGAGCTTTAGGTACAGAATTATTTTTGTAGATGTATCCAATAGGACCAGGCTCCACAACGCTGCATTTTGAGTGGTTGTAATTTTCTATAATGGTCTTACTACAGAAGAAACCTTCCTTGATGAAGGATGAGGACTTTATGTATTGAATGAGGCTCAGGAGAAGCTATTACTTTTAATGTGCCATTTACAGATGTTTAAAGACTTAAAAACATCCACTCAAACTGGTTAACTTTATCTTAAAATGTTTTGGCCAAGCAAAGTAATACAGACAAACAAAAAACAAATTTACTGTACTCAAAGAAACAAATAAAATCAGATTTATTTTTTTAAATGTGTAGTAGAAATGGAAAGCCAAATATAAAAAAAGCCGAGATTCTTTATATACTCACTCATGCACACACTTATTTTTTTAAGTTTTATGAGTGTTTGCACACATGTGTGTGCTTATTGCCAAGGAAGAGGGTATCAAATGCCCTAGAACGAGAGTTACAGGTTGCAATATGCCAAATAGGTGTTGGGAATAGAACTTGGGTCCACTGAAAAAGCTCTTCTGTGCTCAATCACCTTTCTAGCCAAAAATAAGCAGAGACTCTTACTTCAGAGGGAAATAAATGGCTTGTTCATAAAACACAAAATGATACAAGTAATAGCTCTCTCTATATATATCCTACCATCACAAAATAAAAATGACTTAGAAAGCTGTGAGCAGGTAAGCCACATAGAAAAGATTAAAGTACAAGAAATAATTCTTTTGTGAAGCAAATGATCCTTACTCAAAAAGAGCATTGTGACCACCAGAGCAGAGAAATTTCTGCAGCATAAGGTGGTAAGGATACTTTCTCTCATCAAAGAGCATTGGAGATGTGAATCCAACTGAACAGATGAAGAATGTCAGCCTAAAAAAGAAAAAAACAAACATTTCTAAGAAGCACAAAAAAAGCAACAGGAAATTAAGTGAAAAAGTCAAAAGGAAAAGTTAAAGTATTTAGGTGAAAGGTTAGGTACTTGGGTGATACTTGCCACTCAATTAAGAATAGGTTACTTAAATGCAGTTTAACAATAAACCCTTTAGAAATGCCCATGTTCTATACTAAGGACTTTAAAAACACTTCATATGGAATATATATAAAGAGAAAGCAAGAGACTTCTAAATTTTTCCTCATTAGAATAGTAACAAACATACATCACTTTTATTGACACTTTTTACAATCTTCACCTAAAATAGGAACTCACCTGAAGCGGGGTGTGGGTGTATATGGTGGGGGCTGCCATGATAAGCCTTTTGTGAGTAGCTTAGTGAGGGCTGAAGCTGTTGATCGAGCAGCAGGTGTTGGTGCAGTGGTGGTACTGGCAGCATGATGGCTCCTCCTTTGGCGGACAGGAGAACCCACACAAAGCTTAACAAGGAGTCCAAAGAGCTCAGCAAGTGCTCGGCCTAACCTGGAAGAAGCTGAAAGCCAGAAGGTAGTATAATTCTATAAACTATTCATATGATTTTACAATATCAGACCTATGTTCCTCTAAAAATAATTTTTATTATCATTATTTTTATAGTATGTCTGTAGGTGAGAGGACACCACTGAGAAGTTTGTTCTCTCCTTGTACCTTTACATGGGCTCTGGATTACAAGAAATATGTTGTCACAGTTTAACTTTCCATCTGAGTGCTGGAGCCCTGAACTGGGGACTCTCATTTACACAGTAGTCACTTTAGTAATCTCACTAGCCCTTTTCTCTTTATATGTAAATTTACACACACAAATAGAACACAGGTTATAAATAGAAAAATATAAATTATGTAAAATATATTAAATATAAATAGAATAGAACCTGTATGTTCTATTCAAGCCTGTCTTAAAGATCACACTCAAAACTTAGTGAGATGAAGCATCTATACAGAAGGAAAAGCTATTCATCTTTCTATTCTACATAAATTCACATTGCATAATTTTAATTATGGAACGGGCTACTGCCTGGCTGGAAGTTCTGGCAGACTCAGAATCTAAAAACTAATGAATTTAACAAAGTTGTAACCAAGCATTGTTTCTCAGTATTATTTACACATGAACAGATAGCGAAGCAGCTCAAAGATTTATCAAAGGTAAAAAAACAAGACGCCCAATCAGCAAAGAAACAGACCAAAAAACATGGTTCCGATCTACCACAGAAATCCCAGAATATTCTAAGGTCACATCATTCAATGAACTATAATAAGTGAGAAATACAAACATCATCTACCTTTACTTCAACTTACAGTTAATTAGTAAAATCCACAATCAAAACAAACATGAATAAAGAAAATCATTAGGATTTGAAGGTCATTTTCTGCTTGCTTTGGGAGTTAAATCTTCACTTTCTTCTTCTATCTGTTTTAGAAAGTAGCAACTATTGATAACTATACAAAATAGGTGCTCTGAATGCTAGTGTCATATAAAGAGGCAAAAGATGGAAAAACAATCATTTCACATCTATAATACAGCTTTGTACCCTGCTAATGCAGGCTCTTGGAAGCAGCCAAAGTAACTTCAATAAAACACAAGAAATTATGTTATTCAAAGAAAAAGGAGACTGGTAACAATTTTGTGTGCTTAGTAACTAGTATAGAGCATGTGACACAATAGTAACTAGTATAGAGTTAAGAACTAGTATAGAGTTAAGAAAAAGGAGACTGGTAACAATTTTGTGTGCTTAACCAGTATAGAGCTGAGAAAAAGGAGATTGGTAACAATTTTGTGTGCTTAGTAACTAGTATAGAGCATGTGACACAACATTCATTTGTTGACAAGAGTCAACAAAGTACATGTGAGAGTCACAAGATTCCTACAACATTGTCTTATTTCAAATAATATGGTTTTTCCAATTTAACTTGTTTGAGGACTATTAGAGCTCTGAAACTCAAAGAGGGAGTTTTAAAAATGGAGAGTCACTGACCTGACAGTAACGGCTTGATTTGTTTAATTCTTGCAGCCATGGCAGGTGTGATTTTAGATTTGCCCTTGGAATCTGAAGAAGAAGGTTCATCTGTCTCCATGGGTGCCAATGTGTCACCATCTAGTTCAATTCCTTCTAATAAACCCTGGGCAGAAGCATCCATACTTCCAGCAGCTCCATCCTGTTCTCCATCTGTAGAAGTAAAAAGGGAGGTAATAAGATCATGCAGAGCCAGCACTTACCTAGTTTTTGAAGCGTCTCAAAAAATAGTTACCTATGGTGCTTGTTGGTATTTCAATTAGTTCCTAAATAGTTACCTATGGTGCTTGTTGCTATTTCAATTAGTTCCTAAGTTTTGAAGATGAAACCAAATCAACTGTCTACACCAAAAGCACAACAACAACAACAACCAAACAAAAACCAACAAAAAAAGACTCCAATGTTTGAAGCTCTAGCAAATAAATACTTGCTGGCATCTCCAAATGAAAGAGCATATGAAGTGTCTTAGCACACGGTATCATGTTTGAAGCTATCACTGAAGGTGTCCTGCTAGAATCTTATAGTTTGTTCAAGCTAAAATTGGACATTATAGAATACTGCTGGACAATTTCATTTCCCAGCATTTAATTATTCTATATACAAATAGAAATTGTGTATGAGGTTTTAAATTGTTGTATTATTTTTATGCATGTGGGTGTTTTGCATGCATATGTCTGTGAACTTACATATACAGCTGATAGCCCATGCAAAAGAGGATGTTGAGGCTTTAGTTACTAAAGATTTTGAGGACCATGTAGGTAGTGGGAAACAAACTGGGTCCCCCAAAAGAGCCTATGCTCTTAATCACTGAGTTGTCATCTTTCTAGCCCCTCATTCTACTATATCTATTTAGTATGTGCATGTGGGAAGACAGGCACACATCCCTGATGGTGCAAAAATGGAATATAAAGAAAACTGAAGTTACAGGCATCCCTACAATGCCATACTTGGATTCTCAACATGGTGCAGAGTGTTCTTAAAGAGGCAGCACTCCAGCCAAAGACACCCCTTTGGAGATAAGTTCTCACACTGGTTCCAAAATCACCATACAGTCAAAGGTAGTCTTGAACGGCTGATCCTCCTGCCTTTAGTCTACAATTATAAATATTACCTGACTGTCTATGTATTCCTAAACCTCACAATTCTTAATGGTTTATGAAATTGTGACTTTTTTGTTAACCAACTGCTAGAAGTGGGGTGGTGAACATATGAAGACTGAGCCTTCAAAACAAGAGTGTAAACTGTTGGGAGAAACAATTCTTTCAGGATTTTAATTTTATCCCCAGTTCTTAATAAATTTTATTCTTTGAGTTGTATTAGAAATGGACTAAAATTTGATATACTTTCTTCAAAACTAACCTCAGAGCTCTGTGTATACTTATTCTCAGTCTTTCTCTCTACGCATAACAAACAGCTGCTATAAGTTCTTATATTTTAAGATGTATCTATTTAATATTAGTTGCTAAGGTTTCCCTCTCAGTAATTTCAGTTCATCTTAAAGAACATCTAAGAGATTTTTTATACATAGAATTGTCTTCAATATTTTTCAGTTTTATGTACTTTGGAGTAGAATTCAGATCTTTAAAAATCTCTAGCAAAACTTTTTATCACTTTCATGTTTGCTACACCAAGGTCAGAGAATTTTATGTGATTTCTGATTATACTATTATGGAACTCTCAATGCAATTAAGAAAAACAGAAGATAATTTCCAAAGCACTACTGTCTAAAAGAAAAAGAATGTAAACCATGCATCTAATTTTAACGTTGAGTATCCATGTTAAAAAGTAAGAATAGGTGGAAGTTACCATTAACAAATCATTTAATCCAGAATGATTAATATTGTTAATTCAGAAAGTTGAGGAAAATTGCTTTTCCCAACAGGTTACAGAGAATTTATACTAAAATGGAGAAGTCATACATGAAATTAAAGTATTACCCTGCCTTTAGGTAAATTGTTAGGAAATTTGGGAACTGTTTTGGAAACAGTTTTGTATTTATGTAAAACTACATGCAAAGAATTTCATTTTCCAAAATAGTACATAAGAAACTAAGCAGGAAATAGTCAACTCTTGGCACTTAAGAAACAAAGGTGTATTTATCTTTATTTTTTTTAACCTACAACACTCTTAAAATAGACTCAGGAAAAATATCAGGAAGATACCTCTCAAATGTTTCACAGTAAGCATGTGACCTGTGGAAGTCACAGGGACAGAACTTAGGAGAAGTAACAGTCATTACATTTTAGTTTCTTACAGTTACCTGATCTTTTTCCGCCCTGGGTCGTACCTGCCTTCTCATCCTTTGGAACTAGTTTCTGCATGTCCGCTTGACCAAATTCACATCCAGATGGTAGGCTACAACAAGGGAAAAAGTAAAACAAAAAAAACCAAAACAAACAGAAGTGCTATTACACTTTACTTATATTCTGCAAGGTCTTTGACTTGCTTGGGCAATACCTCTAAGAGCACTTAAGTTATCCTAAATGCAATAAAAACAACTTTAATTCTTAAAAGTAGCAACAAACAAAATTTGTTTGCATTGTGCTAACACAACCATTTCCAGGAAATCAAATTAAACATGCACAAAATGTTATAATTTGTTAGTTGAATCCATAGACTAGACAGTAGGAAGGACAAAATACTGGAACTTTTTAATCAAATTCACCCACCCTGTTCAAACTTTGTTAGAAAAAACCAAGAGAAATATTAAGAGAAATGAACATTCTCTTACCTGTTGGGGGTACATAGAGAGAGGAGGACAGTGCTTTCCCACACCAGAGAACAGTATAACTGGCTTAGCTTGCTCAGAACACTCAAACCCAACTGAGAACCCCACTGGTTTACTGAGATAGAACGAATTTCACTCTGCAACCAAAGGATAAGTATTTTCATGTTGGTGACGATCTCCAAACAATCATATTTGAAAAAAAATTGATAAAATATCAATCTTTAACAATTTTAGAAAAATTTTAAGATGCAATTTTTTTCTGTTTGGTACAGTATTATTTGTCTATAATTCCAGCACTTTTGGAAGGAAGAGTTTGAGCAATGTCTGGGCTATATAATAGTGTGTAGCTGGTAGAGAACTCACTCTTGCCCAAAAGCAGAAAATAATGTTTTTGAAATGTTGAGCTATTTTTTTTGTAATAAATTACTAAGACATAAACATGGGAAAAATAGTGAATACACACACACACACACACACACACACACACACACACACACACACAGTCAGGCTATTTACATTCTTTTACCACATGTGTATGGGTGTGTAGGCTTGTGGAGTCTAGAAAACAACCTGTTTCTCCGGTGCTAACAACCTTGTTTTTTGAGACAATTTCTAGGTAGCCCACAAGCCCCAGAAATCCACCTGTCTATTTTTAAGAGTGTTGTGATTATAAGCATGTGCAAAGTTTCCAGGCATTTATAGGGAATTACTGGGGATTGAAACTCAGTTCCTTGCTGGGCATGGTGCATGCCAGCACTCAGGAAGCAGAGTCAGGCAGATCTCCTCAAACTCGGGAGGCCAGCCTGTTCTACAAACTGAATTTTAGGGACAGACAGGAGTACAGAGATGAACACTGTCTGAAAAAATTAGGAGGAAAGAGAGAGAGAGAGAGAGAGAGAGACAGACACAGAAAACAAACTCTGAGGACCCCAGCCTGTAAAGCAGTTTTCTTTATGAACACGAAAGACCAGACTGCAGACATAGCATTTAACACATTATCTTCTTATTTGACGTATTGTCTTCTTATTACTGTCTGCTAATGACTAATTTAACTGTTTTGTGGTAAGATTTTTTTTGTCATTATATTGCTGGATCTATATGTACTTATATAGAGATTATAAAGTAATAATAGCTTTTGAGATGGCTTAGGGATAAATATAGGTGCCAGGGAAGCCCAGTAACCTGACCTTGATACTTAGAACCTACATAAAAGCAAAAAAAAAAAAAAAAAAAAAAAAAAAAAAAAAAAAAAAAAAAAAAAACAGAACTAACTTCAGAAAGTTGTCCCCTGACCTCCCCATGTACAGCACACTATGCTCAAAACCCATCTTGTCATCAGGACCACACAAGAGTAAACAAAAAGTTAAATGAAATGAAATGAGTTTCAGATTTATTACTAAAAAAAGACAGTAGTAAGATGCAATGGCCACTAATTCATTTTTGCCTGACAAAACAGTCAACATTTGTTATAGACAGCAAAGAAAAAAATAATAAACTCTAGTCATATGATAAAATATGGCTACATAATATCTAATAAAAACTAAGAGAGAGTGAAACTCCATAGCAACTTAAAATATAAACCCACAACAACCACCAGATATATTGTCCAAAAAAATCTCAGTACTAAATAAAAATAAGGCTGTTCTTTCAGCTGCTACTCCAGGTAGATTTGTTCCCAAGCACAGTAGTCTAGCAGGTATATATATATTGCCATTTTATTGGCTTTAAGCTGAAACCATGGTCCCAAGATTATTCTTACCTGTCCAACTCTGCAAGTGTGAACAAACATCATGATGTAGGCATGTGCAGCAGTGAGTGCATGCAACAGAGGCGTGGCCTGAGCTGAGAGGGTAGCATCAGCAACATTGCCTGCACATGCCAGTTCTCTCAGTAACACCGAGCCCCCGGGGGATTCAATGGGCCGATGTAAAGGCTCCAAGGAGGAAAGGATCAAGTCTAACTGAAGGAGACCTTCTTGAAGAACTTTGGGTTCATGTGACAGGGTCTGAAACAAGAATTATGAATGTGTCTCTACGTAATGAAACACAAACATTATGTTCTTAACATTTACAGTGAAAGTGACTATTACTTGAACTCTCTGAAATTTCAGTCAGTCACGCCTCTCAATTTGTAAATGGCAGTACCAAAATATGAAGCCAGAAATGATATACTTCACTACTTTTGTGTAATAGCATATTATTTTTAAACTTGATGAGCCAATCATACTTAAAGCATGTAAACGTCAAACAGGACTGTCTGTTGTACTTCTGTATA
The DNA here is from genome assembly GCA_030674055.1 of Rhabdomys pumilio. Lineage (NCBI taxonomy): Eukaryota > Metazoa > Chordata > Mammalia > Rodentia > Muridae > Rhabdomys > Rhabdomys pumilio. The sequence continues at coordinate 105,696,025 of JANHMN010000005.1, forward strand.
AGAGGTTAGTTTCAAATTTTGCTTAGAAAAGAGCAATGTTAGACAAAGTTCCAAATCTTTAAAATGAGCCATATCAAAATGGTGTTTTCTTTATATTTCTAATGAGTAAATTGATATTAGAATAAAATAAGTAAATATCTTTGGGGGAGGAGGCTGAGAGGGCATGTGAAACTCAACCCCTCATATAATAAATTAAATGATAAATTAAACAGCTGTATCGGTAACTAGCAGTACAAATGGTGCAGAGGGAAATAAAGGAGAAAGCAAGTATACAAGAAGGCTAGTCAAACTATCAAGAAGTACTTTCAGAGCTACAAAGCTGTCTTCTTTCCAAAACAAGAGCGGTGACTCTGACATTGGCATCAGGAAGGCAAATTATTTTAATAGACAAACCCAAATATTACATTTCTTTTCAAGTTAGGAAAGAAAAATCTGGCAATTAAGGATTACCACTTGTTATGCAAAGCTAGAAATTATTTGCCTTCCTATGGCTTGAAATAAATCTATCCCTCCTCACAGAGCATCTTAGAGGTGGGGTAGTTAGATCAGTCCTTTCCCCTTGTTCTCTTATGAAAGCACTTTACACCTGCAAAGAGTGAAACAAAATAAAACATTAAATTGCAGTTTCTAGAAATTATTTATCACTGCACAAAACAGCCAACAGAGGAGCTTTATTGTAATTACTATCAAAATTTCCCAATCTTTCTTTTTTGCTGGGTTGGAGCCAGATATAAAATTTCCCTCATAATTCATTATAACCTTTCAAAGAAGCCCCCCAAAAAAACAAAATAATTCTGGGGTAAAAGAACACAACTGAGTTTGGCGTTCTCACACTTGATTGATTAATAGTAATCAAAATTGTGGTACTGGACAATCAATGGAAGAGAATAGAACTGAGAAAGAAAACTCCACATTTTATAGTTAAATTGTGTTTGAAAAAAGTGATAGGAGATGGTTTAAAGTACAGTCTTTTCAATAAATGATATTGGGGGAAATGTAATATAAATACATAAAATGAAGCCGAACCTTTTGGGTCTCTAAATACTCCATATTTATCAAGACCTAAAAATTAAAAACTTATAATACCTAGATTAATGTATAGGAATAAAACTGTCTGAAATTTCTTGGATCAACACCAAAAGTACAGAAAACGAAAACGACAACAATAACAAAACACAAAATGGGCCTGGTCAGTATCAAAACCTTTAGTATGTCAAAGGTACTGTCAACCAAATAAACAGGCAACCCACAAAATGAGGATATTTGCAAGTGATATATCTGAAAAAGAGGCTGATATTCAATATATACAGAGACATTCCACAATCAACAGCAAAACACCTTAATTCAATTAAATATAAAATAAAGGACACGAATATACATTTAGCAAAAGATGCACACATAGACAATAACTCAAGTACACAAATCAAGAAATGCTCTGCTAAACACCACCAATTATTTGGGAAATGCAAGTCAAAATGAAAATGAAATACTACTTTATATTCAAGGATGGCTATTATTTAAAAAAAAAAAAAAAAAAAAACCAAAGATCTGGCACGAAAATGGTGAAATTACAATCCTTATGAGCAGCTACTGGGAATGGTAAATAAAGTAGTTTGAAGGTTTCATGCAAATACACACAAAAAATAGAATTATCATTTGATTGATCTATTTCACATCCAAAAGATTCAAAAGGCAAATCCTGATGCGCTATTTATACACTCAAGTTTACAACAGTATTCATCAGGGGCAAAAATAGAAGCAATCTAAATGTCCAGTAACAGAGGAATGGACAAAATGATATAAAGTGTTTTTGGTAAAATATCATTTAGCATTAAAAGGGAAATTGATAAACTGATAAACACTTGATGTCACCATCAACACTCTTAAATACTACACAATGCTATTACATAAGATACCTTCAAGTTGAAAAAGTAGAATGATAGTTGCTAAAGGCATTAGGGGAGAACAAGTAACTTGCAAAAATCAAAGGTGTAAAAATGAAGAAACTTTGTTTTTGGCAAATTTCAAGCAATAAATTACATATCAACTCATGACTAATAAAGCTTGGGGAAAGGGAACGAACACTGCAAAATGAATGAGCATACTAAAACCAAAAAACACTACCATAACAAAGCATGAAGAAAGCTAGAAAGCTTTTCTGGATATACTTTACACTCATATGAATTCAAATGGCATAACTACACGCAAATGCAGAAACAAAGAAAAATAAATCATTTTACTATGAGAAATAGTATAAAAATATATTAAGTGGAACACACAAATTTATCAACTTTTAACTAAAGGTAAGGGAGAACACAATGAAAATACATACATAGATGTAAAATATTTGGCTAGATGTTTCTTACCAATATGGATTTGCAGACACCTGCAACAGCCTGACAGGCAGCAGATGTGGGAAAGTCAATGGGCAGATTGGGAAGACCCAAAATGGTAACCAAAGGTAAGAGTCCTTTCTGATTTACAAATTCTTGGCAGTGGTCATCTGTTGTATTGTTGCTCAGAATGGATTCCACAAATTTCATCTAGGTAATGAAAAGTTTTTTTTTTTTTTACAAGTTAGAGGCTAACACTTGGAAATAAAAGGTCAGTTTGGCATCAGGATAGGGACAACATATCTGCAAGCATATCAGCAAGAAATCAGTATTTTCTGTAATATCACAACTTCAACTAACAGAAATAATTAGTACATACTCATATCATTCAAAAAATAAGAAATTACAACTTCCCAATCCACTTTTTCCACCACTCCAGAAGTCAATTTGAAAGCAGAGAGAAGCTAGATGACTTGCTCAGAGCAACACTCTGAATTATTGGCAAAAATAGGTCTAATGTCTTAATTGTCTCATGTACTTTGTTGTGACGATTCATGCATGAGTCCTTATAATGAACTCCAGGAATCATGATTTGAATTAAAAAAAAAAAGAAACAAAAACTTTAAGGGATAGAAAGAATGTATCATTGAACACAAGAAAAATGATCTATGGAAGTCTAAGTGCTTAATAGTTTAGAATAAATGCTAAGTGGATACTTAAATTCTGGGAAATTTTTAGTGCTCTTTATATTTTCCTAATGATATGGGAAACTAAAAGGCCCATGAGTGAAGGAGAGGAAGAGGGAGAGGGGAAGGGGGGACAAAGAGAAAGAGAGAAACTAAATGTACAATAATAACAGTGAACAGAAAGTTTCAAATATAAAAAGGCTGAGAATATTGGTTAATATAGTGAAAATGTAGCAAGAACGAAGTATTGCCAGTTTTTCCCTCTGGCCCTAGAGAAACTAACATTAAATGACTGTGCTCTGACAACCTGACATTTTCCTGAAAAGCACACATCTTTAGCTCTACAATGGATCTTACCACATTAAGGATGTAATCCATGAGGGGGATAGGTATACGTTCCTCTGTACCAACAACCCTGTTAAGGAGAAAAGAGTCACTTACACAGAAATTCACACCACCAGGGAAAAGGAACAAAGTGAAGTCCTTTTACTAACTCATACTCCTAGAGCCTTTAGTATATATGAACCTTAAGACTATAAGACATGAAGAAAAAAAAGAGCTGAATCAATAATGAAGGAAGAGTTCAGAGAATAAAATAAAAAAATCAGGCCATAAAAATATACCAATTATTATACTTATCACAAACGACACATCCTATCTAAGAGAAATTACTGTTAGAAGAACTCAACAATATGAAAATATTAAAAATAAATTGAATTAGTTTACAGGAAAGGACCAGGCAAAGCAGCAAATATAAAACATAGTCATAATCTTATGTTAGATTTAGAGCTTAGAGAAGTGGAAGTTTGATATTCTTCAAAAAACCTATACTATTAGTCAGGTGCAGTGGAATATGTTTTTAATCCTAGTACTCAAGAGGCAGAAGGATAGGTAGGAGGAGCTTTCTGACTTTAGGGCCAGGCTGGTCTACAAAGTGGGTACCAGAAAACTAAAGGGTTGTTACATAAAGAAACCCTGTCTCAAAAAACCAAAAATGCTTAAGACTGACAAATCCTTATGAACAGCCAAAGCTAAAGTCAATTTCCAAGGCCTCCTTTTCCTTTTAATTTGTACTTGCAGGATGACAGTTCCTGAATTATATAACAATTTATCAAGCTTTTTAGCTTTTTTCAAATGCTTCAACACTAGATGCTAATAAGAAGGTTATAGATTCAGAAATTAAATTGCCTTTTGCAAGAAAATGAGAGGGGGAAACCACCATAGTGTAGTGACATGAAGAGAAAATCTAACTCAAAGATAGAAAAGAAGAAAACTTAAGTAGGAAACAGAACATATGATGATGGTATGTGTATCCTTGGATCTGAGTAAGAGGTGGCAAAGGAGGAACAGAGATAAGTGGTGTTGAAAGAAAAAAGTCAGGAAAATAAAATGCTAATGGCTCTCATGTCTGACAAAATATGAATATGAATGACAAAATCTGACAAAATATAAATTTGCCAACCATGAAAACATTTGGCAGAAAGAAGAGAACAGAGAGGCTTTAAGAAATAGCTTCAGTAATGAAACATCTGAGGCTAAGGTTTAGGGTTGAGGATTTTATAAACATACTCAATGAAACACTTTTAAAAGGGCTGGTGAGATGGCACAGCAGGTAAACACATTCACCATGCAAGCCTTACAATTTGAGTTCAATCCTCAGAATCCAGGGAAGCAGAAAAATCAAGTCATGAATGTTGTCCTCTGATCTTTCACATGTGTCTATGAGATTACACACATGTACACTAGATAAAAGAATGAGGAAAAACCTGCAAAAAAATCTTGTTTTTAAAATTTACTTTATGTTATATATGTAAGTATATAAGTATGAGTGCAGGTTAACTGGAGAGACCAGAAGCACTAGATAGATCACATGGAATCTGGAGTTACAGGTGGTTGTAAGCCACCCAACATGAATACTGTGAACTTCCATAAAAGCAGCAAAGTGAGCTATTTTGCTAGCCCCGTGGGGGCAAGACCTCTGTACAAAGAAAGGAAAATCTTTTTGTTTTGTTTGATCTTCATTAATAGAAGGATTTTTATTGGATTTCACGTCATTTTCCTTACTTTGTAATTTAATAAAAATCACATTAGAGACTGAAGGCTGGTAGTGATGGAAACGGGCCTTTCTACTCTCTAGGCTTTAGCAGAATGAATTGTGTAGCAGCTTACACCTCTTCCCTGTAGAAAGTGCTATTCAATTCAGGAAGATGACTTGACTGGAGCCTTCTGGGCAAAGTACAAACAGGGTGGCAGTGCTGGCCTTGTGAGGAACTTTAAATGACCACATTACCGCCAGAAACTGTGAAATCTGGGAGGCTGTTTTCATCCTTACATTGCAAAGTTTAAGCTTAGGTTTCTCTGGGTCTCTGAACTACCCTTTGTTGTCAACAACAGGCACAGAAATAATAGTAAATTAGTATAGCCCATTCTCCAAAATGTATCAGGCACTGTGCTATGTGGTTTTCAACATCAGCTTAAGTATTCATACCACTCAGAGAAAGTAAGTCTTTCAAAGGCTTAAGATCCTCCAAAGAGAGGAAATCTTTAAGCCAAGACTTAAAAGATTTCAGAGAAAGGACATTTCCTTGACCATGATGCACAACTGTAGCATTCCATTACTTAATTATCCTTCTCAACTCAGCCTCACCTCCTTGGAAAGAACCTAAAGATCTACCTCTAAAACTACAAGTACAAATACTGCTCCAATTCAAAGAAATGTATGCCTCTTTGTAGATTCCAAATATGATCTAATACAGAGAAAGCATAAGTAATACAATGAAATAAACCCAGATGTCCCTTTCATTGGGAAAAGAAAGCTGTAGAGAAAAAAAAAAAAGACAAACCAATAGCATTGTTCTTTACACAACTCCAGAAACTCATTCATATTGTTGTCCTTTCCTACTACATCTTTTAGCCATTTAAAAACAACAAAAATAATCAGTTATCTCCAAAAGAACTCTACCTACAAGCCTAATATTAACTTTATTTAAAGCAGTCACATCCTGGAGCAACAAAAATCTGTATTCCGTAAATGAGTCGTAATTGTCAAATTTTCCTCTGCTCAAGTCAGACTTTCATGGCTCTTGATGAGATTGCCTTTGGCAAAGAAGCTGGCTCAATCTCTATACTCATAAACAATAGCTATAGAGTTGCATAAACCACAGACTAATAATGCATATGATTTAAAAGTTCCTCAGTGTTGAGGTAAAGGACCTACACTTTAAAAATGTGACTGCTGCTCTAAAGGTTACAACAGCCTAGAGGTATCAGGTCATACTCCCTCACATCGCAGCCCATCATTTAGAATGAAGAACTGATACGCACTACCCGCTGGGACTGTTATGGAACACAGGCCTTGGTTGAAAAAGCCAAGGTGAGCCCCTCCTCCCCAGAGTTTAGAACCAGGGCAACGTTAAACTATGAAAATATCTATTAGTATCCACCTAAGTCATGTGGCTAGAATGCCCTGAAAAGCAGCAAGACTTAGAAAGCACTTTTGGAGGGATTGAAAGGCTACTTTCAGAATTAGAGTGGCCAGAGTATGGATACATACTCATAACCCTCCAGTACTTAGAAGGCTAAAGGGGGAAGACTGAGTTTGAGGACAGAGTACAATGAATTACAAACTACTCTTAGATGCCTACTAAGACCATAGTTTCTGAATGTAGATTAGAAACCTAAGAATTTAGACTTACAGTCCTAAGCATTCTTATTCTATATTTCGAACAAAAACTACTATTTCAGTATTATCCATAAGCCATCATTACTTTAAAATGTAAGGGAAAAAAGGTGGTATCCTAGCCTCAGTAAAACAAAAACAAAGTCCATCAACAGGAAAACTAAATAAATATAACGATAGTTATACAACAGACTATTACTCAGACTACTGAGACAAGTTAATATGAATGAGTCCCCAAAACACAGTAAGTAAAACCAAATGCAAGAAACTATGCATTAGATGGACATTTGTATTATCATTCTATTTATAGGGTATTCTTGAATATACAAAATTATTTCATGTACAATAGAAGTAAGATCAGTAACTCCATTCTGGGATGAAATAAAAATTAAAAAGTACAGTGTACTTTGTGGAAATGTTTGAACATATATATAAATAATATTTGGATATATACTCATAGCATTGGAAGATGGGTAGATAAAAATAACTTGGAAGAGTAGGTCCACTTAAGAATAAGAAAGGTGACAGGCACTTGAGCTAAAGCTCTTCGATAAATCTATTAAATAAACACAGAGATAGGGAGTCATCACACAATTAGGCACTTATACAGATTAATACAGAAAAGAATCAGCATATGGGAGAATATAAGCTTGCTTTCCCAATTGGAAGATGTTCTGAAATGGGGAACAAATGTAGATAGTGATATATAATATCTCAAATAAGGAATATAGTATGAAAAAATGATATTCAGAAAATGTTAATTTACTCTAACAGCAGCTTGTATTCAGAGTATACTAGATCTAAGATCTAATATATGCAGATACATACAACACCAACCCATCCTACATTCAACAAATCATTTTTCATTTGTAGACAGGTAAAGCAACTCAACTCTGCAGGGTTATTGGCAATCAGAGTAGGTTGGGACGAAATATGTCTCCCACTTTTAGAAACATGGTTTTAATGTAGATTGAAGATAGCACTAGAAGAGAGCTGTTTGCTGACTCAGGCAAATGGAGATTAAAACTCTCCTTCAAAATTACTGACACAACCAAGTGTACTGCTATAGTCCCAGTAAGTCTTTTTTATTTTTGCTATTCCTGGCTTTATGTACTACCATACTATTTTCCTACCTCCAATGTCCCAGTTTAGCACCAGATCAAACTGTTCGTACTCATAGCTGAAACATTCGTGCCTTTTTCAAAAGTATCCACATATCAAAGGAATATTTTACATGTATGAATGAATGTATGACTGTCTAGAGACATTCCTTCCACTTCTGACATAAAACACTGTTTCATATGTACTTGAATCAAGCAACAGAGGGAGGAAGTATATTTACTTGGAAAACTGAATTCTGATCTAATATCATTAACTAAAATTTTAAGAAAAATAATTTTCTAAGGCAACCAAGGCAATCATCACAAGACTATGACACTACAGAGGAAAGTACAAAGGGGGGAAAAAACACATATAAGGCCAGAAAGAACTTTAAATGATCAGATGTATCTTTTACTTTTTATAGACTGAAGTGACATAAGAGGTTGGGGTATATGCAGTTGCTTTGTGTGAGCAAGGCTTGGAGTTCCATCCTGCTGATAAAAAAAACAAAACAAAACAAAACAAAACAAAACAAAAAAACCAACTGACCCCACAATCCCAATGCCTCCAGCCAATGTTTCTCTGTATAACCCCTAGCTGGCCTCTGAACTCAGAGATTGGCTGGCTTCTGCCTCCCAAATAGTAGGATTAGAGGTGTGCACGCAATAAAACTGTTGTGACAATAAGTCAAGTAACATCATAAGGTAGAAGAATTTGACCTATAAACACTTACTGCTGATTAGGCTCAGTTTCATTCTGCTGGGCAGAATTAAAGCTCTGCATGGCCTGTACTTCCTCTTCCTCCTCATCTTCACTAGATGCCTCTTCTGCAGCATGATTAGACCTTGGAGGAGGAGCACTAGCCGTACCATCTGCTTTCTGAATAGATGGCTTCTGACAAATGTATTTCGGATCTCTCCCAAGATTACAGATTTCTTCAAGTAACTAAAGTCAGAGAGGAAAAGATCACTTTTTTATAATTTATAATAAAGAATGACTAACATTTTGTGGGGGTTTTCTATGTGTAATATATACAACACAACTGAAACATACCCATTAAATCCATTTTTAAAGAATAAGAAGAAAACATACATAATATGAAGTTAAAAATCACTCTAGAGCACATCTCTGTCCTAATTTACCATGCACCAGTAACTTATATACTGATTCAAATAGTCCACTGGTGATGGAGGAAGAAGTGAGGATGGGGAAAAGTCAAGAAAAACCGGCTAGCAAGGATGCTCATAGAAACAGAAAAGCTGAGCCTTTGTGTATGTTAATCTCATAAGAAAGCAATAAAGACAGATTTACATTAAACAAGGGAACTGTGTTAATTCAGAAAATGATTTTCAGTATAAAAGGCTGGAATCAACATAAAGTCCTTTCTCCTAAGACTTAACTAATAGTTATACCTTTTGGTTTTGCAAGGAGCAGACAGAAATTAGGCAGATAAACTATCCTTCCCAATTAAGCTAGGACACTACTATAAGATCAAAGTCATAATAACCATTATCAATCCCTACCTTGATGATGGCAGTTGTTGCATCTGTTTTGAGGGTAGGCTGATGTCTCATGAGCTCATCAACAGCACTCCCCAGGTTGGATGCAGTATCCCCTTTAAAGGAAAAAAAATATTAGCCTAAAAATTATACTGAGCCCAAATTTTTTCATTCCAATTTAAGATGGAAAGAAGAAACTGAGCTGCTTATTGTGACTGTCTACCAATACCAATTCTTGAATGAATTCACATAACCCTCAATCCACCAAATCAGTGGAGGAGGAAAGAGATCAGTCTAGCAAACTCCACTGCCAAGATCTGAGCTAGTTTTATAGAGAAAGGAGTAGAAAAAAAGAAGCGTAACAACCCTTAGGATGTTTCCATGAAGAATAATCAGGACTAGAATACTGCAGTGCTGAACAGAAGTATAAAACACATGAAATGGGGGTAAGGGGTAGGTGAAGGCTGTTGTGTTGTCCCCTCACTATATTGCCTAGGCTTTCAAATGCCCAGACTCAGCCTCCTAAGTAAGAAAGTACACTTTTGCAAACCACAACATTTTTCTTTCTTGTGCCTCATCAATCAACACTCAAAATACACTGAGAAGAAAATATAACTAAATATAACTATCTATAACTATTTTAGAGAAAATGAGAAATCTGTTCACAACAGACTTATTTCTCACTTCTGTAGACTAGATGGTGGACTTGAAAATAAACCACTGGTTCTTATACCTGTTTCTTACCAACATCAGGACAGTGAACTATTCAGAAGCATGAAAATACTATGAAGAGAGAGGCTAAGGATGAAGTATTCCTTCCTACCTGTAATAATAGAATACATGGTGATAATTCCCGTTAAGCTGAGCATACCTAGCCAGAGAAACGATGTGCAGTCAAGGAAAACTTTCCTTGCCAAAACCAACTTTCTATTATAAAATGAATAGTAGCAACTCACCAAGGGGATCAGAACTCCTTCTCCTCCGCATGGCTGGGAGGTAATCAGGAGACAGAAGAACTTTGAAGAGACGTTCAAATGGTTGACATTGTACAAAAGACTGAAGACCTCGGGCATTCAAGCAAAGTGCACTGAATACATTTGGGAGGGAACCGAGGACTTCCCTTGTAGCAGGAACCTAGTGAAGATGAAGAGGATTTGAATGCAACTCAAAATAGGTCAGATAAATATGCAACGAAAATACAGCTATAGGTACCATACCAAAGAATAAATTTTGCTAACCAGATACCAAGTGGATTCAACAATACATACAAGAGGTAATTTTTCTCACACAATAACTTATTTCAAACTTGCTTATAAAGCATGTGGCACACGTATCTGAGAAAACACGGAATAAACTTAGTCTTTATACAGTGGTAGAATGAACTCACATCTTTGATGAGCAGTGCATGCAGCATGACATCTGTCAGTCCATTGTCCTGGAGTGAGGACAGCAGTGATGGCTCTTGAAATACAAACACAGTCACCACTTCAGTAGCTAAAAGGAAGATAAGAAAAAATATGGAAAACTGAGATTCTTCACAGGTATTAAAAGCAAATAAAACATAAAACATATACACTAAATGTTTAAACTTGTGTGCTTATTATGAAAGCAATTTTCAGAATACCAAGAATAGACCAATAAATATGAAGAATTATATGTGATCATTTCTTTTTATTTATTCTTCTTTTATAAATCACATATCAGAAAACAGACTCCCTATCTTCACTTCTCCCGATCCCTTCCTGACTATCCTTCTATCCCAGATCCACTCCTCTTTCATTTCCCTTCAGAAAACAGCAGGCCTCCCCGGGATATCAACCAACACTACTAACAAGCCTTTTAAAAAAAAAAAAACAGTGGTTCTTACTATGCTACTAACCTATTCATAATATTCAGAAAACATTAGGTCTCCTTTAAGGTTCACAAAGACACTTGCAGATCAGAGCATACAATGAGTCTAGGTATGGCCTTAAAAGAAGGTCCTGCACCTTGGGAGTCTTATCCAGACAGAAAAACTAATAGAGACATAATGGCTTGCTAAACAACACCAACCTAAATAGCAAAATGGACAATGATTTCTTAAAAGGGTCCCAATTTTGATCACTGTTTTAGTTACCACAAACTCACAACCTTTAAGTGGCATAACATCCTAATAAAATGAGACTTCAGCTGTTGTATTCCCCTTTCTGACAACAAATGGAAAATTTTTGTAGCAGTAGATCTAAAGACCTAAATAAACCATCACCCTTTTGGAACAATCCACAGTGTATTAAAAACTGAATTAGTGAAAATAATGGCCAGGCGGTGGTGGCCCACGCCTTTAATCCCAGCACTTGGGAGGCAGAGGCAGGCGGGATTTCTGAGTTCAAGGCCAGCCTGGTCTACAGAGTGAGTTCCAGGACAGCCAGGACTACACAGAGAAGCCCTGTCTTGAAAAAAACAACAAACAAACAAACAAACAAAAAACAATGGGATCCACTGGAAATTAGGGTCTTCACCAGCCTAGATGACTCAGTATGCCTCAAAGAAAAGTTAAACCTCAAACATTTTCTTAATGATCTGTTTGAAGGTCTGCTAACGGGAAGTTTCACTTTATGAAATTAGTTTCTAGTAAAAAGACGTTTGATGGTAGTTCTTGATCACCCTTACCCCAGAACTACTGAAGGAAGAGATCTCTGTAAGATCTAGGATGGTAATAAGGCCCTTTCACCAGCCCTTTCTCCAGCAATTTACTGCTAAGTATTTTGACTTTGGGTAGCCTTACTATGCATCATTTGAATCAAGACCTGGAATTAGGATTCTACTACTCAATTGTTCATCCTTGTAGATTCCTTTTGGCTTATGTACTATGTAACCTTTACTTGTTTGGTCCTATTTCCTTAAGAAATTATTCTAGGTGCTGGTAGAGTACCTAGCATGCATCTTAAGCCAAGACCCAACGTGAGCACAACTTACCCAAGATCATCCTGTGCTACATAGCCAGTTTAAAGTCAGCCTGACATATGAGATCTCATAAATAAGTAAACAAGTAAGTAAATAAATGTGTTCAACTTTTTGTGAACATAAGAATACTGACCCCTCCACAACTTTCATTGTATTTCAAAAGGAGACACTCACATCAAGGTTTTAGTACAAGATTATCAATCCCATACAATTGTAGCTTTCATGATGTACAACCAAGAATGTACAACATATTGACTAATTACTCATTGTAACTCCAGAGTCTAATCAGGTATGGTTTCCTGTTGACTGTCATTCCATAAATCGCTATTTCATAATCACTACTCACATCTACTTTCTTTTGACAGACAGAATCTACATAATACAACAGAATGCTACAGCTTATACAACAGCTTATAAAACTTAGCATGGTTTTCTTGGAATTCAATATTCAAATTGATTATCAATCTCTTCTTCAGGTTAAGCAGGTCATTAATTATGATGACACTGGCATTAGACAGGCTCCAGACAATAATGTAAAGGGCCTATAAGGCAGGAAATGAAAGCTAAAGGAAGCCAGGAAGACTAATAAAGACACAATAAAGAGGATAAAAGTAAATTTAACAGTGAAGACCAGAGAAAGTTGTTGGTGGCACATTAAGTTTAATCGCAGCATTTAGGAGGCAGAGGCAGGCAGATCTCTTGAGTTTGGAGCCACCCTAGTCTACAGAGTGAGTTCCAGGACACTCAAAGCTACAAGAAGAAAAAATCCTGTCATAAATAAAAAGTCAAGAGTGAAGACCAGCAACCTAGAATTGGGTGCAGGATAAAAAAAAATGTCACATTCTTTATTTGTCGAGTTTCAGCATAAAGTTGCTACAAGTCACTGTGACCATGCCACACACATCCTACTTAATTTTTCATTCATGAATCTTATTATTCCCAGATATGTAACTAACCAAAACCATGTGCAATATCCTTTGTTAAGCCTACTTTAACTTTTCTGTCTGCTCTGATACAAATTTTCCCAGGAGGAACTCTATCTTTCAATCTACCTTAGGCTGATTTTCCTTTGTCACAACTCCGACTCCTTTACATGATCTGACTTGAATTAATACTAATATTTAGTAACTAAAATATCATAGATCCAACTACAAAATGTACCTGTTTTATGAAGTATCTATCGCCCAAAAAGTAAACATTATGTCATATTGTGATCCTTGGAGTAAATGCAAACATATTTTAGGTTCAGTAACAGGGACATAACTCATTGAGACTACTCAGACAATGTTCTGTTTTCTGCTATAAACAAGAAATCCTCAATAATTGACAAAATAGTATGGTTTCTGTGATGGCTGATTAGAAAACATTAAAACTCTATATTAGCATAAGGTAGTTTGTATCTCAAAGGGACCTCTTACTACATATGGGTCAATAGACAAAAGGTAAGCATTTCAGAAAATAATAAACAAACCCAAACAGTAAATTATATTACTAAAATGCTCGAAAATTATCAAATATTCATATTGACTTCTCCCAGGCATCTACTGCCCAAGGTAAAAAGACTATTGGATTCAGGGAGCCACACAACTGCAATTACAAAAAGTTGACTGAAGACATTTATAAAAAATTATGATAATAGCAAAGACCATTGGAATATAATTATATAACCATATCTGAATTTATTCAATGAGCTAAAGTCTCATTTGCTTCTTGTATCCCCGAAGTTCTTTCATCCATACTGAATGGGCTAAATTGAAGCACATGTAATCTCTTTAAACTTTCCAAAATTACAAGCCTAGCAACACAGGAATGAAATCTTAGCTTCTCAGGAGACGGAGGCAAGAAAATTTCAAGTTGAAACCCAGTTTGGGCCTCAATGAATTCAAGAATAATCTGAGTAATATACTGAGAATTCATCTCATGATATAAAAGCTGGAAGGCCCAGCTCAGTGGTAAGATACTTGCCTAGCATTTGCTATTTATACCATCACTCCTACATCTCTACCACTCTAAGCCTTTCCTCTTCAAACTAAACCAACAAAACAACTATGACCTACACACGTTCCATTCTGAGCTTTCTTCTTCTAGGCAGTGTCACATTCTCATTCCCTAGCCTTGACCTTCCCTACCTATGCACGTAACAATTTAAAAAAAAAAAAATCATACCAAAGGATTACTTACAGGTACAACCTAACCTTGGGAAGAAGATTTTTAACATCAAATCTTTGCTAAATGATAAAATATTTAAATGTTTCCCCTCTAAATTCACAAAAAAAACAAAGAGCAAAAGTAAGATGGGAAAAAGAAAAACTTAAGGTAATAAAGACTTTTCGTAGTTAACAAAATTGTCGTTTAAAAAAAAATCAGCCAAACAAGTAAATTTTACACAATCACAAGACAGAAACATACAGATTCATAAACTGTTTCATTAGCAAGAAAGTCATAATAGCTACAAATCACTGCCCATGTGTGTTTGTATAATGTCCATTCCACTAGGTTCAAAGAATCTGCAATTTCTACATCTCCCCTTAAATTGCTTTACAGAATTTTAAGTGGAGTTCCAACTTGCTTTTGTGAGGCTGAAATGGGTAGTGGGATGAAAGTGTGGGCTTTGTACAAGTGAGACAAGCATTCTAACGTTTAGCTTAGTTACATTCCAAGCTTTTACTTACACACACACACACACACACACACACACACACACACACACACACACACGCGCGCGCGCGCGCGCGCGGGGGTGGGGGGGAAGGAGAGAGAGAAAGCTGGCATTTGACTCAAGATTGTCATTCAACCCAGACCAAACTTTATATTCTACTCACCCAGGAGGAAGAGTGATGGGCCATAGTATTCTGCATTGCTGATGATGTGTTTCAGAGAGGTAGGTAAAGAACCATCCATCACTAAAATAAATTTGTACAAAGACTATATGATCAGTCTGGGAGAGGCATGAAGATCAAGGGTGATGAGTAGCGATATGTTACACTGTGGTAAATAAACCTGTATTGATCCAGTCTAGAGTCTTTAATACTCTCCATTACTTTATTTTATTCATACAGTTAGCTTTAATAGAGGGACAAAATAAGAGCAGATAAGGAGACTAAGAGGTGGGAGTAGCATAGAAGAGATCAGAGTCCAAAGTGGGAAATGGGGCTTGTGTAAGTACCTGTCATGTCTAAGAAACATATTAAGTAACAAAAAGCTATCAGTTTACTAAGTATGCTTTCAGGAAAAGAACAATCTGGATAACAAAGTGGTCTTAGAAAACAGTATACAGAATCAAAATACCATGCCGTATGCCATCTGAGAAAGCAGGGTCTTGAATGGCCTTCTTGAGGAAATTCAACATGGACTTGAGAAGTGCTGCTCGTTGTGGAATACACTGAACTCCTAGCATGGAGAAAGAAAAAAAGTATCATATTGTGCTCACTACTAAATCATAGTGAATAGGCACACAAAACATGTACTAAGAGACCCGTCTATATTCACTAAAGCAAAACTAACAGATATTTAAAGTTAGATCTCTGGACATTAGAGTATTCTGAAAGCTGAAATTAAATCACCAAAGATAGCACAAGACCAGTATTAAAATCACAGACCTAAATTTAAAAAAGGAATTAAGAAAGAAGAACAAAAAGAGAAAAACAAAAATACTATACGTAAAAAGATTCAACTTCAAATTTCAATAAGTTACTCTTGTGGATATTATCTGTCCTCCAAAATGTCTGTTTTGATAATGTGTGAACTGCCAGAAGACCATAAAATGCTGCAAAACATGTTATTATAAAATAACCTCAAATGTACCATTAAGTGCAGTGTAATGTTCTCTTGTCTTCACTAGTTTAATAAGTCAGTCACTGTAAAAGACTCTGTATCTATGTATCTACGCACCAGGACGGGGTCTAGGGCCAGGGCCAGGGCCAGGGCCAGGGCCAGGGCCAGGGCCAGGGCCAGGGCCAGGGCCAGGGCCAGGGCCAGGGCCAGAGCCAGAGCCAGGGCCAGGGCCAGGACCAGGACCCGGACCCTGACCCTGACCCTGACCAGGGCCAGGGCCAGGGCCAGGGCCCGGACCAGGGCCAGGACCCGGGCCAGGGCCAGAGATGCTAGTGCTGCTGTTGGAACTTGATGCCCTTAATTCAACATCCAGCCGGTGCTCCATAGATATGGACGAGCCTGGACTGCTTTCCATAGTTACATCTGCAACTAAAGTACAAGTTATGATAAAGAAACTAATTAGAATAAAAGGTACTAAGAAAAGAAAGATTTCTGAGAAAACTTCTTCCACTGAGTGAGATGTAAAACATGCAACTTTGTATGTTATGCTAAGAGGGAGGTTGTAAGTAGAGACTATTAAGAGAGGTTAATAAACAAATATAAAAAGCACTGGTGTTCATAGGGAAGGATGTCTATGATACATAGAATGAACAATACAAGTAGTATGTGTTTATGCTTTTGTCTTTCTGTTCTAAAAACTATATACATATAAATGTGAACATGAAAAGGAAATAACAAGGCTGGAATGAGTCACAAACTAGCAGCTAATGTCAGAGGGTTAAGACTGAGCATTAACATTTCCTTTATATCCTTAATTGTAAATTTGTAAAATCAAATACTTATTCTCTATAATGTTTCAATTATGTAAACACTAAAGGGGATCTTATTACGTTTCATAAATGAAACATTTTTTAGTTATTTTTATGCACGCACCTACTTATATGAGAAGGAAGTACAAACCTACAACTGTGCAACTTTCTTTGTATTGGGTATGTAATTTCCTTGGTAATACAATGCAATCACTTAGATTAGTTTTAAATACTTGTTTCCTGGTCTCCAGTGGCAAATTTACTGAATCAGGCATTTCAGATGGTGTCAGAATCTAGCAAGCACTTATTGTTCTGCTTATTAAATTCTGACAATTGCTGATTTACAAGTGATAGTCAATGATTATTTATCAGCAGTTAATAGACAACATATTTTACTCAACACTTGAGATCTCACCTGTGAACTTAAATGTCAGCTTGTTCCCAATAAAACAGAAATAAAAACTGAGCAAAAGGATTTCTGGGGACTGCAACATGCACAGATAAACGTGCCCAAAAACAAAGTCAGAAAGAAAAAAAAAGTATACTATTTACTGTTAAGAAAATTATGCATTATATTTGTATTACCTTTATCATAAACATAATAATAGATATGCAATAATAATCTGTGTCATTAAGACAAGACTACTACAAATTCTAAGAAAGCTGTTTGGGGGAGGCAGTCTTTTCTATTCTATTATGAAGTATATATTAGGAGAGGGGTGGCAGTGTTAAAAAAAATACATACACAGAACACACCTGAAAACTAAAATGATCTGGCTTTGTATTTATAACTTTAACACTTAAAAGATCCCTAAACACAATAACTCTGAAGTCTCTGATTGTAAGAGTTTTCCAAGGTCCCATTTATGAGTTTACAGTCTCCATGTAATTTTATCAGGCACACTCAAGATGTAAGGCACTGCAGTAGTAAAAGACAGTATTTTGACTACACAGAGATTATTATGTTTTAGTAGTGTAAATAAGATAATGAACCAATACATATGCAGAGTGACTTTAGTGAACTACTGTAGCGCTACCATCTACTTTACCTCCCAGTTCTAATACAAACAATTCATACATCTATATAAAAAAGTGTTGAAATATGTACCTGGAAACCTGGACACCTTTTAATTTATGAGTAAGAATTAAAATTTGGGTATGATAATAGAAAAATCACATACACAGAAATACTAGCTTAATAGCTTGTTAATTACCATCCATATCAGTTTCCATTTCTTCTCCTTCTTGAGTGGTACTAGGTCTCTGGATCTTTGGCTTGATCACAAAAGGGCATTCTTTACGACACAAATCTACTTCGTGCTACAATCAAGGGAAAAAAATATTAAAAAAAAATCCTACACATTTTAGGCATGAAAATTGTAACTAAAGAATATCAAGCAGATTGTACACTCAGTTTCCGGAAACATAAGAAATAAGATGGTTATTTATGGTAGTTTGCAAAGTCCCTAGACTCAGCACTCACTGGAATTCAATGACGTCTATGCAAAGTGATTCTTAAGAAAATAGTACCTCAAGTCTATAGATGAAGATAGAAAGACCACTATGAGACTGAAAAGCTGCCATGTCCAGGTTGGTGATAAGGTCAACCACTCTAACAGCTCTTGTTACAAATGTTATCTGGTCCTGTTCATCACCAAGAAACTTTATAACCTGGAAGGGAGGGAGAGGTAAACACAATAATTTAAAAAGAGAGCTATAAAAATTATATTCCTTTGCAAAAATATAGTATTAGAGTCCCCATGAGACAGCATAGTATGAAACTGGAGGGAAGAGAAGGACATATGATAAATGTTTTGTCAAATAATAATGCTATGAATTCAAGAACTGTATTCATCCTCCTAAAGCTGTATAACAATTCAAAAATATGATTAAATTAAATAAAACTGCTTATTTTATTGCAAGCCAGAGATACCAAGATGCATTATCTCAAAATACCTACCTATCTACCAAACCACCAACCCAACCCGAACCCTGTTACAAAGTAAAACTTTACAAGTACCCTTACATACATTTTTCTTATATCAGTGCATAAATGTCACACTATTATGCATGTAGCACTGTCTAGACTAAGGGCCTCCAAGCTATTAAATTATGCTGGTTTACAAAAATTCTTAATATTGACAATAGATACATATGGCAACTAGAACATAAACTATATATAACTCTCTTAGGATAAAGTTCCTGTGCTATCTACTCTCTGTAAAACATTCAAAATCTGTCCTCTCTTAGTTGATTTTCACACAATTATATTAGAAAGAAAAAGCAGAGTACCTTTAGTAAGGCTTCCATCATTCCACAGGAGACCAAAGCTTCACCACCAGCGTCATAGCTGGCCAGATGGTACAAAAAGGAGAAAAGAGCTGTGGCAAACTGGTGGGGATATGGGTCCATGGAAGGATCTTCAAAGGAAATTGGGAAAGGGATACAAAGAATAAGCTCAGGAATTTTCAGATACTGAGCTAGCACGTTGCTAAACAACGAGAAGGTCGAGATCCTCTTGTTATAGGTAAATAATTACCACTCAAACCTACCAATCATGGCCTGAATGCAGTTCCGCACAAGTACAGGCAAAAAACCATGGTAGGAGGCAGTTCCAGTACAGTCAATAATACTGCTGAGCTTGGGCGTTCTCTCCAAATGAACAATTGATGTTAATGTTCGTAAAGAAGCAGCTTTAATTTCCTATGAGGATAAAGTAAACAGTGTCAAAAAACAAATGGACAACTGAACCAACGTGTTATTATTATCTCAAAACCAGATTTACAGTAATTTTATTAAAACTGTTTGAGGAGACAGAGGTCAGTAGAGAATAACACTGCGGATCTGGTATCCAGTAATTTCATAGTTTAAAATAGCCAAAGAGAAAAGGTAAAAACTTCAGGCATCCCTTCTAGGACATTTTTGGAATCCTTAAGAAAAAAAGAAGGCAGATACATATAAAACTCAATATGTAGATATTAACAGACGCTTACCATGAGCTGCTTATCTGTTATTTGAAGGACATCTACCAACTCTTCTATCAACCCATTATACAAGATACTGTTTGCTGACTCTTGCAAGGCATTAGAATAGACTGCAAAAGAGAAAGAAGCAAAGACTTTGGCAGAAATGCAGTTATTAAGCCATCATTGGCGAACACAGCTTCCAAAATAGTAAAATAACTCTTACAAAATCATGTAGGTACATAATTTGCTTAGATGAAATGGCCCAAGTGAATTATAAATAATAAAACAAAAAGTCAGTGTTTTCTGTTCTTCTATAGCACTGTAAAAGTAGAGTATTAACTATTTAATTATTTTCAGACTTCAAAATTATACCTCTGAAAGAATGAGAGAACTGAACCAGGAACTGTCAAGAATAGATACAACCAAGCCCACGTGACATGGCAATAAAAGCTTTATTTTTTCTAGTATGTAACTACAGTAGTAACTGGGAAATACAAATACATTTATAATTTAGGTTGCCATTAATAAATCCTCAGCAATAAAGATAGATTATACTCATCAGAAATCAAGTTCAAGCTGCCTAACTAGGACCAGTTAATCGGTGTTTTCTTACCTAATATAGATATTGCATGCAGTCTGGCCTGAACAGCTTGTAATCGCTTCCTGTGATTAGAAAAACCATGGGCCAGTCGTATATGTGTAAATAACAGCATCTGTGGAGATATAAGACTTATATTAGGAAATCATTACAAAGAGTAGGTTTTTCTTTTATGCTGCTTGTCAAAATGATTTTGTTGCTTGGGTACCAAACTGAACTAGTATTATCTACTCTGAGATTAGTTGACAGAACTGGAGTAACAAAACAGGGACTTCTCAACATCCTAATATTTTAAAAACTGTCACTACACATTGATAGAAAATGAAGAGAAATGTAAATTTTCAGTAAGTTAAATATTTGACCAAAAACAGAACAAGCTAACACAATTAAATTCTCCTAAATGTATCCAAAATGTTGAGAAAGCTATCACCACTTCTAGATAATCATTTTGAATGAGCTTGCAAGTTTGCATTTCCAATCTATCATAAGGTGATAGTTACTGTCCTTGAGAAGAGGAAACAAATATCTAAGTAGCTAATCTGCTATGGTTCGACTCAATTTTGCTATGGTTTCTGTTTGTGTAACACATATCATTAGTATATTTAGAAAACTACAATATGCAAAGTATTTTTCAGATGTATTTTACCTGCTTATCCTTAGGAATGCTGTACATTTTGGTAAGAGATTCCATTATTTCAGAAGGACTTTCTGAAATCTGTATTAGAAAAAAATTAGTAAGGAAGAAGGCTACAAACAAAAGCTTAATAACCAGTTGTCAAAGAATTCTCTTACCTTGTCAAGTTGTTCTATGTGAATATAATGTAGTGTATTACTAGTTGTCTGAAATTAAAAAGTTGAAATACCTGTTAGGGGGGGGGTCACTAAATACCCTGTAAGAACCACTGAGAACTAAATGCCATCCTAGGTTGTAAGCCAACTGTTTGAAAAAAAAAACAAGGTAATTTCATAGTCATCCAAAGCATCCATTTTCCACATATAATAGTCACAAGATTGCTTCTTTCAAACTGGTAGTATTAAACTATAATTCTGTTAGCTAGGCATGTTTCCTATTTTGTGTTCCTTTTTAACCCTTGTCTATTAATCTCCACAATCTCAGTTTTCATACCAAAGACTGAATACATGAGAATAGATTCTCATGTTTTGATAATAACTTTAATCTAGAAAAAAACTTAACAATGAAAGTAGAGGAAAAAATCTTAATTCATTGGGAAATTTCCATACCAAGCCAAGTCTTAGCAGATCATCCAGGAAATTGGAACATCATTTAAGTAAGATTTTACATGCAAAAGCTTACATACAGAGCTTTTTTAATCGACTGGGCTAAATACAGAAATTGAAACTCAACTATCTTAAGACTAACAGGATGGCATTCCAAACAGAGACTATAAGCAAAATATACAAATATGGTAGTGCCCAATAAAAAGAGTTGTATCTTTTGGCAGGTTTCAACATAAAACCTAATGATTGGGGTGTGGGGGTAGAGAGCACCTTCTTGGAGGCAAAGGGGAAGAAAAATGGAACAAAAAACTGTGGAAGGAGGACTGGGAAGGGGGGTGCCATCTGGAATGTAAATAATTAAAAAAACTAATGATGTGGAAAGCAGGCATATGATTAGTATTTATTCCTGAAAAGCTTCTAGGTATATCTAACTTCTCAGGGCAGTGACACAGAACAAACATCCCCTCATTTAAACAAAGAGATTCTATAAACAACAACAAATAACCAGACTCACCCTCTTCTCAATTTTGACCTCAGCTCCAGGATCTGCATAAAATTCAAAGTGTAGTGTGGTCGCACTGGGTGGATATTTCTGTGTATAAAAGAGAATAAGACATGGAGCTTAAACTGATTTTAGACACAGACATTTCCAAAGCTTTCCTTAAACACACTGCGACAGTAGTAGATTCAACATCAATAATGTCTTTAATTCCTTGCTTAGAAGATAGTTCAGATTACATTTGTTTGAAGCAGAATCAGAAGGCTACAGTTTAGAGATCCAAGTCTTTTCAACAACTATGTTAACTGTTACTCCTTCTTTAATATATAAATTTTGACTATAGTTATTCTCATGGTGGGGTCAAGTAATAATGCATATAACTTTAATAAAAAAAATGAAAAACAAGTATCAAGGTCAAAATCGTAGCAACAGCTAAAGAATGGAAAAGGGCATTCTTGTGAAAACTTACTACCAGCCTCCTTATTGGTCACTCTTATTACTTCAAACACTCCTTTCTATATCATTCTAGAACATGTCTCATGGTTTTCTGCATGGGCACACACCAAACCAAAAAATCTATACCCTCAAAGCACAAAAGTAATGTGACACATTAAACTACAATACCACCCTGTCCAATACAACATTCCCAAGAAAGAAAACATGACACTTTCATTGTTTACCTTTTTAAAAATTTGGTTCAACATGTATATCTACCATTTAAAGTGTAAGAATTTCAAACTCTTAACATGTTGAGTCTCCATCCTGATAAAGGTAAGGACTAAAACAGGTAACAGACATCACACAAAGCTAGAAAGTCTTAATGTGCAGAATGAGCTTCAGAATTGACCTACTGTTCTTTAAAGTATGTTCTCAAAATTGAAACTCCAAACTGAATAACATTTAAGTCATGTTTCCCTTATTACCAACATCCATTCATAGCTACTTACTGAAGAATGTCTATCAGCTAAGGTAGGAAGTAACCTGCATTAATATCTAGGTTTCTGTAACCAGAAAAGAAGAACCATACTACTAAAAGATAAACATTTCCAGAAAGATAATTAGTTAGATTTAATCATATCCACTTGGTGTTAACTATGACAAACTAGGCTCTACTTGAAACACAGAAAATTAGAAGGGAGGATAGCCTAAATCCATAAGCAGAGAATGGGTGACAAGGTAAGAGGTAAACATGAAAATATACTGAACAATACTAAGTTTTTTTTTAAAAAAATAGTTTTATAATGTTATTCTGTAGGAGTATTTTACCTGTATGTATGTCTACTGTGCCATGTGAGTGCCTGGTGCCTATAGAGGCTAGAAGAGGATTTCATAGGGTCTGGCACTGGAGTTACAGATGTTTTTAGTTGCCGTGGGAGTGCTGGAAATAAAATGTGGGTCAACTACTCTTGATTTGCCATCTCTACAGATCCCTGTACTAACTAATCCTATAAAAACAACAAAAAAATTACTCCTTATCAACCATTCCTGAACACTGCTCAGCATTCTGATACTTATGTGAGTACAAAGGTACTATAGTCTTGAAGTAGTGCTCTTCCTCCCGCCATATACCAAATACAGATGTGTACTACTCTTCCCAGCTTTGTGGGATTAAAAATAAAAACCAACTTTTGATTTGATTCAATAAACTCAACTTATTTCAGAACTGAGTATATGAATATATACCACTCCAAGACATTTTATCTATAACCAGATCAGTAAATAGCTCAAATTTCTTAAATCTATTATGTATTAATTTTTCCAGTTCTACAAAGTCCTGATGTCAATCAAAGGTCAATTTATATATCATATATTCATTGTTAAGTAAGACTTAGAAAGATTCTATATCATATCACAAATAGTTACTCACCAACATATGCAAGTCTCTGCAACATTCTGCAAGTCCAAAGCCATTCTCCTTTCCACCCCAGCTCTTAGTAAAGAAAAGAAAAAAAAAAAAAAAAAAGACAGTGTTAACATCATGCTTATGGTTGTATGCTTATAGAGTGTTAAATGAAAAACAGTGAAATTTATTTCATGGTTCTGTGGGGGTGCTCAAGGTACAAAGCAGCAACACTAGCCAGCTACTTCATTCCATATGTATAAATTCATGCTTGCTGGCATTTAGTCACAGCTGGCCTTTCACACTATTCTAGTTTATCTTTCTTTCACCGGGGTAGAACCACACTTTTTCTTGACGTAAGCCAAATTACATGCTATAAGAGTCTATATAATTTGTATGTTGGTTTGAATAAGAATGGCCCTTAGAGACTTATATATTTAAATGCTTAGGGAGTAGCATTACAAGTGTGGCCTTACTCACTCCTAGGTGCTTCAGTACCAGAAAGTCCTACGGAGCCGGTCACCTCTGTAAATGACCATCCTTGTCATTGAATATTGTGTAAATGACTTGGGCTCCATAATTTCACTAAGTCACTTGAGGATGTTTCATCAGTAATTATTTCTGGAAGGAAAGAAAGCAAATCTAAAGAAAGAAACTAAATACCCTGCAGCAAGCAAGAAGTAACTCTTAAATCATGCTTTAACTTTTTACCACATTCTCAGCTACAAAAAAAAACTTTAGTTTGAAGATTTTAGACTGCTGTTAACTTGAAATCTGTTGTTCTTACTGTGAAGTTTGATTTGTGCATTTGTTTGCTTAAGTGTGGCCTTTTTAGAAGTAGTGTGTAACCAGGGATAGGCTTTGTGGTTTCAATTGACGACTCAAGTCAGGCACCAGTGTTTCCTCTGCCTTTGGGTCCAGGTGTAGAGCTCTCAAGCTCTTTTCTCCAGCACCAAGTCTACTTGCATGCTGCCATGCTTCCTACCATGCCGACCATGCACTAAACCCCTGAACCTGTAAAGCAAGCCCCAATTAAATACTGTCCTCTTGTAAGAGTTGCTGTGGATATGGTGTCTCATCACAGCAATAGAACATGACTAAGATGTTTTTGCTAACCTAAGAATAAAAGCTTTCAAACAAGTACCTGTGGTAATGAGTAGCACAGTTTCTAGTTATTTCCAAACCTCAAATTCCAACCATTTTGCTTATGGACTAGTCTGCAACTTCTTTGGTCTTTGAAATACCTAAAATTTTAACAGCAATATCTATTTTTTTGAGACAAGGTCACTGTATCTCTGAATGGCCTAAAAATTGTTATATAGACAAGACTAGCCTTGAACTTACAAAGATCTACTTGTCACTTGCATCTGCCTGCTGGTGTTGCTGGTATTAAATGATCCATACCACCACATCTGGCAAGAGTAGCGATAATTTTGATAATTGCTAGTCATCTTAGTTACAACTTCAAATTTTAATTAGCTACTTTTACTCTTGCCTTAAGGTAAGTCATGCCTGGCCCAGCTCAAACACAAATGCCTTCACCTAATTCTCACTAACCCAGTGTGTGTCCCAATCACTACTGACCTGTTTTTCTTCTAGGAAATGTTGTACACATAGTGATTACTCTATATACCTTATCATTTCCTTCTTTAGAAATATCACGTTAGAACATCTTTGATAAACCTATAACACAATGTATATCACTGAAGCTGCCATTCAAAGATCTCTATTACAAAACCCTACTGGTGGCGAAAACAAAATTTACCTAATCCTAGAGAAATAAGCTTTTTGGAAGTCTTTATTAACCCAGAAGACCAGGACACAGAAAGCAGAGGGTCAAATGGTAGTATCAATATCAAAGCCCAGTTTAGCACTCTGCCTCATTCCTGTGGGTCAAGGTAAAAGATCTCAGCTACTGCTATAATAAATACTATGCCATGCCCCTTACCATGATGGCCATGAACTCTTAACTCTCTGGAACCATGAGCACCAAATTTGTGTGTGTGTGTGTGTGTGTGTGTGTGTGTGTGTGTGTGTGTAAGTAAAGTACTATCACAACAACTGAAGTTACTGACAAAAGGTGGTACCAGAAATTAGGCTACTGCTGTGACAGGACTAACAATACTGTTATTTGAAAGGAATATAGAAGACTTTAGGACTAGTAAAGTGGTTGAACACTATAAGCTAGGTTTATCTGGCCTTCCAAGCTGGAGCTTGGAAGACAGCAATACTGAGAACTAAGTGAACTATGAAGGCATAGCTCAAGAGGTTTTAGAGGAAAACAGTATTAGCAACTCAAGATCCTAACCCCGATTTTTTGGTGAAGGATGTGGCTGCATTTGTCCTGGTCCTAAGAATCTCCCTGGAGCTAAATTGAAAAGTTTTGGATTAACTTGAGACACAAAGAATCCAAGATACCAATTATTGATTCTGATGTGAGAATAGTAATAATCACCTTTATTCAAGCCTACAATGGAAAAGACCAAGCAAGACAAAAAAGAAATATAAAATACACAAGTTAAAAAGAAAAAGAACATCAGGAAATTAAATGTTGGATCCATGGTTTGTACTAAAAGAGATAAGGCCAGATACAAAATGGAAGAGGGAGTAGTACTCTTGGGCTAAGACCCCCACACCTAGCTAGTCTTACAATTTATGAACGGAAAAAAAAGGCCTAAGGGATTTTCTGCTCCTAAAAAGCAATATCAAATCAAATCTTATCAAATATAATTGGGGGGAGCAGGCTCCATCCCAAGTAGGCAGCTAAATTTGGCAACATTAACTATGTGATCCTGACTTTAAAATTATGAAGGATACAGGAGAAACCGGGGTTGTAAAATCATTCTACCTGACCCTTGAAGCCAGGTTTGTGTCAGGGGACTCCCTCCCTGCATGGAGAATAGGGCTGTGGAATGTCTGTCAGGAACAGCTGCATACAGAAAGTAGAACCAAACAAAAATTAAGTATGTTGCAGTCAGCAAAGGGCAGAATCATCTAAGTTCTTTGACATGTCATTATAGGATTTGGAGTTTGTTCAGTTGAGTTTCCATCTTGCTTTTTGATACAATATTTTCTTGCTATACCCCATTCCTCCAATTTGGAATTGTAATGTATATTCTATGCCATTATATGTTGCAAGAATGTAATTTGCTTTCATTTGGACTTTCTAGGAGGGTTGGGTTACAATTAAGAGATTAAGAGCAAAAGAAGGGACTGACTTTTATATTGTACAAATGCACTTTGCATTATACGGCCATGAGCCTAAGGAACCCAGAGAGTAACATGTGGTGGATTGAAGGAGAATGGCTCCTATAATGTAAGCTACATTTGAATACTTGGTTAGGATTAGGTACAGGATGGCCTTGGAGATTGAGTTTTCAAAAGAAAGCTCTCTCAACCTCATGCTTATGGATCAAGATATAAGCTCTCAGCTACTATTCCTGCCACCATGCCTGCCAGCTGCCATGCTCTTGGCCATGGTAGTCATGAACTATAACCCTCTATAACCATGAGCCCTCTCTTTCACATGTTGCCTTGGTTGTGGTGTATTACCACAGCAATAGAAAAGTAATTAACCAAGACACACACTAAGAAAAACTATGTAAACACTTTACCTTTCCTCTGTCAACTGGCTAATAACTATTTAATAATGACAATTACAGCACAAGGACCTCCAAACACTCACCTGTTACAAAAGTAGTAGATGCATTTGACAATTCAGAATCAACCAACTTCATAAGAATTTTGCAAACTAGCTGTTTGATATTAAACTTACCAAACCCTAGCCAATATTCATCAGCTGTAAACAATAGTCCACATTCCTGGAGTGAGGACAATGAATCTTCATGCAATAACAGTGTTTGATTGTTTGGGTCTCTGAAAGACCAGTTCAAACTGCCAAGTTTGCTTAATTTGGAACTTTCCCAGAGGCAGGGACTTGCTGAAAATATCAAATGATGAATGCAGTAAGCAGTCCCTATCCTTCTGGGACAAGGCACACAGCTCTGGTTAATAAATGCCTGTAGAAGTCAAAAGTCAAAGTCAGGTGTTCCTCAGGTGGTATTATCTGGTTTTCAGACAAGGTCTCTTTCATTAGCATAGAACTCACCAAGAAAGGCTTGGCTAGCTGGCCAGACAGCTCTTAAGATCCCCCTATCTCTATATGCCCAGTGCTAGGATTATAAACTGTGCCAGCAACTCCTGGTATTTTTTATGTAAGTTCTAGAGACTCAATTCAGGTCCTTGTGTGGCAGAAACTTAGCTGTGAACTACCTTCCTAGTGTTCCCTACTTTTGATGTGCTACTTTTCAAACGAAAACTATGTAAGCCAAGAATTATATATTTACATCGATGAACATACTATGCATAAAAATGTAGCTGTAAAAGGAACAGCAATAAAAACACAGAAAAGAAACAAAAATAAGAGTAAAGTTGTTGTGTACACAATAGGGGCTCAGGATGTAGCTCACTGTGTGCTTGCACAATATACACAGAGCCTTTGTTTCTTCAATCACCTGAACCACACACACACAGACAAAAACCTGGTATTAACTTAAAAGTATAATTTTGTAACTCAAAATATGAATTCTGATTTCCAGGGAAATCAACAAGAACTAGATAAAAAAACAACAGGGAAACTGAAAACCTGAACAATACCAACTCAACTGACCTAACAGACACACAGAACCTATGCAAGACTAGAGTATATATTCTTCCCATGACACATAAAAAAATTCGACGGTAGACCTTAGACAACAAAACAGCCCTTAATACATTTATACCAAATCTCTATCAATGACATTATCATTAGATATGAGAAAAAAAATCAGAAATCCATCACAAAAAGTAATCTGGAAAATTCATAAGAACATGGTAATTAATCAATACACTTTACCAATGAAGTCAAAGGAAAAAAAAATCATATGGAAAATCATGAGACTACTTGATCTATGTAAAATGAGAACACATAATCTCACAAATTAAAATACATATATTAGAAATTAGGTACTTCAACTATTTTTTTTTTTTGAGACAGGGTTTCTCTGTGCAGCCCTGGCTGTCCTGGAACTCACTCTGTGGACCAGGCTGGCCTCGAACTCAGAAATCCGCCTGTCTCTGCCTCCCAAGTGCTGGGATTAAAGGCGTGTGCCACCACTGCCTGGCAACTCTTTTATTTTAAATAAGCCATAGTCAACACATCCCAGAGGAACATGTAAAGAAAAAAAGATAAAATTAAACAGAAAAACAATATCCAATAAAAACAAAAAACAAAACAAAAACCTATAGCTAGATTGACCAAAAAGGTACACTTACACAAATACATATAGGGGTTACCAGGGAAGAAATATGAACATGTAAAGCACTGGTCAAGTATTCATTAAAAACTTTTTTTAAAGCAACTATTGCTAATTACGGTTAAAATATTCATGAAGAAAAAAGTATTTACTATGACAATAGATAATAGGAAAAATGTAATTTACTCAAATAGAGAGAAAACTGAGACAACCATAGTTGCCATAATTTTATTGTAAAGTTTACAAAGAAGAATGAATTGGTTTATTCCTTCACAGAAACAGACTTTCTTACACCTATGTGGTTTTCTCTTCTCTTCTCAAACCTCTCTGTGAAATGCAATCTTGCTGTACAGCTCAGGCTTATCAACAACGAAACAACTTCCATCTTCTGTTGCCCAAGTGCTGGACTTAAAGGGTTGTGCCATGCCTGGCTATTCCATTATATTACCCTTCAATTACTTTATAGATTCACGGTTTTGTTTAAGACGGAGCCTCGTATATCAAACATGATCACAGCCAATTTTCTTCTGTAAATTTCTAAATTTTGCATCTTAATACTAGGAAGCAAAAATCTGCTTTGTCATCAAAACCAATGTTTTTAATTTTTAGGAGACACTAAACAGAACTATTAAAACAGTGCTAGTCCTATATTTTTTTAAAACTTATATATCTGTACCCTGTTTTCTCAATTATAAATGTATTTGTCAAAGACAGTGCTTCATGATGTACCCAAGAAGGGTTGGGTATAAACTTCTTTAATGGTACCAAGTGGAAAATTGAGCAATGACTCAGGATAAAGCTTGCAGGCTTTAATGAGACCCCAGGTATGAAGTAACAATCCTCCAGCAACTCCAAACACCTAAGAACATTAGATATTGCATCTCATAGCTTTTTTCTCCTCAAAATAATACACATTAACTGATGAGCCTCGTTGTGCTTACCTACCCATTGGGGGCCATCATATGATCCTGGTAATTAAATTGGCATGTATCTAAAAATAACTAGGGTATCAATCATACTTAGAGCATGTTTAAAGCACCACTTTACAAGTAGAGATACTAAGGTATTCATATATGTGTAAAGAAAGTCTTGACTTTTTTAAAGATGAAATTTTAATAAATGCTAAGATTATTTTCTAACTTTACCCTCAGATTGGTGTCCTAAGTAGTACTAGCTAGTAAGTGGTACTACTGTGTATTTACCTATTAATTGACTATCACACTGCATTTTAACAATTTTTTGAGATAGGGTGTGTTACTATGTAGGCCTGGATGGCTTGGAATCCTCTATGGAGACCAGGCTGTCCTTGAACTCAAGAGGCCAACAAGCCTATGTCTGCTGAATGCTGGATTTTAAAGATGCGTGTCACCACATACTACCAGTTCTAACAATTTTAAATCATCTCCCTAGGAAACCAAAAGACAACTCGAGTGCCTGAAACAAACTCTTTTAAAATAATTAATTATTTCTTTCATTACATTGTTTCATCTTTAATTGTGTGTGTTGAGTATTTTGTACATGAGTGCTGGTACCTAAAGAGATCAGATCAGACTTGTCAAATGCTATGAGGCCATTGTGTATGCTGAGAACTTAACTCTATCCCTTTACAAGAATACACTCTTAAACTGCTGGAATCATCCATCTCTCCAGATCCCTCTACTACAAATTAAGACAAAGAATTACTTACTTGGCATTTTGCTTGATGTTTTAAATTTCCTCCTCCATTAGGACTACAGGTAGATTATCTACAAATTCTTTTCTGAGCTTCCTCAGTTTATTATGTACTTATGTCTTACTATATTTTACTGACTTATTTAATGTGTATGTGGCACACATCCCTGCATTCTATAGTAGGCATGTAGAGGTCAGAAGGAAACTTTTAGGAGTCATTCTCTTACCATATGGTGTCAGGATCAAACTCTGGTCATTAGTGTTAAGCTTGATGGCAAACACTTGCTGAGTCCTAATGTTTGATTAATGTGAATATCAATTTATTACATATCTGGCTGTCCTGAAACTCACTATGTAGATCAGGCTAGCCTGAAACTCAGAGTGCCACTTGTCTTTGCCTCCCTCCTGAGTGCTGGGATTAAAGGCTTCCCCCGGCTCCTATAATCCATAATTATACTTCCATTTCTCCCTCCACCAACCGCCTTCTTACTACTTTCATGCATTTCTGTGTCTATGATTCACTTAACTGAAGTTGCTTGTAAACATGATGTATCAAATGACTTAAACGTTTTCTTTTGAACTCTGGATCTCATATTGAACTGTTAAACATTTCTTACAATGAGGGAAATGCTCAAAATCTGTTTAGAAAGTAGGTTTGATGGCTAGAGGTGTAGTTTAGTAGTAGCATTGTCTAGCATGAGCAAAATCAAGTTTTATCTCCAGCACTGATTTTTTCATTGGAATAAAGTGATTGTATTATCTATATTTCCATATAGGTCATAGAACTTATTTAACTTGTGAATAATGAACCTAAAAGATTGTGAGCCAATCTTAACCATTAAATTGGCTACTAAAACAAGTCTTCAATCAGGTGTGGTAATATATGCCTGTAATCATAGCAGTAGAGGGACTCACTAAGGAAAACTTCAGACTATCCCAACTATGGTCAGTTGAATGAGAATGTCCCCATAAAAATACATGTTTGAATGCTTGGTCCCCAGTTAGACTACTTTGGAAGGATTAGCGGGTGTGGCCTTGTAAATATAGTTGTGGGCATGTCAGAGGCATGCTACTGATGTTTCAAAACTCATGCCAGGCCCAGTCTCTGCTCTGCATCCTGCTTGCAGATCAGGATATAAGCTCTCAGCTATTGCTCCAATGCCATGCATGACTGCCTATCACCATGTTCCTATGCCATGATGGTTATGAACTGTAAACAAGTCTCCAATTAAATGTTTTCTTCTAAAAGTTACTTTGGTCATCATGTGTCCTCACAGCTATAGGACAGTAGTAACTAAGATAAATACCCTGAAAAAAAATTCTAACACAACTTCCTAGCAAACTGTGTGTTATCAGTAAACCCCTAGAAATAACACACAATGTTTGCATAGGGTTGAATTTTCCTGTAAGAAAGCTTGACTTCAATACAATTACCACCATTAGAAAATAACACTAAGTGCCCTACAATTATTCTAAACAATTCTTAATCTTAAATTCCCAGATGAGAAAACTGGCATTAAAATTAAAGACTCTAATCTAGACCTTTTTCTCCCTGTATGCTTCTTTTTCACAAAGAATCCTTATTCTGAATTTCCCAGAAGCAGCACTATCAGTTTTGAAACAAGGATATTGTTTCATGAGCAGTTGATGAAATGTTTCAAATTTAATTAATAGTTGAGAATACTCCTGCCTTTTGAAACTTTGTTACACTGTCCAAAATACTTGTAAAAGTCAGAAAGTTAATCCATTTTGACAAAACAAGAAATGCCTGTTTAACCATATGCTCTGTCTGATGTCTTCACCTAAGACTCACCTCTGCCAAGTGTTGCAGCCGTGTCAGTAGTGGAGTCCTCTTGTCAGATCCAAGACGTGTGATATAGTTTGATCTTTTGCTAAATACATATAGAAGGTTAAGGACTGCCAGCACCACTTGCATATCAGAAGAAGCCAATAAAGTTGTCAAATGCTATAGGAACAGAAAAGAAACAAAGTCTAGTGCATCAGGAATTTGGCACTAAAAATTCTAAGAGTTCTTTTAATGTGATAATGTGTGTCAACATTAAAAACTATCAACTTATTGAACCCCACTACACAAAAATATAGTCAATCTCTTACAATATACAATACTAATCCCAAGGAACAAAAAGTTCAATAACAACAAAGACTATAAATTCCAGTTCGAAATTCTATTGGTGTCTGTATATAAGGAAGAATTTCAAGATAGAAATATGCTATAATATATATGTAGGACTAAAAAAAATTATATTTCTAAGTGTTCTAAAAGGAAGCTAAGTGTATGCTATTATTTCCTTTCTGACAAATATACAAAGGACTCATAGAAACTAAAGCTATCAACAAAAGCTGTGTGCAACTATTCAAACTAAAACTGTAAAAGTAGGGTACAAGCTTGGGAGTAACCTGTTTTTTTGTTTTTAAAACAAAGAGCCTTCACCAATATGTTGAAGTAAATAAATGGATAAAATTAAATCAGTATGTAATTGAGTTAGAAACTAACAAAAGCATTTTATTTGTTGATTATCTTAATGATCATGGACTTCCTTGGGCAGCACATCTAGTTCTTTATCAAGACTGTTTATCCACCCCTACTTGATAGAGCTGGTACAGGATCATTCTACTTCTCATCCAAAGTCATTTTCTGTTTGTTCTGTTTCTTTCAGAAAATAAAACAAAAACAACAAGGTGGTACTGAGGTAATCAAATTTGGCTAAAGGAAAATAATTTCTCTTTACAGTATTTATGAGCACTAAATTTAAGATTTATGTGTTTTGTCTGAATCTATGTCTGTGTACCCTGTGGCCCCAAACATTAAGAAGAAGGAGTCAGATACACTGAAAGTGGAGTTACAGATCGTTATGAGTGCTAGGAATCCAAACCTGAGTCCTATGCAAGAAGTACTCAACTGTTAAGCTACCTCTTCAGCTCCCTTTTTGTCCATGGGTTACCTTAGTCTTTATGGATACAAAGAATATAATAGGCTTTTTTTTTTAAACAAGTCCCACCTGTATCATTCACCCATTCAACTTACCACGGATAGACATACATTTTAAAGGTACATTCCCATACACATTTTGGTCAGTATTCCTAAGACAAGTTAACTATTAACATTGCACATACTGCCACAATTTGAGTGTAAATGTGTTTGAACCCTTAGTCAAGCAGCTACTCAGTTTTACATGGTTGTGGAACTTTTAGAAGTAGGTCACTAGGGTTTGGGCCTTGGGCGTTATAGCCTAGCGCAGCATTCTCCTTCTCAAAAAAAGTAGTATATATGACTGCTATGAGCTCCTACCACTATGAAGCTGCCTATCACCATCCATGAAGGATGAAATCTGTCTCCTCAACCATGAACCAAATTAAAATTTTTCCTTGCTTGTTTCTTCTCAGGAATTTGGTCACAGGAACAAAAAGAAAGTGTGATGAGTATTACAAATAACCTTGAGGTAAGCTTTAATTATTTACAAAGATGTATGTGGGTTACATGGAAATACACCATTCTGAATAAGAAACAAGTCCTGACACTAATCCCCTCCAACCATGGGGAGTGCAGTGTTTTGGCAAAAGACATTGAAAATTATAAGCTCATTAATATAAGGAAATCAATAGCTTAAGAATAATCAAGAGTTTAAGGTATTCCAAGAAACTTGGAATACCTCTAATAATCTTGGACAAAGATTACTAAATAGTCCAGAAAAT
Source organism: Rhabdomys pumilio (assembly GCA_030674055.1). Classification (NCBI taxonomy): domain Eukaryota; kingdom Metazoa; phylum Chordata; class Mammalia; order Rodentia; family Muridae; genus Rhabdomys; species Rhabdomys pumilio. Next base: position 105,730,670 of record JANHMN010000005.1, read on the forward strand.
ACTTCAATACAGGTACTATATTCTTTATGCCTTGAAAAGGTAGAAGTAGTATGTATGAATCAGAAAAACTTTCCCATCAGTCCTAAGACAGGAAATATTTATGCCTAAGAAATGTCATACTATTATTTCCTTCCCCTTGAGGTTCTGAGGATTCAACCTAGAGATCTATACACACTAGGCAAGTATACTACCACTAAGCTAAATCCCCCATTTACTACTACTAACTTAGAAGCTGAAAATCTTAAGAACTCCACAATGAAAAGTAAAGCAACCAACCATCAGAAACAGAAATTCCCTTGTTTATGGATATACACGGTTATAGTTAAGTACAGACCACATCTTACCTCTATGGAACTGTACAGATGCCGAGAAAAGCTGTACTCAATGAGCAAGGCTGTGAAGTTCAATACAGCCAATAGAAGCATTTTCAGCTGTTCTTTTTCTGGCCTATCACAGACAAGCATCCATGACATATTCTCCACTGTTTGTCCAGCATCTGCCAGAATTCCATCAAAGCGGTCCAACAGATCCACCCAGTGATATAACTCACACTAGAAAGAAGGATAAAGTGGATATAAAAATAAGATAAAAGTGGCTTAGTGGTATGCTCCTCAGTACTGAGAAGGCTAAGGTAGAAGGATATGAAGTCCAAGGAGCCTGGACCACACAGTGAACCTCATCATCAAAATTATAATGGTATTTTTAACATTGAATGGGTCCTTTGGAGTAGTTTTATTAAGACATAGCTTTGTTCTCACTTCTTCAAATATCAATATATTTGTGTGGGCATATGCATACCACAGCATATGTGGAGAAGTCAGAAGATAATTTGGGGGGGGAAATTGGTTCCTTCCATCCATTATGAGGGATGCAGGGATCAGACTTGATCTCTCAAGTCACCAGACCTGGCAATAAATACTTTTACTATCTGAACTCTCTCTGGTCCAACATATTGACTTAAAAAAATGGTTCTTGGCAACAATTCAGGCTAAATGCCAGTAGTTAAGAGCTATGACACATATGCTAGATACATAAGTAACTAGAGAATCGGGCTATTCCATTGTAGTTTCTCTGTCATTATCAAAGCACCCAAAATGATATACTAATAGCATGCTCCCTGACCTCTGTTATCATGGTTTTACATACCTTGCCAATGTTCCATGTTTTGATTTGCTGCAGTTCCAAGAGTAGTTGCTCATCATTACAAACTTTGAGTTTGTCTATTAAGGCTCTGCAGTCTGCAGGCTAAGAGAAACAAACAAGGATTCACAAAAGGTGTTTAGGAATGAGGGAGAAACAAAGAAGAATGGGAAAAGGGACCCTTATACCCACCAAGCATTTCAACTTTTGCTTATATAAATCTTTTCGATTACAATAAAATCCTATGAGGAAATACTTTCATTCTCAACAATGCATTTGTTTAAATCTGAGTAAACCTGCATATGCAAACTACTTGAAGTACACTGACAACAGAAATAAAAGAAATAAGCTAAGAAGCACTAAAAGCAAAGTTAAATAATCTGCAACATAGCCTAAAAGCTAACCAGAATGTCTGGTATTATTATGAGTCAGGAGGGAGGAAAGGAGAAGAGAGGTGGATGGGGAAGAGGGGAGAGGCAGAAAGCGAGGGAGCAAGGGAATGAAAGAGAGAGCGCATGAGGGAGAGGGAGAGCACGAACCAGCCTGAAAGGAAAAGGCTAGCATTGATTTATTTTTCTACAATAGTAAACCCTGAATTAGAAAAGATCATAGAGCTTCTGAACTCTGTAAAACTAAGACTCTATTCTTACTTGGTTTTCCCATTTCCATATATTCCTGATCTCTTGTATTGATGAACAGGACCATTATCAGGTATCAAGGAGTAGATTGAGAATTTATAATAAAGGTTCTGAAAGTGGAAAGGAAAATGGGATAGGGACTGAGACTAGGAAACATTCTATTAATGGACAACAGGTGGGAAAGTGTTAACAATTTCTATTTAATTCTGTAACTGGTGTCATGGGAATAAAGTTAGCTTTGGAACCAAAACAAATCTATGTTCTGTTTTTTCGGTTTTATGATTATTAAACTATGGTGAGTCCTACTTACTATCCATTTACTTACCAGGAAAATGCAAACAACCTAATAAGCTAGCTTAAAGAGTATGTCCAAGTACCTGCCACTTAGCAAATACACACAATAGGAGATCTTTTAAAATGAGCATGCTGTCTTGATATTTAAACAAAGAACATGGGATTTAAATTTAAAGTCATTCTCTCTTTGAATCTCACCATCCTCATTCAAGAAATGAATAGTTAGATGCCACCTATATATCCAACAATGCTGAGATCTAAAATTGGAGGAAACCCCAAAGATTCCCATCAACTATAAGATATTTAAAAGTATAATTTTCTTTAAACCAAATTCTCAACTTTGCTAAAAATCTACCTTAAGTTTTTGTGATAATGATATGTATGAAAAACTAACACCAAATCCTTCTACAAACCAGGCTTGACCTCAGCCCCACCCCCTTTTAAGTATAGACTGTAGGAAAAACAGTAAACAAGAATAATTAACAGAAAATGTGGAGAATGAGTCACCAGTTCCTATAGTTTATCTGTCCCTTCTCCATTTATTTATTATCAAATACATCTACTTAAATTTCTAATGACATACAGACAGGCTAATTCAATGTTATGATTCTGTGGGTTAGATAATACCTATTTTGTTGTTAACACTTGAGTCCTGTAATAACTTGGTATGTCCACCATTACATGGCATTTAATATCTCACAAACCTGGTACCCAAGCCAGATCTTTCTTGAATGCAATACTGTTGACAAAGGATACTATGGCCTTGCCAAAAAGTCTGCTTGGCATCATCACAGTTATGTGAAATACCTGGGTCTAACTGGACAAGCCGTATATGGCACAAGGGCAGCTTGCAATATAGCCTGGATCCTTTACCATCTTTCCTAGAACTCAACCTCACTAACATTTCATTGTTGCCCACTGAAGGCTTTAGAGGTTACCAAGGACTAGACTGGAATAGGATACTTAAATGTTACTTCCCAAATGTATCTTGTTTCTTTATCTTTGTGGTATATGAAAAAAATTAAACTGTCTCTTCTTTCTTGCTTAGAGACAGGGTCCCCCTATATATCCCTCATTGGTCTTGATCTACCTGCCTCTGCCTACCAGGTGCTAGGATTAAGAAGTTTGCACCACCATACCCAAGCCTTCTTGTCTCTCTTATTTTCAAAGAATCATCCTTTAGACATGTGACTGGAGACTTGTTATTGCTGAATGAGAGAAGGGTTAAGGGACAGGGAGACAGGGAGGAGGAAAGAGGGGAAGAGGAAGGGAGATTGAGTAAATATGTGCAGATGTCATAAGACAGGGACAACCATGCAGAGTTGGTTCTCTTCACCTTATATTCTAGGGGATGAACTCATTGAGATTAAATTCTAAGAGACTTTTACCTGGTGAATCATCTCACGGGCCCCAAAAAACCTTTCCTGATGTGGTAGCTCCACCCAACCCAACTTTTCACAGGGTTCATCTGTTACAAACATCTAAGTTGTTTGTGTTTTCTAATCATAAGGTTTACGTAGCTTTACATTATCTTTTCTTTCTCTGCCCATAAATGCAAACCAAGTAGGACTGTCCCAACTCATAGGAAAAGGCAAGGCATCTGTCAGTTCAAAGCTGCTACCAGGATTTTCATGAACTTGTTTCCATTATCAAACATACGGGATAAATCCTTTGCAATACTACCAATATTCTAAGTGATCAATGAAAAAATTTTTCTTAAAAATAAAACCTAGTACTGACACCAGTAAGATCAATGAAAAAAATTTTCTTAAAAATAAAACCTAGTACTGACCCCAGTAGGATGAATGAAAAAAAAATTCTTAAAAATAAAACCTAACTAACACCAGTATGAGAAACTGGGCAATATTCTTTGTTGCTTGAGTAGAACAGGCAACCCAAGCCTTAAAAGACATCTAGTCAGTGACTTTATATTCTAAGTAATCTGATAGAAGCTAGGAAAGTGTGACTGAAAGAGCCTTATAATTCACTTAACATAAAAAATAAAATTTGCATTTCTCTGATCACCTGTAAGATCGATTCTTTCTTCTTTACTGGCTTTGGTCCTTCTCTGAAAGGTTTTATGCCCATTTTGTCATTGGGATATTCATTTCTCCTACTGACTTAGATAAAAGATATTAACTACTTTGGGGTACAAATATTTTCTCCAGCTTGTCAATGTCCCATGACTCCCCCTTACAACTGAGCTTAATTGTGGTATTACAAAATTGTGGCATACAAAAACAGCACATAATTAAAATAATTTGGTGAGTTTAGATAGATCCATACACTCATTTTCCCATAACCACATTCCAGGTGAAAAACATATCACCTCCAAGTTTCCCTGTGTGTGTGTGTGTGTGTGTGTGTGTGTGTGTGTGTGTGTGTGTGTGTGT
>JANHMN010000005.1:105735144-105782648 GCA_030674055.1 Rhabdomys pumilio
TGTGTGTGTGTGTGTGTGTGTGTGTGTGTGTGTGTGTGTGTGTGTGTATTAAGAACACTTATAACATGAAGTTTATTCTCAACAAAATTCTTAAAGTACACAGAAATTTACCAGTAAATATAAGTTCTGAAACTTATCCTTTTTCCTTTCAAATAGGGTATTACTATGTAGCCCTGAACTTGTGGTTGTTTTGTTTGCCTCAGTCTCCTAAGAGCTAGGATTAGACATGAGCCACCATACCCAACTTTTTACTCACTTGTTTTATTAAATTATACATAGCCATAGAACAATTCCCCCATTCCCCTCCCCTGATAACCATCATTCATTCTGTTGCCTACTTACATACCTTTTGACTATTTTAGATGCCCCCTAGTAGAGGAATCATGCAGTATTTGTTCCTCTGTAATTAACTTATTTCACTTTTCATTCTTCTGGGGGGATTAATTTTAAAAATATATAATAAATTCTTCAACTTCATAGTGAAAAACCCCCAAATAACCCAATTTTAAAGTGGGCAAGGGAATTTGAAAAGACTTCTCCAAAGACATATAAATGGCCAAATGGCACATACAAAGGTACTCAACATCACTAATAATCAGGGAAATGCAAATCAAAATCATAATGAGATATTACCTCATACCTGTTAGAATGGCTATTGTCATGTGTCCTTTTATTTTGGATATGGTATTTTACATTTCCATTTTGGTATTTTGTCCTTTGCTTTAATGCTTGGAAGGGCAATCCCCACCTAAGACAAGGTAAACATTCACCTGTATGTTCTACTTCTCCTATAATTTCTTTTAAAAATATCTGACTTTTGATGACTTATCTACAATTTACTTCAGTAAAACAGTCCCCCGCACCATCCCACCCAAGTCAAAAGTAATTGTCTTGGCACATTTTATTGACTAATACTGTTCTTTCCCACTGTTCTTTCCCACAATATATAATCCTTCTATTAAGTTCTTATGTATGCTAGATTGTCCTGATTTTCAGTTCTCATATAGATTATTACACTGATGGCACTGTCTTGTTTTTAAAAATCTTAATTCTTTTTTATTCTTCACTTTCAAATGATATTATAATATAGTCATCAAAATTTATAGATACCAAAATACATCAAAAACAAAATCAAATGAAAACAATTTACAGTAACAATACCTGTATTACATTATATATTAATAATATGCTCAATATGTGGCATATAGTAAAAACACTGATATTCAAAATAAAAGATAGGAGATAGAATAAAGACAAAATAAAAGATAGAAGATAAATAAGTCAATGAACTTACCATTTTTATTTCCAAAACAAAACAAAAATCCCTAAGTTCTAATAGCTATAATCAATTTTGATTCTACATCTGTTTTCCACTGTCATACTGTCTTTCAATGCTTATATTGTAGCCTGAGAGTCCCTTTCAGGGTCCAAATATCTACAAAGTATTGTTCACTGTTTCTTTTTCCAATGGTCATTTAGCTATTAACTTTTAATCAAAAAAGGTAGTATTTTATTTTCTTTTGTAGTGTTTAGGGTGGAACCCAAGGTCTCATGCATGCTAGGCAAACACTCTACAACAGAGCTATTCCTCCTAGTTTTAAAAGTTGCTATCGTAATACTTTGTATTAACTGGACATATTTATTTGGAAGATCAGAATTGCTGAACTGGTCACAATGATTTTTTTTTCCTGAAATAAAGAAAATGAACATGGCAAATTTGGATACTCACAGCCTCAGTAGGTGTCTTTTTCAGTTTAGTCCTGTCTACTTTCATGTTTTCAGTTTTCCGCTTTAAGATCTGAAAAGAAAACCCCCAAAATAATGAGAACATAAAGTTACAGATAATCTATAACTCTACAGTATTAGAGATACAAATATTGGACAAAGAATACGCAAAATACCTAGTGTAACACTGGAGTTGTAATAATTTGATGTTATGGTTGAGACAGAAAATAGCAGAGTATTTTTAGATAATTTTATTGACTAGTTAATTTTAACTAACAATCCCTGTTACAATAAACCCAAAACCAAATTGAGCCAAAACAAAAAAGCTTTTTTCCTCTCCTATCCTTTATTGACACAGTTAAGTATGCAAGGATTTTAGATACCTCAGGACGGAAAAACTCACTAGAATTTGGGGGAAGAGGGCGATTCTGGGAATTTAGCCAAAGTTTTAAGAATATACACAAACATTTAACATCATTAATCTATATTGCATGAGTGCAAAAGTGAAAAGTTAGAAAGTACCAAAAGCCCTAAATAAGATGTTTAAATTTTTTATCTAAATCTAATTATTTTATGTGTGTTGCTCACATGTATGTATGTACATCATAGAGGGCTGGGGCCCAAGGAGACCAAAAGCCATTGGATCCCCTGGAACTAGAGTCAAGGATGGTTGTGAGCTAAAATATAGGTGCTAGAAAAAAGTGATCTTGCCGGCGGTGGTGGCGCACGCCTTTAATCCCAGCACTTGGGAGGCAGAGGCAGGCGGATTTCTGAGTTTGAGGCCAGCCTGGTCTACAGAGTGAGTGCCAGGACAGCCAGGGCTACACAGAGAAACCCTGTCTCGAAAAACCAAAAAAAAAAAAAAAAAAAAAAAACTTAACTGTTTTCTCTTCAGCTCTAGGATTGCTTTTTAAATTGACTATATAAGTGCTAAAAATGTTACAGACAATTACATAACTGAAGTTCGCGATTAAGTAAAAAGGTTATAACATGAAATATAAATCTACTGAACCAGGCATCGTGGTTCACACCTGTACCTCCAGACTGAAGCACTACGATCAATGGGAATTCATGGCTAGGCTAGGCTAGGCAACAGAAATCTATCTCAAAAACAAATAAGCAACTAAATATAAATCTAGGTCTAAAGAAAATACTCCAGAAAGGAAATGAATAAATAATATATCACTTAATAATGCCTCCATCGGACTGCCTAAAGTCTGTAGGACATTTTTTAAAAATTAATGATTGATGTGGGAAGGCCCAGACCACTGTGAATGGCGATATTCCTGGTGATCCTGGAGTGTACAAGAAAGATATCTGAGCAGGGCAAAAAGACCAATCCAGTAAATTCTCTCCACGGCCTCTGTCTGGTTCAGTCCATAACTCTAGATTCCTGGTTGAGTTCCTTCCCTGACTGCTTTTAACAGACTATATAATGTGGAAGCATAAGCCAAATAATCCCCCTCCCCTGAAGTGTTAATTCACAAGGATTACATCTGATGGTTTCAGCAATGTGTCTTTCAGCAAGAAGATAAATTGTGTCTTAACAAAGACACTTTTTTTAAAATTAGGAAACAATGTGTAAGACACTACTAAAAATGACAGGACAGTTTAACACAATAACTTTAGTAAGACCAAGTAATTTGGAAAGCCCCAAAATAGTCTAATCAGACCCATGCCTGTAACATTAATAAGTCCTTAAAGATACATTGGATCAAAGTATGGCAAGAAATCAACATTTCTCCTACTATCAAAGAGCACACATGCACAGTGGTAGAGGTAGACTTCAGGCTCTTTAGAAAGATCTGCTGCTATTTAAGGTAACCAACCATGAATAACTACATATTCTAGGTAGCTTCTGTCCTAATTGTCTGTTTTGTTTATATTTATTCAATCTATGAGTATTCAGGAAGAGTTGGTAAAAATATTCAGAATGTTCCAAAGTATTTTATTTGGTTTTAATGATGGGCATATAATATTTAAATATTTATGAGACCATTATCATTTTTGACACACATATAAATCAAGATTAACAGCATTCTATCTTTTCAAATATTTACCACCAAAAACATTTGGCTTAGACAGTATTTGAACACTAAACAACATTCTTTTATAATTAATATTTAGGATTATGTAACTAAATTCCCTTTTAAAATTACCTCATCATCTAACAGAAATGAACAAGATAACTCCTATCAACAACTTCAAAATCTCTAAAATGAGGACAACTGAATCCTGACAACAATCTTAACTGTGGAGTAGAACATACATACATACACACACACATATAAGCAATTTATATATATATATAAATATAAATAGAACAAATTGCTCAGAACATATACTGAGCAATTTGTACACTTTAACTCCCAGGCTTTTTTGTTGTTCTCTTTAAAAAGATCTGGTGTTAACCAGATCACATTATTGGAGATAGTTATTTATAGAGAAGCAATTAAATTGCTTCTGCTATGGGAAGTAGCAATCGGCCCCAACATTATACAACTCAAATATAATACATACAATGGTGCATGTTTTATGTTTTCCCTTAAGAATGAATAAGAAACACAACTCAAAAGTGTACTTATCACTTTTATTCAAAGACAATGCTGGAAGTTCTAGCCCTTAATAGTACATCACACAAAAGAAATGCCTGGCAGTGGTGGCGCACGCCTTTAATCCCAGCACTTGGGGGCAGAGGGAGGCTTATTTCTGAGTTGGAGGCCAGCCTGGTCTACAGAGTGAGTTCCTGGACAGCCAGGGCTACACAGAGAAACAGTATCTTGAAAAACAAAACGAAACAAAAAAAAAACCCAAACAAACAAACAAAGTAACAGACATACAGACCAAAAAAGAATGCAACTCTTCCCATTTCTACACAAGTATTATCTACATTTTTTAATAAAAATCCCACACTTACTTATAAAACACCCCCCCAGAGTGGCCAAGCAGATGATTTAGTGAATAAGCACAAGAATGTGAACCCAGTTCCCAGAACCCAGGTAAGTCTGTAACTACAGTGATTAGGGCAGGTGAGGTGAAACAGACAGATCCTGGGGACTCACTGGTCAGTCTACCAGAAGTGGAAGATGTCAGATTCAGTGAGAGACTTAGTATGGAAAATGATGGAGAACAATAGAGCAAGGCACTCAAAGCTGAACTCTGCTTCCATATACATATGCACTGGCAAATACTATACACGAGCACTCATAACATAAGATTCAATATAGAAGAGATGTCAAATCTCCTAAAATTGACATACAAGTTTAACACTATTCCTACTCAAATCCCAGTAAGACTCTTATGAGTAAACCTGAACTATTCCAAAATGTGTATGAAAAAGCAAAGGAATGACAATAGCAGAAACTTACAAAAATAAAAATGACAAATAACTATTTTTGACAGTTTACATGTTTACATAAAAATTTTAGTTTTAAGCCCCACTCCATGTCAATCTGCTCTTTCCCATTCCTGCTGGAACCCCTTCTTCCCAGCAAGACCACACCTACTTTCATTATTTCTTTTTGTGTGTGCCCCACTGAGTTGAAATTAAAAGCATTGGTGGGAGGTTATTTGCTGAAGCAAGAACAACTCAACAATGGCTAAGTCTAGTCTGTACAAAATGACATGCCACACTCAACAATCCTTAACTTGCCAAAAGACCAGGGGAGGGGGGTGTTGTTTGGTCTCATGGGTAAATAGCTATTTTTGGAGACAGAGTATTGCTCTGCAGGGTCAGTTAGTCCCCCTGTAGTGATAGGAAAATAAGCATTCAAGGCTCAATATCTAACCCTCTTGGGGGGCAGGGTCAAATAGCTTTTTATCTCAGCTATACCTTAGAAAATTGTTTGTGTGCTCATGTGCACCTGTGTTATGCATGCACGTGGAGGTCAGAAAACAACTTGGCAGGAGCTGGTTTCTTTCCTTCCACCATGTAGGACCAAGGGGTTGGATTCAGGCTGTAAGGCTGGTTCTCTGCTTTTTTGTTTGTTTGGTTTTGAGGAATTTTTGTTGTTTTAAGTGAGAATAAAGCCCTGCTCTGGCTGTCCTGAAACTCACTATGTATACACTAGACTGGCCTTGAACTCTAAAGACCCACCTGCCTCTGTTTCTTGAATGATAGGCTTAAAAAGCATGCACCACCAGGACTAGAATATCAACTACTAAATAACTTTTCTGGCTTTTTGAAACAGGGTTTCTTTGTATCCCTGGATGTCCTGGAATTCTTCTAGGTAGACCAGGCTGTCCTCAAATTCAGAGATCCACCTATTTCTGCCTCCCAAGTGCTAAGACTTGTGCCACTACACCTGGCTACTATTTTTTATATTAAACTTTAAGCTAACAGATACAAACCATGTATTTATGGTCTCCAACATATTTTGAATTATGCACAAATTGTAGAATTGCTAAGAGAGTTAATAACATTAGGAACTGCCTCACACACATTTTTGGGTGTGGAGAAAACACCTAAAATCTACTCTCAACAAGTTTCATATATCCATTAACTATTGTCATCATGTATAATGTTCCTGGAATTCATTCCTCCTAAACTGAAATCTTGTAGTCTTGTAGGCCACTATTTCCCAAACCCCTAGCAAATACTATTACTACCATTCTAAACTCTATTATCATCTTACACAATATTAAGATACTGTACGTACACACACACACACACACACACACACACACACAAACACAGTAGTACTGATAGACAGACATGTGTATCAATAAAATAGACTAAAGCCCCATATATACAAATACACCCAAGTGACATAAGGAAGCATGTCAATAAGAGTTGTCAGAGCAAGAATACAAGAATAGATTCAAATACAAAGTGATAATCTATGACCCAAGAGTCAAAGCTCACATAAATTTATTCAAAGAGCTAGAGAGATAGTTCAACAGATAGTGCTACTCTAGTAGAAGACCTAAGTTCAATTCCAAGCACCCATTTCAGATGGATCATAACCTCATATAACTCCAGCCAAAAGGGATCCAAAATCCTCTTTTGGACTCCACAGGAACCTGTACTCACATAAACACATATGTACATACCCAGATAATTAATTTTTTAAGATTAACTCAAAAATGTTCCAGACTTAACAGAAAATGTATATAAAAGCCTATTGGAGAAAATAATTGCAAACCATTTATAATACTTAGAATATATAAAGAACTCTTAAGCCTGCCTGCCTCTCCAGTCACCTTGAGATTGTACTTCCCAGCTGCTCAACTTGGTGACCTCTGGCCCAAGACTCTACTCCATGTTCTTATAGCAAACTGCTTTGGAAATTCCACCAGGTGACCTCCCTTTGGCTTCCTTCCTGTTGGTGGCATACTTGTCAGGCATCCTGGGCTAGCCCTGAGGCTAGGTGCCCCAGGAGGTATATTAACTGGGAACCCTCAGGGGCACAGTATGAGCCATTCTTAGGAAGAACCATAAGTTCAGGCCTTTGACTCCAACGGGACCAAAAAAGACTGTATGATTAGGTAGGTCTCCAGTCTCAGTGGCACCAAGGATCCCTGAGAGACTAAAGCTTTGACTCCAGTGGTCTCAAAGGGCAATGTGGGTTTTGTTTTGTTTTTTTTTTTTCGAGACAGGGTCTCTGTGTAGTCTTGGCTGTCCTGGAGCTCACTCTGTAGACCAGGCTGGCCTCGAACTCAGAAATCCGCCTGCCTCTGCCTCCCAAGTGCTGGGATTAAAGGCAAAGGGCAATGTGGATCCTGGGTTTTGACTTCTGAGGTTCTTGTGGTTGTCCATCGGTCAGTCAATGTCTGTTTCTTTCACACACACACACACACACACACACACACACACACACACTGAACATGAATGGTATTTCTAAAAATTGTGGAATACAATCAAGAGGCCAAATATGAGAATTCATGGTGTAGAAAGAAGAAATAGCTAAAATCAAAAGGAACACAGGCATTATAGAAGTAAATAAAACAACCCACATAAGACATACAGAAAGAACTCCACATAGACATGACCACAGAAGAAACTCCATGATAGATCATAGTCAGGATGTCAAAAATACAAAGTGAATACAATATTAGAAGTAACATGAGGAAAATTATCAACTTATATACAAAGGCAGAAATATCAGACTTTTCACCAGAAAATAGAAAAGCACAAAATGGAGTAATGTCTTATCAAACTCTGAAGATAAGTAACTATGAGCCAAGAATGTTATCCAGCAAAGTATATCCTTCAAAATGATAAAGAAATAAGGATAGTTCAAGACAAACACAGATTATGGCAATCAATAACCAAACTAACACTTTCGGAAAATTCCTAATTGAATATTATACAAGAAGGTAAAATGAGCCAGGCAGTGGTGGCACACACCCTTAATCCCAGCGCTTGGGAGGCAGAGGCAGGCAGATTTCTGGGTTCTGGCCAGCCTGGTCTACAGAGTGAGTGAGTACCAGGATAGCCAGGGCTACACAGAGAAACAAAAACAAAAAAAAGAATGTAGAACACATAAAAGTGTACAATCTATGAAAGAAATTGATGAGTTAAGTAAACCATTTATAATTGGAGCCCCAAATTTCATAAAAGAAACATCAAAGGGCATAAAAACATAGGTCCAAGCACAGTAATAGTAAGAAACTTCAATACACCACTCAATTATGTAGGTCTTCTGAAATGAAAATGGGCAAAAGAACTTCTGATGGGATTAACTTAACAGATACATTTAGAACATTCTACCGAACAGGAAATATGCATTTTTCTCAGCAGAACATGAAACCTCCAAAATTGGTATCATAGAACAAAGTCTCAACAAATACAAAATAAAAAGAAACCAGGCTAATTCCTTATGTCCTATCAGATCATAAAAGAATAAAAGCAGAATTCAACAAGAAAAACTTCAAAAATATTTAGGGACTAAATGATACATTTTTGAAGTAACAGTAAGCCATCCAAGAAATCAAGAGAGGAAAATTTAAAATTCCTAGACACAAAATAAGAACAACCTACTAAAACCTTCCTTCTGAGACATAGCCAAAGCAGTCCTAAAAGGAAAATTTATAGTACTTATTATATTAGAAAGTGAAGATCCCGGGGGTTGGGGCAGAGGGAGATCAGGTATAGGAGAGCTGAGAGAGGGCCAGGGGAGTGAAAGGAAATGGAAGAGGGGGGCAATCTCTAGGAAGTACCAAAGACCTGGGACGGGGAGGCTCCAGTGAGTCTGAGGGTGACTCTGAGACTCCTAATTGTGAGGGATACGGAGCATGAAGTGGTCACCTCCTGTAACTAGGCAAGACCCCCCAGTGGAGCATTAGAGATACCAAACCACCCACAGAATTTTCAACCCCCAAATTATCTTGTCTACAAGTAACTCGGGGAGGGGGACAGAGCAGAGAGACAAAGGGAATGGCCAACCAATTACTGGCCCAACTTGAGACCCATCCCATGGGCAGGCACTAACCCCTGACATTATTATACTTTGTTATGCTTGCAAACAGGAGCCTAGCATTAACTGTCCCCCTGAGAGGCTCCACCCAGCAGCTGACAGAAACAGATGAAGAGACCCTCAGCCAAACATTGGATGAAACAAGGAGAGTCTTGTATAAGAGTTGTGGGAAGGACTAAAGGATGCAGAAGGGGTAGGAACTCCATAGAAAGACCAACAGTCAACTGACTTGTACTCTTGAGGGCTCCCTAAGACTGAAGCACCAATCAAAGAACATACAAAGGATGGACCTAGGCCCCACATACATATTTAGCACATGTACAAGCTTGGTCTTCATGTGGATCCCCCAACAACTGGAGCAGGGATTGGCAGTCTTTTGAAAGCCTTGATGTGCTTCATTAGATTGTTTGAGATCTCTCACTTTTTTATCCATTAATTTATTAATATTTTTTAAAAAAAACTAAGTATTTTAAAAATGTCTGTTTATGGGACACCCAAAATAAAGGAAGTAAAAGACACAGATTGTGAAGGAAGGTATGTCTTATCATTTCATCTATGTAGAAAATCCAAAAGATATACCCAATAGCCACAAAAAAACCTCCCTCCTGAAACCTCCGGAATACAAGGTTAATGTACAAAATGACTCTTTTTACATATGCTATCATGAAAAACTGGATTTGAAATAAATACCATTTATATATGCATCTAAGAATATCAATGTATCAAAATATGTTCAAGCTCTAGGAGGGAAACTACAGATTACTAGAATGGTACTAGTCAATGAAAAAAAAATCTATGGAACAGAAAATGGAGCCCCAAGACAGCCCCATATAAATTTGGACAACTTTGACAAAGAAACAAAGACAATGTATGCATGAGGAATTTTTTTAAAAAGGTACTGGAATAGCTGTGCACCCACATGCATCATAAAAACTAAGACAAACAGAAAAAAACTCTACATTCTTCAGAAAAGTCAATTCAAAATGGACCACAGACCTATCTACAAAATGTAAAATAATACATCTCCAAGAAGAGTTAGATGATACAGGTTTTGGTGATGATGTTTCAAATTATAACCAAGCGTGTCATCCAAGAAAGAAAAAAAAATTAATGCATTCTCTCTTAAATAAAAAAACAAAACCAGTTAGCTAGCATGGAGAAAACATTTGCTAAAGGCATCAAGGTAGCTAGGACGTGGCTCACAGGTAAAGTGCTTAGTTCAATCCAAAGTAGCAGAAGACAGAGTAAAGACAGAGAAAACAATTATTCAAAAGACACAAATAAAAAGTCAACAAAAATAAACCAATAAAATTTTTAACAGATACCTTACCAGAGAGAATATACAAACAAAAAATTAACTAATGAAAAGGTGCTACACAGCAAGAGACTGTGATAGTCAGCAGTGAGATTTCACTATACCTCTTACAATGACCAAACCCAGAACACTGACATCAGAAGGATAGTTCTACATCAGAAGGATGTAGAACAATAACTCCCTTAGATTGCCTGGAAGATGGCTAAAATGGCTTTACAGAACTAAACATATTCACAAAATATGACTTAGTATTTGCAGTCCTTAGTATTTGCCCAAAGGAGTCGAAACTTACGTCAACACAAATACTGGTATACAACTCTGCAGGTTTATTTAGAACTGTCAAACTTCGGGAAAAACTATTCTTTGGTAAAGCAATTATGGTGTATCAGGCAAAGGAATATTTAATACTAAATGAGCTATCAAAAACAGACATGGAAAAAATCTCAAACTCTCATTACTAAACAGAAGTTAATCTGAAAGGCCAGTGCAGAAGTAGGGGATGTCTGTGAGGCCAGCCTGATCTACATAGTGAGTTCCAGGACAGCCAGAGTGAGACAATAAACAAATGAAACATCAACCTGAAAAACAAGTCATAAACGTGACAGACTAATTATATAGTTTTCTGGAAAAATAGAGAGATAATAAAAAAGAAAAAAAGAACTACTGATTGCCAGGAGTTAGTGACTAGAGTACAAAAGATTTTTACGGCAGCGAAATTATTCTATATAATACATTAAACACACGCTATTATAAATACAGTCACACACCCCCAAATTTCTAATGCCAAGGGTAAAATCAAATGTAAACTATAATCTTTGGATGATTCAATAACTGTAACAAATATGCCATTATAGTGAAGGAATGCTGATAATGTAGAATTATTTATATACATGGGGACAAGGAGTTACAAATTCTTTTGAGACAATTTTTCTCTACATGGCCCAGACTATCCTGGAACTCAAAGACCTACATACCTCCCAAGTGCCTATCCAGTTCAATTTCTATGCAAGTTAACCATTTAAAAAAATCTTCCAAAAAACAAAGTACCAGGTACCTTACCCACTAAATAAAATAAATATATAACCACTTCACTGTTATTTACCGAGAACTATATATGAGATCACTGGTAAAATCTTCCCAGAAATAAGTATCTGGTTCTAATTAAAACTGTTTGTATTACTCAAGTGTCTGGAACAACATAAAAGGTAATGCAGAAAAGTAATTTACTGGAAGTGTTATTAATTAGAGTCTATTAGCTCAGAGAACTGACAAGAGCCTAAATCTACATTCTGAAAATGGTAGAATTTAAGGAAGCCAGGTAACCATATCCAAGGATGGGACACAAAAGCTGTTTAGTTGGGGTGCTTCTGCTGTCAATATCAGACCTTAGATGCCTAAAAGGTACTGGTGGTAGCAGAAAGACCTGTAAATCATCTCAGGTCCCAAATTCAAGAATGAGTATCTGATGCATGTTGCTCCCCTACACACACCAGGAGCAAAAACGAATAAATGAAGAAGCACAAACAGATTCTCCCTAAAACCAGTGAACAGCTAGCCTTTTTTCTATCATTCCACTGCAAGAAATACTAATAGTTAAAAAAGAAATGAAAGGTAGCAGTGTTCTTGAGATACCAATTAAAATTGAATTGAATCTTAACACCAGTTCTGGGTCCTGAAATTTGTCAGTGCTGCTGATCCTTGGACCATACTGAGTTTTGTTCCCAGTTCAAAGCTACTATTCCAACAGGGGGGAGAATATTTACTTAGTGCTCACTGTAAGCCAAACAACACCCTGTATTTAAAAGAAATGTTATGAGCATAAGTAAGCAGCCAAGCTGACAGACATACTTTATGATTCTAAAAACAACTTTGTTTAAGGAAGGCACATAACAGTGTTTTCAAGTAGCGCCTACTTGGTATCTAACAATTCAAGTATTTTAAAAAATACCCTTTGAAACATATCAGTTAGAGACTTAATGTATTATTATTTCATATACAAATATTCTTTCAGACCAATTTTTCCCTGTTTACAAGATAGAAAACTAAGGCCCAGCGGAAAAATTAGCACCTTGCCTGGTTAGCAAATCTTGAGATTTTAAATTTTAACTATTGCACACTTTCACAAATAAAGAGAACTGTAATTGTGGAATGGATTCTTTTTTCATGGGGGCTTGTTCGACACAGGGTTTCTCTGTATAGCCCTGGCTGTCCTGGAACTCACTCAGAAATCCACCTGCCTCTGCCTCCCAAGTGCTGGGATTAAAGATGTGCACCACCACTGCCCAGCTAGGGAATGGATTCTATCTTAGAGGCCAAACAAATGAAAATTCCCAACAACAAGAGGCTAGTTTTTAAAAACAAAATTCTGGAAATGGTTTGCTGCTTTTGTTGTGTCAAAACACAATTATAAGTATCAAACAACCTCTCTGTTCAAGTGGTTCTTAAATTTTGCTTAGGAAGATAAAGATAGCCTGAGTTCATATCCCTGAACCCACAAAAAGCTTAGGTGCAATAATGTTTCTATAATCC
This sequence comes from Rhabdomys pumilio, assembly GCA_030674055.1. Lineage (NCBI taxonomy): Eukaryota > Metazoa > Chordata > Mammalia > Rodentia > Muridae > Rhabdomys > Rhabdomys pumilio. The sequence goes on from JANHMN010000005.1 coordinate 105,748,132, forward strand.
TAGCAGTTCTGTTCAGTAGGAGACAGAAAAAGAATTGCCTACTAGCTGGAATATTCAGCATGGTGGCAAACAATGCTTAAAAAAAACAATTCTTAAAAAAAAAAAGGTGGAAGACAACAGACTCCTGAAAGTAAGTTGTCCTCTGACATACACAGGCATGCATGCACGCGCGCACACGCGCGCGCGCGCGCGCGCGCTCTCTCTCTCTCTCTCTCACGGGGCTGGGGCTGAGAATGACATTGAATCAGCTTAACAGAAAGAAGACACCTATAGTTCTCAAATAGGACTCAATAGAACTTGAGTGTATAGGTAAATATCATTTCTACTCAGTATGGTCCAAGGATCAGCAGCACTGACAAATTTCAGGACCCAGAACTGGTGTTAAGATTCATCTATCTTACTATCATATCCAGTTTCTAAGATTGTAAGGCTTTCTTCACCTTTGCCCATTTCTAAGAAATTGCCCTGTAAAAACATTCTATCAAATCCTTTTTTTTTTTTGGGGGGGGGGGTGTCTTAGACCTAACTGATCTACAGTAACCTCTGTAAAATAAGTAAAAGACTACTTCATAAAACTGCATGGCAAAAAGTTCGGTAAACTCTCATTTGTTCAATTTCTTTCTGCACCAGATCAATTCAAGAGCAATGATCTTTACACAAGATATTCTATGAATGAAAATGTATATACAGACATCATCAAAAGAAAAAAAAGAAATCCCAGCACTTGGGAGGCAGAGGCAGGCAGATTTCTGAGTTCAAGACCAGCCTGGTGTACAGAGTGAGTTCCAGGACAGCCAGGACTACACAGAGAAACCCTGTCTCGAAAAACCAAAAAACAACAACAACAAAAACAAAAAAAAAAAAAAGAAAGGAAAAAGAGATATGGTACTTTTCAACCTTTTTTACAAATAAACTTTTTACAAATTACATATAACAAACAGATTGAGCCTTGGTCTTATTCTCAAATTAAGTCTCTATTATTTCTCTAAAGTTAAGTAGCCTAGTAAATAATATATGGCTTATATGACTTAATGGAAGATTTTTAACTGGACCTCAACTATTTTGAGGTGGTTCAAACTTGGAAGGAATATGCTGAAATGAAGATTCAATTATACAGTTTCAGAGAAATTATAGCAGTTATCATTAATGACTACAAACTCTTTTACTGAAAAGTAATGATGAAAACCATCCCAACTTTACAAGTTTGCATTGTAGTTCAAATTAGTGCACTGATATAAAGCTGTTCCAAGTCCTTTTGGGGAAGGGATGGATAGGGAGCAAATAATGACAAGGCAATGCTAGGCAAGTACTATACCCTAAAGGCTATTCCACCACCAAAAAAGAAACTTTAAAAAATAAAACACACCAGAATTGGAAAGATAATTCAGTGGTTAGGAACACTAGCTACTCTTCCAAACCCAAGTTCGATTCTCAGCATCTACTTGAGAGCTCCATGTAGAGAGAGATAATCCAGTGTCTTTTCCGGTCTCCACAGGCACCAGGCACAAACAAGTCACAAATATACTTGCAGACAAAACATCCACACATTTAAAATGCATGTATTTACTTACACATAAACACAAAACCAAAATTTTCCATTGATAATACCCTCTGAATTCAGGGTCAACTATGAATCAACATCTAAGTATGATTATAAACATTAATAGTCAACCAAAACTCTGAGTGTAGTAAGAATTGGCAAATGGGAATCACATGAAATCAAAGTTTCTACACAGTAAAGAGAACTTTACCAAAAGAATGGAAGAAACTCTTTGCCTGCTATTTATCTGACAGAGACTAATGCTCAAATGGTCATATGAACAAAAGAAATGCAAATGGTCAAAAAAGTGTGTAAAAACAAAGTTCATCTGATGTACGCATTTTTTTCTAAATATCGACTACATTGCTTCACAATTTAAAACAGTTGAAAAAATGGGCTTCGAAAACATTTTCTTTTTCAGTGCTCAGATTAAACCCAGGGCTTGTGGCAAAAAGAAGTGGTCTACTAATGAGCTACATTCCCAATTCAGAAAACAGTAAGTTTTTATGGGTCAAAATTCAAAGAATAGAAATGTTTTTAAAAGGCTACAAATTGGACTCATACTAGAATATAGGTCAAAGGTGTATGTATGGGGGGAGGGGCTTTCTTTGGAGTCCTGCCTTTTACCTAAGCTTCTTTTGTCAAATTTCCCCCAGACAGAAAACTTCTGCACTTTCGTAGATGACATCTGGTAACACATTTAGAAATAAAAGCAAGTTGCTTACAGGAAACCTACAGCACAGTGGCACAGTACTGAGCTGTTTAATTTGTGCTTGGTGCCTAACTCCACCACTATACTATACACTACTATATAACTATAGCCAGTTGTTACCCTTAAATTTGGGCCCCAAAAATGAGCCTGATATGTATAATAAGTTATATATTCCAACTTTTCTGGTAGAATATGGAGAAGATTCTACCATTTAAAAGCTGCTAATACAGCCATGAATCACTTAACAGAAATATAATGAATGCACTATTAGGGGGAATTTCATTATTGTGGAAACATCCTAAAGTAAATGTCTACAAAGGCTGCTACTCATTAATACAATCTTTCACCATCAATCAGTATCTGTAATTTTCTGGATCTGTAATTACTGATCTCTACCACCAGCAAAAATAAACTAGTCTTGCACAATGTTTCAACACCAGGTTTGGTAGCACATACCCAAAATTACAGAAATCTTAATGTCACCTTCCACTACAGAATACATATTCCTGACAACTATGCAGATAGTTTCTGGACTACATAAGGTATCTTCTCTAAAAAAACCCACAAATATAAACTATACTGTTAGACAGCACATGACTATAATTTGTCTTCTAAAGGTAGAGGTCTGGACTGCCCATGAAGCTATTCTTTTACTTTTTTCATAGTAATGGGATTATTTTTAATTTTTTAATTCATTGTATTCTCTCATATATTACATTTGACTGCAGATTTCCCTCCCTCCTCTCTTCAGTCCTTCCTTCCATCTTTCCTATAAACTGCTGTAATATTTTGTTCATTCCTTGCACTGGTCATACTAGTGTTTCAGTGTGATTTGTAAATCTCCTGCCAAGTTCTCCATTCCTATTGCTTATCTTTGAAAACTACATTTTTTATTATGGTCTACATAGGCGTGTGGGTGAGTATGCCACAGTGCACATATGAATGTCAAAGAACAAATGCCAGAGAGGTGCTTCTCTCCTTCTATCCTAAGATAGAACTCAAACTTGGTAGCTGTTACCTTTAACCTGTTGAACCATCTTACCAGCACCCAATTGCTCATCTTTTGTATCTCCACTATGTGGCACCAATGAGTATGTCCTCAGAAAAAAATGTGTTGCATAAATATTATTGTCCTCATTTAAAGAGTGGGGAAACTAACTCAATTTGCCCTAAGTGACAGAGCTATTACCTACTTATTTTACATTAACTATAATGCCTCATCTTTACAGAGTACTCTATAATTGCAGTATCTTAAAATATTATGATTAATACATAATCATAATTTTATTATATATTATGATACTTAAAGGGCTCAATGCAACCTATAAAGCACATTTTAAGTTTTATATATACTTGTATATATACAAACACGTATGTGTAGAATTTTGATAAGCATTTTATAAGTAATATAAATTTAGTAAAATATCCTAGACCCATTTCAATATTAATTTGCATACTGTTTCTTTATATACTTGACTACCAATAAATGAATATAAGAGCCTCTATATGTATATGCATTTTAGGGCAAACGGAAGGAAAGAGGAAAAAAAGTAGAAAGCAGGCAGTTTAAAAAAAAAAAAAAAAAACAGAACACAGGCCTCAGACCAGATAAAGGTTTATCCAAAGACTGTAAACTAGCAAGGTAATAGCAATTACATGTGTCACCGTGAACTCTCACCTTGGCCCAAATACTTATTATTACTTCGTACTCATAGAAGACAATTGCAGGGTTTCTCAACATAGCAGTCTTAAAGACTGAGGAAGCACACAAGAATTAGGAAACCTATGCTTATTCAACTAAATGAAGAGGCAAGATACAAGAATGAAAATGAAAACCTTAATTACTTTAAAAATGAACAGAGCTAGGTGTGCTAATGCACACCTGGAATCCCAGCATTGAGGCAGGAGAATCACATACTCAAGGCCAGCCAGCACCAAATAGTCAAGAAAACAAAACAAAAAACAGTTTCCACTTACAGAATCATAAATATACTTTAGACACTACATAAATGGTTTTAAAAGAGTTAATATTGAATAACTCTTTTCTAAATGCTGTCAAACTGGTAACTGTTGCAAGGACGAATCACAGATTAATCAAAACCTTGAATAGAAAGACAATTAACAGTAAAAAGCCATTTAAAAGAGGGAGATCATAATGAAGTACATTAACACCACAAAATGGATTTCAATAACCAAATGAAGAAGGTATTTCCAAAGATGAAACAAGAGGTTAACTTAGCCAAACTGTAATGCAGAAATTCTCAACTCTAGAACTGCCTGCACTCTATGCCTTCTACTTTTTTTTAATCAAGAGTTTACAAACCATTCCACTTAAATTCTAATAAAAATTTTTATTAAAGGAAAAGTATGTAGCAATAATATGAAACAACCTGGGAAGGTAAAGAGGAAAGAGAAAATGGAGACTGGGTACAAAGCTCATAGCATTCGGCAAAGAGAAAATCTTCAACCTCACTTTGCCTTATCACATTAGCTGATTCCAGCTCTAGAGCAGAAATCTACAATAAGCCTGAAACATCCTGACATACTAATAACAAGGAAACTACAAAAGACTACTAGAGTTTATACCAAAAAAGAAAAATCAAGAACCAACTTTTTAATATTATAGAACCTTCCTAGCTAGAACAATGGACACTTTGAAATTCAAAACATTAGCTTCAGAATGTTTATATCCATAAGTACCTAGTTAAACATACATTTACATAACCATCTGAAGCTAGCAGGGAACCAAAACATCATATCAAAGGCTGTGTTTAGAGGCTAGAGACAGCTCAATAATTAAGAGAGCAACCTGCTCTTCAAGAACTGGAGTTTGGTTACAAGAACCACAATGGTCTGTAACTATAGCTCCAAAGGATCTGATACCTTTTTCTGGCCTCTACAGGCACATGCACATTGCATACACTAAAGACATTAGGCATTTAAAGAAAAATAAATAAAGCTATGTTTAGAAAGATAGAAAAAGTTGAGTGTGGATCATACCTGTAATCCCAGCACTCAGGAGACAAAAGCAGGATAAAACTGTGAGCTTAAAGCCAGACTGGGCTACATAGTGAGTTCCAAGCCAGACCTAAAAAGAAAAGGAACTAAGAAGATGCTCAGTCAGTAATATGTTTACTTGCAAGCACAAGGACCCAAGTTTCAGAACCCACATTTAAAACAAGGTGTTATTTGCTTATAATCTCAGCATGAGAGAAGGCAGAAAAGATACTATCTCAAAACCAACAATAAGAAGTAAATGTGGGTGAACAGCAAAGCAATGACACCTGAAGCTAGTCTATGGCTTACACACGCACACACCATTTTTTTTTAGGTACAAAAACTGAGTGTTCATTCTGCCCTTTCTATATTAACTATGTACTTGAGTAACCAAAATAAAAAATGAGAGGAAATAAAATGTTAGGAGAAAACAAAATGTTTGTATTGAAACATCATCATTTCACTGTCCTCAATGATTTAATGACTTAAAAAAATATTTCCATCATCAAAACACAATGCTGTATAAATGGACATATACCCTCCTATGTTTACCAAAGGGAATGAACCTGAATTTATCACATCTCTGGACCCATGTGCAAGAAATAAGAATTTCAAAATTGCTTTTAGCTGAAGACAATACTAACTGCTCCCCATCTTAGAGAAACATCTTTTGGCAGACTAAGTGACTAAAATGGGAAATCTATATTAACCCTGAAGTGGAAACTTCTGGTTTCTTTGGAAAGTCAGTTATGTCGAATCATGTTTTGTAGGGGAACACAGCTGAAAGGAATGTGAATGTATGAAAGGACGCATGATGTTCAGAAGGAATACAAATATGAGCCCACAGACAGTGGAAGCTCGACCATTGGTTTGCTTTGCTCCACTTTACAATGCATTGCTGAACTCCACTTGCAGTGACATCACAAACAGAAGTTCTCCAATGAACTTCTCAGGTTCCTGCAGCTTCTTGTGGCTTCTGCAGCGACCTTCCTGTTGCCAAGCTTTGTGCTTTCTTCTGGATTGAACTGCCCTTGCTGATTCATATATAGAGACAGCCAAGTGAACTGGACTGCAGCTGCTGCTTTGTATTTAGTGTTTGAACTGGACTGAACTGCTGGTATCCTGACAACAAAGATTGGACTCGCCCCCAAAGAATATTTCTGAACAAGTCTACTTGCCCCATGTCCTAATAACTTTTCTCTTCCACTACTTATGGTGTGTGGTGGGCTAAAGAGGAGTTGAACTTTTTTGTTATTTTTTTAATTAATTTTACCACATTCCACACCTCCTCCCTGCACACCTGTCTCTACAGGGATGTCCACATCCCCCAAACCACCAGACCTCTAAACTCCCTGGGGCCTCCAGTCTCTTGAGGGTTAGGTGCATCTTCACTGACAAAACCCAGACCTGGCAGTCCTCTGCTGTGTATGTGTTGGGGCCTCATATCAACTGGTGTATGCTACCTGGTTGGTAGTCTAGTGTTTGGGAGATCTCGGGTGTCCAGGTTAGTTAAGACTGCTGGTCCTCCTACAGGGCCACCCTCCTTCCTCAGTTTCTTTCAGCTTTCCCTCTAATTCAACTGCAGTGGTCAGCAGCTTCTGTTCATTGGTTGGGTGCAAATATCTGCATCTGACTCTTCCAGCTGCTTGTTGTATCTTTTGGAGGGCAGTCATGATAGGTCCTTTTTTTGTGAAGGCTCCATAGCCTCAGTAAGTGTCAGGCCTTGGGACCTCCCCTTGAGCTGGATCCCACTTTGGGCCTGTCGCTGAACCTTTTCGTCTTCAGGCTCCTCTTCATTTCCATCCCTGCAGTTCATACATGTCCTTTTTGGGTCTGAGTTACCTCATTCAGGATATTTTCTAGATCCATCCATTTGCCTACAAAACTCAGGATGACCTCATTCTTAATAGCTGAGCAGAATTCCATTGTGTAGATGAACCACATTTTCTGTATCCATTCTTCTGTCTTAGGACATCTGGGTTGTTTCCAGCTTCTGGCTATCACAAATAAGGCCGCTATGAACACAGTTGGAATACATGCCCCTATGGCATGATGGGGCATCTTTTGGGTATGTGCCTAAGAGTGGTATTGCTGGGTCTTCAGGTAGATCTATTTCCAATTTTCTGAGGAACCTCCAGATTGATTTCCAGAGTGGCTATACCAGTTTGCACTCCTGCCAGCAATGGAGGAGTGTTTCTCTTTCTCCACATCCTCACCAACATGTGTTGTTGTCACCTGAGGTTTTGATCTTAGCCATTCTGATTAGTGTAAGGTGGAATCTCAGGGTCATTTTGATTTGCATTTCTCTGACCACTAAGGACTTTGAACATTTCTTTAGGTGTTTCTCAGCCATTCAAGATTCCTCTGTTGTGAAATCTCGGTTTAGTCTATAGCCCATTTTTTTGATTGGGCTGCTTGGTTTTTTTGGTGGTTAGCTTCTGAGTTCTTTATATATTTTAGATATTAGCCCTCTATCAGATGTGGGGTTAGTGACAATTTTTTTCCCAATCTGTAGGTTGCCAATTTGTCTTATTGGCTATGTCTTTTGCCTTACAGAAGCTTTCCAGTTTCATGAGATTCCATTTATCAATTCTTGATCTTAGAGCATGCACCACTAGAGTTCTGTTTAGAAAATTTGCCCCTGTGCCAATGAGTTCAAATATCTTGGGATAACTCTAACCAGACAAGTGAAAGATCTGTACGACAATAACTTCAAGTCTCTCAAGAAAGAAATGGAAGACCTCAGAAAATGGAGAGATCTCCCATTTTCATTGATGAACAAAATTGCATAGTAAAAATGGCCATCCTACCCAATGGTAATCTACAGATTCAATGCAATCCCCATCAAAATCTCAACACAATTCTTCAAAGACACGGAAAGAGCAATTCTCAAATTCATCTGGAAAAAAAAAAAAAAAAAAAAGAATAGCAAAAACAATACTTAACAATAAAAGAATGGCTGGGGGAATCACCATCCCTGACCTCAAACTACAGAGCAATAGTGAAAACTACATGGTATCAGTACAGAGGCAGACACATTTTGATCAATAGAATAGAACTGAAGACCCAGAAATAAAACCACACACTTACAAGCACTTGATCTTTGAAAAAGAAGCCAAACATATACAATGGAAAAAAAGAAAGCATTTTCAACAAATGGTGCTGGTCTAACTGGCTATGTAGAAAAATGAAAACAAACCCATATTTGTCACCTTGTACAAAGCTCAAGTCCAAATGGATCAAGGACTTCAACACTGAATGTAATAGAAGAGAAAGTGGGAAAGAGTTTGAACTCTTATTACAGTAGGTTGAGAAAAATTTATGCCTATACAACTCTACCTGCAAGGCTCAGGAAATAATTAGGAAGAAGAGGCAGAAAGAACATTAAGCCAGAGGACAGGGAGGAATGCCATAAAATAATGTCTTTTGAATATGACATGACCATTGCATTCAAATTCATAGTAGCTGTGATTACCTGTCTGTACAGGATCAAGATAATCAAAATTCTAACATGGATAGGGGAAGGACATCAAGGCTTACACCCTAGCTGAGGAGCTACTGGCAGCCAAAGGCTATTGTGGACATTGGGAAGTTACACATGCTCCACATTATTCACATAACAACAATAATCACTCTTTTTAAAGAGTGGAAACATGAAGCTGGGACAGGAACTGGGGTGGTTAATGACCAAAATGCACTGTATACACATGTGAAATTCTCAAAGAATGTATTTACTTTAGAGTCATCTCTAAAGAGTAGTGTTTCTCTCTCTCTCTCTCTGAGAAATCAGTCTAGAAACAGTAATAGATAAAATTCTGTGCCAACTACAATTATATGATATCATCCCTATCATCTGGAAACCCATAAATCCAAAATCTATTCTCCCTCAAATTATGGAATCAAAAATTGGGGATACAGCAATCTGTTTTAATAAACCTTCTAGGTGATCTGATGTTCCGTAAAGTTTTAAAGCCACTGTTTATGATTCATGCATTAACTCAGTTCAACTTATCTAAAATTCTATATGATGATAGGTAACAATCATTACTTTATAAAGAAACAACTTCACTATAGAGTAAAGTGGTTAATTTGTACAAGATGACACATCAGGTAAGAAACCAGATCAGAACTTTAACTGAGGGAATACTCTTTATTATTGTACAGAAGTCTTTCCACCAGTAAGAACTCAATTCCCAGAATGCTGAAACAGTTAAAGGAGCGCTTCCAGCAGTAGCACACACCTGCAGTTTCAGCTAAAACAAGAGAATCACCTGTGCACAAACATATAAAACCAGCTTGGGGTGAGGGAAAAGTAAGTGTTAAGGAAAAACACTAGCAAAAACTAGTATATACGTCACAAAAAAAAAAAAAAAAAAAGGCAAATAAATAAACTTAGCAAATACCAACCATAAAAACTATCTCTAAAAACTGTTCCAAAACATAAGCACCTACCAAATACAATATATCTAATTATAAGCACTTAAAACCTCAGTTGTGCTAAAACGTGATTCATAGTAGTCCATCTGTGCTTAGCAACCTTCTAAATGTTTTAATAATTTTATTTGCATGAGTATTTTACTTCATGCATGTGTATGTGCACTACATGTACCTGGTACACTAAGAGGTCAGAAGAAGGTATTAGATCCCCTGGAGCCGCAATTTCATATGGTTGTGTGCTACCATGTGGGTGCTAGAAACCAAACCTGTGTCTTCTGAAAGAGCAATAAGTACTCTTAACTGGTAAGTCATCTCTCTAGGCCCTAAATCTTTTTTATTTTAAATCACACAAAAAATTAAGTCCTCCCTCTACTTTTTACTTTTCATTCCTTTTATTTACCACTATTTTTTAAGATTTATTTTACGTATTTGAGTACACTGTAGCTGTCTTCAGACACACTAGAAGAGGGGGTCAGATTCCATTACAGATGGTTGTGAGCCACCATGTGGTTGTTGGGAATTGAACTCAGGACCTCTGGAAGAGCAGTTAGTGCTCTTAGCCACTGAGCCATCTCTCCACCAGTATTAAAAAGGTAAAACTGCTTTTTTCAACACTTAAGATTATATGAACAAAGTCTAAGGTGAAACACACACACACACATACACGTATGTATGTATGTATGTATGTATGTATGTATAATAGCAAAAGAAAATCCAACATTCTGTAAAAACCACTTTCCATGTCACCATTATGATTTTTAAAAGACAACTGTTGAACTACTTTTTAAGAAACTCAAAGTTGAAAACTATTAGGTTAACACCTCAAACTTGTTTTACTCAGAGTGCCACACCTTCATTAAAAAGTATTTCTATAACCAGAAAACCAAGATGGTCAACGAGTACATCAAGTTTTACCAACTCAACTTCTATGACACATCAACTAAGAAGCTTCCAGAGAATCTTAAGAGCTGAATTATCCCTGACATTAACATATATAAACATTTGGTAACCAGTCATTGAAGAAAAGGGTCAAAAAAAGAACACAAGAAAATCCTAAGAGCACAAGCATTGGTGAATAGTCTGCCTTGGGTCTGCCCATGAGATGCCAAAGCAGTCCAACATGGTTACAGCTATACAACAGACTTAAAAACTTAATCTTATTCCACGAGAGGCAATGTGGAATGTGAAGGGCAAATATTTTCAAAGCAACCAAGTCTGGCATTTCAATGATACTTTGAACTGGTAGTTAAAAACACACAACAAAAGGAGAATTAGAAAGCCAACACTGTCTCCATTGTGAACTTCCAGTGTTAAGAAGGGGGTGATTCAAATATTGGAATGTCTACTGTGCACAATTTTGTACCAGTCATTCTAGTTTCATGAAATAGGGTTTGGGTCTAAGTGGTTTTGTTTAAACGACAGAAACTGAAGTGTTAATATTTAATCACTATGTAACATGCTCAAGTTTTTTTTCTGTTGAAAGCATGAACTTGCTGGAATCTCCCAAAAAATCCTTTAATATTTAATCAATTTTCAAATAAGGACTTATTTCTCCAATAATGAACACAGACCTGAAACACCTGAACACCTGACCAGTGATTCATAATCATATTTATCTAAATAATTAAAAATTTTTCATTCATTACTTTTCCACTTTCTGTTCCTTTAACTTGCAGTTCTTACTATTTTAAAGATAGGCACAAAAACCCTTGCTCTGTCAACATTTGTGTTTGAGCTAAAGGCTGGCTGGAGGCTGGAGGCTATGTGTTCAACTCTCATTTTCTGGTTTTAATCACAGTAAAAACCCAGAATGGCTAACACTGCACAAGCAAAATAATCCATCAACCGATAGTATCTAAGATAGCAGAGCATAAAAACAACCAAACTACCTACGAATATTACAAATACACACGAAAAAACCTTTTTCTTCCAGAGGGCCTATCATTAAGTGGGACCAGGACATGGAACTAAAATCGGGTATCAAATCAGACTGCCACAGAAAAAGGAACCCATGACTAGCCATTTTAATATACCAACTAAGCCAGCAGTGTCAACTCCAACTAGAACATAAGAGATTACTACCATCATTGTTTCATTAGAGTAGGTTATCTAGGGTCTTTAACACTGTAATTTTCAAATGTGAGGAAATGCAAAAAGAATTTAACAAATAAATTGGAGAAAAAAAGAGAAATAGAACCTGAAGAATAAAACAGATTTAAAGTCTACATAAACTATTTCATAAATAGACTTTTCTCTGGATCATGTGTCAAACTATAAATAAAAGTATCAGGGAAATTTTAAAACGAGCCCATTTTCTATTTTTAAAGTTTCAATTTCTTCAACTAGAAATGGGTTACACTGTGAACTCTCTCAGCTAGCTATACAATTTTTGTATAGATAAAAATAACATGTCAAGAGAGATTTATTTCAAAATAATTCTATGGGAAGGGGGATGCCATAGGGTAGAACTAGAAAGGCTAAAGTTGATAAATGTTAAAAGTTCCTGGAGGAGCAGACAACATACTACTCAGTTTGGTATATTTCAAATTTTGTGACTTAATTTAAAAATCATGTACTGACAGTATGCATTTAAAACAATTCCCTTTAATTTACTAATGAGTTCCATCCACTAAAATGGTCTTTTTAAATAAAAAAAGACCAAACCTGACCCAGACAATGGAACCAAAGTAGCACAAGAAAAAAATGTAAATTTCAGCCCCATTTCCATTTCAGATGTAAAATACAAATACCAACCATAAAGATCTAAAAAAACTAACCTAAAATCACAGCAAATCATAGTCATCCTGGTGGGAAATCCCAACACTGCTCCAACAGCCTCCTGAAACTTTCTGACCAAGTTCTGGTCTACTGGTTTGTTCCGCTGAAGAACTAATAAAGACACTCAGGAGGACCTACAAAATAAAAAGAAAAGAAATTGGGGAAAAGAAGTATATTATTCATTAGAATTGGGTAGTTAACCATTATATCAATAGACAGTTGTTTTTGAAGCAATAGCCTTTAAAATGCCAACTTGCATTTTTTGAACCTGCTTTGAGCAGAACTAAAGAACTCAGAAAAAAGAATTGTATAGTGCTTCTAATGGCAATACTCCTGAAAACTGTTTTTAATTCAAACAAAATGATAGCATGTTTAACAAACTGACACTAAGGAAAACATATTTTGTGAAAAGAAAAAGCTGTACACATTAAAATTATTTTTCACCTTCATAAGTGCTTTTTGGCCATACTGGGAGACAAACGATAAACATCCTGGAAATTCAGGTTGAACTTTGTCACTGAATCTTAGACAAAGTTTTTATTTGGTACTGCCACTCCTTCCTCTCTTCTCAGAGATCTACCTAGAATAAATTAAACCTTTTAGGTCATGCCTTGATCATCATTCCCAGATTTAGTATAATGCTTAAGGACAAGAGTTAATTAGTGATTATTGCTTAACCCGGTGTTAAAAGGAATCAAGACAAGAATCTCAAAGCAAAGTGACCTGTCTTTCAATGAAAGAAGAAATTCATTTTCCTAGAGCACTTCCAACTTTAAACCCTGAAGCTCAAAACTAAAATCCACATATAGTTAATTATCAGATGTTACCCACTAAAATTTCAATGATAGTATACTTCTGGCCACTATATTTCTACCTTAACCCCATCACTCAACATAATTAGGAAAAAAACTCTCTGGTATTGATCTAGTAAAAATATTTAACAATAAGAAAAACTACTTCCAAATAAAATGTTAGAAAATATAAAATGGCAAAACACAACAGGAAGTGGTTATCAAAGAGACAGCTGTGGTTGCCTTTGAGGGGGAAAGGCTGGTATTTAGTTATTAGATCAACCTTCCTAATGTCTTGCATATAGGTATTATCCTACTTTAAAAATAGACTGCCAAATAAATATGCACTCATACTGACCAAGACAAAGTTTAAATTTGTCTAAAAATGTAGAGGTAAAGAGAAAGAAATGAGGTAAAGAGAAAGAAATATAAACACTTGAAACATAAGTTCTCTTTAACACTGAAACTGGCATGGCATGAAATTTCACGACTTTTGTGAGGTGAAGGACAGGACAGACTGTCTTTGAAGGAGTGGCAAAAATGAGTAGGCAAGGGATGAGGCACTCCCTTCCAAAAGGTAGAACACCTGGGTGTGGTTCATGACCGAAACATAGCTGGTGGTCATTCCAAGAGAATGATTTTGCACTCAAAAGTCTTACACTAGTAGAAGCTTCATTCAAATAGTGAGAACATATTCAAACATGAGCCACTGATCATACGAAGTGGCTTATGAGGAAAAAAATTCAAAGCAGACAGGAGCAGATAGGTATTATTCCTAAACATATAGCAATTTTAAAAAACCTTACCAGGTTATAAAGGTAGAATGACACAAAAACATCTACCAATATATTCTCACATAAAAAAGGCACCCAAACTTTCTATGAGGCAGGCAGTTTACAAATTTTTTAAACCTAGAGAAGCAATCCTTTAAGGTAAGCATTACTATCCTCATTATATAAACAAACAGAATCTGAAAAGTAATTTGCCCAAGGTCATGAGTTCAATGTGAACCTGGAAGCAAACACTATTTTCTACACAAGGCTGCTTCCTATGAATTGGGAATGTTGGCATCTCCTCGATCTGTGCAACACTGGTGCTAAATAAAAGAAGTAATTCAAATCATGTTATCTACAAAGGAAACACGTGATAGGGAATTAATTGTCTATAATAGAAGTGCTTTGAGGAGAAAGGCAGTAAATTTAAATTTAACAGGAGCATGACAGTTTTAAGAGGTAGAACTGAAGGAGGAAGGAAAATGTACTGGGGGTCGACACCTTGGTAGGAGATTCAGCTCCTGGGGGTGGGAGAAAGAGCAGTTAAGACAGAAGTATAAGGACTAATAAGTGAGAAGTACTTAAATGGTGGTTAGCAGTAACACAACAACAGAAAGATATACACAGACCAACAGACTACAGAAACATAGGCGGGAAAGGGGGCGGGTCCCAGAGTCTGTAGCGTGGAAGGGGTTGGAAAGACAGAAAGTTTCATCTAGAGGGGGCACGAAGGAGACCACTAAGACTGCAATTATCTGACCACTGACCCGTTTATTGTTCTGCCCAAGAATGGTCTCAAAGCACTCAAAGTTGAAGAAATCGGTACGCTGTCCCCGCGTCAGAGATAAACAAGCAAGAGGACCTAGGAAAATGGAAGGTTACTACGGCTCCATCCACAAAGATGGAGTAAATGCAGGGGACAAGATAAGCTCTTTTAACATCTGCGCCAAAAGCACCATGGAAGGAGATGGGACAGGGTAGATGATTCAGGCTAGGCTCTAAATTAGGACTAGAGAGGAGGAGTGATGGGGATTTTTTTTTTTTTTTTTTTTTTTTACTTCTCCCCTTAATAATGCATCCCGGTATCTACGTAGCTGAGAGATTTGACAGGGAGATAGAATTTGGGAAAGGGAAGGTACTCTAATGACTCTATAGATTGACCTCTCAAACCTTAGCTGAAAAGCCGCGGGAGCTGGGGAAGCAGAGCCCACCCCGGCTTAAAAAAAAAAAAAGGGGTTTCATATGGGTCGTTGCAAGGGCTGAGAAGAAGCAAGCGCGCAAAAATTATGAGACCAGTCTTCGGTGCGTCCCCCTCTCCCACCTTTTAATCTAATCCCCAGCCCACTACCCAATGAACTATCGACTCCCTCCCGCACTTCCCAACCCGCCCACTGCGACGACGAAAACGGAGGCGTAGAGCGATTGGTGGGGCAAAGGCAGGCCCACACGCGGCTGAGGCCGGGGAAATGGTGTCGTTTTAACCGGTAAGAAACAGGATGGTCTTCATCTCAGGAAGGATTTACCAGCAACACGACGTTTTGCCATTCGTCATCTCCTTAACGTCTGGGACCTGAGAAGCGTCACAAACGCGGATAGCTAACCCCTTGATACCATGTACTAGCAAGACAGGAATCAGCCTCCGCCGCCATCTTAACAGGCAGACCGACCCTAGTCACTGCCCCCCCCCCCCCCAAGGTATCTCCGCCACCGCCGGCGAATCCCACGAGGACGTAACCCTGCTCCCGCGAGAACTCACCGGCTAAGAACGGCAGCACCAGAAGACGCTGCTCGCGCCTCCGCAGCTCCTGCACTCAGCAGCCAACCTCTGCCACCTTCGCGTGATCCCAGGGGAATCTCCACCGAACCAGGAAAATCTGAGCCCAGCCCGTCCCAAACCTCTCCTTCCACCAAACCCGAAATCGCTACCTCTCCGCTCTCACCCCACGCGAAGCGAAAAGCAAATGACGCACAACCTCACGGAGCACTACGGGGCGGAGCCAGTATGCCGCCGCCGGCTCCCGCATGCGCTGTGAGCACTATCGCGATATTACGTTCAGCCTCGGCGAGACCTTCGTAATTCACTGCAGGATACCGCCCGCGCCTCGCCTTTAGGAAACATGAGATCTCGCGAGACCAGGTGCACACTCCTAAAATGGAGAAAGGCGGGGCTTCGTGAAAATGACTGGGAGTTTTTCGGGGAAAGGGAGGAAGCTCTCGTCCTTTAGGGATCTCGCTTACCACGAGGTTTCCGACCCACTGCGGAGCTTGCTACCAAACCTCGCGATGACACAGCTCAGCGCCAAATCTCGGCCATGTCTTGAAAACTACCTCCGCCCCCGATTTAGATGTCTGGAGCCTGCCTAGTGCTTGAGGAAAATTTAAAAAGTCAACCTGTTTATTCTCACGCTTCCAGCAGGGCTGTACCAATTAGCCAAACTCCATTCTGAAAGTGAAAAAAATGGGTTCCCATTGTTACCTGCCTCGAGAAATAACGTGCTATTCTTAACTAACGCATAAAAGATGTTCCATATCACAATAAACACACAAATGCAAATGAAAACAATGACACAACAGTTTTTTGCTCAAAACATGGGGGAAAATTTAAAGACCTCGAATATCCATACTTCTTCCTTCGCCGCACTGCAGGCTAACCTGAATCCATCTTCTCACTAAAAGCGCGTATCATTAGTTCTACCTCCAGAGGCACCAGTTTTAACTATCGAGGCTTTCTTTACCTTATCATAACCAAAAAGACTCAATAAAGTGGCTTTCTCCAAACAAAGGCGTCTGCCCTCAAAAGCTAATTCAAGCTTGGGATGGGGAGAAAGGTGCTTGAAGATTTTAATATGGCAGTTTTTGCATACCTAACCAACAATGTTTCTCCAATAAATCTCGGGATCCAGTCTGGCCCGTTTGTAGGCTTTTTCATTCTAATGCATTGTTCTGTCTCTTCTAATTTGAACATGCTTCCTTCAGAGTACAGTTTTATAGTACAAGCACCCCCATCTTTAAAAACATTTTCTCGGTTATTCTTAGCCATCCCCCCTTCATAAACTTTAGAATCGTCAAGTTCCAAAAACTTAGTATATTTATTGGAATTGCATCAACTGCATGAATCAATATAGAAAAATGAATATTATTACAGAATTGAGCCTTCCTATTCAGAAGCATGATATTCCTTCTCCATTTATGCAAACGTTCTTCCATTGTATTCCTGAAAGTTTTATAGTTTACTTCCAGATATTTTTAATTTTTCTTGGGATTTAGACTGGGGCTTTTTAGTATTAAATTTTCAAAATTTTCATTGCTTATATACAAGACTTCATATTTGACCATCCACTTTTGTAATTAGAAAAATGAAAATGCTCAAATATAGTCATAAACAGTAAAATGCAAATGAAAGCAGCGACATGTGATTTTTTACTATATAACTGAAAAGATATAAAGATTAGTAACAATTCATGTTGGCATAGCTATGGAAAATAGGCAATATCGTACTACATTGGAGAATGTAAATTATTATGGCCTTTGAGGAAGGGAATCTAGATAAATCCATCAAAATTTGAAATGCATACACTCTTTGATTCTGCAATTACTTCTCAAAGAATTTCTCCTACAGGAATACCTTCGTACATGTGCACAAAACATACACAAGCCCATTCATTACTGCATTACTTGCAATAGCCCCCTCTCCCCCAAAGAAGACAAGCTAGTGTACAACAATCAGGAAACGGTTAAATAAACTGTAGTCAAAGCATACAATGCAGCGCTATAAAAATGGGACAAATTTGAACTCCGTGATATACTAAGATATATAAAATATAGTTTAAAAAATTAATGCAATGAAACAAAATGATTGTGTGTCCAGCAGCACCATACATATCAGAACACACACACACACACACACACACACACACACACACATATATCAGGATACATGCACGCGCACGCGCACGCGCCTAGTAGTGACCATGAAGCCTGCTCGCCCCTCACCTTCCTTTTCCTCTTGAGGCCGCCTTCCTCCAACCCTTAAGAGAAAAACTGAAGGCTGGGCCTTTACTCCCTCTCTGGGGCCACTTGGCCAGGGCCAATGGCGGTACCTCGCATCCCCACTGTTGGCCGCTCTCTCGTGCGCTGTTCGCTGTTTCCCCGCTGTCCTGCTGTCCCCAAAGATGCAGCTAGCTCTCTGCTGGAGGCCGCTGAGAACTGGGGGAGGGGAGAGGAGGAGGGGTTCGAGGAAGGTTGCTACTGCCGCCTGCCTGGCCCCTTTAGCAGCCTTTCCCAAAGGCTCTCCAAAGCCGCTACCTCCGAGCCTCTGAGCCAGATCCCGTGGGAACTGCCCCCTACCTCGAGGAGTCTGAAAAGGCCCGTCCCCCCAGGTCCGGGGAGTGGGAGGGGGTACTAGGCTCACCTCAGCCGCAGTGGCTCGGCGAGGCCTGCAACAGTGTGCAGGGTCTGAGGCCAGTAGAAATCTTGTGTCCCCCCCCAGCCCCCGCCCCCCCCCCCGGGCTTAAAAACCCCCCCCCCCCCCACCGCAGCTTAGCTCACACTGGATTTAAGGCTCCTCCTACCACGCGATTAGCCCCGCCTCTGTCCCTTGAGAGGGCGCTCCAGCTCCCTTGGTGGTGTATTCTACGCACCTAATCGGAAACCTTGCTGGAGCTACTCATGGCCCAATAAAGGCCACCATAGAGGATAGTAGGATCACTAAGGAACTGGAATTTGATTCCTCTACAATGAAAATCCCTGAAGGGATAAAACTTAATATGCATTTTAAAAATAAAGGAACGGGGAGTATAAGAGGGCAAGATGAAACACACTGTGGAAGGCCAGAGAAAAAGGATGAGAAGCACAGCGCAAATCTCCAAAGGCGCATAGTACTCCGTCAAACATTTCTCCTTTGTATTAGGTGAGGTGGTACTGTGATTGGAGGACTTTGTAAACTGTAGATGGTCTACATTTGTAAATGTATACAAAGAAAAATGACCTGGTGGGAAATGACCCTATTAACTGCTATTCGTCTGGGATAGAGAATAAAATTGGAGAGTAAAAGGGTGGGGGGGGGGGCATTGATTTGCAACTCTGAATGCTTCATTAAGGTTTGAATTTTAACACATTAATTAATTTGATTTTTAAAACAAAAATGGAAAGGCGTTAGTGAAAAAACCCTTGAGACATTAATTCCAACATTACAGAACGGTGGTTCAAACCCTGAATTGGGAATCTGTTTAATGGAACCACTCCTTCCCTGCATGTGCCTTTTTCTGTACAATCTAAGAAGATGCACATAGGGCCCTTTGAGGTAGTCTCATTGTAAATTCTTAACAAAGATGTATTTCGTGAATGAGTGTTACTCCATTGTAAGGCTAATTATTTAACTAATGTTCTATGTTTAGGTCTTATTTATTATTTTTAAAAACAGACTTGGCTTCTATCATAGCGGACATCGGAAAGAGCAGTCATGGTTCTGTGCCATCCATCCATCACCTCGGCTTCCAGAAGGACTACAAGATAATCAAGATGAGCATATCAACTTTGAGCAGTATTTGATCAGGCAGCTGTGTATCTTTGCCCTATAAAATAGCACACAATGGACTTACTTGAAGTCTCCGAGGACAAAGAAAAGGGTGGGAACACACATCTATGCCAAAAGATGCTGGTCAAAATCTTTGTTGTGTTGAGGAAAGCCACTGCCAAAGACTGACAACCCCCACCTCCCTTTTTGCATATTAAAAATGTTTACAGAAGAGAAAAAAGAAAGAATTATTGGTAGGAACTTCAATATAACTAAATTTATTTCTAAGATTTTCCAATGGTGATGTTTGTAGAAATGGAGTAGCTAGGATCAGAAGGTTACTCTTCCCCCAAACAGAAAAGCTCTCTAGAAAAGTTTCAACAGGTAGTCTCATCTGAAATGGATACAAAGTCCAGTTTATTGAGAATACTTCTATGCCATCACTCCATCCATTTAATAATCCCTTTCATTATAGGTTCTGATCTCTTATGGCATCTGTTTCCATTCTAATCACCCATAGTGTCCATTCTTAGTTGTAACCCCTAACTTTCGGAACCCTGCACCTCTCATTCTAAAATCCCATATGTCTTACAGCCTTAGTTTACATTTAAGTCTGCAACAGTTGCTAGTTCTTTTGCTAACTTCATTCCTCCAATATTAATTTCAACCAGTACCATCCCCCCACATATGTTTTGATTTTTCTTATAGTAGAAAAATGTTAACAAGATATACGAAAGCATAGAGAAAAACATTAATAATTGTCATCTCTGTGTGGTATGAGTCAAATTTTTAATGTTTTTATGTTGTGCTTGTTTAACATTTGTCTACATATTACATGTAATTATACCTAGTTATAATGAAAATAACATAGTAAATTATTACTGACTTAATGAATGTCATAGTATTGAATATTTGCCTATAAGATTTCTAGGTTTTCTCCACCTTCCACAGGAGTGCATTTATTTATTTACAGGACCCAGGAAAAGATAATCCACATAGGAAAAAAAGAAATTCCAAAGTCTTCCATCAGTATGTGAGAAGTGGTCCAGGGTCTTTTATTTCCATAAGGATGAATCTCCCTAAGTTTCTCAAACAGCTGCCATCCATTTAGACCCAAACAGCTTGTCTTGCAAGTTTTTGGTTGGCTTCTGATTTCTCAGTAGACCCCTGTCATCCTGGGCCAGCTCCTTGTCTTAAAGAATTTCTTAACTGGCAAGAACTTCCTTAAGGGAGAGGACAGATGGATGGGGTGAGAGCAGGAGAACTTGTTGCATTTGCAGCCTGAAATCTTATTGAGGACCACAATTTCAAGGGAGTCATTAATCTTGTAATACTTAAAAGATGTGATCATTAGTGGTGCACAACATCAGCTTTCCAAGCCAAAAATGTGCCTGAAGGTCTTGAGCCATCCACCCCATCTTTTCTATCAGAGAGGACTTCAGTTTATTACCTATGGTGATGTCATAGCCTTTGCAGTCAAAATAATGCTTGCCATTGTTCATGAGTGTCACACCTCCATGAGGAATGGCAAACTGATCCAGTATATCTTATCAAACAGCTTGCTTGTTACTTCTTTGCAGGAGATACTCTGCAGTATCTTCTAGAGGAGTAGAGGAGTAGGTCGTTTGTTATTCCACTTGATTCTGTGGTTACATGTAACCCTCCTATACTTCTGGACACCCTCATTGGTAAGACAAGAGAGCATGTCCAGCATCCTAGTACTCTGAGTGTATTTCACCGTGGGAAAGCAGCAAAATCCAGTTTATACAGCATAGCCACCTGTATATGGACACCAAAAGCCTACCAATGAGTAACATATAAGTGATGTATAATGGTATCACATGCATGTCTTTCATGGACTGGGATAAAAACAAGCATAGCTTGCTGTGTCCGTACCACCTTTTAATCTCTGAGAGTTTCTTGATAAAGAAGATGACTGTTTCTCCAGCTTTACACAAAGATTCCTGGTCCAGACGCTGAATGGGTACTTCCTGAGCTCATCTATGAATAGACTGAAGTTGGAAGCAGCAAACAGGTGACTGAGAAAAATCTAGATACAGATACTGTCCACTTCTACCTTTCTCTTCCAGAGGATTCCCTTCTTTTTCAAGATTCTTGTATCTCTAAATGTTCTTCACCATCAAATCCTCCCAGGTCAGCTCACAGCAGTTCGAAAAATGCTCGACTGTTTGATTGTTGAAGACCCGGTGGACAGTTTGACACTGAACAATTTTTTTTTTTGGCTTGGTTTGTTCACACAGTCAATAAAAGTTCAAAAAGTTTCAATCCTTGGGGGTTTTTTGTTTTGTTTTTGTTGCCATTTTTGTTGTTGTTGTTGTTTAGACCTTAAAGTTGTTGATCTGTAGTGGTGTGCCAATGTCAGTGATCCATTTCCCTCTTCCTGCCGTGGACCATTGATCTTCTGGGGTGACCAGAATGCCAGGTTCCTCTCAAATCTCACTTATTCTAGCCTCTGGGTCCCACTTGATGTCTGATTGCTACACTATCGCTTCACGCTGTGAGCTCACAAAAGCAGAGAGGCGCTGCTCCCACTTCATCACTACTTCACTGCTTGAATAGTGGAGGGAGGACCCTGCTAGCTGTCTCAGTAGACTAGCCCACTCTCCTGTCTCTCCTATTGTTATGGCAACATAAAGGATTGCTTCATTTGGTGTGTATTTAACCTAGCTTCTCCTTCTCCTTGTAGTTGGAAAATTCTTTCCTAAATACATGCAAATTCATGATTACAAAACATTCTCAGCGAGCGCGCTGGGGCGCAGCGCTTGGGCGTCCACCGGCAGAGGGCGGGCGCGCCGCTTCCGGTGCCGGTTCGAATCCTGTGACGACTCTGTTGTGGCGTCTGATGGGAAAAAAAAAAAAAAAGTTTACCCGGGCGCCACCGGCGCACGCCTTTAATCCCAGCACTTGGGAGGCAGAGACAGGTGGATTTCTGAGTTCGAGGCCAGCCTGGTCTACAGAGTGAGTTCCAGGACAGCCAGGACTACACAGAGAAACCCTGTCTCAGAAAATTAAAAAAAAAAAAAAATAATAATAATAAAAAAAAAAAGTAACCATCACAAGCCCAGCTCTGTTCAATGTGAAACCCAAACAAATGTCTGTAAATGACAAATTCTACCCCTGAGCCCCTCACAAAGGAACATGTTCACTTTATAATGAAGATGCATTTAGTTCTTCTCCAAGAGTTCCTATATAATCTTAACAATCTAAACGTTGTTCAAAAATTTAAGCTCAAAGGTTTTTTTTTTCCTTAGACTCAAGGCGACTTCTTAGCTATCAAACACAAATAAAACCTACAAACTACATATTTCAAGAAACAATGATACAGAATATACATTTCCAGTCCTAAGGAGGAGGAAATGGGGATGGAACCAAACCAAGACTGAAAGAAAGCATTAAATCCTATTAAAGATCCATGTTTGAGATTTGGGGCCCTATGTGCTCCAATAAGCTTTGTCAGCCTTGCCCCTACACCTTCGCCATTTGCAGCCTACATGACTGCACTCTTGAACTTTTTTTTACTCCCCACCTGCAGTTTTCCTTAGCAGAAAGACTACAATCGTGGCATCTCTTAAGTCCTGGGGTTTTCATCTCCTTTTGGCATCACTGTCAGGTTCCCACTTCTCAGGAGCTGCCTACAGAGATCCTGCCCCTACTGCACATTGCTTGCTCTCCCAGGTCTTTGGGTAGAATATGTGAATAGATACCTCTATAACCCTGTAGCTTTTGCACTCAACATATTTGGAAAAACAATATCACATAGATAATGCCAAGTTCTGTACTGGCTGGACAGGAGCTGGGTCACTTTGGATCATGGATAGAGTACCATCTGAGTACATCATGGATTAACCCGAGAAACACATGCACAAGCAGCTTTGTGTACACAATGAGCCCTAGTCTTTCAAATGTATTAAAACCTTTACATTCTTGATCTTACACTAGGATGGTCTGTCCACTTTCTATCAAACCATTGAGGCATCTTTTCCATTTCTCTCTTTTTTGTTGTTGTTGTTTTATTTTGCGAGACAGGGTTTCTCTGTGTAGCCCGGGCTGTCCTGGAACTCACTCTGTAGACCAGGCTGGCCTCGAACTCAGAAACCCGCCTGCCTCTGCCTCCCAAGTGCTGGGATTAAAGGCATGCGCCACCACTGCCCAGCCTTTTCCATTTCTCAATGCAGAGTACTTCACTTCTTTCTTCTTGGGGCTTGATTTTGGCCATTGACACAGGGTCTCACTGTGTAGCTCAGGCTTTGCTTGAATTCATGATCCTCTTGCTTCAGCTCTCTGGGTGCTGCAATTACAAGTGTGTAATCTTATAGTTTCTGGCTTCTTTGTAAATTGTCTTGATGTCTTCAGTGACCACTTTCTAAGGTCAACTTTACCTGTGCTTCTTTTCTGAGACAGCTGCAAAAAATTAATGTCATTCTTCTCTGTGTTTTGTGCATGATTCTCACTGTAAACCTATTTAATGCCCATTTAAGAGCAAGGATGTGGGGGCTAATTTAAATTTTCTACTGTCAGATAAAGGAGCCCATTACTGTCATGAAACAATTTCCTCCAAGATGAAGTTAAGACATCTGACATTCTAGAACAGTAGTTCCCAACTGTCTGAATGCTGGTACCCTTTAATATAGTTCCTCATGTTGTGGTGATCCCCAACCATAAAAGTATTTTCATTGCTACTTCATAACTGTAATTTTTGCTACTGTTGTGAATTACAATAAAATTTTGGAGGTAGAGATTTGTGAAAGGGGTTGTGACCCACAGGATGAGACCCACTGTTCTTCAGAGAGGTAAAACACTCTATCCTGCAGGGAAGCTAGCTAAAACTATGTTCAAAAGGAGGTGACATAGCCCATCTAGCCTGGAAACTCATTAAAACTCAGAGAGTAAGAATTCAAAAGCTTCAGGAAGTCCCTGAAATTGACCAGAAGCACTAGTCTTCTCCCTCCCCAAATTTATATAAGTAGTAAGGACTACTGGAAGATACTATGACATAAACTGAGTTGTCTGGAAGAGGGCTCAGAAAATCTGAGGTCAAAAAGATATCCCCTAACCTGTCAAACTGCCTGCAAGTTGTTCAGGGAACTCCAGGTTTCCAGCCTTCATGTCCCCTATGCTGTGATGACCTTTGGTAATACAGCAATTTTCCAGCCATTCTTGCTCCTATAAGTAACCCCTCACACACACTCCTGTAGAAAACCCCAATACAACTCATTGATGGGCTGGAAACTTAGCTGTTTTAAAAACACGAGAGAGCTGAGCAGTGGTGGTGCACACCTTTAATCCCAGCACTTGGGAGGTAGAGGCAGGTGGATTTCTGAGTTCGAGGCCAGCCTGGTCTACAGAGTGAGTTCCAGGACAGCCGGAACTATATAGAGAAACCCTGTCTCGAAAAAAAAAAAAAAAAAAAACGAGAGAGAGAGAGAGAGAGAGAGAGAGAGAGAGAGAGACAGAAAAAGACAGAGAGACTTTGAACACTCAGCCCTAAATGGGATGTCTCATCAAATCCCTCTCCTCAGAGCTCACTCAGAGCTCAGGAACCCAGCAGAACAGGAGGCACAGAGGGAATGGAGGTCACCTAGAAAACAAAACCCTCTAAATCGACAGGAGTGAAGCTCATATGAACTCACAGGGTCTACATGGGTCTGCTCTAGGTCCTCTGAGTCCATATTATGACTCCTAGATTGGGATTCCTGAGTGTGTGAATAAGTGGATCTCTGATTCTTACATCTTCTCTTGGGCTATTGTCCTTCTGTTGGTTTGTTGTTGTGATAGTTTTTATTTTATTGAATTATAATTTATTTTGTTTTTATTATTATCTCTGAGAAGCCTGTTCTTTTGTAATGAGAGACGGAAAGGGAGTGGATCTGGATGCAGGAAATGTAGGTCGGAAGTGGGAGGAGTAAAGGGAGGAGAAACCCTAATCAGGTTAGTCTTCGTGAGGAAAGAGTCTATTTTCAGTAAATAGGGAGAAGTAACTGATTTTAAATGTAGTTAACATTTAAAACAAATAAAAACCAATATATTGATTTTTGGATTTTTGAGGTGATTTATGTGAGAGAGAGAAAGAGAAAGAGAGAGAGAGAGAGAGAGAGAGAGAGAGAAAGTTGGTTGGGTAGGGAATTAAGAAGGATCTGGAAAGAGTTAAGGGGCAGAAAGAATATTATAAATGTATATTATATTAAGAAATTTTAAACAAAAAACTTAAAAATGCCAGGCAGTGGTGGCATATACCTTAATATATTCAGCACTTGGAGCAGAGGCAGGTGGATCTCTCTGAGTTTGAGGCCTGCCTACAACTCTGCCTGATCTACAGAGTGAGTTCCAGGACATCCAAGACTACACAAAGAAATCCTGTCTTAAAACAAAACAAAACAAAAAACTTAAAAATTCATTGTATTATTTACCCTTACTAGTTAATGAAATATTTAATTATTCAATATTTTATATCATATTAAACCAGAGTCTTCAATTTAGTTGGTTTTGTATTATTGTGTTTGTACATTTGCTTGTATTTTATAGTTACAAGAGAGTTAACAGCAAAAAATATATTTTATATTTTATAAATCTAAGTGATATTACAATTATAAATAATGCTTATGTTAAAATATGTATTTTTCCAGCTATCTTGTTTATATAGTTTTTGATTGAGTCTCTGTTATATGTATTCACAACAAGATATCCTTAGTAGATGTTACTCTTTAGCAGTAACTCTCTTTACATATTTAAAGAGGTTTTGTCTTTTAAATATTCACACTGTCACTTTTGATGCATGCATATCTATTGTCTTTACTGATTACAGAATGCAAGAAACCATAAATTATTCAAATAGAGTTAACAACTGTTCATGGTATATTATGCTTTTCTAGATCTTTCTTGACATATATATTCACACACGTATGTATTATAAATTTTTAAGCCTAAAGGGGGAGATAAAGATATACATGTTTATCTAGAGAGATGTGCACATATATGTATATATTTATGACTTACATGTGTTGATTTATTATACCATTTCTATGTTCTATTTGTTACAGAATAGAGGAATGATATAACCCATGCACAGCACATGCTTACCTCTGAGCTACAGCTCTGTCTCTAAATGATTTTTTTTGTCTATAGTGGAACAGTCTCTAGTATGTTGTCAAGTATTCAGTAGTTTTATAATATTTATTACTTAACTGTTCTGATAATTTTCAGTAGCATATGATAAGTCTCTATAAAATGACTTTTTCTTTCAGTGTTCAAACCAAACTCAAGGCCTCATCCATGCTAGGCAACCATTCTATCACTGAGTTAGATCCCTAGTCTTATAAGGATCTTTTAATCACTGTGTTATAAAGTGACACCTAAGATTAAACAATTTACAGGTATTTATTACAGCTTTGTTTATCACCTACTTTCAGGTTTTGTTTAAATTTTGGCAGTTAAAAAAGAGGAAACAGGAACAAAGAAAAAAGTTATCCCTATTCACAAATGAGTGTTTCTATGGAAAATCTCAAATATCACACACACACACACACACACACACACACACACACACACACACCTCTAGTAAATTTGGAAAGGTTTGTTAATACAACATCAATACACAGAAATAAAATTTCTCTATACTAACAGCTTTTTTCATTGTTTTTCAAGACAGGATCTCACTTCTGGCTGTCCTGGAACTCACTATGCAGACCAAGCTGACCTTAAAATCACCAAGATCCACCTGCTTCCCTAGTGCTGGGATTGAAGGCTTGCACCACCACGCCCACCCAGTGTATACTACTAACTTTTGATGGCTCAAAAATTTTAGAACGTAGGTAAAAAGCTAACAAAACATATACAAAATCCTTACGATAAATACCTACAAAATGTTGATGAAAGAATTGTCCAAATACTCAAACAAATGGATAGGTACATCATGTTTGTGGATTATAATTCAAAATATATTAAAGATAAAGTCTCCATCTCAGTTTTAAACCATTCTGTTCAGTCTCCTGGATCCTAACACTCCTTCTAACCACCCCCCCCCCATACCATACACAAACTGCAGGCCTAGCTTAAGGCCCACAGCTGGGCATGGACCAAGCCTGGTGAGACACTGGAACCTCAAGAAAGTCACTGAAACTTCACTTGCCTGCACCACCTCCAACCTTCAGGACTTTCTTTGGCTGAACAGCATGTACACCATCCTAGGAAGAGGGAGTCTAGAATATTACACACAACTAATTAAAGAAGTCTATATTTCAGTCTCATCACAAAATCACAAAATATGAAAGGCCAAGATAGTATATCTCCCCACAAACCCAGCATTTCTATGGAAATGTTCTCCAATGACAATTACCAAGATGAACCCCAGGATACAGAACTTTAAAAAGCAAACATAAACGTCATCAAGGAATCCAAGAAATTTAAAGAAGGCATGAACAAACAGCTCAATGAACTTAAAGAAAATAATAATAAATTCCTGATTGAGCCTCATGAAAACACAAACATCTGATTGAATGAAATAGTGATGATGATGATGACGATGACGATGATGATGACAACGACAACAACAATAAAGGGACTGAAAACTGAATTCACAGTAATGAGATAGAAGCATTGAAGAAATCTTAAGCTAAAATGAAGATGGAATTGGAAACTCTATAACCCAATAGAAAACTCAGGGCAAAGCATTATAAGTAGAATGGATCAAATAGAAGATAGAATATTTGAACTAGAAGATAAAGTAGAGGAATTGAACCACACAAGTAAAGAATAAGAAAAATTAAAAAAAAAAAACACATGAATGAAATAAATATGGGATGTGGGACACCATAGAAAGAATAAATCTGCCAGGCAGTGGTGGCGCACGCCTTTAATCCCAGCACTTGGGAGGCAGAGGCAGGCGGATTTCTGAGTTCAAGGCTAGCCTGGTCTACTGAGTGAGTTCCAGGACAGCCAGGGCTACACAGAGAAACACTGTCTCGAAAAACCAAAATATATATATATATATAATATATATATATATATATTATTTATTTATTTACTTATTTACTTACTTACTTATTTAATGTGTATCAGTGTTTTGTCTGTATGCATGTCTGATCTCCTAGAACTGGAGTTACAGACAGCTGTGAGCTGCCATATGGGTGCTGGGAATTGAACCTAGGTCCTTTGGAAAAGCAGCCAGTGCTCTTAACTGTTGAGTCATCTCACTAGTCTAATAGTAGGTAGTTTAATACTTTGCTTTCTCTGATAAACATGTCATTTTGGCAAAAAAATAAATAAACATCAGAATTAAATGACATCAAGTATCAAATGTACTTAATAGATATCTGCAGAGCATTACTCCCAATTGACAAAGAATATACATTCTACTCATCAGCACACAAAGCTTCTGTAAAAATACTAATCCTGAAACAAACAATAAATCTTAACAAATTTAGAAAACTGAAATAATTCGACCAGGCAGTGGTGGCGCATGCCTTTAATCCCAGCACTCAATGGGAAGAGGCAGGCAGTTCTCTGACTTTAAGGCCAGTCTGGTCTGGTCTACAGAATGAGTTCCAGGATAGCCAGGGCTACACAGAGAAACCTTGTCTTGAAAAACCAAAAAAATATTTATTTTATCTCAGTAAATTAGTTTCATGGCCTATGTGTACTTTATGACCTGTTTGGAAAACACTGCACTAACAAGTAAGACATAATGATCTCCAATTCCAGAGGTATTTCAAGAAGTGATGGGATGTTGTAGTCCCGTGAGACCCAACCCTAGACAATACTTCCACAATCTTATCTTTTCCTTCATCAGCCTTCCTGACGTCAGAACTCTGGCATCTAGATCAGTTGCTTTAGTCATTGGAAGGCCAGAGGTCTTTTGGGTTATACAAGGGAGTCTGAGTTGCCCTAGCAACACATTTGGCTGTAATTAACTCCTGTAGTCACCTGCTTCAACCTAGTTAATCTTGCTGCAATTTGCACGGGGGGCCTGTTTTCTCTTGCTCTTTGTGACAGTTTCTTCATCCTTGTTACATAGATAGATGGGTCCTTATTCCTCCTTCTCCACCCTGAATGGTCAGATTCTTGGCATATATCTCCTTGGCACTCTCCACATCGCCAAATACTTGATTTGACATGATTTAACCCTCATATAAATGTATGGTTTGCATTTCTTCCAAATCACAAATACTTTCTAGCACTAGTCAAACCCAGAGACCATGAACTCAAATTGCAGGCAAGTCCTAGCTGCTGACATGGAAGCCTGAGTCGGGGCACTACACTCCTTCCTAGAAGAAGCAGTGTCTGCTCCACCCAGCTCATTCTGTCAGTCAGAAGGGCACATTCACACAGCCAGAATATCTGAACTTTTCTAGAGAAACCATAAAACTGAGTTTTTATATGGAGTGTACCAATTTGTATTTGCTGACAATTTAAAAATATTTTTTTGAAAAAAAATATGGACCAACTCAAACACAACCATAGACTGGATTGCTTCAGCAAGCAGTGTGCAAAATCTGTTTAAACAAACAAACAAACAAACAAACAACAAAAACCAAACCACTACTAACTGGGCTTAAATTAGCTCCAAAGCTTTCTTCCTCTCAGAAGGACTTTCAAAATAATCAAATTCCCTAGTGCTGGAATTTACTGTCAAGGACCACCTCCACCCAGCTTCCACCTCCCTTCTTTTAACACCAAAATCTGAATCTTTAACATTACAAAGTCACTAATGTGGCAAGTGCTGTGTGGAGGTCAGACAGCTGTTGGGAGTCAACACACTAACAACTTCCACTATCTGGATTGGACTCAGGTTGTGAGGCTTGATGGCAAGTGTCTTTACCCTCTGAGCCATCTCAGTAGACGTTTTGTTTTGTTTTGTTTTGTTTTGTTTTGTTTAGATGGGGTCTTGGTATGTTCATACTGTCTTTGAACTCCTTATGTTACCCAGGCTAACTTCAAACCCCTGATTCTCCTTAGTTCAGCCTTTCAAGTGTGGTATTACAGGCATTCGATGCCATGCCCAGGTTAGGAAACAATTGTCTTTGTGGGAGTGTGGTGTCTGGCATTTGCTGGTGTTATCATAAAAAGTGCTATCTGTGCATATCCTTGAGAAAGTTTGCTACAGTTTCTATGGTGTCTGGAGCCCACAGGCATAAAGCTGATTTTAACATTTGCAACAGGGGTCTTGCCTAGGCTGGCCTCAAACTCCTGGCCTCAAGTGATCCCTCTGGATAAAAACTGCCTTTAATAGAGGGCTTCAAAAACATTGTCCTCCTGTGCTTTTGACTTTATAGTATGGCTGATGTCTAAAAGCAGCTATAAGTAAGTAAGGACAGGCAGTGAATGCTTTTGTGATTGACGCAGGGATTAGAGTATGGGGAAAGAATGGTTTAGTCTTGGTGAAAGTTCATCTTAAAGCCAAGCTTTACTAATCAGGCCTTTTGACCATCAGAGGACAGAATCCCCCAGAGTTACACCCTCAACCCCATTTTCCCCATTTTTCTCAGGCAGGACTACAAACTGGAACTTTGAACTGAGGGAAAAAAAATAGTCAGACTCCTTGTGAACCACAGAATGGTGAATAGTGAGATTACATCTTGTATATTTACATAGGTGGAACTCTCTCAGCACTGCTTGCTCTGAATTGTAACACTTCTTTTCAATGCTAGGGATAGAATTAAGAGCCTTGTACATGATAGGACAAGTTCTACCACTGAGCTACAACTCTAGTCCAGTTCATTTTTGAAGAACAAAAAGAAGGAATGAAGGAAGGAAAGAAGGGAGGGAGGGAGGGAGGGAGGGAGGAAGGGAGGGAGGGAAGGAGCCAACAACTGTGAAGGACCTGTTTTTCTGAATCTCAGTGGCTCCTAGAATCTATTTTCTGAATTTTCTGAATTTACAGGCTCCTAGAATCTCTTCCCTACTATTCTCTCTGCATGGTATCAAGCTCTAGATTTCTTAATTACATAAACAAGAATAGTGACTTTGTAATGTTAAAGACTCAGACTGTGGTTTTAAGAGAAGGAAGGTGGTGCCTTTTATTTCAGCACTAAGGGAGGCAGAGGCAGGCACAGTTACAGGCTAGCCTGGTTTATAGAGAGTTCCAAGACAGCCAGGGCTACCCAGAATAGCCCTGTCTTGAAAAAACAAACAAACAAACTCAGCCAACCAACAAGAAAAGGGCAGGTGATTTTCCTTTAAGGACAAGTAATGAAATTAGAGTACTTACTATATAAAGGATATATTAAATTTTTGGAATGAGGTAGAGAACTACATTGTAAAAACATGTAAAATTATTAAAAATTAAAAAGTCTAAATTAAAAAAATTTTCAAAAACTACCTTGTCTAGGAAAGGAAAGTGGCTTGCTCATATAATCAGTTGCCTGGGGTTTATGTTAAAATTCTCCAAATAAAAAGCCATGAATAGATGAATTAACTGATAGGTTTTATCTGCTGAAGAAATAAGCCAACTCAGCCAAATTAGAAGTAAAAAAGGTAGATTTACTTGGGAATGGGTTCCCAAGAGAGTTCACCAGTCTCAAGGGACAAGACCAGAAAAAGTTGCAGGCAGGTTATGGTGTGGAAGTTTTTATAAATTGTAGGCAAAGGGAAAATTATGTGTCTGCCACATGCTGGGCTTGTACAGGAAGGCGATGGTTGGTCATGCTTGGGTGGTTGGTGACTTGAGGTGAGGGGGTCAGACAGTTGTCCAGGAATGTTAGGAATTCTGACTGGGCTTTTTGGCACCTTATCTGTTTGTAGGTTTGTGGGCAGGGCTAGAGAGAGAGGTACAATGGAATTTGCTGAACCATGTGGGGGATGGGTCAAGCCAAGGACTCCAACTAAACAGTAACCTTAGCAAAAATGTTGATAATTAACAAAGCCTTATTGAAGTTGAGTGATTGATTTGTTATACTAATCGTAGCAGTATAACCCTCCCTAATTTTATGTACATTTGAAGTTTCTTATAACAAACAAGCTTTGTTCTTAGTGTCAAAAGAGGAACAATGGGAAAATGGGAGGAAAGATACAGGAAGACACATTGTTTAAATTAGAGAACCAGAGGAATTTTCCTATGAAAATGTGATCTTAAACAAAAGCTAAACAGATATAAAGGGTAAGTAAGATTATACTCAAGTTCTGAAGGTCTTAAAGTTTTATCCCAAAACAGGGAGCTATTCTGATTCTTAGGGATTGTCACAGGCTCAATGAGACCAAAGGGAAATAGAGATATTTTTAAAAGGCACCTAGAATTACCCTACCAGTGAGACTACGGGAAAACATTGTAGGCAGAACCCTTCCCTTAAGGTGTACATAGCCTAATCTTTAGAACCTGTGAATACTTCGTACATATTTATATGACTAAAGCGATATCTCAGGTATTATTAAGAGCATGGACAGCAAGATAGGAAGACAGTGCTAGATTATCCAGGTAGGTCCAATTTCAAGATAGCCTGAGTCCATAAAGGAAAAAAGAAAGAAAAAGAAAAAGGCTGCAGAAAAGGAGAGATGCCAGATGATGTCAGAGAGACTCTAAACATAGCGCAGAGGATACCTGTGAAGATGACAAGAGTCTGCCTCTAGGAGCTAATTGTGGTCCTCAGGTCAACATTGAAACAATCCTCAGTCTTACCAATGAAAGAGTTTGGGTTTGCACAACAACCCAAAGAAACTCGAAAGCAAATCCTCCTAGAGCCTCCCAATAAGAGGCCAGATGGTTGATATCTTGATAGTGGAAGTCTGTTAGAGCAGTTCACTCTTCTGACTCTAAAGAAACCTGAGAAAGCACATTAATATTTTAAGCTTCTAAATTTGTAGCAATTTGTTATAATAATAATAGGAAACTAAAACTACGTAACATTGTATTTGGGTAGGTACATAAAATTTGAAGACACTTAAGGAAAGACTAAGAAGCTAATTGTAAATTATATCATATATTTTATACAGTTTTCAAGGTAACCTAATTAGAAGCTGGAAAACAAGTATAGCATGCTTTTGTGAACACATACTCAGAACATTTTATGACACTATGACTAAGATAAGAAAACAGGAAGGTAGAGACCTATTGGGGGGGGGCATGCAATCCAGTAATAGATTGTATTAAGCCTGGAATTGAGGAATTGATACTGAATTTAGTAAGAGACTATCTATTGGTGTAATTATCCAGTATTGCCTAGGTAAAAGCCAACAAGAATGTTGAGCAACAAATGAATTTTCAACAACCAGAATGTTTTGGTTGTGTAAATCTCACTAAGATTAATCTCACAAGATATAGAGGGCTTTGCCAGGGAATCCAATGGCTGGGTCTGAAAGCAAATCTAAAGAAAGAAAAGAGAGGGTTGGGGTGTACTTCATTGATAAAGTGCATGCTAAGTATGTACAGAGTCTTAGGATCAATTCTCAAGGGATAAGGGGAAAGGCAAGGGAGGAAAAGGAGGAGCAGGAAGGAAATGCATACACGGTGATTCAAAAAAGTAGTAGCTATCATGTCAGATACTGCTAATTATCCTCCAATATCCATTCTCGACTTCTCTCAAAGTGCAGATGATCCCTGACTTATGATAGTTTGATTTAGGACTGCTTAAATTTATGGTGATACAAAAGCAATATACATGGTTAAAGCCAGACTTTGAATGTTACATTTGTGTGTGTGCACTGAACCCCAGACCTTGCACACAACAGGCTAGTACATTATTATCCAGCTATTCCCGAATTTTGAATTTTGATTTTCAAACAGATGTGGTATGATAGTCTTTTCTTATTCTGGGAAGTTTCTGGTCAGGATAAAACAATTTGTCAGCCATTTTGAATATTTTATTTTGTGTTGTCTACTAAAGGCCCAACTGAGTTTCCTGCTCTTGGTGAAAAGAGGGAGATGATTCTTTTGTAATTATTTAAAATAACTATTAGCATACAAATAAACATTTTAATGCCTCTCTCTCTCTCTCTCTCTCTCTCTCTCTCTCTCTCTCTCTCTCTC
>JANHMN010000005.1:105782658-105821985 GCA_030674055.1 Rhabdomys pumilio
TCTCTCTCTCTCTCTCTCTCTCTCTCTCTCTCTCTCTCTCTCTCTCTTTCCCTCTTCTACCCCTTCTCTCCTTTCATGGAAGGTATTTTCTCTTGAGATGAAACTCAAAAAAAACTGGTCAGAATGAAGAGGACAAGCCAGGCAAGAGTGAAGAGGAGGGTCAGCCAGTATGAGTGAGAATTTTCCTGGCTGATGATTTCAACAATCTCAAAGGATAAGAAGTGAACCTTTGGAGCTAGAGAGATG
This sequence comes from Rhabdomys pumilio, assembly GCA_030674055.1. Taxonomy (NCBI): domain Eukaryota; kingdom Metazoa; phylum Chordata; class Mammalia; order Rodentia; family Muridae; genus Rhabdomys; species Rhabdomys pumilio. Next base: position 105,782,905 of record JANHMN010000005.1, read on the forward strand.
GCTCAGAAGTTAGGAGCACTGGCTGCTCTTCCAGAGGACTCAGGTTCAGTTTCCAGAACCCACATGATGACTCACAACTGTCTGTAACTCCAGTTCCAGGGTATCTGACACCCTCACACAGACATACATGGAGGCAAAACACCAATGCACAGATAAAATAAACAGGTAGGTAGGTAGGTAGGTAGGTAGGTAGGTAGGTAGGTAGGTAGGTAGGTAGATAGATAGGTAGATAAATAGGTAGGTAGGTAGATAGATAAATAGGTAGGTAGGTAGATGATAGATAGATAGATAGATAGATAGATAGATAGATGATAGATAGATAGATAGATTTTTTTTAAAAATGATGTTTTCTGTGCTAGCAAGATGGCTTATGGGTAAAGGTGCCTGCTGTTGATCCTGACAATCCAAAATAGAACTCTAGAACCCATGTGCTGACAGGAGACAACCAACTGCACAGGGTTGTCTTCGGAGCTCCATATGTGCTATGTACTGTGGTATGTTCCTGAACTTTTTGGCATCAAAGCTGAAATGATTTTTGATGACACACTGATCAAATCAGAGGAGTAAAGAAGTAAAAAGGTGAGACAAAGAGCAAAGTTATACTTGAAACCCTAAGAAAGTACATAATAAAGAAATTGGTTGCCGGGCAGTGGTGGCGCACACCTTTGTTCCCAGCACTTGGGAGGCAGAGGCAGGCGGATTTCTGAGTTTGAGGCCAGCCTGGTCTACAGAGTGAGTTCCAGGACAGCCAGGGCTACACAGAGAAACCCTGTCTCAAAAAAAAAAAAAAAAAAGAAAGAAAAGAAAAAGAAATAAAGAATCAGAGAGAGAAAGAGAAGAAAATGGTTATGATCTAAGCGACAGATACCATAAAGTTACATCACATAACAGATCTCACTTGGGGGGTTTATTAGGGATGGGGTATACAGAGGGTGCCTCTGATCAAAGGTTTAGAGAAAAGGAGAACAGGGAAAGGAGGTAATGGCTTTTTATAAGGGGATGTAGCATGGGGAATTGATATGCGCCTCCTGGCAACAGTGGGAATGTGTCACATCTTGACTTCTAGTGATGAAGTTTGCCGTTGCTGGGTCACTGGGGACAGGTGTAGAGATGCCTGGTTGCTGACATTCACTACCTTAGCAGGAACCTAGAGTGTTACAGAAAGTGAAGGCCAATTGTAAGACCTTCGCAAGTGTTGATAAGCAGTTACAGGGTATTCTTGTTTACTAGCAAGCTATACAGGCAGAACTTCTCTTTCAGAAGAACATTATACCTGGTCTGTCAGCAAGTGCTAATAAAAAGAGATAAAAATTGATGGCTTTAAACTGGCTTAAACCTTTAAACCTAGCACTTGGGAGGCAGAGGCACACAAATCTCTGAGTTTGAGGCCAGCCTGGACTACAGAGTGAGTTTCAGGACAGCAAGTACTACATAGAGAACCATGTCTTGAAAAAAAAAAAAAGAAGAAAGAAATAATGGCCTTCTATCTACAGCATTCTCATCATCCAGGAAATTAATTTTACTTCAATACTTTCAATATTTTGTAGGCTTAGTCTGCTTTCAGCTGATAATGTTAAAAAGCGAATGTCCATATAACTGTCCTGATTTTTCACTTCAATCAATAAATTACATGAAATATATTACATGTATTATTATATATTATATATATATCTATAGTTATATTCATATATAGTAAATATATTAATATAGAATAAATTTAATAGAAGTTATATTTTAATATATTATGTCAAATATATTCTATATTCTATATTAATATATTTATGTTACTACATTACCTCACTTGTCCTATACTTTCTTTTCTTGTTACACATGAGGAAATGAGTATAGTTTTAGTCACTATCAATTTGGATAACTGTTATAATAAACTACAACTACATCTTGACAATTCTAGCCTTGCACATATGACATAAGGCAAGTAGATGAACCTAACAAATTAAAATGTTTAAAATGTAGTTGAAATTCTGGCTCAACGTGGTATTTGTTCATTTACTGAAACATGCCCTCAGCCCAACTTAAATACATATAGACCTAATATAAAATGTTCCTAACTTCTTATTGTGAAAAATCTTAAGCATCTAGAAAAGTTCAAATGAGTAAGATAAAGGTCATTATGCCAACACTCTGTTTTAAGGACTATTAACATTATGTGGCATTTGCTTGATCTTTGTAAAAAATAATATAATGATTTTCTCGTGCTTTCTCACCACAACCAGCAGACTCCTGTGACCCTAAAGGCATGAGCATTTCTTTCCATTAGCAAGCAGTTCCATAACAGAGGACAGTAGCCTGGTGTTTTCATGCTCGATTTTGACACTGTCTGTCTGGAAAGATCCTTTAGTTTGCGGGCTTGGTCCTCAAGTTTATCTCTTCCTTTTAGATGCTAGGCATCAGTCCCAGATTGTTTTTACCAGTGCCTCTAATAAGCCAGGTATAAATCAGCATTTTCCCCTCTCATTTCAGTTTGCTCAGGCGGGTCACAAAATCCAGTGATTTTGCTTATGCTTGCTGATCTACTGTTAAGGACATCATAAAAGATATGCATGTAGAGATGTTTGGGTCAAAATATTAGGGAATATACAGGAAGCTTTCAGAACCTCTTTGGATATGGCAATCTTTAGGAACCTCCTGGTGTTCAGCTATCTGAATGGAACCCTGTCTTTTGGGGATTTTATTGTGGCTTCATTACTTAGCCATGATTGATTAAATCATTGGCTATTGGTGATCAACTTAACCTTGAGTCCTTCTCTTTTCCCCAGAGGTTGAGGGATGAGAATGAAAGTTTACAATGCTATAATAATGCCTTGGTTTTTCTAGTGACTAACAGTCTCTTCTGAAGTGACCCAGGCACTTCCAGTCATTGGTCAACTCATTAGCAGACAAAAGACACTATCACCAGAGTTTCCAAGGACTTTAGGAATTCTCTGCTAGGAAATGAAAAGGAATACCAAATCTACACTATTAATTTTTTGTACCACCTGAAAATGAATTGAATCTATCATCCCTAAATACTTCAATGTATATCTGGAAAGGAATAGAGAGCTGCCATTATACCTAAAACATAAATAACAACAACAACAACAATAAGAAGAATAAATAAATAATGTAATAATATGCTGATACAAGCTACTAATATTATTGAGACCATATTCATATTATTTCCCTAAATAATTCTTATATATCTTTTAATCGGTGCTTTATTTTTATTACTATTTTTCCTTTTTTTTAAAGAATTTCTTACATTGTATTTGGATCATATTTCCCCCCACACACACTCCTTTCAGATCTATCCCCTTTTCCCAATCCACTGTGTCTTCTTTGTTTGTTTGTTTGTCTTTGTTTTTGAGACAGACTTTCTCTTTGTAACAGCCCTCAGTGTCTTGGAATTTGCTTTGTAGACCAGGCTAGCATCAAAGTCACAGAGATCTGCCTACCTCTGCCTCCTGAATGCTGGAATAAAAGGCATGCATTACCAGTGCCTAACTGTATTGTTTGTTTGTTTGTTTGTTTGTTTCTTTCTTTCTTTCTTTCTTTCTTTCTTTCTTTCTTTCCCCATCAAGTCCAGTTTGTTCAGCCCAAATACTCTTGGCTGTGTGCCATTCACTGGAGAGTGATCAACCCACTAGAGGACAAAACATTAAAGATAACTGTTTCTCTTTCTCCCAGCAGTTATCAACTGCCAATAGCTCTTTAGTTAAGAGTGGGACTTCATGTGCATCTCCCCTCTCCATGTTGGGATTGGATATGGCCTGCAATACCTACTCATACATGTTTACTGTTGATCTATTCACAATTATTAGGAGATGGTAATACTCTAGATGTTCTTCAACTGAAGAATGGATCATGAATATGTGGTACATTTACATACTGGAATATTAGTCAGCTGTTAAACAGTCTTTTAACTCTTTTTGTACATTAAGCCATGAACTTGGCTCTAGCAGCTCAGGCTCCTTTCTGTTAGTCCCTACAAAGTGTGCTCCTCTTGGTGGAGCAGGCTGGTGCCTCAGTTGAACACAGGTGCCTCTCTCTTTGGCTTCCTTTTTTTGACCCTTTTTCTTGTCTGTTTCAGGAATCTGTCTTCACTCTTACAGTGTTTAATATGCTGAATACACATATTAATTTTCTTGGCAAGAATCTTTTCCTTCACTTATTCATTTACAGTAATAGCAACAGCGTGCTAAGTGACTTTGTGGACAGCTCCTATTTTGCCATAGTGGTATTTATGGGGCAGTTCCTTTTTGAACAGTACACATTTTCCTGGTGTTTATAATATCACCTTTCTTGTAGATTCATATATGTGTGGCCAAAGGAACAACTCCATGTTTTCTAAAAGGCTTAGAGAATACTGAACACGTGCCTCCCTACTTTTCCCTTTGTACCTGTCATCTGATGAATTGTTAGAAGATGGCTGCTATGGCTGAAAATCTACACTCAAGGATACCAATACAAATGATGGTTAAATGGAACACATTAGTTCTATCTATATTTTTTTTAACTTGTCAAAAGCACATATAACTAAATATCTGCAATTCTAGTTGACAGGAACATGAAGTTTTACTATAATATTCTTGATTATTATGAAGCTTTTATTTTTTATTTTATTTATCTATTTACTTATTTATTTATTTTGGCTTCTTGAGGCAGGATCTTTCATATCCCTGGCTCTCCTAGAAATCACTATGTGCACCAGGCTGACCTCAGACTCACAGCAATTCACCTGCTTCTGCCTCCAGATTACTGGGATTAAAAGTGTGGGCTATCACACCCAAATAGATCTGAAGCTCTTAAAATAATATTTTAATTTATTCCTTAAGAACTGTATGCATATATACAATGTGTTTTAATTATTTCCACCCATCATTTTCCACTTTCAGCTCCCCTTAGGGACCTCCCTAGTAACAGTCTCCCCGACCCCCAACTTTTCTAAAATTTTACATTTCTTACAATTAAAAGGAAAGAGGAACCTTGGCTTACTTCAAAGAAGAAGGGCAGCCCTAAGAGTGAACAGAAAGTGTGGTTTCTGCCTGCGTATGGAGATGCTGTAATGACTATACTCTAGAGACAGAGACCTTAAGATCATAAGCTTTGAACTAGTCTGAACTTTATTCTGGCCTCCGTATTCCAAGCTGGCCTGGATATTATGGTGTAGCTCAGGATGGCCTTGAACTCATGCCAGTACTCCAGCCTCAACCTTCTCAAGGCTGAGCCACCAATCTGGCTTCTCCGCATGCTTTTATTTTTCTACCAAGTGGAAAACATACTACACCTACTATTCTTCAGCCGTTTCTAAGTCAACTACTTTCATTTTGCTAGTTCAGTACATTTTCAATGTTCTAATGTCTAACTTCTATTCATATTTTTCTGAATGACCTAAAAAAATACCCCTCATAATTTTATCCAAATCAATAATCAATTCGGAACATACATTTCATACAATTTTTATGTTCTTTAACATCTCTTTTGATCTAACCCAATTAGCACTTTTAATGATTATGATTTACCAACGGTAACAAGCTAATCTTTCTGTGGGGTGTTCTACTTACTGCATTTCTTTGGTTGCCTCTTTATCTGTTTCTTCTAAATTTTAGACATAGGGCATTGGTCCTGAGAGAGTTCTATAAGCCCAATTTACTTTTGCAACTATTAGAAATTGGGACATATAAGCATTTTAGTGATGGATTAATTCTGTCTAGGAGGTCCCACAGAAATGTCACTAATTCCAGTAGACAACAGCTCAAGATGTAGTTTCTGCCTACATCCCAGAGATAGACCCTTCTGGGACTGAACTCCAAAAGAAGTTGAAAAGGAAAGGAATAGGACTTAAATTGCTTCTAAAAACTCCACAAATGGGGAGATATCATCTTGCTCGGGCTCTGGACATTCATCTATTACTTGAGACATATTTGTGCTATAATTTGATCTGACTGCAACTACCTTTTAGCTCCTTTGGACAACATGGCTGCACATAATTTAGAATGGGAGAGTGGTGGAAAATAAACTCTGTAGCCTAAGATACAGAAAGGAATTTGGGGTTTATTTAGGTAATGTTCCATTGTGAGCCAAAACTTCTGGAGGCAAAACAGAGTTACTCAGTGTTGGTCCTAAGAGGAACAGTAGCTGAGCATGGTGATGCATGACTTTAGTCCGAGCAGAAGAGACAGAGGTGGTGTGGATCTCTGTAAATTCAAGGTCAGTCTTATCTACTTAATGAATTCCAGGATAGCCACAGCTATGTAGAGAGACTCTGTCTTGAAAACAAAACCAACCAACCAACCAACCAATCAAACAAACAAACAAAACAGAACCAGGAACAAGGTTAGTGTTGGGAGGATGGTCTCACGGAGGTAGAATGTGAACTGCCTTGTTGAACTTTCATCTGTTCTTAATACAGAGAGCTACATTGCTTAAGTACCAGGAGTTTGCTTATTAAACTTAATAGTTTGAGGGTTTTTTTTTTAGTATAGAATATAGTTTATTCAGGGCATGGGGATGGGAGATAGGAGGGTAGTAGAGGCAGAGAGGCAGAGAGAGAGAGAGAGAGAGAGAGAGAGAGAGAGAGGAAGTAGAGAGTAGAGAGGCTGGCCATGAGCACGTGGAGAGAGAGGGGGAAGGGAAAGAAAGAGCAAGAGAAAGCAAGAGAGGAGAAAGAGGGAGATTTAAAAAAAAAAGAGTTTGAGAAGTATTAAAAGAACTATGGTTTCCCTTGTTGACTATTGTCTGTCCAAGTTTATATTGATAAAATTCCATCTCTAGTACTTCAGAATGTGGCTGTATTTGGAAACAGGACCTCTAAAGAGGTGCCACCCAGATTTCAGCTGTAACAAGACCGACTTTGGAACCCTTGGCATTACACATTGAAGCAGGAGGCATAATATCAGGCAGTTACTGCATCATATCAATCTGAACACTCATAATCAATTAAATTTGTTACACTTGAATAGTCTATTCCCACAATTAAAATTATCTTTTGAAAATAATCTGTTTGCTGAGATCAGGTTTACTATATAAAAAACATCATGAACCTGTTTATTTCAAGAAATATTATCTATACAGAGAAACCCTGTCTCAAAAAACCAAAAATTAAAAAAAAAAGAAATATTATAAAGTCTTTTACCAGAGCAAAAGCTCTTTGAATGGGGTTTTCCTGCATTGCTGAACACATACAGTCACAGCCACCAAATTAGATGATGTGGGGCAGCAGTGGGTAGACTTATAGTCTTTAATTTTACTATTCACAACAAAACAGATATCTACAAAGATTTTCCTTCAATAGAAACTCTCCCTGGAAATATGGTCCCTTTGGTGTTCTCAGAAGTAAGACAAACATTTAAAGGAAATATAAGCAGCTAGTAGTGTAGCTCTTCAAGTACAAGCAATAGAATCGGACATTATGATTTAAGCAGAAAAATAATTCATTAAAAAGATGCTGAGTACCTTCCAATTCCAGCAGGCAGGCTAAAAAGGCAGGTTTGTAGCCAGGAACAACACTCAAAGCATGATGCAGGGCTGGTCTGGTGAGAAGTCCACTGCAGCACCTTGGGGGCTCTGGAGCAGAAAGAGAAGAAAGACTAACTCAAGCTCTTTTCTCAATTCTTTGCCTCTAACTCCTAAAACAAAGTCTAGAGTGATTGGATTAGGTTATGCCCCAGAACTCTACCTTGGGAGGAAATTGCATGAGGCACTTTTGTCTAAATGGAGAGATGGGTTCTGCCACCTTCCAAGAATCATGATGGGAAAGTCCCTAACCAGAGGAAATAGGTTTAAGTGAACACCCAGAAATGAAATGAATAGTACATGACCTTTGCATAGGCTATTTTGTGTCAGGTGGTATTAAACTCTTCATTGTTACCTCAGTTATGGAGAACAGAAGAAGGCAGAATAGACTGAATCAGAGCTGAAGAAAGTGCTAAAAAAGAAACAGAAGTTTTATTTTTTTCCCAAGGCCTTAACACTTTGCTGTAAGATTGGAGGAAGCTAGAAATGTCTAAAGAACTAGAAAGCTATACTGGTCCTGTATAAGCCAGATAAAGCCATTGGTGATGTTTGAATACAACCTAGAGACTACATAATGACTTAGGGGGAAATCTGTGGACGAATGAATAGTAGTGATGTGGAGGAAAGACATTTTAGGAGTGTTTTTCTTCTTACCAAGTAAATTGCCTTTGATCATGAACATAACAGGGACAAATTCAGGCACCACTGCATATTTTTCTAACAAGTCTCTCTCTCTCTCTCTCTCTCTCTCTCTCTCTCTCTCTCTGTGTGTGTGTGTGTGTGTGTGTGTGTGTGTGTGTGTGTTACAAATGTTCACATGCCACTACATACATATAGAAGTCAGAGGACAACACATGGGAGTTGTTTCTCTATACTGTGTGAGTCCCAGAGATAGAACTCTGGTCATCAGGCTTGGAGGAAAATGCCTTTACATACTGAACCATTTCGCTGGCCCTCACTCACTATTCTACTACTCTTGAGTCCTACTGGCTAGCACATGCTTATTCTCAACATAATAAAGAAAAGGGAAGGGTGGCAATAAAGTAGGGGGTTGAGTGCTGTTATGAATACTAGTTGTTCTATGAGCAATAACAAGACAGCTACTTCCTTGCATGTGGTAAGCAACTTAGGTTCCTCTAATGTACACGCATAAACAGAAAGTGAGACAAGTCCAATAAAGTGAACCACCCAAATAACATTTGTACAAACATTATTTAGGAAAACTATTTCTATATATTAGTGGGTAGATGGACTAAGCCCTGCTTTCTTCTAGAAGAGAAGGAAGGAACAAAGTCCTGTAGAGATTTTTATTTTTGAGCTTTGCTCAAATTTGAGGAAATTAGTGCTTAAACTGTTTCAGAGTAAAGGAGCTGGTTAGTGAGTTTGAGTGAGGAGATAGCCAGCCATCTGTGAAAGTGCCCACCCACTTATAACACTCTGAGTATCCGTGTAGCACTCTTGAACCAAACACCACAAGTAGGGAACCTGAATGTAGTTGTGTAAAGAAAATGATGCTGGCTGGCTGCTTTAATCTATTGTTCCATCTTCTTCCTTGCTGTTTTTGGTCCTGTTGTAATCTTGTGTTTAGGAAAAAGGTCCTATCTTAGGCTTATATTGGGTGACGGTAGAATTTGAATAGAATCAGAAGTATGAATAGACTCATTCTCCTTGTTAGTGGTTAGCTTAGGCATGCGTGTGTGATTTAGTCTTAAGATCTGAGAAATCTTCTGGGGAACTTTTGGGAAAGATCTTTCTGAATAATAAAAAGAAATGTACGGGAAGAAACTTCCCTTATGCTGGCACTGTTATAGCTACCTTGCAACCAGAATGCTGTCAGCAGAGAAGAAGAAAAAGAAGAGGAAGAGGAGGAGGAAAAAAGTCCCTATGCCTTCAATGGTATCATTTGACACTGATTCTGAAAGCATACAAGTTTTTTTCCACTTCTAAAAGATGACCAATTTCTTTGCTTCTTTCTCTTTTAAGTGAGTGAAGTGTGTGTGTGTGTGTGTGTGTGTGTGTGTGTTTGTGTGTGTGTGTGTGTGTGTGCATAGTGTGCTAGTACATCATGAGAGCTCAAATTGTGACATACACATTGTGGGAAGAAGCTCTTGAGTATGTGCAAAGACCAAAAAAAAAAAAATCGAGAACATTTACTGGTCCCTCAAGATCATGGAGACAAGCTACTGAATATAGTAGCACATCTGTTCAGTGGCCTGGGAACTGTCATGAGGACTAGTGACTTGAGAAACGTTAATTTGGACCAGAGAACTAAATTTAGAACCACAGAAAAGGGATAAATTTCAAGTTCACTTAGTTCATGAATGGGAACATCATGTTACTTGTGTCTTAGAACTTGTCATAGGAGCATCTGTTAATGCATGAAAGAACAACTGTCCTGTGTGTATACCAGAACCTTACCTTCTACAACCCTTTTGCTCCATGAATGAAACCAGCATACTTTGTTTCAAAACTTTAAATACGCTGGGCATGGTGGCACACGCCTTTAATCCCAGCACTTGGGAGGCAGAGGCAGGCGGATTTCTGAGTTTGAGGCCAGCCTGGTCTACAGAGTGAGTTCCAGGACAGCCAAGGCTATACAGAGAAACCCTGTCTCAAAAACAACAACAACAACAACAACAACAACAACAAAACCTTTAAATACATCATCTAGTTAACACATTAGCTAAAGAACCTGAAAAGTTACCTTCAGGTAACCCTAAATAACTACTGGTATCAGAGATAAGCTCCCATATCTACATTTTGAAATAAAGATTGGTGTGTGTCAGTATATTAGACCCTCTAACAACTGAAATGTTAGGTCTTACAGCAAATCTAATTATAAAAATCAATAGTGATGTGGTCATTGAAATTATATTGCTGCACTGCATTATAGAGTAGTCATCCAAATACAGGACCAGCATATGATTATTATATTTAGATTATCATCAAAATTAAAACACGTTCTGGTGAATTTATGGAGAATTGAGGATACTTTTAGTTGTTTGTTTTATGACAATCTTCATATACAGCCCAAGCTGAACTTGAACTCACAATCTTGTCTCCAACTACTGAATGTTGGGCTTATTATTTTATTTGTATGGGTGTGTTGTTTGCATGTACAACTGTGTATTATGTGTATGCCTGGTACCCTTGGAGGTCAAAAGAGGGTGTTAGGTCCTGTGGGACTGGAGTTACAGATGGTCTTGAGCTACCACAGGGGTACTGGAAATTGAACTTGGGTCCTCTAGAAAAGCAGGCAGTGCTCTTAGCTGTTGAGCCACCTCTCCTGCCCCACTAGTGAGTTGTTGGTTACTACCAAGGTATACATGCTAGTAAATACAATAGCCTTAGGGCTATTGTGCTGGTCATTGATGTGACCCATAGGCATCTTACCTGAAGGACTATTGGTTGCTTCCATCTTTTGGAAGTCAACATGGCACCATTTGGTACCATTGAAACTAGTCCACAGGGAGGATCCATTCAGCTCATTTCTACCTTAGGTGTCTCTGGGCCCTGTGTCTGAAGTGCATAATGTCTTCAGCAATAGAAATTTCTTGGGGGATAACTAAGGGCAAGAGGCTGTGTGGTTTAGAAGTCTCTTGGACAACTTTGGCCAGCAACTCAAAAGAGGGCTTCTCGTACCTAGTAATGGTGGTTTTGTTCGATGTTCTTAAGCTTTTGCAGGGAGAATCATGAACCCAGATGAGGAAAGTTCATTAAAAGTGTGTATACATATTTATAAATGGAATTATGTGTATTATGATCATTTCTAGTTCCATCAATTTACCTGCATATTTAATTTCAGTTTTCTTTACAGCTGAATAACATTCCATAGTGTATATACATATTTTCTATTATCCATTCATTGACTGAAGGATACTTAGATTGTTTCCATTTCCTAGTTATTGTTAACCGAACAGCAATGAACATGGCTGAACAATTATTTGTGGAGTAGGATGTTGAATCTTTTTAGTATAGTTCAGGGAATGGTATAGCCAGGTTGTATGGTAGAGTTAGTTTTACCATAGCTTGTTTTTTTTAATAGGTTACTTGTTTTCTTTACTCTGGTTTTTTGGTTTTTGTTTTGTTTTGTTTTGCACTCTTCATGTGTTAAAGATATTAGTCATCTGCCAGATTATGTATAGCTGAGAAAGCCTCTTTCTGTGTGCCTCTTTTTCACTCAACTGATTGCTTCCTTAAACTCTCCAGTGTTGTGTGATAGACCATTTGTCATTCGTCAGCCTTAATTCCATGGGCAAATTGCGTCCTGTTCAGAAAGGCTTTTTGTACAGCTTTATCTTGTAGAATACTGACTATGTTTTATTCTATCATTTTCAGGTTTAAGATTTAGGTTTTAGACACACTAGGAATTAGTTTTTCTGCAGGACGATAAATATAGATCTAATTTAATTCTTTTGCATGTGGACATCCAGTTTCTCCAGAACCATTTGTTGAAGATGCTTTCTTTTTTTTCTCCAGTTTATAGTTTTGGCATCTCTGTCAAATATTAAGTGGCAGAGGTCAATTTTATTCGTGTTTGAGTTTTTAATTTTATTTCATGGGTCTACAAGCATGTTTTTGTGTCAGTACGATACTGGTTTTATCACTATGGTTCTGTGATATACCTTGAGATCTGGAATGGTAATACCTCCAGCACTGATCTTTTTACTCAGGATTGCTTTGGCTACCTTGGGTCTTTTGTGGTTCCAAATGAATTTTAAGATTTTTTTTTCTATTTTTGTGAAGAATATTATGGGAATTTTGATGGTTATTCCATTGATTTTGTAAATTGCTTTTGGTCAAATGGTTATTATCCACAATATTAATTTTACCAACCCATAATCTGAGAAGCCTTTCCATTTTCTAGTGTCTGCTTCCATCTTTTTCTGCAGAGACTGAAGGTCTTTGTTAAAGAAGTCTTTCACTTCTTTGGTTAGATTTACTCCTAAATATTTTATTTTCTTTGCGAATGAAAGTGATCCATGATCTGTTTTTCAGCTTGTTTGTTGTTGATATATAGGAAAGATACTGACTGTTGTAAATGGAAAACCCTGCCTCATTCTTGATTTCAGTGGAACTGCTTCAAGTTTTTCTCCATTGAGGATAATGCTGGTTGTCATACATAACTGTTACTATGCCAAGGTATGTTCTCTCTAGTCCTAATCTCTAGGAATTTTATTGTGAAGGCATGTTGGATTTGCCTTTTTTGCATCTATTGAGATGATTGTATGAATTATTGAATTAATTGACTTACTACGTTGAACCACATTACCAGATAAATCAAGAACCACGTGTACTCTGAAAAGACCAAATCTTCAAATTATAGGTATAGATGAGGGAGAAGAATCCCGTATCAATGATGTAGACTGGGTCTTCAATGAGATTATAGAAGAAACCCCCCCCCCAAAAAAAACTAAGAAAGACATAACCATACAGATACAAAAAGTACATGAAACATCAAATAGACAAGAAGAAAAAAGAAATACTCCACAGCACAGCATTTTAGTTACTGTCCTACTGCTGTGAAGAGACACCAATGACGAAGGCAACTTATAGAAGAAAGCATTTACTTGGCGGGATTGCTTACAGTTTCAGAGGGTAAATCATGACCATCTTGGCTGGAAGAAACATGGCAGCAGGCAGGCAGGCATGGTGCTGGAGCAGCAGCTAAGAGCTTACAACTTCAAGCAGCAATGGTTGGGAGAGAGACAGACAGACAGACAGATACAGAGAGAGTGGGGAAACAGAGACAGAGAGAGACAGACAGATTAAGAACAGAGAGACAGAGGCAGAGACAGAGAGACAGGTAGAAAGAGACAGAGAAAGAGGCAGAAAGACTGGGTCTAATGTGGGCTTTTGAAACCTCAAAGCCCACCCCCAGTGACTCCTAATCCTTCTTAAATAGTCTACCAATTAAGAAGGAAACATTCAAATATATGAGCCTATAGGGGGCCATTCTTATCCAAATTACCACACATAGGATAGTTAAAACACTAAGTATACATACACAGAAAACATATTGAAAGCTACATGAGAAAAACACAAGTCACATATAAAGAAAAGCCCATTAGAATAGCATCTGATTTCTCATTAAACTCTAAAAGCCAGAATTGTCTAGAATATTGCACTCCAAGTTCTAAAAGTCCATTACTGTCAACCTAGACTATTGTACCTAGCAAAACTATCTGTTGTAGGAGAAGGACAAAGAAAAACTCTCCACTGTTCAAATAGGCCAAAACAATTTCCGCTCAGTATATCAACCCTAAACAGAATACAAAGAGTGATATGTTAGACTAAACAAAGAAATAAACAAAGCTAAGAGACTGTACAAAGAAAACAAATGAATCGGTAATTACTGAAACACAAAGTCTAAGACAACAAAACTACCACCAGCAACCAACACACACCTCTCAATAATATCTTTAAATATAAAGGCCTCAATTCTACAAATAAAAGACACAGGCTGACAATGGATTAAGAAACAAAATCCGAGTTTCTGTTGTCTACAAGAAACTCATGTCAAATTTAATGATTGGCACCACTTTAAAATGAAAGAATGGAAAGAAAATTTCTTTTTAAAAAAATTTATTTGTGTAATGTATGAGTGCTCTGCTGCATATACATCCGAATGCCAGAAAAGGGTATCTCTTATCTTCCCCTTATAGATGGTTGTGAGCCACCATATAGTTGCTAGGAATTGAACTCAGGACTTCTGGAAGAGCAGTCAGTGCTCTTAACTGCTGAACCATCTCATCAGCCTGAAAGAAATATTTCTAATAAATGAGACCAGGAATCAAGCAGGCATCACCTACCTAATGACTCTTCCAACTAAAACTAATCAAAAGAGTAAAGAGAGACATTTCAATCTAATCAAGGGAACAATTAACCAAAAGGATATTACTATTTTAAATATATATGCAACAAATTTTGGTGTACTCAATTTTATAAAAAGAGTATATCAGAATTAAAGAGAAAGATTAATATTGACCCATTAAGTGTAGGTGATTTAATATCCCACTTTTGGGCCAGGTGATGATGGTCCATACTTTTATCCTAGCACTTTAGAGGCAGAGGCAGGGGGATCTTTGAGTTTGAGGTCAATCAGGCCTACAGAATGAGTTCCAGGACAGCCATAGCTACACAGAGAAACCCTGTCTTGAGAAAAAGTAAATATCCTACTTTCTCCAATAGATATGTACAAAATATTATTTGTACAAATAATATCTTCAATATTATATGCACAAAAATTAAACAGAAACATTATAATAAAATCACATCATACATCAAATGGGCTTAACAGATATCTACATAATATTTCATCCAAACACTAAAGAGGCACATTCAACTCATCAGCACAAGCAGGCTTTTCCAAAACAGACCACATCCTGGGACACAAAACAAAATCTTCACAAATTAAAGAAGACTGAAATCTTATCTGACAAGAATGTAATAAAATTTAAAACTGACAGTGCAAAAAAAAAGTCTAGTAAGTATGCAAACTCATGGAAATTTAAACAACTCATTACTGAATGATGAATGGGTCAAAGAAGAAACCCAGAAAAAATTTAAAAGCTTTCTAGAACTAAATGAAAATGAAAAAACAACACAACACATGCACATACACACACACACACAAACATCTGAGACACATTGAAAGCAGTCTTATGAAGGAAATTTATAGCTCAAAGAGCCTACATTAAAACTCAGAAAGAGCACAAATAAATGACTTCATGCAACCAAGAATTTGGAAGAACAAGAACAAACCAAACTCAAATCTAGTAGATAGATGGTAAGATTTTTGTTTTTGAAAAAAAAAAAAAAACCCGAGCTGGAATTAATTAATAGAAACAAACAAACAAACAAACAAACAAAAAAACAATCCAAAGAATCTCTGGATCAAGAATTGTGTCTTTGAGATCATGAATTCTGGGAGTAAGATGTGTACCAGTGAGCCTAGCATTGTTTGCAGGTATTTTTTGAGAAAATTTGGGTCTATGTTCATAGACATTGATCTATAATTTTCTTATTTGTTGTTGTGACTTTTATCTTTTTACATTTACTGATTTAAGTGTGTGGCTTATTTTCCAAGGTCCTAAAAGTGCATCAGCAGGTCATTACCTTTAGATCTTTCTGAATTTTTAATATAGACATAGCGGGAGCTAGGAGATTCCCTCTAAGGCCTGCTTTCATTGCATCTCATAAATTTGTAGGAAGAATGTGGGAGTTTGGAAGCTCGTTCAAGAAGCTCTGGAATGCTGTAATCAGGACTTAATAGGTCATTCTGCTGTGAATTTTGAAGACCATAAAAAACGAGGATGATTTGGCTCATGAAGGGTCAGAGAACGACTGTGTATAGTATCTTCACCAAGAGGGTCTTGCCTTCAAGTTCTAGGGGGCAATTAAGGGCAATAGTCATAGCCCGTAGTGTTTTTGAGGATTTCTTGGAATATAACATATAAGTGTAGTTTATATATGTGTACGTTATATTCATTTTAAGTAAGCTTGCAAAATATCTTGTTTCCCTATGGCTTTATCAAATAACCTTAATGTTATTTCTCTTTCTTCCCTCTCTCACTTACTTAGTCCTCCTCAGTTACGATTCCTCCCCTATTACTCTCATGACCAACCTTATAGTACTGTCACCTACTATTTCCCTTCCTAGAGCTCATTCTCTCAACCCCAACTCTATAGTCCCCTTCTTCCTTCCTGGCTTCTTTGGCTACTTGAGGTTACATATTGACAGCAAAAGATTCTGAGCTGGAATCCACAAGCAAGAGAGAACATGTGGCATTTGTCTTCTAGGTCTGGGTTATCTCCCTCAGAATAATATTTTCCAGTTCCATGAATTTACATGAAGACTTCATTTTTTTTACATCTGAATAGAATTCTGTTATGTATATGTACCACATCTTCTTTATCCAGTTGTCAGTCAAAGGATATTTTGTTGTTATTATTTGTTAGCTGTCTTTACTAAGAAGCAGTGGATATGGCTGAGCCTGTAACTGTGGAGTAGAATAGTGGATCCTTTGGGTTTGTGCCAAGGTTTATGCCAATATTTAACTGTTTGAGACTTTTCCACACTGACTTTTACATCATAATATACTTGGCTCTGAAATTGTTCGTGTATTGTTTTATCTGATCTCTGGGATACAATGGATTAAGACTCTTCATTATGAATATTGTTGATGTTCCCTCTAACTTTAAAGAGATTGTTTTTAGATTTTATTTTTGCTTATGTGTAGATAATGTATGTCTCTGTGTGTCTGTGTACGTCGTGCCTGCCTGCCTGCCTGCCTGCCTGCCTGCCTGCCTGCCTGCCTGCCTGCCTGCAGGAGCCATAAAAAGGTTTCCAATCCTTTGGAACTGGAGTTCCAGGTGCTTATAAAAGAGTTGCCTGCAGAGAATTAATCTGTGTTTTCTGGAATAACAGCAAGTGCTCTTGTGTACGAACCCATTGTTCCAGCCCACGTATCTTCTCTCTTGATCAATTATGTGAGAAGATTGTACACCCTGTTCTCTGAGATGATCAGTATTAGTGTTTTTAAAAATCCTCTTGATTGAGTCTTTGTGTTATAAATTCTTACACATTGTCTCCCTATTTCTTATTTAATTTTTCTTTCTTCTTTTTGTAATTTTTAGCCTTTTAACTCTAACGTAGGTTTCAATGGCAAAGATCAATCTTTTGGAATGACAGTTCACATATTTTCAATGCATGACATTTTATTATTGTAAAACATAAGTATTTTCTGGGTGGGGATGTAGCTCAGTAGTCATAAACAAAGCTCTGCGTTCAATACACTATAGTACAAAATAAGAAAAAGTCTTTACTTGGTGGAGTAGTCTATTTCATCTATTTGTGAGACTGAGGAAGGAAGATCTTGTTCAAGACCTGCCTAAGTAAGTTAGATGTTGTCTCAAAATCTTTTGTTTTGTTAAACAAACAAAAAAAACAAGGACTGGGCATATAGCTCAGCAGTAGAGAGCCTGGTAAGTTCAAGGCACTGGGTTCAAAGAACAAATAGAAAGTAAAAAATTGTAATATTAGCTATAGCTTCTTTGAGCTATAAATTATTCCATGATGTAGTTTTAAAACTTCATAAGGCCTGTGAGGTGTTGCATACCTTTAATCCCAGCATTCAGAGGCAGATGGATCTCTGTTAGTTCAAGGCCAGCCTGGTCTATCTACATAGCAAGTTCCAGAACAGCCAGGATTGCATAGTAAGACCCTGTCTCAAGAAAAACAAGTAAACAAATAAACAAAAACAAAACAAAACAAAATCCATCTGTAGATCCGGGAATGTAGCTCAATGATAGACCACTTTACTATTATAGTCAAGGTCATGAGTTCACTCATTAGCATGATAGACATGAAAGAAAGCTGGTCACAATGTTCTATGCCTTTAATCTCAGCACATGAGAAGCAGGGGCAGGTGGACTTTAGTGAGTTCTAGGCTAGCCTGTTCTACAGAGTGAGTTCCGGGAAAGCCAGGACTAGACAGAAAAACCCTGTCTCAAAAGATACTAACTAACTAACTAACTAACTAACTAACTAACTAACTAACTAACTAAAAGTTTCCTATGTACATGCTTTTTCTAATGTTTTAAACTGATTACTAACTAAACTGAATGGTGACAGGAAAGTGAGTTACGTGATAAAATCCTTTACGTTACGCTAGCACTGACTTCATAGTGTAGTGTTGGGCCAACATCCTAAATGATTCATTTGAGGTTGAAAATAATGTATATCCTTCAGTGGTCAAGCGCAAAGCTCTGTCTATACTCATTACAGTCAGAACATTAACTGTAATGTTCAGTTTTGTATTTCATACTGCTTTCTTGCCTATATTCCTAGGTGTTCAACTTATAGTACCAAAAATTGTACCACCCATCATCATTTCAGTATGACTGTACATTTCTTGTTTTTGCTCTTTCCAGGTTTGCCAGTTTTTTGTCTTATATATTTTGAAACTAATGTTACTAAAAGCAAACAATTTTAGAATTATCTATCTTCTTTGTCAACCGAACCTTTTAACATTTTGTATTGGTCCCTTTGAGTTTAATGTCTTAGTCTATCTTCTGTTGGTATAAATGAATACCACAGACATCAATTTGTTAGGAAAGAGGTATCTTTTCTTAATATTTTTCTTCTTATTTAAATGTAGTTATATCATTTCCCTTTCTTCTCCCCAACTCCTTCCATGTCTTCCCTTACTTTACTACCTCTCAAATTTATGACCTAGAAAAAGAGATGTGCTTGCATCATGGTTTTAAAAATTAGAAAGTTCAAGACTGGGCAGCCAGATGTCATAAGGTCCTTCTTGCCCTTCTTGCCAGTAGGAAGAGACTCTCTATAGAGCAAGGTAAACCACATCAGAGGAGCAACTGAACATCCAGCTCAGGCCTTTTCTTCTGTTCTTATAAAGCCATAGACCCATTGAGTTAGGGACCTCCACACATTGCATCACTTAACCTTAGTTACACAGGACCCACTTCCAAGTACTGTAATTATTCCAAGTACTTTCAAGTACTGTAAGTTTAAACTTGCATTAAACTTCCATCTTATCTGGGTTTGGTGGCGCATGCCTTTAATCTCAGCTCTCAGGAGGCAGAAGCAAGCAGACCTCTGAATTCAAGGCCAGTTTGGGCTACAGAATGAGTTCCAGGACAGCCAGGGCTACACAGAGAAACTCTGTCTCAAAAAAACAATCAAATCAAATTGGGAAAAAAACCTCATTGTACTTTATAACAGAGTTTAAATCTCATTATTAGTTTTGGTGGTGATATTCAAACCATATCAGATACCTTTTTTTGTTTGTTTTAGAATTTATTTTCTATGATAGTGACTGCAGCTGTAGAGTGTTTTTCTAGTTTGCATGAAGCTGTGAGTTTGATTTCAGCACAGGAAGTGAAGGCAGGATCAGCAGTTTATTGGCTTCATAGTGATGACACAGAACGTGTGGGGGTAGCTAAACAGTGTCTGGTTTGATCTAAGGCCCACTCCATGAGATGGAATCCATGTCTGACTCACAGAACACACACACACACACACACACACACACATACACACTCATGCACAAACATAGAAATATAACCTGATAAACCTGTTTTTGTTGTTTGTGTATATGTTGTTTCAGGGCTGGCCACTTTACATTAGATAACCAATTAGGGGGCTCATCCCTAGGAGAGTTTAATTCTCCCTTTCTCAGCAGTCATTAGTTGCTTATAGTTCTTTGCCTAGGGGTGGGACACCCTCTCCCTGTGAAATTTTCCCTCTTAGTTTTTAGCATGTCTATTGATATTGCTATTGTTCCAATCTTGTTTATGCAGTCATTTTGTTTTTTTGTTTTGTTTTGTTCCACATAAAGTGTAGCCCTGCTTGTCCTGGAATTCACTATGTAGTCCATGCTGGCCCTGAACTCATCACTAGAGATACACTAGTGCAGCTCTTTCTAGGAGAGACTTTTTCACAGCTGTCTTCCTGGTATTCTACCCCTTACAGTCCTTCTGAGCCATAGATGCAGGAGCTTTGATGTAGAAGTATTTATTGGGGCTGAGCTCCCAATGATCCTTTGATCTATGTATTAAGTACAGGGTAAATATTAAATAGTAGGATTCCTTGAGGATTTGTCATTGTTTGTCCCTTGTCCCTCTTCCTTCTGTATTGACATCCCTCCCCCTCCCTAGCTGGAATCCTCTACCCATTTTTCAGTTTCATTCTTCATATTACTTGTATTCCCTTCTGAAAATTCCTGCTCCAACCTTTACCTATGGCTCCTTTGTGCTTTCTTCTTTTATGTGGTTATTCATGTTGTATACTCCCATCTGAAGATTTGGATCTAAGAACTGCAGATGACAGAGAACATGTGGCATTTGTCTTTATGGATTCAGGTTACCTTACTCATTATAATATTTACTGGGTTCATCTATTTATATGTAAATTTCATGATTGTTCATTTGTCAGATGAAGACATTTAAGTTGTTTCCATCTTCTGGCTATTATTACTAGGTGTCTAGCAATGACCATGGCTGAACCAGTAATTTTGTAGTAGGACAGTGAATCATTTGGATGTATGCTAATGAGTGACATATCTAGGTCACCTAGTAGATCTACTTTTAGTTTTTCCAGACTTCTCCACACTGATTCCAGTATTATGTTATGTTTGGCACTAAAATTGTACATGTATTGTTATAGCTGATCTCTGGGGTAATGGTTGAGGATACTTCATTCTTAATACTGTTTGTGTCTCCTTTCTTTGGCAGCAGGCACCTTTTCCAACTGAACCTAGCTGGCCCACAAATAGTCTTTTTGATTTGTTCTTTAATTCGCTTTCCAACTATTTTGTTGAGAATTTTGCATGCATCTTCATCAAGGAGATTTGTCCATATGCATATATGTGGGATTAGATAGAATGGCTTATAGGCTGTGGTCCAGCTTGACCAACAATGCCTGTTTTCTAGAGGAAAGGCCAAGAGTTCGCCAGTTCTTTAAGTTCATAAGGCTAGATGTCTTATCAACCCCAATCTGATGCTGGACTGATGGTGCATTCCCAGAGAACTGAACTACTTGTCTTATGTTGGAATCTTGAAGTAGATTTTAATGCTAGAGAAGGAATGCCTCAGCAGCAAGACAGATGAACTTGCCACCAAGAATGAAGGCAAGCAGGCAAAAAGCAAAAACTTCCCTATTTCATAAAAGGACATATTTTATGTCCTTTTATGTGCACTTCCACCAGAAGGTGTGGCCCACATTTTGGGGATCTTCCAACTGGATATGGTCCAATCAAGAAATTCTCTCACAAGCACACCCATGCAAGCATGCCCAGCTGCTTGGGTTTTATTTGATTCCATATGTAATAAAATTGACAACAAAGGTTGGTCATCACAAGTCAACCCATTGTTAACTTGACATATAATCACATCTTATGTCATACTTATTTCCAAATAAAAACAATAACCAGGTCATAATTCTGCTATAATATAAGTATCACACATATAACTATAAATTACATATTTTAGATGATGGCAATATCCCTTGAGGAATGCTTAATCTTTTAGCATCTCATAACTTAATATGATGATCACCAATATTATCTCAGATAAATTATATATAGTGTAATAAAGAAACAGAGGAAAGAAAACACAAGTATCTGCTTAATATATGTACAAACACAACTGATTATGTAATTTTTGCAACTGGTTATGTGGCCTTAGCTGGTATTTCCTCTACTACCTATTCTGTATTTTCTCCACCCTCAGAGGTCTAGGCTCTTTTCTTTTAGGAGTGCCCATACCTTCATTCCTGAAGAGTCTGTGCTCTTTGTCATCCTGCCTTAGTGTGTTTAATCACAGGACATAGTAGCACCAAGAGATATTCTAAAGGATATCCTGCACTCCAGACATAAATCATCTATTTTTGCTTCCATTGTGGAGAAGCAGTCTAATTTCCCCATGGTAATCTGGGGCTCACTGCCTCCCTCCTGGACACTCCCTCCCACAAGCCTTCCTCCACACCCTCTTCCCTTCTACTCTGAATAGCTAGGAACACCCTGGGTATCCCCCCCCCACATCAAGTCTTTGCAGGGTTAGGCAAATCCTCTTCCACTGAGGCCAAACAAGGCATCCCAGCTAGAAGAACACATCCCACATACAGGTAACAGCTTTTATAATAGCCCCCAATTCCAGTTGTTTGGGACCTACATGAAGACCAAGCTGCACATCTGCTACATATGTGCAGGAAGGCCTACTTCTAGCCCATGTATGTTCTTTGTTTGGTGGTTCTGTCTCTGAGAGCCCCAAGGGTTCAGGTTAATTGACTCTATTGGTCTTCCTGTGGAGTTCCTATCCCCTTAGGGGCCCTGCAATCCTTCTATTCTTCTTTAAGAGTCCACAAGCTTCATCCACTGTTTAGCTGTGGGCGTCTGCCTCTGCCTGAGTCAGCTGCTAGATGGAGCCTCTCAGAGAGAGGACAGCCATGCTAAGCTGTCTGCAAACATAACAGAGTATAACTAATAGTGTCAGAGATTGGTGCTTGCCCGTGGGATGGGTCTCAAGTTGGGCTGGTTATTGGTTGGCCATTCCCTCAGTCTCTGCTCCATCCTCCATGCCTGCATTGCTTGTAGACAGGATAAATTTTAGTTTGAAAGTTGTGTGGGTGAATTGGTATCCCTATAACTCTACTGGGGTTCCTGCCAGGCTACAGGAGGTGGCCTCTTCAGGTTCCATATTCCCAGGGTTGTGAATCACAGCTAAGGTTACCTCCATTAATTCTTGGGAGCCTCTCTTATCCCAGGTCTCTGTCTCATTTTGGAGATGCTTCCTATTCCCCTCCTTGTCAGTTACAGATTTCCATTTCTTCTCATGGCCATCTGGCTATGTCTCCTGTCTCTCCCCACACCTGATCCTGAACCCCCATATTCTTCTCTCTACTCTTTCTCCCATCCAGTTCCTTTCCTCCATCTGCTCTTTATGACTGTTTTAGTCCCCCTACTAAGTGAGATTCAAGCATCCTCCCTTGTGCTCTTCTTCTTGTTTAGCTTCTTTGAGTCTGTGGGGTGTAGCATGGCTAATATAAGTGAGTACACACCATGAATGTCTCTTTGGGACTGGGTTATCTCACTCAGGATGATATTCTGTAGTACCATCCATTGCCTACAAAATTCATGATGTCTTTGTTTTTAATAGCTGAATAGTATTCCATTGTGTAGATGTACCACACTTTCTTTTTTTTATTTTTTTTTACTTTTTAAAAAAAGATTTTCATTTATTTATTTTATATGACGAATACACTGTAGCTGTCTTCAGATGCACCAGAAGAGTGCATCAGATCCCATTACAGATGGTTGTGAGCCACCATGTGGTTGCTGGGAATTGAACTCAGGACCTCAGGGAGAGCACTCAGTGCTCTCAACCGCTGAGCCATTTCTCCAGCACCACCACATTTTCTTTATCCATTCATCAGTTGAGGGACCACTTCCATTTGATAATGGATTACTGTTGTATGGTTTGGTGAATCAAGAAATATCCAGCTCATAATGGACAGCTCAGGTCACATAGTAATTTGATGACACATTGTCAATGTTCAGTTTTCCCTAAGGCCCAATAGTAGGCCAAGAACTATCTCTCAAAGGGAAGACAGTTGTCTGCAGATGGATTGCTCCAAAATCACAAAGGTCTCTGTGATTCACCTATAGTGGCTTGCCAAAGGCTCCAAAGAGTATCTTTCTTTGCCATTGACACCTTGAGTACCATTGGATCTGTTGGTTCATATGGTTCAACTGATAGAAGAGCTTTCACAACTACCTGGGCTTGTTGAAGAGCCTTCTCCTGTTCCAGGCCCCACGCAGAGCTAGCAACTTTATGAGTCATTTGGTATATGGGCCAGAGTAACACACCCATGTGAGGAATGTGCCACCTCCAGAATCTTAATAGGCCCAGTAAGCATTGTACTACTTTCTTGGTGGTGGGAGGGGTCAGGTGCAATAACTTCTCCTTTACTTTAGAAGAAATATCTCTGCATGCCCCATACCATTGAATTCTCAGAAGTTTCACTTAGGTAGATGGACCTTGAATTTTGGTTGAATTTTATTTCTCATTCTAATAGGCATTACCAACTAGTCTAAAGTGGTTACTATCTTCTGCTCATTTCATTCAATACACCATAATGTCACCAATATAGTGGACCAGTGTGATATTTTATGTAAGAGACCGATGATAAAGTTTCCTCAGAACTAAGATATGACACAAGGCTGGAGGGTTACTATACACTTGTGGTAAAAACTGTAAAGGTATACTGCTGGCCTTGCTAGCTGAAATCAATTTGCTTCTGGCTTTTATGGAAAGATACTAAGAAAAAGGAATTTGCTAGATCAATAGCTCCATACCATCCGCTAGGAGATATGTTAATCTGCTCAAGTAAGAACACCACATCTGGAACAGCAGCCGCATTTGGAGTCACGCCTTGATTAAATTTCTAATAGTCAACTGTCATTCTCCACAATCCACCTGTCTTCTTCACAAGCCCAACAGGAGCATTAAAAGGAGATATGGTGATAATTACTACTCTAATTTTGTGAAAGAAATACTATTATATCTAAAACAATAAATTGACCCTCGACACAGTGATAGTGAGTGATTTCAACACCCCAATCACCAGTAGATAGGTCACCTGGAAACGAACTAAACAGAAAAATTCTGGGATTAAATTACATCATAAATCAAATGGACCTAATGGATTTCTATAGAACATTCTACCCAAACATTAAAGAATAGACATTCTTCTCAGCAGCCTATAGAACTTTCTCCAAAACTAGCCACATGTTAAAATACAAAACAAGACTAAACAAATATAGAACCTGAAATAACATCCTGGCATTGTATCTGACTACAATGGAATAAAGATGGATATTTAAATAGAATATTTTTGTAATAGAAAATACAAAAAGTATACAAACTACTGGAAACTAAAGAAAGTACTATTAAACGATAACCCACTGAAGGAAGAAACAAGAAGTAAATTAAAAATTCTTATAATGGAATGTAAATGAAAACACACCACAATAAATTCTGTAGTAAACAGTGAAGATGGTTCTAAGAGGAAAGTTTATAGCACTAAGTACCTACAGCAAAGACTTTTGAGAGATTTTAAGATAATAAACTAAGGATTCATATGAATACCTTGGAAAAACGAGATCAAATAACATCCCAAAACAGAAGCTGGGAAGAGATAATCAAAATCAGTACCAAACTTAATGAAATATAAACAAACCATACAAGGAATCAATGAAACAGAAAGTTGGTTCTTTAAATGGTTTAACAAGATTAACAAACCTTTCCCAAACTAACCAAAAGAGATAATCCACATTAATCAAAACTGGGGACAAAAGAGAAACATTTTAACAGACACGGAGAAAACTCAGAGATTTATATTTACATACTTTAATAATCTATATTCCATCAAACTGGATGGAAGCTAAATCTAAAAGCAATAGATGGATTTCAAGATATGCATGGCCTACTAAAGCTAAACCAAGATAATTAAACAGTTAAAATAGACTCATGACATTGAATCATATAGAAGTAGTAACTGAAAATCTCTCAACTAAAAAGCACAGAACCAGAAGGATTCAGCTCAGAATTTTATCAGACCCTCAAGAACTAACACCACTACTTCTCAAATTATTCCACAAAATAGAAGGGAAAAGCTCCAAATTCTTTTTATGAAGCCAGTGTCATGCTGACACAAAAACCCAAAGACATAAGAATAACATCATCAGTTATTTATCTCTGATAAAAATTCTGAGTAAAATACTTACAAACCAAATTCAAGAACACATTTAAAAGAGTATTTACCATGATCACTTCAGCTTCATCCCACAGATGCAGGAATGATTCAATACATGAACATTAATAAATATAATTTACCACATAAAAAGACTCAAAAATATACACTATGATTATCTCACTGGATGTAGAAAAAGCTTTTGACAAAATCAATATCACATCATGATAAAAGTCCTAGAGAATCTGGGAATACAAGGGACATAGCTCAACCTAATAAAGGCAATTATGTAGTAACCCTAAAACCAACAACGGGCCAAATATAGAAAATGAAAATTCTACTAAAATAAGAACAAGTTAAGGATGTCTACTTTCTACTTTCTTGTTCAACATAGTACTGAAAGTCTTTATTTTTTTTTGTATGATATATTTTGATCATATTGTTCATGCTGCCTGAAAATCCAGATGTAGAACTCTCAGTTATTTCTCCAGAATCATGTCTGCTTGCATGACACCATGCTTCCTGCCATGATGATAATAGACTAAGAACCTTTTAACTGTAAGCCAGCTCCAATTAAGTGTTTTCCTTTATGAGGGTTGCATGGTCATTGTGTCTCATTGCGGCAATAGAAACCCTAACTAAGAGAAGTTGGTACCAGGGGTTTGAGTATTGCTGTGATAAGACTGAGTGGGCTTTGTTTGGAAGAATGTGGAGGATTAGATAATCAGTTTGAATGCTTTAAGTGCACCTTAATTGGTTGTACTATCAGAAGCATAGAATACAATGGAGCTAGGGGGTGATTTGAACTGTGGGGCCTGGCTCAAGAGATTTCAGAAGAGAAGATCATTATCATGGGGCCTAGACACTGTTTTCGTGATGTTTTGGCAAATAATGTGGCTACTTATGCTCTTGTTTAAAGAATCTGCCGAAGGCTAAATTAACGAGTCATGGATTAATAGCTCTGGCAGAGAAAATTTCAAAACAGCCTAGTATTGGCCGTGTCGCTTGGTTATTAGTGGTCACACTTATGCAAATCTAAAATGAAAAGGATCAAGCTGAGCAAGGAAAACTACAAAATGTACAGTTTGAGGAGAAAAGGAACGGCAGAAAAATTTTTAAAGAAAACTCTGATCCTAAAGTGAATAAGGAGACTGGTGACCTCACCCAGCTAAGCAGCCAACTTGTGGAAAAGAATTGATGAAACGTTTAGGGCTGGATGTGGTGGTGCAGTCTTTTAATCCTAGCCGTTGGGAGGCAGAAGTAGGCAGCTCTCTGGGTTCAAAGGCAAGCCTAGTATACAGATCAAGTTTCAGGACAGCCAAGCTTGGGCAGTGAAGGACACTATCAAAACCAGAAAGTTGATGAAAATGTATTTGAACGAGGGGCGGGGGTCATGTTCCCCGCTAGCAAGCAAAAAAACTTGGCAGCTTTGGTCATGTGGTTCCAGCTTTGAGTCAAGGATACAAGAGGGGTTATGGACTCTCTACAACTAAGAAAAGCCACTGAGGCCAGGCATGTTTCAGGGGTGTCTCTGTTTGGAGGCCTACAGAGGCTATTGTGTGAAGCTGTGAAGCCTGGATTGCCTTGGAGACCCCAAAATGTTAGAGATGCCAGAGTCATGGAATACCTGTTGAAGATAGCTGCTAAAGGAGTAGAAACAGCCCAAGAGAATGAAGTGTTTTGAAGTCAATAAAGCTAAAAGGAGTTGGAGATCTGAAGAGAGCTTTGACATCAGACATGGAGATGCAGAGTTTGGAGTTTGCCTAGCTGGTTTTCAGTCTTGCTTTGGTACAATATTTCCTCCCTATATTCCCCTTCTGTGAAGAGTTGACACTGTGGTAGATTATGGGGACTTTTGAAATTAGACTAAATGCAATTTGCATTATAATATGGCTACAAGCCTATGGGGACCAGGGAGTAGAATATGGTGGTTTGAATGAAAATAGCCCTCATAGGCTTATAGGGAGTGGAACTATTAGGAGGTGTGGCTTTCTTGGAGTAGGTGCAGCCTTGTTAGAAGAAGTGTGTCACTGGGGGTGGGCTTTGAGGTTTCAGAAGTGCAAGCCAGGCATAGTAGCTCACTTGCCGTTTCTGTTGCTTGCTGATGAAGATGTAGAATCTTCAACTACCTCTCCAGCATCATGTCTGCCAGTGGTGCCACCATGCTACCAACCATGATGGTAATGGACAAAAACTTGTGAATTGTAATCTGCCTCCAATTAAATGTTTTCCTTCATAAGAGTTGCTATGGTCATGGTATCTCACCACATCTATAAAACCATCACTAAGACAAAGGGTAAAAGGAGAATAATGAGATTATTATTAGTGTTGAATGTGGAAGAAGATTAGAGATCAGAGTAGAGGGGATACAGAAAGGAATAACTAACATTAAAATTTTTTGAAAGAGATTGTATGGAAACCTACTACTGTAGGAGCTTCTGAAAATATTCATATACACATATGTGAGAAAGAGTTCAAATGGAGTCATCATGTAACAGGTTAATAATTATCCTATCAAAAGTTATCAAAAGGATAACAAATCAAAAGCCTAGTGCCAGGAATGGGCTATCCTTTGTAGAGTTGTTAGCTGGTGAGGTACGATAGTTACCCAAATGATGCAAGGTATTGTCAATGGAGTCGATTACTTTCCTAAATTTGTCAACAAAAGACTATTGCTAAAGATATCACATACTTGAGAACATGAAGAAATCAAGCTGGTACTCTTCTGGAAGTTTCATTCTTATTGGCTAGTTTTCATATTACTGAAAGCTGTTATATACTTTACTAGAGTAGAAAGAAATCACAAGCCTTGCACAAATGTGAAACTTTTGAGACAACAAATGATCATTCTGGAAAGACATGTTCACTGGTGCCATAATAGCATAGAATTATGGGAGTAACCAAGAACTTTATGGGTACATTTAAGGCCTGGAACCTGTAGCCAGTCATATGCCATAGATGAGAACGTACTATTATTACTCTGCTAAATGGACAGACTATTAGACTGATTCCTAATGATACATCATCAAACCCTTAGATTAGTGCTTCTGTCATCCCTTATAGAAGAAACTTTTTCTTGTAGTCAGTGATTAATATAGATACCCACAATCAATCAGGGTGCAGAGAACAAGAGACATGGGAAACCTTAGCCATCAAATGAGACATCCACATTGCATCCCCTCCTCCTAAGGCTCAAGGATCATTGTGGAGAGGTGGAAAGATTGTGAGATCCAAAAGAATGAGAAAACTATAAGAAAAGAGTGTTTACTGGATATAACTTCATGTATAAAATCACAGCAATTGAGGCAGCTTGCACAAAATCTGCTCAAGCTCAAGTCTGACAAAATTTCAGCATGAAAAATAGAGGGAGTGGGGGTGTCTGGAGAGATGGCTCAGAAGTTGAGAGCACTGATAGAGCTTCCAGAGATCCTGAGTTCAATTCCCAGCAACCACTTGATGGCTCACAACCATCTGTAATGGGATCTGATGCCCTCTTCTGGCATACAGGCATATATGCAGGCAGAATACTGGGTACATAATAAATAAATAAATCTAAAAAAAAAATAGAGGTGGGAACTCCCACTCCTAGATATATCAAAATTATTCTGAGGTAGGTAGAAGTCTTGATTATTCACAGAGCCTTCCAGGCCAGATGGCAGTATTTACCCATCTGGAATTCAAGGCTAGCAAATTAATCCTCCAAACTGCAGTGTATGAGGTTGAAAGGTATGGCTAGGTCTCATGTTATTGGTAATCTAGCCACAAATATAAGGTAGATGCATCAGAACAGATTGCATTGCGACAGGAAATACAGGTAGTTGTATCCAATTGTCCGTTACATCCAGTAATTTGTTGTCTTCACATTTATTTCAGTCCTGGTATTCAAGCTCTGGGTCTTGGTACATGTTATGTGAGCATTATGCCAATAAGCTACAGCCCTAGCTAAAGCTTTTAATATCAATAGTAACATAGTAATCTATTGGACTTAATATTGTCCCCTTTTTCTTAGGAGGAAAAAGTTTTATTGTTTTATATTGCTTATAGAAAATTTCTGGTTAAAAAATAGAGGTATTCCCTACAGATGCAGTGCCTTTTTGAAGAGTGAAAATGGGTCTCTAACAGACATGGTATGCACTCACTTATGAGTGAATATTAGCCATAAAGTACAGGATAACCATGCTACAATCCACAGACCCAAAGAAGCTAAGTAACAAGGAGGGGCCAAGGAAGGATGCTTGAATCTTACTCAGGAGGGGAAATAAAATAGTCATCGGAAGTGGAGGGAGCGAGGGACCTAAGTGAGAGAGGGGGTGATTAGGGGAACAGAGTGGAAAGAGGGGTGGGGAAGAGGTGGAGATCTGGGAGAGGGAATTGGGATCAATGTTGGAGGGGCAATCTCTGGGATGAGCTAGAAATCTAGGACAATGGAAACTCCTAGGACTCTAGAAGGATGACCCTTAGTAAGACTCCTAGCAATTGGGGATATGGAACCTGAAATGACCATTTCCGATAACCAGGCAAGACTTCCAATGGAGGGATGGGACACCAACCCAGCCACCAAACCTTCGACCCACAATTTGTCCTGCCTACAAGATGTGCATGGATAAAGTTGGAGCAGATTTTGAGGGTATGGCCATCTAATGACTGGCCCAACTTGAGACCCATGCTATGAGAGGGAGCCCATCCCTGACACTATTAGTGATACTCTATACTTGCAGACAGGAGCCTAGCATAACTCATCTGAGAGGCTTCATCCAGCAGCTGATGGAAATAAATGCAGAGACCCACAGTCAAGCATTAGGTGGAGCTCAGGGAATCTTGTGGAAGAAGAATTAAGGAGCCAGACATGTCAGGAAAACCACATCAGAAAACCTACAGAGCCAGGCAGTAGTGGCGCACACCTTTATTCCCAGCACTTGGGAGGCAGAGGCAGGCAGATTTCTGAGTTCAAGGCCAACCTGGTCTACAGAGTGAGTTCCAGGACAGCCAGGGCCATACAGAGAAACCCTGTCTCAAACAAAACAAAACAAAACAAAACAAAACAAAACAAAACAAAACAAAACAAAACAAAACAAAACAAAAATCTACAGAATCAACTAACCTGGTCCTATAGGGGCCTGCAGAGTCTAAACTCCAACAAGAGAGCATGCATGGGATGGACCTATGCCCTCTACACATATGTAACAGTTGTATAACTTGGTCTACATGTGGGACATCTAACAGCAGGAGCAGAGGTTGTCTCTGACTCTGTTGCCTGCCTTTAGATCCTTTTTCCTTAACTGGGCTGCCCTGTCTAGCCTCAATAGAAGATCTCTAGTCCTACTGCAACTTGATATGCCAAGTCAGGTTAATATCCATGGGCAACCCTATCCATGGGGAGAAAGAGAGGGAGGATGGGAGGAGGTGAGGTGAGAGGGAGGGACTGAGAAAAAAGGAGGGAGGGGAAACTGTGATGGGAATGCAAAATAAATTAATTAATGAAAAAAAAGAAAACAGGTCTCTGAAAATTGGGTTTTAAAAAAATCCAGACTTACTAAATAATACAGCTATTTTATTAGAGTATTAGAAAACTGGAATATTTTTAAACATAAAACTTGCTTTAAGTAAAATAAGAGGCGTGGGAAAGCAAGCCATCGTACTAAAACATGATCAACAAGAAGGCATCACCCTCACTTGCAGGTTTCTTTTTTTATTTTTTCCTTTTTCTCTTTTTTCTTTTTGTTTTTTCGAGACAGGGTTTCTCTGTGTAGCCCTGGCTGTCCTGGAACTGACTCTGTAAACCAGGCTGGCCTCGAACTCAGAAATCTGCCTGTCTCTGCCTCCCAAGTGCTGGGATTAAAGGCATGCGCCACCACCGCCCAGCCACTTGCAGGTTTCTAAAGCTGACATCATTATGACTCCTATCATTTCCAACATTATATTAAAGTTAAATTCTAAATATCTCAGACATTTTGAAAGTACCTAAATATGAGATGTTTTAAGAAATAGGAACATAAAGGAACTTGACCTAAATTTTTCTGAGTGCTTACTTATAAACCAAACTGAGTTAAACACTTTGGTGAGGGACTTATATATGAACTTACAACATAATGTACATCTAAAGATTGTATGCAGAAACATATTCTCTTATAAGGGCAAGGTGGCCTTATTTGTAAGACAATGTAATATAGCAAAACATACTTATCAATTTAAGAGAGAGCATTAACATGGACTGATGGAATAGAAAAGAGGACCCAGATATAAGTCCATAGATCCACAGCTGCTAATTTTTGATAAAGATGCCCAAAAATCCACTTTGCAGAAAATACAGCATCTTCAATAAATGGGGGTATGAAAAGTGGATGTCCACATGCAGAAGAATGAAAATCAACCCGTTTCCCTCACTTTGCACAAAATTCAACACAATCAAGGATATTAACAAAGACATTTAACACAAGACTGCTATTAAATTAGAGATATTAACACAAGACTGGAAACTCTGTTAGAGGAAAGACTATGGAGTACATTTCAAGATGCAGGCATATGTAAGGACTTTTTGGGTGGGACTTCACAAGAAACTATCAATAGAATAAAGAGAATGGAAGAATCATTGCTAGCTATACATCCAACGGAGATTAATATCTAGAATATAAAAGAACTAAAGAAACTAGGCATCAAGAAAACAACCCAGTCAAAATATGGACTAAGAAACTAGACAGAATTCTCTCCTTTTCTTTCTTTCTTTCTTTCTTTCTTTCTTTCTTTCTTTTTTTCTTTCTTTCTTTCTTTCTTTCTTTTTTCGAGACAGGGTTTCTCTGTGTAGCCCTGGCTGTCCTGAAATTCACTCTGTAGACCAGGCTGGCTTCAAACTCAGAAATCTGCCTGTCTGTTGAACAGAATTCTCAAAGGAAGAAATGCAAATGGATAACAGATATTTTAAAGTGTCAAACATCATTAGCAATCGGGAAATGTAAATTGAAACTAATTGAAGATTCCACCTCATTTCAATCTGAATGACTGTCATCAAGAAATCAAAAACAAATGTTAAGGGGGGACAGGCAACCACTATCCATTGTTGGTAGGAGTGTAAATTCATGCAACCACTATTTATGAACTCAGTGTAGAGGTTTCTCATAGAGTTAAAAAATTATGACCTCACAAACCACTCCTGAGAATACACCTGATGGGATCCATATCCTACCAAAGAGACATTTGCATATCTTTGTTCACCACTACTTTAAAATGAAAGTTTCAGGAAAATGGATGGAACTGGAAAATATACAAAGTGGGATAACCCAGACCCAGAAAGACAAATGCCATATGTGGATTCTAGCTTCAAAACTATTGATTTCTATTTTTGACTTGGAGCACCTGATAGAAAGGGCCCATGAGATGGGAGAGAGGAAGAATCCTTCATAAAGGATGGAGATGGTAGAACACAGGCAGTATTAAAGTATAAGTCGGAATTCAGGAAGTGTCTTAGTTAAGTTTCTATCACTGTGGTAAAGACCATAAACAAAATCAAACTTGGGAAGAAAGGGGTTTATTTAGTTTACACTTCTGCCTTACTGCTTATGGTTGGGGGAAGTCAGGGCAGGCACTCAAGTAGGGACATAGAGGCAGAAAGTGAAGCAGAGGCTATAGAGGCTTGCTCTCCATTGCTTTCTTAGCTATCTTTATTATAACTCTCAAGGCCATGTGGGCCTCCAATCAAGCCTACATCAGCCACCAATTAAGAAAACATCCTATAGTTTCCTTATAGCTCAGTCTGATGGAAGCGTCTTCTCAGTCAAGGTTTCCTCTTCTGAAATGTTGTGTCAAGTTGACAAAAACAAAACAAAACAAAACAAAAAAAAAAAAAAACAACCCACCACCACCAACAACAACAACAAAAAACCTGTCACCAGCACAGCAGGGGGATTTAGAAGGTTTGATAGGGAATGGAGGCAGGCGATGAGGGAAAGGAAGAGGTAAGGGACAATTCAATGAAAACTAAGGCTTTATAAATAGTTTTTTAATGATACACACTACTTTTCAAGCTAACTTAAAATATAAATTTAAAAAGCTTAATGGAACTTAAGCACAGGAACCCTGCAAGGGGAGACAATGCTGCTCCCAGAAAACATGAGTTATTAAAAAGAAAAACCTCACTGCCAGGCATGGTATACTTTCTTATGAGTTGTGCATCTAAATCAACACAGGATATTATTGCACAGTACTCTTGGTTTTCCACCATAACTAGATAGTAAGACCCTATTGCTGAACATTTTGACTAAAGGATATAGAAAAACCAATCTAGAACTAACCAGGAAGCTTCCTCCCTGCTGGCTAGCGTTCATAGTGCTAGAGAGGTGCTATGATAGCTTTCCAAGGGTGAGCATTACTTTTTTCTAAAGGGTTTTGTGTTAGTTATCTCTCCTCTATTCCATCCTCCTGTCCCCCATCACAATTTAACATTTTTTGTTTCATTATTTTCCTTTAACCCTTTATACCTTTGCATTTTATTCCCCCCTTAAAAGCCCATGATCCCTTACTTATTGCCTGACCTCTATGGGTATTCCAAATAAAATATCCATGTCTGAAGATCCAAAGCTGACTTCTCTAAGAGAAAGCATGCAGAATTTCTTTCTGGGTTTGGATAACCTCACTCTGAATGATTGTCTCCATCTCCATCTATTTACCTGTGAAATCTGTAATCTTTTTGACAGGGTACCTCTATGTAGTCCTTGTCCTGGAGCTTGCTATGTAGTAAACCAGACTGGCCTTGAACTCACAGAGATCCTCCTGCCTTTGCCTCCTGAGTGCTGGAATTAAAGAAGTGTTACTCTTGAAATGTTCTTACATATTTATTAATTTTAGGAAATAATTTTGCTGAATACAACAATCTTTGTTGCCAGCTCAAGTAGCTTGCAAAGCCTGGAATACATTTGAAAGCTTTCCTGGTTTTTAGGTTTTATGTGAGCAAAGTGATGTTATACTGACTTTTCTGTCTTAATATGTGATTTGACATACTGCTCTTACAAGTTTTAATATAGTTTCTTGAGTGTGTATTTTTGGAATTTTGATGATGATGTATTGTGGAAAGGGTTTTAATCTTGCCCTGCCTACTTGGAACTCTAAATATGTCTCATGTTTGGATGCCCATTTTTTTCCTTTAGGTTTGTGAATTTTTGTTAATTTTATTATCTTGGCTCTTGTCTCTACACAGTATTATATTTGATCTCTCAAAAAAATCCCGAAGTTCCCTGGAAATTTTGGTCATGCCTGTTAATTTTCCTTTATTTATATGTTACTAATCTATTATTGTACAGACTTTGTCTTCTAGCCCAAATTCATTCTTCTGCTTGGTTTTGTCTGTTTTTCATAGTTGCCACTGCATTTTTATTTAATTGGTTGACTCTTGTTTCTAGCATTTCTGATCAGTTCATTTTCAGAGTCTCAATTTCATTTTTGATATTTTCCTCTGTGTTTGAAGAATTCTCCTATAAATTATGGAGCATTTCATTCATTTTGATAAGTCTCTCTTTTGCATCCTGAATTGATTTCTTACTTTATTCATCTATTAGTTTGACTCTTCTATATGGTTATTGATTTTAAAAAATGATTCATGGGCTGAAGAGATGGCTTAGTGGTTAAGAGCACTGACTGCTCTTCCAGAAGTCCTGAGTTCAATTCACAGCAACCACATTGTGGCTCACAACCATGTATGATGAGGTCTAATACCCTCTTCTCTTCTTCTGGTGTGTCTGAAGACAGCTAGAGTGTGCTCATACACATAAAATAAATAAATCTTTTAAATATATTTCATTTTATATTAAATATGTCTGTCTGTGTTATATGCATGAGTGTGGGTGCCTGCAGAGGCCAGAAGAGGATATGAGATGCCCTGGATCTGGAGTTAGAGGCAATTATGAGCCACCTGACATGGGTGCTGGCAATTACACTTGGGCCCTCTGGAATAACAGCAAGTGCTCTTAATTTTGGAGGCATCGTTCCCACAAATCACTGATTATTTTTTAAAGTAGGACTCAACTATTTTTCTGCCACGTCATCTATCTCATTGTCTTTGGTTTCTAGCATTTTAGAAGTTGTCAAGGTGTTGTTGTGGGTCAATGTCTCATAGCTTTGTTTCTTTGTTGTGTTTTGCATATCTGTTGGGATGAAGATTTCCTCCAGTTTTCTTGAATCTTCTTTTCTTTCCCATTTTATTTGGTTTTGTTTTTGTTCTCCTGGTGAATTATCTTCATTTCATTTTATATTTCTTATTGGTCTTCAGAGGTGAAGCCAAATACAGTAGCTATAAGTGGATGCTTTCAGCCTTTATGGTAGATTTTAGAAAGTTGCTTGCAATCTCTGTATCTGCTGCTTTTAGCAAATGATACACATACATTGTTCTGGGTCAGGGGCATGGAAGGGTGCATATCTTAAGATTACAGCTAAGCAGTGGGTTAGATTGTAAAAGTTGATTACATGGGAAATCCAAGACAAGATTGGTTGCTACATTGCTCTCTTAAAGACATATTAAACAAACAAGATGAGTACACAGTAAGATAGCAGTCTTAAGTGACCTCTGACCTCAAGGTGTATTATTAACGTTGACTCTGAGGTCCAGCAAGAGTTCCAGTCTCCTAGAATGCGAGAGCTATTTTCAGAATATTGTTTCACCACACTTTCTTTTTAGAAACAGAAGCTATTGTTTTTGTCTTAACTTTCTTTTCATCCAGTCTCAGAGATGCAGCTTCCAACTCACTGTCATACTCAAACTTCTCCAGTCCCCTGATATTTTAATACATGTTTCTATGTCTCTCCTCAAATTTGCTAATGATAGCTAAGGTCTCCAATACTTGTAATTGTAATCATCTTTTTGGTGACCTAATGCCTTTCTTGTTTTTTTTAAAAGAGATTTTATTTATTTTATGTATGTGAGTACATTGTCACTGTCTTCACACACACCAGGAGAGTGCATCAGATCCCATTACAGATGGTTGTAAGCCACCACCACGTGGTTGCTGGAAATAACTCAGGACCTTTGGAAGAATAGCCAGTGCTCTTAACCACTGAGCCATCTCTCTATTCCCGATAACCTTATTTCATGATGCCTTTCTTTGTCTCTTTTCCCAGTTTTTAATGCAAGAGTCTTTTTCTTGATATAAAAGTAGCTACTTCTATTCTCTTTTGGTTTTCATTTGTATTGAATATATTTTTACAACCTTTCACTTTATGCTTGTCCTTAAAGCACTACTCTTTATATGTACAAATGGGTGCCACGTGCGTGCCTGGTACCCACAGAGGCCAATTCTTGGGCATTGGATTCCCCAGAACTAGTGTTACAGAGTTGGCTGCCATGTGGGTGCTGGGAATCAAACCCTGGGTCCTCTGCAAGAGCAGCAAGGGCTCTTGACTGCTGAGCCATCTCTCCACTGTACCTAGTCTTATCACATCTTGTTATATCCTGTTTGGTTGAGATCCCTAGGAAGCCTGTTCTTTTTTGAAGGGAAAAGGAGGAGAAATGGATCTAGAGGAAAAGTAAAGTGAGGGAGGACCCGGGAGGTGGAGAGGGGAGGCTGCTGTTGGAATGTATTGTAAGAGAGGAGAATAAAGGAAGAAAAAACCCAGCATTCTATTAAAATAGTACAATTTTTCTTGAAGTGTTATTATCTCCAGCCTATTATGTTTTGTGTTAGTAGAATAATAAGTTCTATGCCCAGACTTTAAAGTCATACTAGCCCAGATTTGAAGGGAACGAAATCGTCACTGATTTATTATCATCTCACAATTTACCACGTTTACTATGTCTTTCTGTTTTAATGAAGAGCACATGTTAGATCTTTTAAGATAGATAAACCTTATTACTGCCATTTTGAAAATTATTTTCTGTTTGCTTTGTAAATTATTTGTTCCTCTTTTGCTTTTCCTTTTTTGACTAGTTTTTTTCTAGTTATATACGTTAATACTTACTTTTTATTATTTTTTTGTATCTGTTATAAATTTTTGATTTGTAGTTATGAGTCTTATATAAAGTATCTAATAAGGGACTGGAAAGATGGCTCAGAGGTTAAGAGCTTTTATATTGTTCTTCCAGTTCCAAGCACCCACATGAGGTAGCGAGCTCACAATCCTCTGAAACTATAACTCTAGGGGATCTGGTGCTTCTGGCTTTTGCAGTCTCCTACACTCATGTGGTCATATCTACATGCAGATTCACACACCTATATATTACTAAAATAATAAAAATATAAAAATAATAAAAAATATTTCTCAAAATCCAAGTTGTAATTTCAATTGCATAAAAACATTTTTATTTCATTTCCCCCCACATATGTTTTGGTATAAAACTTTACATACTTAAAAAAGAAAAGAAAAAAATTACGTATTTTATATTGTATTTCCCTTAGCAAATTATGATAGATAGTATTAACCTAAATAGTTTTAGTCTTTATATTAAAGATATTTCTTTATATATCCCATTATAATATTTGAACATTTTTGAATTGGTCAATGAACTTACTATTACCACTGGACTGTATTTTAAATATTTTGTATGTTCATAGTATTTGGCACCATTTAGCTTGAGGCATTCCCTTTAGTGTTTCTTTTTCTTTTCTTCTTTTTTCCTTCCCTCCCTTCTTTTCTTTCTTTCATTCATTCTTTCTTCCTTTCTTTCCTTTTGAGACAAGGTTTCTCTGTGTAGTCTTGGCTGTACTGGAACTTGCTTTGTAGACCAGGTTGGCCTCGGACTCAAGAGATCCACTGCTTCTGCC
Organism: Rhabdomys pumilio; assembly: GCA_030674055.1. Taxonomy (NCBI): domain Eukaryota; kingdom Metazoa; phylum Chordata; class Mammalia; order Rodentia; family Muridae; genus Rhabdomys; species Rhabdomys pumilio. The sequence continues at coordinate 105,821,434 of JANHMN010000005.1, forward strand.
TCCCGAGTGCTGGGATTAAGGGTGCCATACCTCTTACCCCCTTCTTTAGCATTTTTATAAGGTAGGCATGAAGAATTTCCTTCAGCTTTTGTTTGGGAAAATCTTTTCCTTGCCTTCATTTACTTTCCCCACCAGCATGCACTCTCTGAGCCCGTATTAGTCACTTTTCTCATTTGACAAAATACCTGACCAAAATAATTCAAGAAAGGAAGAACTTTTGGGCTATAGTTTGAAGGGATAGTGTCCATCCTGGTGGGGAAGGCATGGGTGGTGAGAGTGTGAGTAAGTAGTTCCAATGCTCCCTTAGCCATGAAGCAGGACTGACCACTAGTGCTTAGCTGGCTCTCTCATTTCTGCCCATCTTAGGCCCTCTGGGGACCCAGCTCATAAAAAGTGTTGCCCATGATCATACTTAATCCTCTTTGTAACACCTTTGCAGACATATTTACATCTGTACCTTATTAATGCTCTAGGTGTTTCCTAATCCAATCAAGTACATGCATGCGTGTGTGTGTGTGTGTGTGTGTGTGTGTGTGTGTGTGTGTGTGTGTG
>JANHMN010000005.1:105821995-105853691 GCA_030674055.1 Rhabdomys pumilio
TGTGTGTGTGTGTGTGTGTGTGTGTGTGTGTGTGTGTGTGTGTGTGTTATATTTGTGTGTGTTCATGCATGCATGCACTTACGGAATGTCTTCTAATCTCACCTTCCACTTTATTTTTCGAGGCACGTTCTCTCATTGTGCTGGTTAGTTTTGAGAACTTCAGACAAACTAGAGTCACCTGTGAAGAGGGAACCTCCACTGAGGAAGAGCCTCCATCATAATGACCTGTAGGCATGTCTTTGGGACATTTTGTTTTTAATTAATGGTTAATGTGGAGGGATCTAGTCCTTGTGGGCAGTGCCATCCAGGACAGGTTGTTCTAGGCTGTATACAAAAGCAACCTGAGAAAGCCAGGAAAAGTGAGCCCTTAAGCAGAATTCCTCTTTGGGTTTTTTGCTTTAGTTTCTGCCTCCAGACTCCTGCCTTAAGGTCCTGCCTTAGATTAAAGTCCAACATGACTCAAAACTGTAAGATGAAATAAACTGTTTCCTCGCCAATTTGCTTTTTTGGTTATGGCATTTATCACAACAACAGAGAAGTAAATTATGACACTCAATGAATCAGGAACTCACCAATTTGTCAACATTAGCTGACAGCAAATACACTCCCAGACTCCATGCTGGACGTGCCACCAAGCCTAACTTTTTAATTATCTTTGACATGAGTGATTAGTTAGGATCTGGAATCAAGACTTTCATCTTGTAGGTCAAACACTTTACCAATTAAGTCACTATCCAGGGTTTCTATTGCTGTGACAAAACACCATGACCAAAAGCAACTTTAGGAGAAAAGGTTATATTTGGCTTACACTTCCACATCACAGCCCGTGAGGCTAAACCTTCACTAATGGCCTCTCATGGTGCCAAGCCTTAGCCAGTCTCCATGATCTCTTCACGCCTTCAAAACTAGTACCACGTGGGAAACATCACTTACAAAGTTTGGCTGCCACCGTGAGGTACAGTATTGTTCCCTTCTGGCCCACAGCTTCTATGTGCTGAGCCTGAGGAAATACTCACAGACTTACTATCATCAGTGATGGTGGCCTCTTTTTAATCAGCACCAGTTTCTCAACTCCAGCTAAGGAGCATCAACATCAAACACCCTAGTAAAGCAGAGGTTTTACTTCAGTGCTACTGGTCTCTTGTTAATCATGGCTGAGTCTTCAGCCCCAGCTGACCACAGTTCTTTAATTCAAAATATTACTCAAACAGCCCCATTAGAGTCTTTGCTTCCCTTGGAAACGTCATAAGTCAGGCATCCATTGTCTGAGTTGCTTCCAGCATTATCTTATAAGATCCCACAGAACACCCCATTAAGCTCTGAGCACAATGGCTTTTTCAGAACTCTCTCAGTTCTCCCCCAAACAAAACAATTGTCTGCTACAGCAGTATTCCAGGAAGCTAGTACCGATCTCTGTCTTAGTTAAGGTTTCTATCGTGGTGGAAAGAAAAATAAAACAAAAACAAATATGACCAAAAGCAATTCGGGGAGGAAAGGATTTATTTGGCTTCCACTTTCACATCATAGTTCATCATCAAAAGAAGTCAAGACAGGAATCTGGAGGCCAAAACTGAAGCAGAAACCATAGAGGACTGCTGATTACTGGCTTGCTTAACTTACATTCTTATACAACACAGGACCACCTGCCCAGGAATGGCATTACTCACAGTGATCTGGACACTCCCCCATCAATCATTAATCATTAATCAATGATCCACGGACTTCCCATAGGTGACTCTTATGGAGGCATTTTCTCAGATAAGATTCCCTGCTTCTAGATACAACTGGATTTTTCTCAAGTTGATAAAAACCAACCAGCACAGCCATCTCCCCTGCCTCTCTGTTGCATTTTATATCTCATTCATTATATATATTCTTCACATCCAGAATTTTTGTCTTATCCTAACCTAGTGCTTTCTTTATTGATATTTTCATGTTGATCAGGCATTTTTCTTTTTGCTATTATTGAGTTACTTATCTACTTCCTGTTAAAACTTGATGTTTGATTTTTAATTCTTTACAGATTAAATTTCTTTCTTTTGTTTTTGTTTTTGTTTTTTCAAGACAGGGTTTCTCTGTGTAGCCCTGGCTGTCCTGGAACCCACTCTGTAGACCAGGCTGGCCTCGAACTCAGAAATCCGCCTGCCTCTGCCTCCCAAGTGCTGGGATTAAAGGTGTGCACCACCACCGCCTGGCACAGATTAAATTTCAATCTAATTGATGTTATAGTACTATTACTGTGGTTCATTGGTGAGTTCATGTTTCCTTGATGTTTGCTGTTCCGTCAAGTCCTGTCTGCTGTTTTCATACCCAAAGAAGCAATCAAATCCTCTTAGGCTTTACTGATTGGTTTTGGGAGGGAAACAACTTCACCAATCAGTCCATCTAGGAATTCCTACAATTGTTCTGATCTTTACTTTTAGATATGCCAGCTCATAATGATTGGTTCCTATTGGAAGGTAATTTTAAAGCCTGTATGCCTTTTCTTGATTGTGGATACATGGACAGGTAGTTCTCAAGAGATTCTTAACTCCCACACACAGCCATAGCATGGCACCCTTAAATGCTCAAGTTTGTGTGTTTTCTCCAAATCTTACAGAGCTGACCTGACTGTGTGAGACGTCTTTGCCATCCATGGAATACATGGGATCTGGCCAAGGAGGACTAATGCATGAAGAACATTTGAGATATCCATGGGTTATCAGGAGTTATCTGAAGGTAAGCTATTCCAGAAAGCTTAAGACTTTACTTTCTCATGCAACCCAAGGAGTTAGTAGGATATTTAGGGTTTATGACCTCTTTGTCTTGCTCTCAGCAAGTTCTAACATCTTAGATGCATTATTGCACCAATAATATGGATAATGTAATAAAGCAGTGAACATCCTGAACAGCATTTTGAAAAACTAGAGATGCCAGGCATTTTGACTCATTCTTATCACAGAGAGGAATTGCATTATCAAAAGGTCTGTATTGTTTTGACCTATTCTACAATAGGTGGAGTGAAGTTAATAAAGTGATATCATTTTCTTAGCCTCTCAATGCATCTGTGCTTAGATTTTTTCTGACCCAGTTGTACAGCAGAGCATCTTTGTGGACTTTGTGCTCCTGCCAGAGCAGTGCTGGAGAACTCACCCTGGTGGCACAGATAAGGGAAAGCTGGTGGGTTGACCATCTCAGCTATCAAACTGGGTCAGATCCAGGGCTCTGAATTGGTCCACTCCAAAGTCTATATAATCTGCAAATGGTTGGGCATATAAAAGGGCCAGTCCTGCTATTCCAAAGGTACAGGATCTCCATGACACAGGGCAACCAGGATAACTGGGAGGAATCCTAATGTGGGTCCAATATTGATGGTGTCACAGAGCAAGAGATCTTGAACCAGACCAATATAGCAATGAGCATTTGCAAGTGAAGATGTGTGGACAGAGGGATACACTGTAGGACACACTGTGACATCCTACAGCTTCATGATGAAATGTTTTCTTATGCTTTTTGTTGTTGTTTGTTTGTTTTTGTGTTTGCTCATGTGTTTTATTTGGGGTGTTGCAAAGGTGAAGAATAAATATGAGGGGATGGGGAGATGACTCAAGATGACTAGAACAGGGATACACGATGTGAAAATCATAAAGAATCAATAAAAAGTTAAAAAAAATAAAACAAATAATCACTGAGCAGTGGTGGCGCACGCCTTTAATCCCAGCACTTGGGAGGCAGAGGCAGACGTTTGAGGCCAGCCTGGCCTACAGAGTGAGTTCCAGGACAGCCAGGGCTACACAGAGAAACCCTGTCTCGAAAAACCAAAAAACCAAAAAACCAAAAAAAAAACAAAAAACAAAAAAACCAAAAAACCCCCCCAAAACAAAAACAAACAAACAAACAAACAAACAAAACCCCAAAACCCAAATAACCCAATTTTTAAAATGGGGTATAGAACTAACCAGAATTCTCAACATAGAAAACTCAAATGGGTGTGAAACATTTAAAGAAATGTTCAACATCATTAGCCATCAGGGAAATGCAAATCAAACCTACTTTGAGAGTCCATCTTACACCTGTCAGAATGGCTAAGATCAACAACACAAGTGACAGCTCATGCTGGAGAGGGTGTGGAGCAAGGGGAACAAGCACTCTTCCATTGCTGGTGGGGATGCAAATTGTACAGACACTTTGGAAACCAGTATGGCAGTTCCCCAGAAAGTTGGGAATCAAGCTACCTCAAGATCAGCTATACCACTCTTGCGTGTACCCAAAGAATATTCCATCCTATGACAAGGACACATGCTCAACTGTGTTCATTGGGGCTTTATTCATAATAGCCAATTATTGAAAACAACCTAGATGCCGCTGAAAAGAAAACTGGACAAAAAACGTGGTATATTTACACAATGTAGTATCACTCTGCAGTAAAACAAACAAACAAACAAAAACGACAACATGAAATTTCCAGGCAAATGGATGGGACTAGAAAAACAATCATCCTGTACTGGGTAACCCAGACCCAGAAAGACAAATACAGTATGTATTCGCTTATAAGCAGATATTAGCTGTTAAGTAAATGATAATCAAGCTATAATCCAGAGACCCAGAGAGGTTAAATAAGGAAGAGGGGTCTAGGTGGGATGCATGTATCCCCCTGGGAGGAGTAAATGGAATAGATTTTAGAGATGAACTAGAGGACAATTGGGGATGAGAGTTATGGAATCAAGTAGAGGAGATGGGTAGAGCGAGAGAGTGTGGGGACAGAAGGCTTGAATTAGGGGTCCTTTAGATGAGTTTTTTGTGGAAACTTCCTGGAATCTATGAAGGTAATCCTAATGAGGACTTCTAGTTATGGGGGATATAGAGTGTCAATTGGCCATCTCTTGTTGCCAGGTGAAATTTCTAGTGGCAGAACTGGGTTGCAATTAATTGGGCTGTTGTGCAAGGAGGGTCCCATGGAACTCCCCAAACTTCCTAGGTTGTTGCTAAGCCAAAAGATTGTTCTCCACAAACTAACAATGGGGCCCCGTTGCTAAGGAAAACATCCATATAACTCATTTTATATAAAGAGATCGAGCTTGTGCCTACATGTAAACTTTGCGCCTACATTGTAGTCTCTTGGGTACAAGAAGGTACTCTGCAGGTTACTGACACCAACCCAGCTGCAAAAACTTTGACCTACAATCTGTCCTGCCTGCAAAATATGTTAGAGCAATATCCAAAATATATAAAGAACTCAAGAAACTAGATATCAGCAAAATAAACACAAAGTTATTTAACATTATAAACCAAATGAACCTAACAGATATTTGCAGAATATTCTGCCTGAATCCAAAAGAATATACCTTCTCAGCACTTCACAGAACTTTCTCCAAAACTGACCACATACTCAGTCACAAAGCAAATCTTAATAGATAAATTGAAATAGTTCCCTGAATTCTAGCAGACCACCATGGATTAAAGCTGGATATCAACAGAAACAACAGAAAGCCTACACACTCACGGAAACTGAACAACTCTCTAGTCAATGACTATTGGGTCAAAGAATAAGTAAAGAAGGAAATCAAAGCTTTTCTAGAATTCAATGAAAATGAAGGCACAACATACCCAAATTTATGGAACACAGTGAAAGCAGTGCTGAGAGTTGATAGCACTAAGTGTTTTCACAATGAAATTGGAGAGATCCTACACTGGCAACTTAACAGCACACCTGAAAGCTGTAGAACAAAAAGAAACAAACACACCCAAGAGGAGTAGACCACAGGAAACAGCTGAACTTCAGGATGAAATCAAACAATTAGAAACAAAGAGAAAATACAAAGAATCAACAAAACTAAGGGCTGATTCTTTGAGAAAATCAACAAGATAAACTTTTAGCCAAACTAACAGAGATAGTATCCAAATTAACACTATTAGAAAAGAAAATGAAGAAAAAAAAAACAGACGCTGAAGAAGGGGAGCGGGTGGGGAGAAGGATTGTGGGAGCAGAGACTGGGAGGAAGACAGTAAGCAGGATGTAAAGTGAATTAGTGATAAAAAAATAATTGCAACAAGGATATACAGTACTACATGCTCTGCTCTTCAGGATCTGGACTTGTAGGGCTGCATATGTCTTTAGAGTTTGGAAGACCCTTAGCTTCCCATGTTAATGTCATTGAGAGCCATGCCCCACCTCCTGCTTTGCATGCTGTGCATGCTGGTTTCTCTGCCCAGAGGATTTTAGCAATCAAGCAAAATTCTAATTTTGATAAGTTTCTTTATGACATGTTTAAATATTATCCTGCCTTCCTCAGCCTCTGCAGAGTAGAGCCATGCAGGGAGTTACTACATCACTGTGGCATTTACAAAGGCATGTTTTTAAAAATTAAGGCTAGCAAATATCTAGATCTCATCTGTCACTGTATTCTCATTTTAACATGCTTTATTTACCTTATATCATATTTTAGAATAATCGTTAATAAACATATTTAATTTCTGGTTAAAGAAAACATACACTGAGGAAATCCAAAAGATCATTAGGTCTTACTTCAAAAGCCCGTATTCCACAAAATTGGAAAATCTAAATGAAATGGACAATTTTCTTGTTAGATACCACTTACCAAAGTCAAATCAAGATCAGCTAAACAATTTAAATAGACCCATAAACCTCTAAGGACATAGAAGCATTCATTTAAAGTCTTCCAACCAAAAAAAAAAAAAGCCCAAGGCTGGATGGTTTTATTGCAAAATTCTACCAGACTTTCAAAGAAGAGTTAATGCCAACACTCCTCAAATTATTTCACAAAATAGAAACATAAGGAATATTGCCCAATTCATTTTATGAGGCCACAGTTACCCTGATACACAAATCACATAAAAATACTCAACAATTTGAATTACAGACCAATTTTCCTTATAAACACAGAAGCAAAAATAATAAAATACTTGCCGAAAAATAATAAAATAAAACTGAATCCAAGAATGCATAAAAAAAGATCATTCATAGTGATAAATAGGCTTCATCCCAGAGATGTATGGATAGTTCAACATATGAAAATCAGTAAATGTAATCCATCACATAAGCATACTGAAAAAAAAAAACCACATGATCATATTATTAGATCCCCAAAAAGTCTTTGACAAAATCTAACAACCCTTCATGAAAAAAGTCCTAAAGAGATTAGGGATACAATGGACACACCTAAATATAATAAAGGGAATCTAAAGCAAACCTGTACCCAATATCAAGTTAAATAGAAAGAAACCCAAAGCAATTCTACTAAAATCAAGAACAAGACAAGGTTGTCCACTATATTTCTATATGAGGATGACCCTAGTGAGGACCTCTAGTAAGGAAGGATATGGAATCCGAATTGGCCATTTGTAGCCAGGCAAGGCCTCTAGTGGTAGGACTGGGTTACATTTGGATGAGCTGTTGGCCGAGGAGGTCCTGAGGAGAGAGATCCATAAACAACCCAGGCTGATGCTAGAACACAAGGTCTCTGAAAACTGACATTGGGATCTGACTTCCATGGACAAGTTTCACACAGTTCATTAAAAATAGAGAGGGTGAGGTGGCACAGGCTGGGAGCCTTCATCTCTATGTTCTAACCTTTTTGGTGCAAGAAGGTACTCTGCAGGCTTTGGAAACAGAGTCTTGGCCTCTAACCCAGCCAAAATACCCTCCACCTACAATCTGTCCTGCAGGCAAGATATGCTGGGACAATGGTGGCACAGATATTGTGAGAATGGCCAGCCAATGATTGGTATAACTTGAAGCCCACGTCATGACAGGGAGTTTATGCCCTATACCTCCTGGATGGCCAGGAACTAGAAACTGGATGTCCCAGAGACCTAGGGTAGAACCAAATACAACTGGCAAAACAATTAATGCAATAATTCCTAAAGATATTCTATATTCATAGATCAATGCTGTGTCCTGTTGTCATTAGAGAGGCTTCCTCTGGCAGCAGGTGGGAGTGGTACAGAGACCCATAGACAGACATGCAGAAAGTCTAAATTGGAGTCTCCATGGGATTCCTCCCCTTGGATATTGGGAAACCCTGTGGAGGGGGGAGAATGTAGGAGTCAGAGGGAATGGAGGACACCAAGAGAATGTAACCTATCCAATCAGCTAAGCAGGGCTCATCTGAACTCACAGAGACTGAACCTATAAGCATGGCCTACATGGGTTTGCACCAGGTCCTCTACATAAAAAATGTTGTGGCTGTGAGTTCGGTGTTTGTGTGGGACTGCTAACAGAGCAAGTGGGTGTGTCTCTGACTCTTGCCTGCTCTTGAGACTCTTTTCCTTCTATTGGGTTGCCTTGTCCAGCCTGGATATACGGGCTTTCATCTTGTCTTATTGTATCTTGTTTTGTCCTATTTGGCTGTCATCTCTTGGAGGTCTCCTCTTTTCTAAAGAGGAAATGGAGGAGCAGTGTATCTGGAGGCAGAGAGGAGGTTGAAGGGAGCTAGGAGGAGTGAAGGGAGGGGAAACTGTGGCTGACATGTTTTGCATGAGAGAAGATTCTATTTTCTATTTTCAATAAAAATAAATAGACACATAGATATATAGATAGATGGAAAAGATAGATAAATAAATAAATGAGAATAAATAACCTAATTAAAAATGGGGTACAAATCTAAAAGGGGAATTCTCAAAAAGGAAACTCAAATGTCCAAGAAACAAAGAAATGTTCAACATCCTTAGCCAACAGGGAAATGCAAATCAAAAAACTACTTTGAGATTTCATCTATATCTGTCAGAATGGCTAAGATCAACTACATGAGTGACAGCTCATGCTAGTGAGAATGTGGAATAAGAGAACACTCATCTATAGCTTGTGGGAATGCAAACTTGTACAGCCACTATGGAAATCAGTGTGGTGGTTTCTCAAGAAGATGGGAATCGATCTACCTCAAGATCTAGCTATCCCACTCTTGGGCATATACCCAACGGTCAGTTCATTCTACCAGAAAGACACTTGTTTAACTGACTTCATTGGTGTTCTGTTCATAATAGCGAGAAATAGGAAACAACCTAGATGCTTTCAACAGAAGAATGGATAAAGAAAATCTAGCACATTTATACAAGAAAGTTATTATGAAGCTATTTTTAAAAAGAAAATATGAAATTTTCAGGTAAATCGATGGAACTACCAAAAAATCATCTTGAGGTAACCCAGACCCCAAAAGATAAATATGATATGTATTTGCTTATATGTTGATATTAGCTGTTAAGTCAACAATAACCAAGCTATAATCCATATAATCCATATAATCCATAGAAGGGACTGGAGGCAGGGCAGCTAGATCTCCCTAGTAAAAAAATAAAATAGATAGGTATAGATGGATGGAGGAAACTGAAATGAGAGGATCAAGTGATGTGGGGAAGGAAGAGGAGCATTGAGAGAGTGAATACAGGGAGAAACAGCTAAAATTAAGGGCCATTTGAGGGGTAGTATGAAATCTAATACGGTAGAAACTTACTAAAATACATACATATATGAAGGCAATCTAAATAAAATTCATCAAATAATGGGGGATACAGAGCCCCAAAGGGGTCCTGTGGGGACCTCCAAACAAACAGGCTGTAGCCAAGACTATAGGTTGCTCTCCACAAACTGATGGCAATGCCCCATTGCTGAAGACAATACTACACAACTTATTGATCATGAGGAAATTGAGCTGATACCTACATATGATCTTTGCCTCTGTGTGCTAGAGTCTTTGGTACTAGAGGATACTCTGCAAGCTACCAAAAGAGAAAGATAAACACCAACACAGCTACAAAGCATTTGCTCTACAATGATGTTCTGCCTGCAAGATCTGCTAGTGTAATGGTGACAGATTGTGGGAGTACCAAGCAATGTCTGACTTGACTGAAGGACCTCTCTAGTAGATGGAATACTGCTTGGATGACCAAGAACTTGAGACTAGCTAGCACAGGGACCTAGGGTATAGCCAGATACTATTGTTCTACTAAATGAACTTGCCAATAAAATGACTCCTAATGCATTCCGCTATATTCCTAGGTCCATGTTTTGCTCAGTCATCATTAGGGAAGTTTCCTCAGCCGTCATGAGGGAAGCTTCCTCCTGCAGCAGATGGGAACAAATACAGAGACTCACAGCCAGATATTGTACAGAGAGTAAGAGATCTTGGAATACTCAACCCTAAATGAGGTATCTCCATCAAATCCCTTCCCACAGGCCTCAAGGAACTCCACAGAAGAGGAGGCAGAAAGAGCCAGGGGGGCAGAGGCAAAACAAGGCCCTTTATCTAAATCAACATGATCAATGCATATATGAACCCACAGAGACTTAGGCAGCAAGCACAGGGCCTGCATGGCTCTGCAGCAGATGAGGTCCTAGAGCTGAAAGGAGAAGTGGATACATGCTCCCCACCCCCAACCACCCAACCCCCACCATTCCTAACCCAGAAGCAATAATCAACTGATAACCACTTGCAAATGTAAATTTAGTTTTTTCACTGGGCTCTCAGAGGGGGAAACACACTGCAATTAAGGGTAGGCTACATGCCCAGCAGGAGATGGCCAACAGAAAACTAACTCACTGGCATCTTTGCAGGTTCCTTGTAACATAATGTTGTGTTAGGGCTCTTCCTTGTTTGAAAACACTTTTATATGATTATTTTATCTTTCATTTTTTATTTATATGTATTTTCTCTCTCTTTTACTCTATAGATAAAGGGAGAAAAGAAAAAGGCAGCTGGAATATCAGCATCATCTCTCCTGGATCATGACTGTGGGTGCAATGTGAGCCACCACCTCATTCTTTTGCCACCATGCCTTCTCTGTACCTTCAGACTGTGAGGCAGAATAAATCCTCTCATCTTAAGTTGCTTTGTTGGGTATTTTGCCACAGCAATGAGAAAGGTGGCTAATACAGAGATCCTTGCATACAACTGAAGGTGTTACAGGGAAGGGGGTATGTGACCAGAACACATGTGCTTTTGAAGGGCATCAAAGGCCAAGGCAGTTGAAGTAATATTGCCATGGGAGGCTCTATCTTGACAGTCAGCACAGATGCCTAAGAGATCTACAGTCTCAGTCTCAGAACTGCTGTGTGATGCCTAGTCAGTTGTAAACCACTCTGGGTCCTACTTTCCCATAGGAACAACAACAACAAAAAGGCGGCTGTGTATTGTGGTAGGAAATGGACAAATTGCTCTCAAGGGCTTACCTTCTCCAGGTGCTTCAGTTCCATCTCACAAAGTGCTTTAAAAGGGAAGGATGCCCAAAGGAGTCCAGCAGACTTGGGACCCATCCTCTCTGCTCGAACCCTACCTCCCTTCTGGCCTGTGCCTTCTGCAGGGGCAGATCATTATCTTGTCTGTCCCTCTGAAGACCCTACATTTTGAGGCCAACGAAGAGATCGGCTGCACCCAGAACAACAGACTGCACAGTCTGAAGGCCTCCAGGAGATCTGCTGTACCCAGAGCAACAGATCATCGGCATGCATGCCCCTCTGAAGACCCCACAGTCTGAAAGCCTCCCAGGAGATATGCTACAGCCAGGGCCACAGGATTCTCAGGAGACCTGCAGCAACCCAGGGACACAGGAGGCAGGCTCCAGACAGAACACCCAGACTAGTTAACACCAGAGATAACCAGATGGTGAGAGGCAAGAACAAGACCATAAGCAACAGAAGCCAATATACGTTGGCACCATCAGAACCCAGTTCTCCCACCATATCAAGCCATGGATACCCCAACACACGTGAAAACAAGGATGCTGACCTAAAATCCTATCTCATGAAGATAATAAAATCCTTTAAGGATGATATAAATAACTCACTGAAAAAAAAATACAGGAAAACACAGGTAAACAGGTAGAAACCCTTAAAGAGGAAACAAATAAATCCTTTAAAGAAATACAGGAAAACACAATAAAATAGCTGAGAGAATTGAACAAAGAAGTTCAAGACTTAAAAATGGAAGTAGAAGCAACAAAGAAAACACAAATGGAGGCAACCTTGGAAATGAGGAAAGAGGTCAGGATCTACAGATGCAAGCATCAATAACAGAATACAAGAGATAGAAGAGAGAATCTCGGGCATAGAAGATACCTTAGAAGATATAGATACAACGGTCAAAGAAAATTCAAAGCATAAAATATATTCTAGTCCAAAACATCCAGGAAATCCAGAACACAACAAAAAGACCAAACCCAAGAATAATAGGAATAGAAGAGAGTGAAGATTCCCAGCTCAAAGGACCCAAAAACATCTTCAGCAAAATCATAGAAGAAAACTTCCCCAGCTTAAAGAAAGAGATTGCCATAAATGTACAAGAAACCTATAGAACACCAAATAGATTGGACCAGAAAAGAAAATTCTCTTGTCACACAATAATCAAAACACAAAATGCATAAAACAAAGAAAGAATATTAAAAACTCCAAGGGAAAAAAGCCAAGTAACATATAAAGGCAGACCTAGCAGAATTACACCAGATTTCTCAACAGAGATGCTAAAAGCCAGAAAAGTCTGGGCAGAGGTCATGTAGACCCTAAGGAAACACAAATGCCAGTCGAGGTATTTGTTATACCTTGAATAACTCTCAATTGTCAGAGATGGAGAAACCAAAATATTCCATGACAAAACCAAATTTAAACAATATCTATCTACCAATCCATCCCTACAGAGGATTCTAGAAGGAAAACTCCAACAAAAGGAGGGTACCCACACTAAAGAAAAAAACAAGATATTAATCATCTTACAACAAAATCAAAAAGAGAGAACCCCATGCACATAATGCCACAGACAAAAACAAACATAACAGGAACAAACAATCATCTGTCTTTAATATCTCTCAATATCAACAGACTCAATTCCCCAATAAAAAGACATAAGCTAACAGACTGGATATGCAAGCAGGATCCAGCATTTTGTGGCATACAAGAAACACACTTCAATAACAATGACAGACATTACCTCAGAGTAAAAGACTGGAAAAAAGTCTTCCAAGCAAATGGTCCAAAAAGAATCAAGGGGGTGTTGCCATTCTAATATACAATAAAATAGACTTTCAACCAAAAGTTATCAAGCGAGATGGAGAAGGACACTTTATATTCATCAAAGGAAAAATCTGCCAAGAGAAAGTCTCAATTCTGAACATCTATGCTCCAAATTCTGGGACACCCACATTCATAAAACAAACCTTAATAAAGCCCAAAATACACATTGAACCCCACACAATAATAGTGGGAGATTTCAACACCCAACTCTCATTCATGGATAGTTCATTGAAACAGAAACTAAACAGAGACATAGTGAAACTAATAGGGGTTATGAACCAAATGAATTTAACAAATATATACAGAACATTTCACCCTAAAACAAAAGAATATACCTTCTTCTCAGTACCTCATGGCACCTTCTCTAAAAATGACCATAGAATTGGTCACAAAACAAGCCTCAACAGATACAAGAAGATTGTTATTACAATCTATATGCATCCTATCAGATCACCACGGACTAAGGCTGGTCTTCAATAACAACAAAAACAACAGAAAACCCACATACCCATGGAAACTGAACAACACTCTACTCAATGAACAACACTCTACTCAATGATAACTTGGTCAGGGAATAAATAAGAAAGTAAAGACTTCTTGGAATTTAATGAAAATGATGACACAGTATACCCAAACTTATGTGACACAATTAAAGTAGTGCTAAGAGGAAAATTCATAGCACTAAGTGCCCTCATAAATAATTGGAAAGATCCTACACTAGCAACTTAATAGCACAGCTGAAAGTCCTAGAACAAAAAGAAGCAAACACACCCAAGAGGATTAGATGGCAGAAAATAGTCAAACTCAGGGCCAAAATTAACCAAATAGAAACAAAGAGAACTATATAAAAGAATCAACAAAACCAAAAGCTGGTTCTTTGAAAAAAAAAATCGACACAATATATGAACCCCTAGCCAAACTAACTAAAGGGCACAGAGGAAGTATCCAAATTATAAAAATCATAAATGAAAAGGGAGATATAACAACAGAAACTGAAGAAATTTAAACAAACATCAGATCCTACTACAAAAGCCTATACTCTACAAAACTGGCAAATCTAGATGAAATGAATGATTTTCCAGCAGATACCATGTACCAAAGTTAAATCAAGAGTAGGTAGGTAAACTATCTAAACAGGCCAATGTCCCCTAAAAAAATAGAAGTCATTAAAAACCTCCCAACCAATATATATATATATATATATATATATATATATATATATATATATGTATATATATTATATATACACACATACATACCAGGGTTTTAGTGTGGAATTCTATCAGACCTTCAGAAAAGAGCTAATACCAACATTCCTCAAGCTACTCCATAAAATAGAAACAGGAGGAACTCTACCTAATTCATTCTATGAACCACACAAAAACACAACAAAGAAAGAGAACTTCAGTCCAATTTCTCTTATGAATATGAATATGCAAAAATACTCAATATTTTAGCAAACAGAATTCAAGAACACATCAAAACCATCATTCACCACAATCAAGTAGGCTTCATCCCAGGGATACAAGGTTGGTTCAATACATGAAAAATCCATAAACTTAATCTACTATGTAAACAAATGCAAAGAAAAAAATCACATGATCATCTCCTTAGATGCTGACAAAGCATTTGACAAAATCCAACACCCCTTTATGTTAAAAGTATTGGAGAGATCAGGAATTCAAGGCCCATACCTAAACATAATAAAAGCAATATACAGCAAACCAACAGCCAATATCAAATTAAATGGAGAGATACTTGAAGCAATCCCACTAAAATCAGGGACAAGATAAGGCTGCCCACTGTCCCCATACCTATTCAATATAGTACTCGAAGTTATAGCTAGAACAATAAGACAACAAAAGGAGATCAAGGGGATACAAATTGGCAAACAAGAAGTCAAGGTATCACTATTTGCTGATGATCTGATCATACACATAAACGACCCCAAATATGATACCAGAGAACTTCTACAGCTGATAAACAACTTCAGCAAAGTGTCTGAATATAAAATTAACTCAAGCAAATCAGTAGCCTTTCTTTATACAAATAATAAACAGATGAGAAAAAATAGGGAAAGAATACCCTTCACAATAGTCACAAATAATATCAAATATCTTGAGATAACTTTACCCAAACAAGTGAAAGATCTGTATGACAAGAACTTCAAGTCTCTCAAGAAAGAAATCAAAGAAGACCTCAGAAAATGGAAAGATCTCCCATGCTTATGGATTGGTAGGATTAACGTAGTAAAAATGGCCATACTACTAAAAGCAATCTACAGATCAAAATTCCAACACAATTCTTCAAAGACATCAAAAGAGCAATTCTCAATTTCATATGGAAAAACAAAAAACAAGAAGAGCGAAAACAATTCTTAACAACAAAAGACCTTCTGGGGGGAATCACCATCCTTGACCTCAAGCTGTACTACAGAACAATAGTGATAAAAACTGCATGGTATTGGTACAGATACAGACAGGTTGATCAATGGAATAGAATTGAAGACTCAGAAATAAAAACCACACACTTGTAAACACTTGATCTTTGACAAAGACACCAAACATATACAATGAAAAAAAGAAAACATCTTCAATAAATGGTGCTAGTCTAACTGGCTGTCTGTATGTAGAAAAATGAAAACAGACTCATATTTGTGACCTTGCACAAAGCTCAAGTCCAAGTGGATCAAGGACCTCAACATAAAACCAGATACATTGAATCTAATAGAAGAGAAAGTGGGAAACAGCTTTGAACTCATTGCCACAGGGGGGAAATTTTCTAAACAGAACTCCAATGGCTCAGACTCTAAGATCAAGAATTGATAAATGAGACCTCATGAAACTGAAATACAAATGACATAGTCAATAGGACAAATTGGCAACCTATAGCTTGGGAAAAAAACTTCACTAACCCCACATCTGATAGAGGGCTAATATCCAAAATATATAAAAGACTCAAGAAGCTAACCTCCAAAAAAACCCAAAGAATTCAATAAAAAAAATAGACCACAGAGTTAAACAGAGAATTCTCAACAGAGGAATCTTGAGAGGCCAGAGAAGCACTTAAAGAAATGATCAAAATCTGTAGTCATCAGGGGAAATGCAAATCAAAACAACCCTGAGATTCCACCTCACACCAATCAGAATGGCTAAGATCAAAATCTCAGGTGACAGTACATGTTGGCAAGGATGTGGAGAAAGAGGAACACTCCCCCATTGCTGGTTGGACTGCAAACTGGTACAACCACTCTGGAAATCAATTTGGAGGTTCCTCAGAAAATTGCAAATAGATCTACCTGAAGACCCAGCTATACCACTCTTGGGCATATACTCAAAAGATGCCCCATCATGCCACAGGAGCACATGTTCCACTATGTTCATAGCACTTTTATCTGTGATAGCCAGAAGCTGGAAACAATCCAGATGTCCCACAACAGAAGAATGGATACAGAAAATGTGGTTCATTTACACAATGGAATACTACCCAGCTATTAAGAATGAGGACATCCTGAGTTTCACGGGTAAATGGATAGAACTTGAAAATATCATTCTGAGTGCGGTAACTCAGACCCAAAAGTGAATGCATGATATGTACTCACTAATCAGTGGATATTAGCCAAAACAGTACAGAATACCCAGGATACAATCCACAGAACTCCAAGAAGGTTAACAAGCAGAAGGGCCCAAGTGAGGATGCCTCAATCCTACTTGGGAGGGAGAAGAAAGCAATCACAGGGTCGGGAGAGATACCTGGATGGGAGAGGGGAGGAGGAGGGGTAAAGGAGAACATGATCAGGTATGGAGGGGAGAACAGGAGAGAAGCCCTGAGGACCAGCACAAAGAATGAAACAGGGAACCTCAGCAGGTGGGAGGTGGGGGGACCCTCTAGAAAGTATCAGAGACCTAGGATCTAAGAGAATATCAGGACTCAAAGTGAAGGACCTTAGATGAAATGTCCAACAGTGGGGAGAGGGAACTTGTAGAGCCCACCTTCAGTAGAAAGACAGGGCATCAAGTGGAAGGATGAGGTTACCATCTCACAGTCAAAAACTCTGACCCAGAATTGTTCTTGTCTAAAAGAACTGCAGAGACAAAAATGGAGAAGAGACTAAGGGAAAGGAGGTCCAGTGACAGGCCCATCTCGGAATCCATCTCAAGGAGAGGCTCCAAGGCCTGACACTATTAGTGATGCTATGGTGTGCTTACAGACAGGAGTCTAGCATGGCTGTCCTCCAAGAGGCCCAACAAACAGCTAACTGAGACACACGCAGATACTTACACCCAACTGATAGACTGAAGCCAGGGAACCCTGTGGTTAAATTAGAGAAAGGCTGGAAGAAGCTGAGGAGGAGGGCAACCCCATAGGAAGACCAGCGGCCTAAACTAACCTGGACCCCTGAGATCTCTCGGATAATGAACCACTAACCAGGCAGCATACACCAGCTGGTCTGAGGCCCCAGACACATATACAGCAGAAGACTGCCTGATCTGGCCTTAGTGGGAGAAAAGGTGCCTAACCCTAGAGAGAATTGAGGCCCCAGGGAGTGGGCAGGCCTGGCGGTGGTAGAGGG
Organism: Rhabdomys pumilio; assembly: GCA_030674055.1. Classification (NCBI taxonomy): domain Eukaryota; kingdom Metazoa; phylum Chordata; class Mammalia; order Rodentia; family Muridae; genus Rhabdomys; species Rhabdomys pumilio. Next base: position 105,839,566 of record JANHMN010000005.1, read on the forward strand.
TAGGGGGGGGAACATCCTATTGGAGACAGCAGGGAGGAGGAATGAGATGAGGAACTGTGGGAGGGTGGACCAGGAGGGGGTTAACGACTGGATTGTAAAAAAAAAATAAAAGTAAAAAAAAAGGGGGGGGGAAGGTTCTAGTGCTCTCTCTCTCTCTCTGTCCCTGACTTGTTTTGTGGCCTTGAGCCAGCAGCTGGACCTCTCTCAGCCTATTTCCACATCTGAAATATCAGGAGATAGGGAAGGAGAGACCCCCAATAACCAAAGATTCTCCCCAGAGGACGCTCACCCTCTTCTGCAGCTGAAAAGCTTTGAGCAAATCAGAGGAAAGTGAGACACTGGTCACAGATGAACCCCTTTCCAAATCTTCTGTCTTCTCCCACTGCCCTCCCCGCCCCACTGTCAGGAGCTTGCAGCACTGGCTCGCTTGCCTGCCGAACGTGTTGCCATGACAACGGGTTGCAAATAACTCAGATGCCTGCAAAGATTTTAACCCAAGAGCTGCTGGGCCAAGGGCTTCTTGTTCCTTTCCCAGACCAGACTAAGGGAACAATGCCACAAATTCTTTAGGATCAATTCTCTTCCCTGCTAACAGGCCTGCGAAGGTTCCTCAGTGGCACCTGGCAATCCAGGTCCTCTGAAAGCCTGATTCAAATCTTTCCAATCTTATTTCCCACTGGCCCCCATTAAGAAGTGATCGCTCCTGTTTTTGACACCTGCTGTCTGGCACGCCTGGTGTTGAATGCTGTATGTGCAGTATCTATGAAAACCTCCCCCAAACTTCTATTAGGTAGAAGGTATTGTCCCACTGGAGACTATATGCTGCCTGAGACATTTACAGTAAGGACTGAGGTTCATGGATATAAGGAATTCAAACTCAAATCCCTAAGATTCCCAAACCCAGGCATTTTGTCTTGCCCATGGTTCACAAATGTAGGACTACATAATTTGTATATCCAAATAAAACCCTGGGCAGGTAAAGCTCTATATTCTAACATTTAGTTAAGAAGGTAATACAGCTGGTATTGTACATGTGGGTACAGCGATACATGTCTGCAATGACATGATACATGTCTGCAAAGACAGAAAAGATCGAGTGCCAGGCTAGATAATTTAGTGATATCCTATCTCAAAAAAATGCATTGGGCATAGTGGCAAATGCTTTTAATACTAGCTTTCTGGAGGTAGAGTCAGAGGCAGGTGGATTTCTGAGAGTTTGTGGCCAGCTTGGTCTACACAGTGATTTCCATGACAGCCATAGATATATAGTGAGACCCAATATCAAACAAAAAAAAATACTTGAAAACTGAATTCAAGAACACATTAAAAAACATCATTCATCATGATCAAATTGACTTTATTCCATACATGCAGAAATGGTTCAATATATACAAATCAGTAAATATAATTAACCACATAACTGAACTGAAGGAGAAATCTTATGATCATCTCAATAGATAAGAAAAATTCCTTTGACAAAATCTACTCCATTCCTGATACAAGACCCCAAAACAGGGTGGAGAGGTTGCTCAGTAGTTAAAAGCACCTGATGCTTTTACAAAGAACCTGAGTTCAGTTACCAGGACCTATATGGTATCTCTCAATAATCGATAACTTCAATTTCATGGGATTTTATACTCTATTCTGACCTCTGTGGGTTTCAAGCATGCAGATGGTAAACATACAGACATATAGACAAGATATATATCTGTATAAAATAAAATACATAAATCTTTAAAAAATTAAGATCCCAGAACAGTAAGGACAGGGGGGGACATGTCATTAAAAGCTATATATGGCAAATTTGTAGTAAATATCTTAATAACTGGAGTTTTTGAAAACTCCAAAGATCAGAAACAAGACAAAAGGAGGAATGCTTTGTTCTAAACTCTTCTAAAATACCTAGCATTCCTATTTGTTATAGTGCTTAAAGTTGTAGCTAGAGCCATTCAGAGGAGAAGGGGAGAGGGACTGGGAAGGAGCATCTCTGTGATTAAACTTCATTAAACTTCATTAAACTGGGAGGGAGGGCAGCGTTTGGGATGTAAATAAATAAATATAAATTAAAAAAAGAAAGTGACAAAATTAAAAAGGGATATAAATAGGAAGAAGTCAAAGTATCTTCATTTGCAGTTGATAGAATTCTACATATATAAGAGACCCTAAAAACGCCACCAGAAAATTTCTAGAGCTGCTAAACTCTTGTAGTAAAATGGTACAACATGAAAGTAATACATAAAAATCAGTAGCTTTCCTGTATACTGGTTCCAAACACATTGAAAAAGAAATTACAGAAACAATGACATTCATGGTAGACAGACACACAGATACATACACACACATACACACAAGCACACACACACACACATAAGCACACACACACATAAACACACACACACACATACACACACACACACACATAAGCACACACACGCAGGCACGCAGGCACACAGGCACGCACCTGGGAAGAAACATAACAAGGAAGTGAAAGACCTCTATAATGAAAACCTTAAATCAGTGAAGAAGCCGAGAAAGACAAGCCGAGAAGCTGAGAAGCTGGAAAATGGAAAGCCTCCCTATGCTCATGATCAAAATGAATGTGAAAATTGTCATCCTACCTAAAGCAATCTATGATTCAATATTATCCCAATCAAAATTGCAGTAATGATTCTTCAGAGAAATGTAAGAATTCAAACATTCATATTGAAGCACAATATGGCCTTGTGGGTAGATCTGGGTTTTTTGTTTTGTTTTGGGTTTATTGTTTTCCTCTTCAGTTGAAAGGATTCCTTTGAGCATTTCCTGCAGTGACAGTTTTAGTAGTCACCAATTTAGTTTTTGTTTAAATTATGACAGCTAGCTCTGCTGGGTATAGTAGTTTGGATTACCAGTTGTTGTCATTCAGAACTTGAAATACATAATCCCAAGGCCTTCTGCCTTTTAAACTTCTCAGTTGAGTAATCTGCTAGGCCTGCCTTTATAAGTGACCTAGTGTTTCCCTTTTCCATTTTGCTTTCAAGATACTTTCTTGGTTCTGTGTATTTCGAATCTTCATTAAACTATGATGAGGAGTGATTCTTTTCTAGTCTTGTCTTTTAGCATCCTAAATGCCTCTTATATAAGGATCTCTCTTCCTAACTCTGGGAAATTTTCTGTTGCATTCTTATGTTAATGTATTTTTATTAATTCTTTGGGAATTTCATACAATATAGTTTTATAAATTATTTCTTTTATTTTTTGAGATTATAATTACCTCATTTACCCCTCCCCTTCTTCTTTCCAAATCCCCCCATAACCCTACTCCTTGCTCTTTTTCAAATTCACGGCCTTTTCCCGTTTTATATATATATGTGTTTGTGTGTGTGTGTGTGTGTGTGTGTGTGTGTGTGTGTGTGTACATATATATTCCTAAGAATAATTTGCTAGGTATATATAATGCTACTTATATGCCTGTTTTCAGGGCCTCATGGGCCTTCTCCATTGACTTTAGCATGTCTAATTCTTTTGTCCTTGTTTAGCTCTTGTCTAGGCAGTCATGTTGGAAGGACTTTATGAGTATAGATTTTGACATTCCTAGGAGATACACTATCACAGTAAACTTCATGATCCTCTGGCTCCTACAATCTTTCCACATCCTTTTTTTCTGACCCTTAAGTGTATTTTTTTGCAGATGTATCTATTAGGATTGAGCTCCCCAACTCTGCATTTTAGTTGGCTGTGGTTTTCTGCAATAGTCTCTATTCCAAAGAGACATTTCCTTGATGGTGGGTCAGGACTAAACTTACCTGTGGGTATAAGAACAAATAGTTAGAATGTAGTTAGGGGATATACTAGTTTAGTAAAGTGGTGGTTGTAGGTTCTCTTCCAAGATCCATGACTTCAGTAGCCTTGGGTTTCCATAGGTTTCTGGCTAGGTTTCCAGAACCAGACATGATTTCCCTTTTTTTGAGTTAGTCCTAAGTTCAATAAGAGAGCTGTTGGTTACTGCCAAAGTTTTCATTCCACTACTGCATCCTTAGGGTTATTGTGCAAGGGTACTCATAACTGGGTAGGATTATTGGTTGCTTCCCTCCTTTGGAAGCTTCATGACACCTTTTGATACCATAAAAGTTAGTCCTCAGAGAGGGGACTTTCAGGTCAGTTCAGTTTCAGCTTATATCAACCCAGTGGATCTGTTGTGTACTCCCCTGGATTTTTAAACATTCCATCCTGTGGAGAAGTTCCTTAAACCAAAAGATAAAGATCTCAAAATAGCTTCAGCAAGTTTCTGAAACTGACTAGATTCACTAGGTGCCTCCCTTCCAGAGTAATTGATAAAGTCTGCTGAGAGTCACTCCTAGATAAACAGGTTGCATAGAAAACTCTGAGACCTGAGTAGATAGCTGCCTGGATGAAGCAGAAGACAGCCAAACTGACTAGAAGAGGTTTCCACCAAATGACTCACATGCAAAGGACATTCTTAAATCTGTTGAGTTGCCTTCAGGCTGTTCGGTGTTCCCAGCTTTTGTGAGTTGTCACCTGTGCTGGACTGGGCTTTGGTGATGAAGTTGTCTTTGAGTCATTTCTGCTCCTGTAACTCGTCACTTCTTGGCAAATTGTCCAAGAATGTAGTCATGTGAGGAGAGTTCTGAACACTTGTGAGAACATTCCAAGAAAACAAAAATCTTGTGACCTTGGTTTCTTCAAAACACTGAAGTATTCTTGGGATGTGTTTTCATGGTCCTCATAGGTATAGTGGATAGAAGTGAGTTCACTTTAGATTACTCATTATTGATTGAAGTTATTCAATTCAAATTTGTATATGTCTCCACAGAACGACACGTTTTTGCCATGCAGCTTGCCCTTGTGATTGTCTACAGCTTCAACGCATGAGAACTTTACTCATGTGATATCTCTTAACCCTCAGAGTATAAATTGGCTGATGCTCTGAATCAAGTTGGCTATTGCATGAGACTTTAGTCTGCCTCATTTATAATCACCATACTCCCAGGTCCTACCACCTCTAGACCTGTGACAATCACCCATATTCCTTTAGGTAATCCCAATAAAACTTTGAACTTTTGTGGCATCATACTTTTGTGTGTCATGTGCTCCTATCTGGGGTGAGTAGAGGTGTGTGATATATCTCCTCAGGAAAAATATTGTCATACAACAGGGCCCTATGGTTGAAGTACACAGTGTCTTCAGCAATAGGGCAAATTGTCTAAGAATGGAGTCATGTGAGGAGAATTCCACTTCTGGGGGACAATCAAGAGAAATAGCAATACCTTTTGACATTTCAGGAGGCTCTTGTTCTGACCAACAACTCAAAAGAGGGCTTCTCATGACTAGTGTTGGAGTTTTAGACAATCTTTGGCTCTTAGAGGGAGCATTGTCAGCCCAGATAAAAAATTTCATTTAAACTATACATGTATATTTATACCCAGACTTACATGCATTGTAAGGCTTTTTTTGAAGGCTAGTAGATAGTGAATAGTGAGGTTTTTTTAATGACTTTTCCAGACATCCTTAGTGTTATTTTACTTTTCTGCCTTCTTCATCTCTATTTATTTCCCTCCTCACTACCTAAAGATTCCCCATTTTTATTTCTCTAAATAGATCAATAGTACCCTGATAGTCTCCTTGTTGCTCCTCAAACTCCTACCCCAATTCCTTTTCACTTTTCTGGTTTCTGCAGTTACTCTAGGCTGTGTACTTCTATCTGATGCTTTAGAACTGGGAGCCTCAGATGAGGGAGAACTTGTAATGTTTGTCTTTCTCGTATTGAGTTACTGCACACAACATGATCTTCCCTAGCTCCATCCCTTTACCTACAAAGGCCATACTTTCATTTTTCTTTACAAATACTGTTAGTATTCTGTCTAAACTCCATCTCCACAGTTACCTGGCAACAGCCAGGTATGCTCCTCCCCACAGTTACCTGGCAACCGCCAGGTAGACCTGGTCCACTATAAAAGGGGCTGCTTGCCCCCTCCTCTCTCTCTTACTCTCTTAATCTCTTACTTTCCTACCCTCTTGCCTCTCTGTCCTCTCCCCACTCTCGTCCTCTCTCTCCACGTGGTCATGGCCGGCCTCTACTTCTCTTCCTCTCTCCTCTTCTTCTTCCACCTTCTTCTCCCCACCTTCGCCCTATCTCCTGAATAAACCTTCTCCCCTTGGAACCATGTGGTCTGGAGTGGTCTGTTCTGAGCTGCAGTCGGACTTCTTAGAACAACTAACAAATACATTTTATCCAGCAGTGTATATGTCATGCGTTTTGATCATATTCACTCCCTACTCTCCCTAACTCCACCCAGATCCACTCCTTTCTCTTTATGTCCTCCAGCTTCCTGTCATCCTTTTAAAAATAATAACTCAGCAAGTCCAATTTGTTCTTCCCATATATTCCTAGGTATGAGGCTATCCACTGGAGTTCAGTTGCCTTATCAAGAGCCACACTCTAAATGAAAACTGACTTTTCACCCACTAGAAGCCATCAAATGTGGATAGCTCCCCTGTTAGGAAGCAGGGCCCACGAGCCTCTTCCTCATCCAAGCTAGAATGTTAACTCATTTAATATTGTAGAAGTTTTGTGCAAGTAACCACAGCTACTATGAGTCCGTGAGCACAGTGGCCCTGTCATGGTCATGAGACACAATTTTTCTCTTGTATCTTTCAACCACTGACTGTTGCAGTCTTCCTGCTCCTCTCCTGAGAAGCTCCCTAAACCTTAGTGGGGGGAGTGTTAAAGATGTCCCTTTGTGTCTGAGCACTCCAATGACACTTGTTCTTTGTACTTTGAACAGTTGTGAGTTCTTGTGTTAACCACTAGTCACTGCACAATATAGAGTGTTAGGATTCTTTTGAAAACATTTCACATTTTAAAATATGCCTTTTGAATTAGGCGCTTCTCCTTCTACGCCTACTATTTGCAGACTTGGTCTTTTCTTTTCTTTTCTTTGGTTGTTTTTTTGTTTGTTTTGTTTTGTTTTGTTTTGTTTTGTTTTGTTTTGTTTTGTTTTCCAAGACAGGATTTCTCTGTGTAGCCCTGGCTGTGCTGGAACTCACTCTGTAGACCAGGCTGGCCTCAAACTCGGAAATACGCCTGCCTCTGCCTCCCAAGTGCTGGGATTAAAGGCGTGCGCCACCACCATCCTGCTTTTTCATTTTTTTGTTTTGTTTTGTTTTGACTTGGTCTTTTCAAAGTGTGACATGTATCTTGGAATTTCAGTTTATTCCTACCTTCCTATTATTTTATCTTCTGCTTGTTAGATTGTTCCACTTTATCCATCTTATCTTCAAGCTCAGATATTCTGACTTCTCCTTGATCCAGTTTGTTGATGATACCTCCGACAGAGCCTTTTATTTGATTTGTCATGTTTTTCATTTTCAGAATTTCAGAATGGCTTTTGCTCTTGTGTTTGTCTTTGTTGAGTTCTTTGACATCTTGCATAACCCCCTTATGTCATTCTGCTGTTTAAGTTCCCAACCAGGAGCTTAGTTTCTTCTTTGCTTTCTTTGAGCAGACTCATCGTTTTGAATTCTGTCAGGAATTCATGCGTGTAACTCACTCTTATTAGATGCCATTACTGTGGAGTTAGTACATTTTGGAGGACTTATGTTGTCTTGGATCTTGTGCACCTTAGACTACTGTGCTGAGATTTGTGCATCTGGTGTCATTTCTTTGCTTGGGTTACTTTTTCTTTTATCAGCTATATTCCTTCAGTCAAAGTATTTGCAACGTTTGAAAAGGACTTGGATGTGGTAAAATAGAATTTGTACTTCAGAAAATTATTCCTCGGCTATTAGCAGCTGATAGCTGCTAGAGGAGGAGAGTTATTTCTCTTTGAGGGTATGGCCACTGGTGTGTTTCTCATGCTCCAGTGGATGGCCCCATACTCATGCACTTAAAGGCAACACTAATTGAACTAAGTGGGTTATCCACTCTCTTGTTAGGGTTACTATTGCTGTTATGAAACACCATGACCAAAGAAATTTGGAGAGGAAAGGGCTTACTTGGCTTATACTTCCACATCATCACATCATTATTCATCACTGAAGGAAGTCAGGACAGAAAATCAAACAGTGCAGAGACCTCGGGACAAGGATGCAAAGGGCATGAAGGGGTGCTGCTTACTGACTTGCTCATCACGACTTGCTCAGCCTGCTTTCTTATAGAACCCAGGACCACCAGCCCAAGAATGGCACCATTCAAATGGGCTGGGCCTTTCCGCATCAACCACTAATTAAGAAAATGCCCTACAGGCTTGCCTACAGCCTTATTTTATGGAAGCATTTTCTCAGTTGAGGTTTCTTCCTTTCCGATAACTCTAGCTTATTTCAACTTGACATAAAACTATCCAGCATAACCCTCTACCAAAAAGGAAGACATGAAGTTGGGAAGGGAGGTGTTGGAAAGTAATAGACTAGGGTGTTGCATGGTGTAAATGGGGGTGAATATGAACACATTTAATTGTCCAACTGAATGAAATTCTCAATGAGTAAAATAAAAAATAAAATAATAGTTCTGGGCTGAGATATGGCTCAGCAGTTAAGAACACTTATTCCTCTTCCCAAGGACCTGAATTAGGTTCCCAGACCCCACATCAGCCTACTCACACTCACTATCACTCCAACTCCAGATCTGACATCTTATTTTGACTTCTGAACACACCTTCATACACACAGCATACCCGAACACTATATATGAGCATATGTGTATATATGTGTGTGTATAGTGTTTTAAAAGAACTATGCTTGTATATGTGTATATGACATATATAATATTTTATAAATACATTACAACATATATATACATATATATACATATATACGTGTGTGTGTGTGTGTGTGTGTGTGTGTGTGTGTATTTCTTCAATATAGCAGGTCAAAATGCCTGGTATAAACTTTATATTACACCTTGAGTAAGATATCAACTCTGAGAACAATAGCTTTTTGTCATTACCCCCATGCAGCTGTCATTTTAACTAACTAATGACAGTGGCCCCTTTAACTTCAGTAAAATTGAGGATAAACATTCAAGGAGAGTTTTTTTGCTAATATTAGGAGGAGATGGGGAAGTAGAATAGATAAAAGTAATGATTAAACATTACATCAACTTTATAAATAAAAAAATATGAGGGGAAGGCTGGGATATAGTTAGGGTCCACAGATTTTACAGATTATTAAAGCTATGAAAGGTGTCTTAGTTCTGTGAAGAGACACCATGACTGCAGCAACTCTTATAAAAGAAAGCATTTAATTGCTGCTTGCTTACAGTTTCAGAGATAAAAAGAGGATGGAAACAGATGAGAGAAAAAGGAAAAGATGGGAATGAGAATAGTAGTGTATGCAGTATGGCTGAAGAATATACTAAGGGATGTGTTAGAGCCACATCCCTCTCTGGGTGGAGAGTCCTAACACCTAACTGAACAATACACAAATCCAGGCGAAACCATCATGCAACACATATGGATGAATGGAAAGTATAGAAAACAAGAGTACTACTTATGGACTGAATTGCTGGAACAGCTACAATGAGCTGAAAGTTGGAAATTTTAGATTCCTCCTGGCTCTCCAGGGTCCACGTAGTAGTGTTCACAGAAGAGATAAGTGAGAGCCATCGGTCTCTGCAGATTCAGTGTTCTTGGGGTTCTGGTCTGTGGTGAAGGGAAGGTTGTAGGTCCTTTGCTGGTACTTCTCTTAGACACGTGCAGCTTACCATGGTCTTAGCTGTTCCTGTAGGTACAATGTATGTGTAAAGCGGCACTTCCCTTACCCCTGATTGCTGCATCTAAAAATATTAGTTAAGGGGTTTAGGGTGTCACTCAGTAGTATAGTGTTTGCCAAGCATGCATGAAGATGCGATTCATCATTTAGGGGAGTCATGGCAGGAGCTCCAGGTCAGAACTAAAGCAGAGAACATGGAGAACCCCTGCTCACTGGGTTTGTTCCCAAGCTCTTTTTCAGCTATCTTTTTTTTTTTTATCTCCCAGGATCCCCTGCCCAAGGGTAGCACCACCCACAGCAATTCTAAGAAAATACCTCATAGATATATGGGGCAACACAGGCAAATCTGATGGAAACATTTTCTAAATCGTGGTTCCCTTTTTTCACTATGTTAATTCTATCTATCCATGCGCATGGGAGATCTTTTCATTTTCTTATATCTTCTTCAATTTCTTTCTTCAGAGAATTGAAGTTCTTGTCATATAGATCTTTCACTTGCTTAGTTAGAATTACACCAAGATATTTTATATTATTCATGGCTATTGTAAAGGGTGTTGATTCCCTGATTTTTTTCTCAGTCTGTTTATCACTTGTATAAAGGAGGGCTACTGATTTCTGTGAGTTAATTTTGTATCTAGCCACTTTGCTGAAGTTGTCTTTTAGCTATAGAAGTTCTCTGATAGAATATTTGGGGTCACTTATGCATACTATCATATCATCTCCAAATAATGATACTTTGACTTCTTCCTTTCCAATTTGTATCTCCTTGATCTTCTTTAGTTTTCTTATTTTTCTGGCTAGAACTGCAAGTACTATATTGAACAGACAGGGAGAAAGTGGGCAGTCTTGTCTTGTCTCTGACTTTAGTAGATTGCTTTAAGTTTCTCTCCGTTTAGGTTGATGGCTATTGGCTTGCTGTATATTGCTTTGATTATGTTTAGGTATGTGCCCTGTATCCCTGCATTCTCTAATATCTTTAATATGAAGGGGTGTTGGATTTTATCAAAGGCATCTTTTAGCATCTAATGAGACAATCATGTGATTTTTTTTCTTTCACTTTGTTTATATGGTGGATCACATTGATGAATTTTTGCATATTGAACCATCCCTGCATCCCTGGGATAAAGCCTACTTGATTTTGATGGATGATACTGTTGATCTGTTTCTGAATTTGTTTTGTGAATATTTTATTGAGTATTTTTGCATCAATGTACATAAGAGAAATCAGTCTAAAGTTCTCTTTTTTGTTGAGTCTTTGTGTGGTTTAGGTACAGAATGACTATGGCTTCGTAAAATGAGTTTGACAGTGTTCTTTCTGTTTCTATTTTGTGGACTATTTTGAAGATTATTGGTATTATCTCTTCTTAAAATGTCTGGTAGAATTCTGCACTAAAACCATCTAGCCATGGGCTTTTTGTGGTTGGGAGACTTTTAATGACTGCTTCTATTTCTTTAGGGGTTATAGGGCTGTGTAAGTAGTTGACCTGATCTTGATTTAACTTTGGTAAGTGGTATGGATTTCAGTAAGATTTTCCAATTTTGTGGAGTATAGTATTTTGAAGTAAGACCTAATGGTTCTTCAAATTTCCTCAGTTTCTGTTGTTATGTCTCCTTTTTCATTTCTGATTTTGTTTGTTTGGATACTGTCTCTCTGTCTTTTGGTTAGTTTGTCTAGCTTGCTGATTTTCTCCAAGAACCAGCTCTTTGGTTCATTGATTCTTTGTATTGTTTTCTTTATTTTTTAACTGATTGATTTCAGTCCTAATTTTGATTATTTCCTGCCTTCTACTCCTCTTAGTGTGTTTGCTTCTTGTTTTCCTCTAGAGCTTTAAGATGTATTTTTAAATTGCTGGTATGAGAACTTTCTAATTTTTTTTATGGAGGCACTTAGTGCTATGAACTTTCCTCTTAGTACTGCTTTCATTGTGTCCCATAAATTGGGGTATGTTGTGCCTTCATTTTCATTGAATTCTAGAAAGTATTTAATTTCCTTCTTTATTTCTTCACTGACCCAGACATCATTGGGTAGAGAGTTGTTCAATTTCCATGAATGTGTAGGCTTTCCAGTTTTTCTGTTGTGGTTGTAGTCCAACTTTAGTGCATGGTGGTCTGATAATGTACAAGGCATTATTTAAATTTACTTGTGTCTGTCGAGGCTTGCTTTGTAACTGTCTATATGGTTAATTTTGGAGAAGGATTCATGAGGTACTGAGAAGAAGGCATATTCTTTTGTGTTTGGGTGAAGTATTCTATAGATGTCTGTTAGGTCCATTTGATTCATAATGTCTATTAATTTCATTCTTTCTCTGTTTAGTTTTTTCTGAATGTCCTGTCAATTGGTGGGAGTGGGATGTTGAAGTCTCCCACTATTAATGTGTGGGGTTCAATGTGTGATTTGAGCTTTAGCAATGTTTCTTTTACAAACCTGGGGTGCCTTTGTGTTTAGGGGTATAGATGTTCAGAATTGAGATATCATCTTGGTAGATTTTTTTCCCTTGATGAATATGAGGTGTCCTTCCCTGTGTCTTTTGATTAATCTTGGTTGAAAGTCTATTTTATTAGATATTAGAATGGCTATTTCAGCTTGTTTCTTGGATCCATTTATTTGAAAAACTTTTTTCCAGCCCTTTACTGTGAGGTAATGTCTATCTTTATTGCCAAGGTGTGTTTCTTGTATGCAGTAGAAAGATGGATCCTGTTTTTTAATCTATTCTGTTAGCCTGTGTGTGTGTGTGTGTGTGTGTGTGTGTGTGTGTGTGTGTGTGTGTTTAAATAAAATTGGGGAGTTGAGTCTATTGATGTTGAGAGATATTAATGACCACTGATTGTTATTTCCTGTTATTTTGATGTTGGTGGTGTGTGTGTGTGTGTGTGTGTGTGTGTGTGTGTGTGTGCTTTCCTTGGTTTTGCTGGTGTGGAATTACTTATTTCCTGTGTTTTCTTGCATGCAGTTATCCTCCTTAGGTTGGAGTTTTCCTTTTAGTATTTTCTGGATTTGTGGATAGATACTGTTTAAACTTGGATTTGTCTTGAAATATCTTGTTTTCTCCGTTTATGGTGATTGAAACTTTTTCTGGGTATAGTAGTAGTCTAGGTTGGCACCTATGATTTTTAGTGGTTGCAAGATATCTGTCCAGGCCTATCTAGCTTTTAGAGTAACTGTTGAGAATTTGGGTGTAATTCTGATCAGTCTGTCTTTGTATGTTACCTGACCTTTTTCTCTTGCTGCTTTTAATATTCTTTCTTTGTTCTGTAGATTTCATATTTGATTATTATGTGGTGGGAGGATTTTCTTTTCTGGTCCAGTCTAATTGGTGTTCTCTAAGCTTCTTGTATGTTTATAGGCATCTCTTTCTTTAGATTAGGAAAGTTTTCTTATATGATTTTTTTTGAGAATATTTTCTGCACCTTGGAGCTGGGACTCTTCACCTTCTTCTATTCCTATTATTTTTAGGTTAGGTCTTTCCATGGTATCCCAGATTTCATGGATGTTTTGTGCAGGAATTTTTTAGATTTAATATTTCCTTTGACTGATGTATCAATTTCTTCTATTGTATCTTCTGCAACTGAGATTCTCTCTACCACCTCCTTTATTCTGTTGGTGATGCTTGCATCGTTGTTCCAGTTCTCTTCCCTAGGTTTTTCATCTCCAGGATTCCCTCAGTTTATGTTTTCTTTATTGCTTCTAGTTCTAATTTCAGGTCTTGCACAGTTTTATTTATTTTTCTCACCTGTTTAATTGTATTTTCCTGTGTGTTTTTAAGGGATTTCATTGTTACTCTTTAAAAATCTCTGCTTGATTGTATTTCCTGTATTTCCTTAAGGGATTTGTTAATTTCCTCTTTACAGGCTTCTATCATCTTTATGAGATTGGATTTAAGATCATTTTCTTGTGATTTGTTTGTTTTAGGATATCAGGGCTTGCTGTAGTAGGTAGCTGTAATTTGGAGGTGTCATATTGACCTGGCTTTTGTCGATTGTGTTCTTTCAAGTGCCTTTAGTTATCTCGATGGTTTTGGTCCCTGGATATTCTTGTTGTAGTAGGTATTGGAATGTGGGTGAACCTCTATGGTCCTGGTGTGGCAGGCCTCAGATGGATATCCTTGGCCTGTGTTTCCTGACCTTCAAGTCTGTATGGTTCTAAAGCTACAAGTCCAATGACGGTGGGTGGAGAGATGGCAGGAAAATGGAGTTCCCCCTGGGGTAGCATGCTGCTCAGGGCACTTTGATTTGGCCCAAAGGGCTCAGAGAACAGGGAAGATGGGAGGGGGAGGGAAGTTTACCTTGGCTCAGGAGTCATAGGTCTGTTTTCTAAATTTTAAGTCCTGCTTCTTTTTATTCCCTTTATATATATATATATATATATATATGTGTGTGTGTGTGTGTGTGTGTGTGTGTGTGTGTGTGTGTGTGTGTGT
>JANHMN010000005.1:105858430-105875899 GCA_030674055.1 Rhabdomys pumilio
ACACACACACACACACACACACACACACACACACACACACACACACAAATAAATCCTTCAGCTAAATATACAATTTCTTTGTTTACAAATTATACAGGAGAAGATCTCACTTACAAGAGTTCTTGCCAGAAACATTGATCACAACTGCATTCAACATTGAAACTTTGATCACTTATGTGCTTTTTTAGATGCCCTGCCCTGGAGCTCTAATGAACATATGTTGATGATACACAACTTACATTGCCCATACTCCATTGAGACTGCATTGAAACACCGGATAACTGAGACACACAGCTGTCCGGGACTGGTATATCTTCCTTGAAAACCATATAAAAAGTTGGGTGTTGTGGCTCACTCCTGAAATCTCAATAGTCTGGAGGAGGCTGGGACAGAGAGAATAAGGAGTCTGAGGCCATCCTGGTTTATATAATGAGACCCTGCCTCAATAAAAAAATCCTGGAATATATTGTCCCTTAGGGCAAAGGATAAGATGGAACTTTAAAACCTTTCATCTCCCAACATGCTGACCTACTGCTAGGAAACCTCTTTTTCTGCTTTGCTTCCCCATTCATTTACTTCATCAAGTGTCAGCCAAGCAAACTGCATGTGGTTACAAGAGCTTTTAAAACCTATCCTTGTATGCCCAGTAGGAGTGGCTCATGCTTTTAATCTCAGCACTTGGGAGGCAGAGGCAGGCACATTTCTGAATTTGAGGCCAGCTGGTCTACAGAATAAATTGCAGGACAGCCAGAAATCATGTCTCAAAAATAATAACAAAAAACTATCCTTCTAACATTTTTAAAATATACAACATTATTATTAACTGTGATCACTGTGCTATACACCTTAAGTATATCTTAAGTCTTAAAACCATTTTTTTCCTAATAGAACTTAAAACAACAACCTTTTTAACACTTTGATCAATATCTTCCCCTATCCTATCCTTATTCTTCCACTTCTTGGCAGCCACCATCCTACCGTATAGTTTTGTAAGTGAGGTCATGCATTATTTGTCTCTCAGCTCCTTGCTTGTCTCGTTAAGTATGATGCTCTCTAGGTTTATCCATGCTATTGCAAATGGTGGAATTGTGGAGTTTTTTTTTCTTTTCTCTTTTTGGTTTTGTTTTTTCGAGACAGGGTTTCTCTGTATGGCCCTGGCTGTCCTGGAACTCACTCTGTAGACCAGGCTGGCCTCGAACTCAGAAATCCGCCTGTCTCTGCCTCCCAAGTGCTGGGATTAAAGGCGTGTGCCACCACTGCCCAGCAAGGAATTGTCTTCTTAAAGACCGAATACTATTTCATTATCAAAAATCATGGTGGACACTTTTTAAATTGGAATGATAACACTGTGTGTATTTATCATGTACAACTTGATTTCTTCAGGCACATAAACTTTGTAGAGTGACTAATATTAGCTAATTAACAAATGCATTAACTCATGTAACACATAACACTTACTTTCTTTGATTTTTTTCAAGGCTACATGTATTAGTGGTGGGTGTGGTGTCACATGCTTCTAATCTCAAAATTATGAGAACTAGAGATAGGAGGATTGGGAACTCAAGGCCAATTTGGGAGACACAGAGAAACTCTGCCTTTCCCACCAAATATAAGAATACATTGTATCTTCATTAACTATAGTCACCCTGTTCTACAACTCATCATTTGAATTTATCGCTTCTATTTCTCTATGTATCCTTGGAGAACTTTCCCCCACACACCTTTCTCTCTGGTCTCTCCAATGTCTAGTAACCTCTATTCAGTTCTTGTCTTCTATGGGCTCAATAATTTTAGACATTATATCTGAGAGAAACTCTACAGTTCTTGATTTTCTGTGCCTGCAGTATCTCACTTAGCATAATGTCCTCTAGACTCATCTGTGTTGTCATGGATAATAGGATTTCCTTCCTTTTTAATCATTAACATTACATATTTGTACTATTTTCTTGATCACATTCATCTGTTGATGAACATTTAGGTCTATTCTGTTTGTTAGTTGCTGAGAGTAATACTATCCAACTGTAGAATCACTGGATCATGTGATAATTCTATCCTTAATAGAGCTAATTTACATTATTACCAACAGTGTGCAAGGGTTCCCTTCTCATCATAGACTCACTAAAGCTTACCTAATGTTTTTGATAATAAACATTCTGACAAGCATAAAGGTGATAACTCATTGTGATTTAAATTTACATTTCCCTGATGATTGGTAATGTTGATAGCTTTCCCAAGTATGTTAGTTACTTTTAAAAAACAATGTTAATAAAAATTGTATTTTCTTAGAAATATTCAGAATGTCAATAAACCCACAGATTTTGGCAACTACAGAGTATTATTTAGTTAGCAGAGCAATTAACTTGCACAAGTTTTATTAGTGACAACTGAGGTTGAAGAAACTACCACACCATATATGACTACTCAATGCTTGTACTAACAACTTGTTTAACTTTCCATGTCAATCTGAATCCCTCCTCCATATTGTACCAATTCAAGAACATGGATTTCCAGAGACATTTTCAGTATTGTGTTAGTTAACTAAAGAAATGGGGACACTGTTCAAGAAAAATCAAGTCTTATAAGACGTATGTTTCAAGTTAATTTCTTTAAAAGGAGTGACTAGGAGATGTTGAATGCTGTAAAGACAAAATATTTGCACTAGAACCAATTTATTCAGCATCAGCATCTTTTGTCTCTTCTTCCTTTTTTATTTTCCTTGCTATCCTCCTCTCCTTTGTCTTCTTGTTCTTATTCTCTTTAGCCTTGACAACCACCTCCCTTTTGGATGCATCAGGTTTTCTTTAGCTCAGTAGGGAACAGTATCCCTTTTGTGTTTTTCCTTTGCCATCTGAAGTGGTATTCTTTTCATAATAGCACCAAGGATGTAGCTCAGAGTTCTCCTTTGATTTGAGGTAATATTCAGACTAGAATAAGAGGAAGCTGAAGAAGGCCTGTTCTAGTTTCATTTCTGTTACTATGACAAACACTGTTCCACAAAACAACCCTGGGGAGAAATAGGTTTATTTGGCTCAAATCATTTCAGGGAAGACAAGTTAGGAACTCAGACAGCTAGTCACATCCTCTGTCAAGAGCAGAAGAAAAATAGATACATCTCTGCTTGTTTGCTAGTTTGGTGATTATGCTCAGCTAGCTTTTTTCACTCTTGCACAGTCTCGGTCCAGCTCATGAAATAATGCCACTTGCATTCAGGGTGGGTCTTTGTACATCAATTAATAATCAAAGTTTCCGTTTTCCATTGCGTGTTCTTGGTGTGGGTTTATTTTTGGCTTCTCTATTCTATTCCATTGGGTTATATATTTTAATGTGCCAAGTTATTCTACCAATCAGGACTTAGGGATAGAAAGATTTCCTTAGAAACATGTCTTTGTTGTCCATTTATCTTGCTCCCATTGGTTGGGGTATTCAACTGTGGTAGGGGACTTGTCTTGTCTAATATTCATGTTCTAACTTGTCTACCAGCATGGGACTTGTCTAACATTCATGTCTTAACTTGTCAGCCAGGATATCAGTTACCCACGTACAAGTCTCTTTCTGCCAAACAAGATATCCGTTCCCAGGGAGGTCTTGGGAACTTAAACTCTACTTGACTGTTACTCAAAATGGAAGTCTTATTCCAAATAGTTTCTTATTATTGGGGTTTTTCCCAAGGAGAGCTTATACCATAAAAGCTTATACATAGGTGCAGGAAGTGCTGTTAGGTGGTTGGTTCAAGTCTAAGCTTATTGTGGGTAACTGTGCAAAACAGTTTTATTGACATTTATTGTGATTGGTTTCCAAGGTTACAGAACATAACAATATGTAATCAATCTTTGCGTTAGAAAATTTCCTAGTAACAGCAGAAACATATGAGAAAGTTTTCTTATAATGGCAGGCTAACCAAGTAACTGTTACCTAGGCCTTAATATTAGGCCTTAACATGTGCAACCAGGGGGGTTGACCCCACCATGCCTAAGCTGGCGCACTGTAAGGCTACAAATGCACTTCCACCACCAGACTGGGAAGTGTGATGGGGCTGGGGGCTGGGGAGTGGGATCTGCTCCCACAGTCTCTGGGCCACAAGGGGGGAGAGACATACCTCCCCTGAATGTTACAGTCCCCAGGCAGCCACACTTCCCAAATCCTGGGGTCAAGGGTGTCCCCAGGCCCAGTCTTCCTAGAGTCCTGTTGCTTACAAATGCTGTCCAAGCAGATGGTAAACTACATCTATAAAAGCAAAAATGTGTACCATGAGTCACTTGTCTGATCAGATCCTCAAAACTGCCCTCTCTGCACTTCCCTCATCTCTAAGTCCTGGAGGCATTGGGGTGTTGTGAGTCCTGTTTGTTTCCCAAGCTTCTTCACCTTCTTCCTCTTCACCAGCTTCATTCATAGACCAGAGTCCTAAAGAACTTTGTTGTTTGGAAGGTATTATCAACATAATAGAAGATGGCAGTCCTGGGGACCTTGGCACTGGATACTTCTAATGCCACCACTTAAAACTAATTAGCTTCTGTTAACTTATGTCCTTTCTCAAAAAAAAAAAAAAAATCAGATAGCAGATCTTTTGTTTCACATAGTGGCAATTTAAAAAGTATTTGGAACATAAGCAAAATCCTATAATGGAGCAAGACCCAAACCCCATGCAGGCAGGAAAGCCCTGAGAAGACACCAAAGGGGGAAAAGGGGAGATGTCTGGGCCCCAGCTTGAGCAGGCACTAAAATCCTATCACTCCCCAAGTCAGACTAAAAAGCACTGCTGCTCCCTGCTGCCCCTCAAAGAGGCTGGGGGAACATCAATAGGGAAAGAGCAGCCTGACCCAAGAATTTCTCTTTCCTCATCAGATTGGACAAACTGGCTCCAAAATTCCTCTAAAGCTAACCCTGGGCTGCCTTCTCAAGAACTCAGTACAACTAGATCTTCAGAAACTACAACAAAAGAGCATAACATTTTTCTGTCAGGAACTATGCCCCAAATATCCTCTGGGATGTGACCTGCATATGTTTACAGTCTCCTCTTCAGCAAAGCCTTAAGAGACCCAGACTTAAGAAAAGCGAAGATCATACCTCAGTTACTCTCAGCAGATGGCCATTTGCTGAGGAGAAGCAAACCTCCTATACAACTTGATCTCACTATAGGAGAGTCAGTACTTTATTAGGGTTTTCAGGTGGTCTGACCCCATTTTCAGGCACACTTAGACTGGTTATGCGTACAGACTTCCAAGCAGTACATCAAATCTAGCTAGGGAGGGTCTCAAGTTAGACATTGATAAAGGTAGCTAACTCTATTAGTTTGATCTTACTTGATCATGAGTATAGACTGCCACACACCCATGACCTTATAAAGCATAAAGAAATTGGGGGTAATGCTTTAAAATCAATAGTGTGTCCCTTGTCATTCCCACCAGGTCTATCAGCTAAGACTCATCTATCTAATCAAATCTACAGGTTCAAAAGAGTTCAGGTATCTTGTATCTATCCTGTCAACATTGGACTCTACAGCAAGTCTCCCAATTCAATATACACCAGAGAAATAATATCTTTTGTATATACATTATATTATTTAATGAGGGGTCATCTGTTGCTTAAGCTTACTGAAAAGCTGGCTCTGGAAATGGGATTTGGCCCTCCAACTTCAGACCCAGGCATGTTTGTCTGAAAATGTTCTCCAAAGTCCCCTTTCCTGAGTTGGGCTGGCTCCCTGACTCTGTGACAAAGAGAAAAGGAAAGAAGACAGTAAAAGAGTAAAGGACCCTTTGTCCTTAAGAACAGCTAATGGGTAAACTATTAGTATGGGTACTATTATTTATCTCATGCTATAAACATGTCTATAGTAACTATAGTAAGAATATCTAGTAGTAGGAGTTCATTCATGAAGAGAATAGAGAAGACCCTCTTGTCTTAAAACAAAAAAACAAAAAAACAAAAAACAAAAAACAAACAAACAAAAAACCATTCTCAATAGTGACTCTAACCCTGTGTTTTTAGTAGGGCTTTCTTTGTTGATTCCTGGGAGAGGCTATAAAGATGGATTTGAGAATGTTTTGCTACATATCTGCTGCTTCTGTCTATCTGCTACTTAAGCTGTTCAAAACAAAAAGCATAGTTTTCTAGAAGATCCCTTTCTGTACTATATAAAGGGCATTGGCTTGTTTCTATAAGGTTTAACTGGGAACTTACAAAGTCCAAAAAATTAGACTTTTGCTTAAAACAAAGGTCTGTTCTTCATAACAATTACAAGAACTAACTTAAAAAAATTCTATATGTCTAATCCAAATTTGCTTAAATATTTGGTTTTTCTCAGTTTTTCTAAGTGTTACACAATAGTTAAAAGTACTAGACTTATATAACTGACCTTCTGGATGTTCAGTGGCCATACTTGGAGGCTATACTAATGTGGTTAGAGAGATTAAAATGGAGAATAGCTTCCCCCTTGCCCTCCAAGTTCAAATAGGTCTCAGGGGCCTATGGGACATGTGTCAACATGTTCTCTGCAGTAAGCCACATATTCTCTTGTTCTTGGGGGCCATGAAGATCCCACCCAGTAAACTCTAACTAGTGTCTAGTGTTCAAAGAAGTGGGTCAACACGAAAGACAAATTTCACTCCATGTTTACAATGCAGGGCACAGTCAAGCAAGGCTTTTGACTTATACTCACATAGATGGAACAACTTGTGGAAATAAGGCTAATGGAGCCAAAGGCTCTTCTCAAGCCTAGCTGACCCCTGAGGAGCAGATCCTGAACTCACCTTAACAGTAAAAACAAAAACCAATTAACTTTAGCAACCTGCATGTTCTTCAACACTAAACAGTACAGTACAGCCTAGGATTAAAATGATTGGTATGACTCTTAACAGTTAGGGGATTCACAATCCCTAGATATTAGGCATAAATCCATATAGAATGTTTTTAAACAACTATTTCTCACTAACACTTTTCTACTTGATTAAAAAAAATGCATCCCAGATATAGGGTATCATGACCATGGTGCAATGCAATACTACAGTACCCACTTGCATTCAAGAGACACGGGCTTATGACTAATTTTAACTTGGAAATCAAGTGAAATTTCTTTTCTTTCTCTCTCTCTAGAAGTCACATTGGAAGTCCCTTATCCTGTTATTTTATTTATCCCTACAGCTGTCAAGGTAGTGGGTGTGGGCAGAAAGTGGTACTCCATGTATTCCCCACCTAAAGAAGGCATAAACAATACCTCTTCAAAAGCCAACTCCTACTCCTGTGAGACACCAGAGGAAGTCAGACTACCCTTCAAGAAATAACCATCTAAGTCACAGACGAGTAACCTCCTTCTCCATCTATATGCTATTTGCTCTTGACGTTCTCCTCAGTATAACCTTGCCAGTGGGACTATACACTGTTTCAACCTCCTTCACCGGACATTGCCCAGCCAATTAACATTATTTGGAGTCTTTCTGGAAACAGTTGTCCTTCTCTGGATTATATTCTTCTTGCTGTAATGGTCTTGAGCACTACCAAAGAAATACTGCTTCTTCACACCCTTTGGGCCTCAACTTGGAATGGAGAAACAATCTTCTCACCACATCTAACACCAAGACATGAGGAGAAAATCTAACAGATGGCTGGAATTGTTATCAAAACCCTCCCTTCAGACAACCCAATTTGATGTCTATCCCTTTCAAGGGAATCTCTTAACTTATAACTGGACTACCTTAAAGGGACCAAATATCAGTCCTGGTGACTCCTAAAAGGGACTCTTTGATAGTTGAAGAATGTTCACCAGGTGTTCAGGACCATTCTCTATCTCAATAAATAAAAACTAGCCATTCATAGGGGTCTGACCCTCTAGGGGTCTAGCTCCTCTAGATGCTGGCACTTTTCCTGTCTAAAATTACTATAATCTTCCTCAAAAGCTTGAGAGCATCATTGTAAATTCCATTCATCTAGGCAATACTGGAAATATGACTAACTTCTTATATTACCACATTTATTAGTTCCTTTTCTGGAGCTGTGCTAAAACACTATGGCCAAGACAACTTACAGAAGGAAGGCTTTATTTGGGCTTATTATTCTAAATGGTTAGAGTCCATAATGGCAGAAACAGCATGGCAGCAGGTGGCAGACATGGCAGCTGGAGCTGGAAGATGAGAGCTGAGGAATCATCTTGAATCACAAGCAGAAAGGAAAGAGCAAACTTGAAAAGGCATGTGGCTTTTGAATACTCAGAGTCTATCCCTAGTGATAAACTTCTTCATGAAAGGCTACACCTCCTAAACATAACCAAACAACAACCCCAACTGAGGACCAAGTATTCAAACACCTAAGCCTATGGGGAATATTCCCATTCAAACCAACACAGTTCATTCTCTAGCCCACATAGGCTGACAGCCATATCACAATACAAAATGCAATTAGTCAGTTTCAAAAGTCCTCATAGTCTTTCATAGTATTTTAAAAGTCCAATATGGTTACTTCTTTCTCATGGGAACAGCAGTAGGGAAGCAAAGGCCTGCTCAAGCACAAATACCCAAGAGAGATGATAAGAAAAATGGGATGGTTATATTAAATGCCTGGCCCAGAGCATTCTCACCCCTCTACCCCAGCAGACTCCTAACTCTGGGTCCCCCTCTTTCCCAAAAGCAGCCTGAGCATGCCTCAAGAAAGCTTTTATTTTTTCTTTCATTCTCTCTACATTTTAGAATGTTGTCTTTCCCAGACAGTCAATCCTTTATCTGTCCCATGGAAAAAACTCAGCAAATACCAGGATGCTCATTACATGGAGATCTAACTCAGGCTGTCAGGCGTGGCAGCAAATGTATTTACTGGCCAAGCCATATTGCTGGCTATCTTGAAACAATTTTATACTTTCATGTTTTACATTTAAATATTAAATACGTTGTGAGGTGCAATTTTATTCTTCTGCATTTTGATGTCTAGTTTTCCCTGTACCACTTACTAAAAAACTGGCCTTTTTCTATTGTGTGTTCTTGGCAGCTTTATTAAAAAAAATCAACTGAGCATAATTGCATGAGTTTATTTCTGGGTTCTCTATTCTCTCAGTTGGTTGATGTATTTGTATGCCAGTGCTGTGAGGATCAGTCTGGCTTTGTACAGTATTTCGCAATTACTGTGATGCTTCCACTTATGTGATTTTTTTTGCCTGATTACTTATAATTCAACCAATTTTCTCCCACATCATAACAAAGGTTACATTTCCTCCAATTTCTGGTAACATGTTTTAAATTCTTATGTGATATCTCATCAGAATATCTTCTGCCATACTTGTGAATACTGACATTCTGTTTATGACCATTTAAGTATCCATGTGTATTATATATATACACATATAAATCTGGGCCTTCTACCCACCTTTGACCATTTAGTTCCTGGATAAGACACATATAACCTTTATATTTACAATAAGCCTTAATCGGCACTAGATCTGAGCAGATATCTACCCTCTCTGTTATTAGAATCTATTCTCCTATCGATAACTCCAAGTTATTACTTACTATGTTTCATCTGGGATGTTCTTAACTCCAATTACCCAACCCTTGGGGCCACATTTTATGGCTCACCTAACCCATAGCAACTTCTCTTCTTCCTCCCACCTTCTTTTCTCATGGTTCTCCTCTGACCCCCAAGTCAGGGAATCCTAAACACCACCTGTCTCTTCTGCCCAGCTCTTAGCTGTTGGTATCTTTATTTACCAATCAGACTTGGGGGCAGGATCACTTGGGTCTACATGTAGATTCTAGGTCTTAGGGGCCTGCACTTAGCGTTATAACAGACAGCAAGACCAAACCTCAATGTTTGTTATTGTATACATACCATCGGCCTTCCAACCTCTCACTTTTGCCCAGTGCCACCTCTACCTTATGTAGCTCTGGGATAGGTAGGAGATACCATGCCTGCCTTTTGTGTGAATGCTAGGGTTCCAAAATCATTGCTTAGGTGTCCTGTAGGAACATTATAGCATTTTCTAGTTCTCTCCATTTTTCTTAAGCCTTCTGTAGAATCTCTCTAATTAGTCCATTCTCAGCGATACAAGCATTTTCTAGCCTATACTACAAAACTTTTCCAGCTTCTATTTATTAAACAGTTCCAAAGGCACATTTGCATTCTAATATATTTTTATAGTAGCACTCTCAACTTTCCAATTCCAATTTTATGTCCTAGTATGTTTGGGCTATACAACAAACCATAAACTAGTTGGTTTATGAACAAGAAAAATTTATTTCTCACATTGCTGAAATTTGAAGTCAAGACATCGGGATATTTTATATGTGGTGAGGGCCTGCAATTTGGTTGTCAAATTCTAAGGTGGTAGATTTAGTATAGGAAGGATCTTTGGGGGTGACTAGGCAGGCAGAGACCTCATGCTCTTATAAAACAGGATTAGAAAAGCTGGAGTTATGTATATATATCCCAGGCCCCTTCAGTGGAAATATATACGTGAAGTAGAACATTTGTTTAGGATGTGAGAAGTCCTAATTCTGGTCCTTAGCACTGACAAGAAAAGAAGTAAGAAAAGAAAAACCTTTAAAGCTGGGGATGGCTATACACACTTGTAATCCCAGTAGTCAGAATATTGAGGCAGGAAGATCACAAGGGCCAACATAGGCTACATAGCAAAACACCAGCTGGATGGGAGTAGAATTCAGATATTCCCTTCAATCATGTGACGATACAGATAAAAGATCCCTTCACCCCTGTGTTCTAGGGTCTTTGGTACAGGAAGATATTCTGCATGCTACCAAAAGAGAAACATAAACACCAAGACAGATACAAACCCTTTGATCTTATAATCTGTCCTGCCTACAAGATATACTAGGGCAATGGTGTCACAAAGTTTGTAGTAGTAACCAACCTATGTCTGATTTTGATTTACGGTCCACTCCACAAGATGGAACCCATACCCACACCCAACACTGCTTGGGTGACCAAGAACGAGAGACTAAATAGCACAGTGACCTAAAGTAAAACCTAATACTACTGGTCTAAAAAAGGGAACAATAAAACAGCTCCTAATGATATTCTGATATACTCATATATCAATACATTATTCAGTCATCATCAGAGAAGCTTCCACCTCAGCAAATGAGAACAAACAGAGACCCACAGCCAGACATTACACAGAGAATGAGAGACCTTGTAACAACCCTAAATGGGATGTCTCCATCAAATTCCTCCCCTCAGAACTCAGAGAACCCCAAGGAAGAGGAAGCAGAAAGAGTATTAGAGCCAGAGAAGATGGAGGACACCAAGAAAACAGAGCCTTCTAAATCAACATGAGCAAAGCTCATATGAACTCCTAGAGACTGAGGCAGCATGCACAGGCCCTGCACAGGTCTGCACCAGGTCCTCTGTGTATATATTTTGGCTTCCAGTTTAGCGCTTTCATGGGACTCCTGAGTATGCAAATGAGGGAGTCTTTGTTTCTTGTGCCTATTCTTGGACTCTTTTCCTTCTGTTTGTCTCCTCTAAGTCTGATGTATTGGTTTTTGTTTTATCATATTTTATTTTATTATATTAGTATCACTTAGAAAGCTGTTTGTTTTCTCATAAGAAACAGAAAGAGAATGGATCCAAATGGAAGGGGAGGTGGGGAGAAACTAGAGGAGTAGAGAGAAGGGAATCTGTAATCAAGATATATTAAAAAAAATCTACTTTCAATAAAAGGGGAAAAGATGCCATGTGTGAACCAAATACTTCAAAAAATATCTAAAAATGACAACCAGAAGAATAGACTTCGATCCAAGTAGCAGTCTGGGGGACAATCTGAAAAGCAGGAAAAAAATTATTCCAATAAACTAAAAGTCATCCAATAAATCTAATTGTGTAAATTTATGATTACAAGATGGCCCCATTTCGTTGCTTATCATGGCAAGTTTCTATTTTGAAAGCTAGTAGATAAATATTTATTCTACCTTTGCAGCAATAGCGTTCTAACTTATAAATGAAGGCAGAGGGAAAGAATTAGAAAAGAAGTTTTCCACCCTTGAGTGATCATCAAGAATTACTGAAACCAATTAAAAAGGGGGATGTCATAAAATGGATCAGGTAACAACCCCGTAGCCCAGTGATCACAGTTGTTTTTAAAGATTACAGCACACCTATTTTTCAGGCATAAACAAAAATACAGGCAGTTATAAAATTCATCTCTTGTGTACTCCTTAAGTAATTTCAATAATTATCAATTTACAGCCTAGATTCTGCCATCTATACCTCACACATTCTTTCCCATACTCACTTTAAAGGAAACTCTGCACATGTCATTTTATTCACTAATATTTCAGATAATATTTTAGTTGAGGTTTGAATGGGAAATGTTACCCATAAGTTTATATGCTTGTACTCTTGGAGATCCCCAAGTGGTGGTAGTCTTTTGCAATGTTATTTAGAGTATAAAGACTTGTTTGCTAGAGGAAGTGAGTCAGTAGAGATGGAGCTTGAAGTTTTATCATCTTGTTTTATAGCTCTCTGCTTCCTCAGGGCAGATACATGTGACCAGCTGCCTCACTCTCTTGTCACCATGCCTCAGAAACCATGGCTGATTGCATCTCTCATTGAACTGTTAACCAATGGGGCTGGTGAGATGGCTCAGTGGTTAAGCACACTGGCTGCTCTTCCAGAGAACCACATTTCATTTCCCAGCACCCACATGCTGACTCATAACTATCTGTAAATCTAATTCCAGGGATCAAGACTCTTCTGGCTTCCATGGATACCAGGCACACATGTGGTGCATATAATACGCAGACAAAATGCTTACATATAATATAAAAGTAAATGATAACAAACAAAATCCAGAAGCCAAAAAAAATTTCCTCTCTTAAATTGTTTCTTGATAGGTATTTTGGCATGACAAGAACAAATCGCTAAATCAAGATTTTTTTTAATATAAACATTATTGACAGTTTACACAATGTTATTCATTTTTATGAGTAGCTGTCTGGTGCACTGTAGGATATTTTGGTAGCATTCTTGCTACCTGCACACTATTTGCTAATACTAACCTTTATCCTAGTTGAAACAAACAAAATATCTCTATAGACATTTCCAAATGTTCCTAGGTGGCAAAAA
Organism: Rhabdomys pumilio; assembly: GCA_030674055.1. Taxonomy (NCBI): domain Eukaryota; kingdom Metazoa; phylum Chordata; class Mammalia; order Rodentia; family Muridae; genus Rhabdomys; species Rhabdomys pumilio. Next base: position 105,871,493 of record JANHMN010000005.1, read on the forward strand.
TCTCAGAGGAATAAGGCTGAGAATGATGGAGCAGGACACCTGATGTCCTCCTCTGGCTTCTATTAATTCTCTCTCTCTCTCTCTCTCTCTCTCTCTCTCTCTCTCTCTCTCACACACACACACACACACACACACACACACACACACACACACACACACGGCACCTTCCCACACATGAAAATATAAACAAAGTGTCAAACAAAAAAGCTCAGAAATTGCTTTACTGCTCGATTTTTAAAAACAAATAAAGAACTGATGCCTGTTCTCCACAATTATCTCAAGCCAGTGAAATAGTGTAACCCTCTGAACACTTTCTGTGAAGCCAACATTATGCTGCAGCCAAAAAATTCACAGACATAACCAACAAGGAATTGTTTTTTAAAATTCCCTCTGTAGCCCAGACTTTGAACTTCTGATCTTGTCTCTACCTCCTAAATGCTGGGGTTACAGGTATGTGCCACCATGCTTAGTTTTATAAGGTACTGGGACTTAATACCAGGACTCTGTGTATGTTAGCTAAACACTCTATCAATCGAGTAACATCCCCAGGCCTCTCCAAAAGAAGTTATAGTGAATGCAAAAATTCTCAAGAAAATACTAGCAAATTGAGTTTAGTAGTACATCGAAAGTGTCACACATATAATCAGGCTGGTTAATCTTGGGGATGCAAGAATAGTTCACTATGTGCAAATCAAGAAACACAATGCATAATATCAGCAGGATAAAAATCACATGATCAGCTAGGCAGTGGTGGCTCATGCCTTAATTTCAGCACTTGGGGAAGCAGAGACAGGTGAATCTCTGGAAGTTTAAGGCCAGCCTGGTCTACAGAGTGAGTTCCAGGACAGCCAGGGCTACACAGAGAAACCCTGTCTCAAAAAAAAAACCAAGCAAACAAAAAAAATATCATATGAACATTTCATTCTATACAGAAAAGACAGTCGATAAATTTCAACATTCTTTAATGATAATGTTCCTGAATAAAATTAGGAAATTGGGTGTAGAAGGATTGTACCTCAACAACAACAAGATTCTAGCCAATATCAAAGCATTTCCTATAGAATCAAGTACAACATAAGGGTGTCTGCTCTCAGTGGTTTTTTTCAATATAAGTAGTAAAACTTTAGCTGATTTAAAAAGATAAGAGAAAAAAATTTAAAGTATACAAATAGGAAGAAAGGCAGTCTATTTATTTCCATTAACTGATTATATGATTCTCTATATAGAAAAAAATATAGACTCTGAGACATAAAAGAATAGGAAGTAGTTTAGCTTGAGATCCCCATTTAGTTTGGGATTATGCATACTCCCCAATCTTGTAATAATGCATCTAGCAGCCTGGTTCCCTCACCCGCATGTACAGTGTGTGTGCACATGAATGCACACACACCTGTAGACAATGTACCTAGCAACCTCAGAATCGTCTGGACCTCCCACCTGCATCAAGCTACACACACTCCAATCTTTAAACAATGGTATACATTTCCCTGCCCATGGTAACAATCAAATTAAGACAGTTTCTTTCAATTTATGTGTATTCTCAATGTATCCAAGCATGACAAATACAAGGGCCAAGTTGGCCTGAATTGGTATTGGGAACTGAGTAACAAAGCAAAATTGTGTCCTTTTGCATAGCTAGGCATGTGTATGATTAAAATCAGATGTATTATGAGAAGGGACATGCACAGTAAAAAAATGACTATATAACCCAATCTATGTATCTATCAAAGTAGAGATATTCCTTTTTAAATAGTAAATAGTCATTTCTTTCTTTAGAAGGCTATAGCTCTAGTCCTTGACTGTTCTTACCCATGTAGCCCACTGTCAATCTTGACAGCACATCCCTCTCTAATGTATACTATGGCTTTGTTCTGAATACAATATCTCAGTTTAAATTCTAGATAAGAAGTATTTAATCCCAGCACTCAGAAGGCATATGGATCTCTGTGAGTCTGAGACCAGCCTGATCTACATAGTGAGTTCTAGGACAGCCAGAGGTGTATCATAGAGTGCCCCTGCCTCAAAACAGAATTTTAAAAGAAAGCCAAGAACCTGGAAACATCCAGCCCAGACCCAACCATCAATAACAACTCCACCAAAAGACCATTAAATGAAAAATTCAACAAAGCAACAAGATACAAAACCAATAAAAAGTCACTTTTTTATACATCGATAACAAATTCACCATAAAAAATGACTAAATGATTTCAATCCCATTCACAATAGTGAATAAATTTCCAGAAATAAGCATAACCAAGAAGGGAGAGACATGTACAATGAACACAACAAAACACTTCTAATGGAAATTAAAAGAGATATCAAAAATGGAAAGATCTCTCATGATCATGAATTTTTAAGAGTTCAATGAAATCCCATAAAAATATCAATAACAATATTCACCAAAATAGAAAATCAAATCTTGAAATTCATATGGAAGCCCCCAAATCCTAAATTGCTCAAACCATCCCAAAAATGGAACAAATTTAAATAATATCATACTTGATATGAAGAAATATTACAAAGCCACAGTGACTAAAACATCATGATATTGGCCTAAAGCAGATACAAGGAACAAATAAACAGAGATCCTAGCAATAAACCCATGCATCTATAATCAAGTGATTTTCAGCAATTTTACCGAAACATGCACTGGAGAGGGGACAGCCTCTTCCACAAATTGTGCTGAGGAAACCACAAATCCACATTCAGAACACTACCCTTGTCAATCATGTAATACAAAAATCAAATTAAAATGGACCAAGGACATAAATGGAATACTTGAGACTTTTAAACAACTAGAAGAAGACATAGAAGTACTTCAGGACATTGGTACAAGCAATATATTCTGGATAGCACCCCCAAAGCACAGGAAACATATAAACATATGCAAACATAGACAACTTAGTTTACATAAAACTAAAAAAAAAAGCCTGCACAGCAAGAAAATAACAGACTAAAGAGAAACTATTTGTCAGAAATTCATCTGATATAAATGAAATATTCCAGGATATATTGTAGATTCAATACATTCTGAAAAAAATATAGTCTAGGTAGGTATTGTGGTACACCCCTGTAATCTCAACACTTGGAAGGCAAAGGCAGGATTGTGAGTTTAAAGCATGTGACATATAATAAGAGCCTGTCTCACAAGATAACAAAAACAAAACTCAAACAAAAATCCCTAATCCAATTTGAAATGTTAGTAGAAGCCAGGAAATGGTGGCACACACCTTTAGTCCCAGCATTCAGGAGGCAGAGATAAGGATCACTGTGAGTTCAAAGCCAGTCTGGCTACAAAGTCAGTTCTAGGACAGCCAGGGCTACATAGAGAAATCCTAACTCAAACAAAACAGAAACAAAACAAAAATAAATGGGCAAATGATGTGAATAGATACTTAACAAAAGAAGAAATATAAATGGTTAACAAATATATGAAAAACTTCAACAGCATTAGTCACCAAGGAAATGTGAATCCAAACTGTAATGTGATATTATCCCATGTGAGTTAGAGTGTTCGTTGTTTTTGTTGTGGTGGTTTTATTTTTATTTTATGTGCATTGGTGTTTTGCATGCATGTACGTCTGTATAAGTGTGTTTGATCCCCTGAAACTGGAGTTACAGACAGTGGTGAACTACCATGTGGTTGCTGGGAATTGAACTCAAGACCTCTGGAAAAGCAGTCAGTCAGTGTGCTTAGTCACTGAGCCATCATCTCTCCAGCCGTGGTCATTTTTTTTTCTTTAATTGCATATTCTGGCAAAAGTGTGGAGAAAGCAGAATTTATACACTATTGGAAAGAATATAATCCAACACCACATAGCCATTATAAAGAATAGTGTGGAGTTTCTCCAAAAAACTAAAGATATATCTATTATATAATCTATTTTATCCCAATTTGGGATATATATCTGTGGTAGTTTAACTATAATTGGCTCCCACAGGCCCATAGGGAGTGGCAATATTAGGAGGTGTAGCCTTGGTGGAGTACATGTGGTATTACTGGAGAAGTGTGTCACTGTGGGAGTGGGCTTTGAGGTCTCCTATGTTCAAGCTATGAGACTGTGGCCCAGTCTCCTTGGTGCCCTGTGGATCAAGATGCAGAACTCTCAGTTCCTTCTCCAGCACCATGTCTGCCTGCACACTGCCATGCTTCCTGCCATGATGATAATGAACTAAATCTCTGAAACCATAAGGCAACTCCAATAAAATGTTTTCCTTTATAAGAATGGCTGTGAAATGTTGTCTCTTCACAGCAATAGAAACCCTAAGACAATATCCAAAACAAATTCAATCAGCACACTAGACATTATTATAACACTATTCATAATAACTAAGATATAGAAAAAGCCTAGGGGCTCATCACACACACACACACACACACACACACACACACACACACACACACAC
>JANHMN010000005.1:105879299-105912711 GCA_030674055.1 Rhabdomys pumilio
TATATATATATATATATATATATATATATATATATATATATATATATTTCCCATTCTGTAGACTCTTTTCACTCATAATTACTTACTTTGTTGTATAGAAACATTTTAATTTCAAAGAATCCAATTTTTCACTTTCTTGGTATTATTGTCATATGAGCAATGAGCAACTAGGATCCTTTTCAGGAATTCCTTACCTTTGCATACATCATGTAGTGTATTTCCTACTTTTTTGTTTAATAGCCTCAGAGTTTCAGGTCTCATATTAATATATCAGACCCATTTTCAGTTGACTTTTGTACAGGATAAACGTTAGGGACCTAGTTTTTTTTATTGGATATTTTATTTACATTTCAGATGTCATCCCCTTACCCCATTTTCCCACCCCCCCAGCCCAGGAACCCCCTATCCCATCCTCCCTTCTGCTTCTATGAAGGTGTGCCCCCATCTACTCCCCCACTCCCACCTCCCCACCCTCAAATTCCCCCACACTCAACGTCCAGCTTACATGGAACCAAGGACCTCCTCTCCCACCTATGCCCAACAAGGTCATCCTCCCCTCCATATACAGCTGGAGCCATGGATGCCTGCCTCCCTATGTGCTCCCAGGCTGGTGGTTTAGACTCTGGGAACTCTGGTTGGTTGGTATTGTTGCTCTCCCCATGGGGTCGAAAACCCTTTCAGCTCCTTCAGCTCCTTCTCTCTAACTCCTCCATTGGGAACCACATGACCAGTTCAATGTTTAGCTGTGAGCATCTGCCTCTGAATATGTCAGACTCTGGTAGACCTCTAAGGAGACAGCCATATCAGGCTTAAAGACCTAGTTTTATGCTTTGATGTCCAATTATTCTCCCACCATTTGTTGGAAGCTGTCTTTTTCCAGTGTGTATTCTTCCTGTCTTTGTCAAAACTCAGATGGCTGTAGCCAGGCAGGCTTATATCTGAGTCCTCTATTCTATTCCACTGATCAATGCTTCTGTTTTGTGGCAGTCACAATCTATTTTTTTTCCTGTGGTTCTGTGGTATTAACTGAACTCACATCTGGTAATTCTCCACAATTGTGCTTTTTGATTAGGGCTACTTTATCTATCTGGAGTCTTTTGTGCTACCATGTGAATTTTAGGATTTTTTTTCTCTTTCTGCAAAGACTAGCAACGCGAGGATTCAGACAGGGATTGCATTGAATCTGTAGATTGCTTTGGTAGCATGGATGTTTTCACAGCATTAATTTCGCAGGTTCATGAGTGGGGGAGGACTTTTCATCCTGTGCAGTCTGCAGTTTCTTTCTTCAATGTTAAAGTTGTCTTTGTAGCCGTCTTTCATTTCTTCGGTTAGTTTTATTCCCAGGTCCTTTCGAGGCAATTGTGGATGAGATTGTTTCCTTGATATTTTGTTCTCAGCCTGTTTGCTATTAGTATAGAAGCAGCCTACTGAATTTCTATTACATGTTAATTTTGTATCCAGTCACTGTGGTGAGAGTGTTTATCGAGTCTACGAGTTTTCTTCTTAGTGTCTCTTACAAGTAGAATCATATCATTTGCAAATAAGAATGCATTGACTTCTTCTCATCCTATTTCATATTCCCTTTGTTTCTGGGTTCCCCACCACCACCACCTTGGAGACAAGGTTTCTCTGTCCTGGAACTCAATCTGTAAACCAGGCTGGCCTTGAACTCAGAGATCCTTCTGCCTCTGCCTCCTGAGTGCTGGAATTAAAGGCGTGTGGCAACAGTGCCTCTTTTGTTTCTTTCTATTCTCTCTTATTGTTTCAGCTAAAACTTTAAGGCCATTGAATAAGACTGGAGAAAGTGAAAGTGACTTATTTTCACATGAGTTTTTCACATGAGCTTTTACTATGTACCCATTATTACATGCAGATGTGCCTATTTCTTTTTTTTACATTTTATTTTTTATTGGATATTTTATTTATTTACAATACAGACGTCAGCCCCTTTCCCCATTTCCCCTCCCTAGAACCTCCTATCCCATTCCCCCTCCTCCTTTGTGCTTTTATACCATTTTGGTTACAATCATGTATTAAGGTCAGGTCTAGGTTGAGGGTCTAGCAATACACTTAGATAGATGTGCCTATTTCTAGTCTTTCCTGGGCTTTGAAAAAAAATCATAAATGGATGTTGGACTTTGTAAAAAAAAAAAAAGCCCTTTCTGCATATATCGAGATAAATGAGTTCCATCCTGGGGTCCATTTATGTGATGTATTACACTTATTGATTGCCACATGTTAAACCATCATTGTATCTCTGGAACAAAGTAAACTTGGTCATTTTGATGGATTCTCGGATTCTGTTTGCAAGGATTTTGCTGAGGGTTTTTTTTTTTTCCCATCTGTGGTCACCAGAGATTGGTCTATAATTTTCTTTCTTAATTGTTGAGCCTTTATCTGATTTTAGTATCAGAGTAATGATAACTGAGAGTTTGGTGGCATTCTTTCTCTTTCTATTTTATGGACTAGTTTAAGAAGCATTAAGGTTTAGTTCCTTAAAGGATGTAACCTGGAATGTTCTTGCTTGAGAGATTACGTTGTTTGTTACTGCAGAATTCTGTTCTGTCCTTCTATCTTGTGAGTCCTGGAGAGCTAACTCAGGTTCTCAGGTTTGGTGGCAGGCATCTTTTCTTGGTGAGCCATCTTGCTGGCCCATTTTCTGAATTTTGATAGTCATCTTTTCAAAGATTTATGACACTTTATACTATGGTTTTATTGAATATTTTACTTACATCATTAGCCTGGAGTCCTTCTCTGTCTTCTATCTTCATGATCAATACATTTTATGATTTAATGGAGTCCCATAGATATATGTTCTATTCAAATGTTCATGTTGTTTTATCTTTGTCTATGTCTGAATCTATTTTGTTTTCCATCTCTGAAAGACTGTAATGTATTCGACATTGGCAATCCTTTCTATTAAGTCCTTTTGTTTGGATTAAGGAAGAAGCTTTTCATTTCTTTCTTTCTTCTTCTTCTTCTTCTTCTTCTTCTTCTTCTTCTTCTTCTTCTTCTTCTTCTTCTTCTTCTTCTTCTTCTTCTCCTTCTCCTTCTCCTTCTCCTTCTCCTTCTCCTTCTCCTCCTCCTCCTCCTCCTCCTCCTCCTCCTCCTCCTCCTCCTCCTCCTCCTCCTCCTCCTCCTTCTTCTCCTTCTTCTTCTTCTTCTTTTTTTTGTTTGTTTTTTGTTTTTTTCGAGACAGGGTTTCTCTGTGTAGTCTTGGCTGTCCTGGAACTCACTCTGTAGACCAGGCTGGCCTTGAACTCAGAAATCCACCTGCTTCTGCCTCCCAAGTGCTGGGATTAAAGGCTTGCGCCACCACTGCCTGGCCGAAGCTTTTCATTTCTAAAAGTTCAATTTACTGGGTTTCTTTTTCAGTATTTCTATCTCTCTGTTGATTTCTTCTTCTGTATGCTTTCTCATTTCACCTGACTGTTTCTTTGTTTTCAATGTGGTTTCATTTAGGAGATTACTTATGTTCTCTTTGATTTTGTTAAATTTTTCTTTTAATTATTCTTTAGAACTCTTAGGATTTTTATCTAGCTCACTTTTATTGAATGAATTACTATGGAATTGATATTTTCCAGGGGGGTCATACTGCCTTGATTTTTCTGTATTGGGACTTGTGTATCTGTGATTGTGTTACTGGTTGGAATTTTTATCATATACTATTCCAGTGAAAGAATTTGCAATGTTCAAATAGGGCTAGGTTGTAGTAGGCTTGAGATGCATGGTTTAGTAGCTAATCTCTCAATCCAAATAACTAGGGCATTGGGTGCAATCTTCTACATTATTATGAGAGTTGAGAAGAATATTATTAATTGAATCACAACTTCTTGGTGAGCATAGAATGCTAATATTGAAATAGCTAGTTAACAGTTATTTCTTTAACTTCAATAATTATTTGGGAATAATGAATGTTCACAAAATTCCTTCATTGAGAGAGACATAAACAATATCTACCCCTTCTCCTAAGCTACCAACAAGAAACTGAGGCATGATTGCACCAACGTTCACTGTGGCGAACCCATAAGTTTATTGGGCTTCCTTCCAGAGTGTAGGTGAGTAGGCCCTTACAGGGGTGTGGGGGGTGTGGTCATTTTTTCCCCACAAATGAGCTGCACCTGGGATAATGGCTTCTTCACACAACAAAGGAGCACCCCTAGTGTTCCCCACCCTCAGGCCACATGCAATTCAATTAAGGCAGAGTTGCAGACAACAGCTGTTAGAGAGTAGTGGGGATACTCTGGTGAGAAAGTTTATACCCTGTGGCATAGACAGTCAACAAACCCAGCTGGTATGACCTTTTGCAAGGAGGCACAGATGAGTGCCCCAAGATTGTGCTTGCTTTGTTCCGAGGACAATCACTCAGAGCAAACAATAAAGAATGTTACAGTGTACCGCAAACTATTAGAAAGATTAGAAGAGAAAAGCAATAGACTCAGTAAAGAGTGTAAGGATAGGGATTAGTGTTGTTCAATGACTTAGAAAAGACTCGAGGAAGGGAAAATAGATGGAAAAGAGACGTTGGGATACATTTCACAAATACGAGGATATGGGGAAAAAGAGAAAGAAATTAAGTAGGGACAAGAGAAAAGTGATATGGGTTGTGTATGAGAATAATAGGGAGTACATAATGGAATGAATGCAGAAGAGACATAAAGTGTAATTAAAGAATATAAAATCTAAAGCAAGTTATATGTTCATTCAGAATTAAAAATTAGAAAATTAGATGTAATAATAACAAAAGATGACAATATAAAGTAAAAGCATAATACATAAAAATATTCTCTCATCAGCCAGTGTTTCTTGGTGGGATGGGTTTTGAAGTCCTTTCTTTTCCTGTGTTATTTTACAAAGCAAAACACTGAAGGGAGAGCTGCTTTATTATTTCAAAACAGGGTTTCTCTGTGTAGCCTTGACTGTCCTGAAACTCACTCTGTAGATCAGGCAGGCTTCAAACTCATAGAGATCCATCTGCCCCTGCCTCTGCTTCCTGAGTGCTAGAATTAAAGGCCTGTGCTAACACACCCATATTTAGAGGTGCATTTTAAATATTCTAGTTTAAATTGACAAAATCAGATTTGGGATAGATAGTTGGACCGACGGTATTTAAACAAATTTCCTTTTTGTTGAATGTACGGTGCAACTTTGATTTCTGAATTTGTAGTTCCCCTGTTGTCACATATCAAGGCAATGACAGAAGCCACCAGGGTGACCCGGAGGTGACACTTCACTTTCCATGAGCACAACAGCTTCCGCTGATTTCTGCCAATAGTATGTCTAAGTCTTAGTCCCACACTTCTTTCCATGGTTGTTCAAGTGGCAAAGCAGATGGAGGAGGATGTGAGTCATTGCTGGTAAACCCTCCTGACCTCAGAGTCCTGCATGCTGGAGCTGAATCTCTGCTTCAGGTTCTTAAATTCCAGGCTGCACAGCCTTCTCTGGTCCCAGGTATCACTGCCAACAGTGTTTTCAGCCCTTGGTCAGTCCAGCTAATTGTTCCTGCAGTGGTTGTGCCTGCGTGCCTGCGTGCCTGCATGCATGCGTGCGTGCATGTGTGTTGGGAGGATCTTTCCTGACTATTCCCATGATCTTGGTCAAAACCACACAGTACTTCTTTGCACCAACTTGTGGCTACTCTCTTTTGCTTCTCCATGGAGATTTCAGCTACAAATTTATTTACAAATTTTGACTCTGGTGAGAATACAAATTATTGTGTATTATCTTGACTTTGTTCTTTGAGTAACACAATTGAGGTTTTTGTTTGTTTGGTTTGGTTCTTTGAGACAAGGTTTCTCTGTTGTGGCCCTGGCTGTCCTGGAACTTGCTCTGTAGACCAGGCTGGCCTCAAACTCTGAGATCTACCCGCTTCTACCTCTAGAGTGCTGGGATTAAAGGTGTGAGCCACCACTGCCTGGTTCCAATGAGTTTTCTAATCTGTCATCCTACTCAGAAGTCTCAATAAAATGTGTTTATAAGCTTATATTTGTACTGTGCCCTTTTTAAGTTTAGTTTTTAGTTCTAATAGTGTTCCTGTGGATTCGTAAGAGTTTTCTACATGCAAGAAAACATTTACATGTAAAGACACTTCTCTCTTTTCAATTTGGACACATTTTATGTCCTTTATATGGTTAGTTGTGTGACTGGAACTTCTAGTACAGTATTGGATAGGACTGTTGAAATCTGCTAGCCTTGACTTGTGATCCATTAAAGGAGAAAAGTAGTCAATCTTTATCATTAGGTATATTGTTGGCTGCTATTAAGAAATCAGTAGTTCACCAGGCAGTGGTGGCACACGCTTTTAATCCCAGCACTTGGGAGGCAGAGGCAGGCAGTTCGAGGCCAGCCTGGTCTACAGAGTGAGTTCCAGGACAGCCAGGGCTACACAGAGAAACCCTGTCTTGAAAAGAAAAAGAAAGAAAGAAAGAAAGAAAGAAAGAAAGAAAGAAAGAAAGAAAGAAGGAAGGAAAGGAAGAAAGAAAAAGAAAAAAGAAACCAGTAGTTCTATCTATGTTCATTTGGTTGGGATTTTTTTTTTAATATGAATGGATTTTGTATTATGTCAAATACTTTTTACTCATCAATTAAGATAACCATGTTTTTTTTGTTTTGTCTATTTAAATGTTAAATTAGATTAGCTTTATACATAGTAAACTAACTTTGCATCCATGGGATGAATTCTTATTAGTCATGGCATATAATGCCCCACCCCACCCCCAGATTAGGCCTCCTAGTATTCCATTGAGAAGTTATCTCCTATACCTACATGGGAAATATACTCCTGACATTTTGTTCCCTTGTCATGCTTTATCAAACTTTCTAGGTAGTATTGACTTTGTAGAAAGAATTTGGACCACTGAAGAATTAATCCATCACTATTTTCCAGAAGGTTTGTAAAAATAAAAAAGATCAAGCATGGATTGGAAGAGGGCTCCCAAGTCCCCACCCCTACCCGAGGAGCTATTGATAGTTTATGGCTGCTGCAAAAGGGGAAGCAGTTTTAATTTGGGGATGTGGCCACGGGGAGGGTTCCCATGACCCAGTGGATTGTGTCATACCCATGAACATATGGGAAGCACTGGCTTAACACATTGGGTAACATGACCAAAGAAGACATCCATCCAGTTTACCACCATGACAGTAAAAGGAAATAGGGGCCAGGCTATACAAGTCTGGATCTGGAAGTAGACTTGACAGTAACATCCACATGGATGTTTTCACACATACACAAAATGCCAGAGTTGTGGGGTCATGGAGTTATGCACCAAAGTCCTACTAATCTACCAAAGACAGAAAATGTGACAGGGTCAGATCTTCATAAGGACACACTAACGAGCCATTGTGTGAGCCGAGAAAGTGAAGCCTACATTGCAATGCAGACCCCAAAATATTGGGTCTACCACAAATGTCAGATGTTTGCCAAGCAAAGTTTCAGTCACAGAGTTTAGACAGCCTAAGAGATGCCACATGCGCCATAGGCAGCAGGGCTGTAGGAGCAGAACTAGCCAAGCTTGTTCTGTCTCCAGTGATTCTACCATGGCCTCCAGATACTAGACATGGAACTGTGAAGAGTGATATGTGCACAGCTGGGTTTAATTCAGCCTTCACCTATCATCTTTTCCGTTCCTCCCATTGGAATGAGAACGTGTATTATGCACCAATTGTGTTAACTTTCTATTTGCTTTTTGGGGAAGAGAGTTTATACTTTGTATTTTTGAACAGTGTTAGAATTGCAAGGCTATAGGGACTTTTATGTGATTGGATAGATTTGCACTGTGATGTGATCATGAGCCCTACGGTGGCCACAGATACAGCAGAGGCTAGGGATAGTATGATATTTCTACCAGCATGTCTTCCCCACCTTGATGAAATCTACTATTAAATCATAATACTAGACATATCCTTCCTCCTTTAAGTTACTTTTTGCTAGGTGATGCACACCTTTAATACCAGCACTTGGGAGTCAGAAGCAGGAGGATCTCTGTGAGTTCAAGGCCAGCCTGTTTTACAGTGTGACTTCCAGGACAGCCAGAGAAACTGTCTTGGAAAATGTTATTTTTGTCACATATATTAGATATATTTGGTTATAGTGACAAGAAAAATAACTAATACATATAGTTATCCAATATAGCTATAGAACACAAACTCATTTCTCCTATATAAGATATAGAAGGTCCTGAATTTTGGACCTCTTATCCAACATACCATTACGCTATACCCTGCTACAAAAGTGAAACTTTTCCTAATTTTTCTCTTTTTATATTGATTTAAGGTGTTTCTTTTATAATTTTCATGCAGTTTTGTTGAGGTACAAGCAGCTGAGAAGCTGCACATATTGATGCCCGACTGAACCAAGCTGCACTAAAGAACACAGTAGATACAGCTCTTGTTTACAATGTCTGTAAACAAACTCATTAAGTCTGGTTAGCTCTTCACAGAGCTTAGTGAGCTTCAAAGAAGATATGAATCAATGACTGAATGAAGACCTTTAAAACATAAGTGAATTGTTGAATGAAATAATAAAACACTTCAAGGTATGAAAATATAATTTGTTAAAGAAATAGAATCTCCAAAGAAAAGCAAAGCTGAAATACAACTTGAAATAAAAGGTTTGGGAAGAGAAAAAGAAAAGGTCAGAGGAAAGACTCACTGCTTTAGTTCGGGTTTTACTGTGCTGAGGAAGATCATGACAAAAGGAAAGTTGGCAAGGAAAGGGTTTACTTCATCTTACAACTGTCAGAGAAGTCAGGGCAAGAATGCAAGCAGGAACCTGGAGGCAGGAACTGGAGTAGAGACCATGGAGGAGTGCTGCTTACTGGCTTGTTTCTTCTGGTTTGCTCAGCCTGCTTTCTTATAGAACCCATTACCACCTGCCACAGTGGGCTAGACCCTCCAGCATCAATCATGAATCAAGGAAATGCCTCAGAAACTTGCCTACAGGCCAATCTAAGGGAGTCATTTTCTCAACTGAAGTTCTTTCTTCCAAGGTAAAAAAATAAAAGAAATATTTACCAATAGACATTGAACAATGTCTTTCTGGATCTGGGTTACCTCATGCAATATGATCTTTTCTAGTTTCATCCATCTACCTGCAAAATTTATGATTTCATTTTTTTACAGTTGAATAGTATTCCATTGTGTATATGTATGGCATTTTCATTATTCATTCATCAGTTGAAGAACATTTAGGTTGTTTCCATTTTCTAGTTATTGAGAATTGTGAAGCAATAAACAAGGCTGAGTGAGTATCTATAGAATATGATGTAGAGCCCTTTGGGCGTATGTCAAGGAGTAGTATAACTGGGTCATAAGGTAGGTTGGTTTTTTTTTTTTTTTTTTTTTTTTTTTTTTAGCTTTTGAGGATTCTCTACACTGATTTGCCAAGTTGGCTGAGCCAGTTTACAAACCATCAACAGCAAATAAGAATTTCTTTCACCCCAAATCTCCTCCAACATTTGTTGTTAGCTGTTTTATTAATCTTTGCCATTCTGAGTAGGATAGAATGAACTCTCAAAGTGGTTTTGATTTGCATTTCCCTAATTGCTAAGGACAATAAATACTTTTAAATGTATTTATTTCTTAGCTATTTTTATTTCTGCCTTTGAGAATTCTCTGTTCAGATCTCAAGCCCATTTTTTGAATGGGTTGTTTGGTGTTTTACTCTAGATTTTGAGTTCTTTATAATATTCTGGATATTAATTCTCTGATAAATACACAGCTGACAAAGATTCTTCTCTCCCAATCCATAAATGACCATGAGTGTCTTTCCATTTTATTTAGCATCTCTCTCCTTCAGTTTTAAAGTTTTTATTGTAGGGATCTCTTTCTATGTATGTTTGTTGGTGGCGTATAGAAAAGCTCTTGATTTTTGCAATTCTGTATCCTGCCACATTGCTGAATTTGTTTAACCTTTTCTAGATGTTTTCTGATAGAATTTTGTGGATCTCCTATGTGTATCATCTGCAAATAAGCATAGTTTTATTTATTTGCTTCTGTTTCTCTTTAATTTTATCCCCTTTCCTTGTCCCATCTAGTGCTTTTAACTAATATTGAAAACGAGTTTGATTAGTGAACATTCCTATCTCATTTCTGACTTCAGTGCTGTTGCTTCTAGTTTTCATCTAGGATATTGGCTATGGGTTTCTCATAGATAGCTCTTCTTAAGTTGAGATGTATTCCCTTTGCTCCTAGTCTCTCTAGGTGGGACTTTTATCATGAAGGTGTATTTGATTTTAACATCTATTGAAGCGATCATGTTATTTTTGACTGAAAGTCTATTTATATGGTTTATTACGTTTATTGATTTTTGTCTGTTAAACAATCCCTGTATTTAAGGGATAAAACCAACTTAGTCATGATGGGTAATCTTTTTGATGTTTGTATTCAGTTTGCAAATATTTTACTGATCATATTTTGACCTGTGTTCCTCAGGGATATTGGTCTGTAGTTTTCTTTCTTGGTATTTTTCTTTGCTGGTTTAGGTATTAGATTGATAGTGACTTTATTTGGGAGAATGGAAACTTTTGTTTCAATTTTTTAATAATTTAAGAGCAGATGGATGTAGCTCTTTAAATATTTGGTAGAATTCTACTATGAAGTCATCTGAGCCTAGACATAGCTTGATCTCTTGTAGGTTCAATTTTGGTTATTTGGCTGAGTCTAGAAATTCATTCATTTCTTTTAGGTCTTTAAATTTAAAAGTAGAGGTTTTTAAAGTATTACTTTATATTCTGAATTTCCTTATAAATTTCTGATTTTTTCACTTTCTTTTTTTCCATTTTTATTGGATATTATGTTTACATTTCAGATTTTATCCCCTCACCCCATCCCCCCCAGGAACTCCCCATCCCATCCCCCCTCCTGCTTCTATGAGGATGTGCCCCCACCTATCCCCCACTCCCACCTCCCCACCCTTGAATTACCCCCATTTGGTGTCCAGCTTTCATGGGACGAAGGATCTCCTCTCCCACCTATGCCTGACAAGGCCATTCTCCCCTACATATACAGCTGGAGTCATGGGTCCCTCTCTATGTGCTCCCAGGCTGGTGTTTTAGAGCCTGGGAGCTCTGGTTGGTTGGTATTGTTGCTCTCCTTATGGGGCCACAAACCCTTTCAGCTCCTTCAGTCTTCTCTCTCACTCCTCCATTGGGAATCCCATGATCAGATCAGTGGTTAGCTGCGAGCATCTACCTCTGAATATGTCAGACTCTGGCAGACCTCTAAGGTGACAGTTATATCAGCTCCTGTCAGCATGCACTTTCTGGCATCCACATCAGTGTCTACCTTTGGTGACTGCACATGGGATGGATACCCAGGTGGAATGGTCTCCAGACGGCCCCTCTTTGAGTTTCTGTCCCACACTTTATCTCCATATTTGCTCCCTTGAGTATTTTGTTACTTCTTCTAAGTAGGACCGAGGCATCCACACTTGGTCTTCCTTCTTCATGAGCTTCATGTGGTCTGTGAGTTGAATCTTGGCTATTTCAAGTTTGTGGGCTAATATCCACTTATCAGTGAGTAAATGTTTCCTGTTCATTTCTAATTCTGTTAAGTTGGGACCTCTCTTTGTTTCTTTTGATCGATTGGGCCAAGTCTTTGTCAATCTTGTTTATCTTCTCAAAGAAACAGCTCTTAGATCCATTGGCTCCTTGTATTATTTTTCTTATTTCATTGATTTCTGCTCTGGTATTTATTATCTAATAACACTGGCTGGTTTTGGATTTGGTTTGGTCTTGTTATTACAAATTCTTCAGT
Source organism: Rhabdomys pumilio (assembly GCA_030674055.1). Classification (NCBI taxonomy): domain Eukaryota; kingdom Metazoa; phylum Chordata; class Mammalia; order Rodentia; family Muridae; genus Rhabdomys; species Rhabdomys pumilio. The sequence goes on from JANHMN010000005.1 coordinate 105,891,054, forward strand.
GCATTTATTTGCATACTTCCAGATTCTTTAATATAGGCACTGAGCACCATAAATTCCCTCATAGGACTGCTTTCAATGTGTTCTTAAAGCTTTATTATGCTGTTTTTATTTTGTTCTAGGAAAATTTTTATTTCTTCCTTTTGATTTCTTCTTTTTCTCACTTATCCTTCAATAATGAGTTGTTTAGTATCCATGAGTTTGTTTACTTATTAGAGATGTATTTGATGTCAGTTTTGTGTTTATTGCACTGTGGTCAAATCAGGTAAGAGACACTTCTATAGGCTGTTGAGTAAAATGTGTATCTTTGGTGTTAGGGTAGAATATTCTGTAGACATCTGTTAAGTCCATTTGATGCATGCTTTCATTTAATTCTGATGTTTCTGTGCTTATTATTTTTGTCAAGATAGGCTGTCTATTGGAGAAAATAGGGCATTAAAATGACTCACTTTTAAATATAGTAGTACAATTTTATGAAATAGACTACACCAGAGATTGGTGCATATATGGTTAGGAATGTAATGTCTTTTTGTTTAACGGTTCCCTTGATCAGATTGAAGTGTTTTTACCCCCTTTTGACTAGTTTTAGTTTGAAGCTCTTTTGTAAGTTATTAGGAGAGCAACAGCTGTTTGTTTTCAGGTTCCTGGTCATGTTTATTTGGAATGTTTTTTCCATGCATTCTTTCACTTTAAGGCAATACCAGTACTCCCAGTAACCAGCCCCTTAAAGTAAAGTCTTTCTCCTCTTGCACTGCTGCCTGAAGCCATCAATTGTGAAGAGCTACATTTCAGCACCCTTATCAGATTTTCAGAGTTCTCTTTGATGGTTTCCTGTTTAGTTACGTTGGTGGAGGGGGGCGAGTTGTCTCAACTGAATCCACAGTCATTGATACCACTACCAGGAGTTTGACATGTTCCAGTGAGTATATGGGGCAACAAAAATTGGACTCCCTCCTCCTCCTCCTCCTCCTCTTCCTTTTCCACCTCCTCTTCCTCCTCCTTTTCCTCCTCCTCCTCATCCTCCTTTTCCTTCTTCTTTAGGGAGTGTCACAATGATGGGGGCAGAGACTGGGAAGTGAGTGTGGTCCAGGTGTATGATGTGGATGGGAAATTCTCAAATCAATAAAAATATTGTTAGAAAAAAGAGATATGTTCACTTAAAATTCTCTCATTTATTAGTAATATTTTGCAGAATTATATGAGAATAATATTTTTACATTTCAGATTTCCCTCAGATTGCTGGGATATAATTTCAATTTGATCCATATGCAGAAGAACCAGGACATGAAGTCAGAGGAGACACTGAAAGTTCAAGAACAATACTTTCTGGGGGGGAAAGTCCGTCTTCTAGGCTTTAAGGAGTGCATTGCAAATGTGAGATTAGGTTCTTTTGAAATGTGTTAGGCAAATTCATTGTTTGATGCTAATATACATGCTCATACTCGCATGTATTTAAGTTTCTTTTGATGGTTTCTGATCCTCAGAAAATAATGTTTCCATTGTAAAAACAAAATAAAAATGGGCATACAACTAAACAATTTTCAAAATATGAAATGGCTGGAAAACATTTTTAAAGTGTTCAACATCCTTGGCTATCAATGAAATGTAAATGAGAAGTATTTTGTGATTTCACCTTATCCCAATCACAATGGTCAAGATGAAAACAACAAATAATAGCAGATATTGGTATGGATGTGGGGAAAGGGAATTACTTATTCACTGCTGACCCCATGGTTAGTTTCCCCAGTCCCAGAATGTATAATTGAGATAGATGTACTTAGAAGTTGGCAAGAGTTCTCATATTAGTTCCCTGACCTGTTGAATGAAGGCTATTATGGTTGGAAAGGCTAAATGAAAGCTTTCAGAGTTGCCTCTGCCAGGAAGAATAGTGGTGAATCAAAAACAGTATCAACCAAATTTAAGTGCCTTCTACCTCAGTGAAATTTTTTGGAGTCCAGTGGTGTGGGGCATGCAGAGATATTCCTTCTTAGGTCAAAGATAAGTTATTGTATCTTCCCCCTTCCAGCACCAAGGAAGAAGCACAGTTTTAAGTGGGTCTATTTGGATTCTGGTTAAGAGCACGTGTTTTGCTTGGGTGTGTTGCTCTGGCCCATACAGCAAGTGATCTGGAAAACTGCTAGCTTTGGGTGGGACCCAGAACAGGAGAAGGCTCTTCAACAGATCCAGGGTGCTATGCATGCTGCTCTGCTCTAACATTTGGGCCATATGAGCAGGCAGACATGATGGCACTTAAGACCCTCATTCTAGCTCCCTGGAAATCAGTTTTCTCTTGTTTGCCTTTGCAACAAGATGTAGAACTCTCAGCTCCTCCTGTACTATGCCTGCCTAGATGCTGCCATGTTCCTGCCTTGATGATAACTTAAGCTCTGAACCTGTAAGTCAGCCCCAATGAAATGTTGTCCTTATAAGAGTTGCCTTTGTCATGGTGTCTGTTCACAGCAGTAAAACCCTAACTAAGACATCTGCTAACAGTAAAGACCAACATTGAGCCCCAGATATGGCACCATTCCCTGGGATAATGAGTCAGTGACCTGGTGGTAGGTTGACTAAATTGGAGCACTTCTTCTGTGGAAAAGACAATATTTTGTACTTACTGGAGTAAATACTTATTGATTATGTATTTGTCTTTCCTGCACATAATGCTTTTGCCAAAATCTGTGAACTTGCATAATCTATACTCATATTTGAAGATTTAGAACTAAAAACCACATATGTTAGAGAGGGGGGGTGGGGAAAGAGAGAATATCCAATGGGTTTGGGAAAGGTAAAAGTGTAACTACCCTGATTGGGCCAGCTCACAGGATTCCCATTAGCTATTTTCAGGCACAGAACAGACATCATTTCTTTCTCCAAGGTATCTGAAAAACTATTTCTTTAGAGAATATTTTAGAGATAGGCTAGAGGAGATTAGTAAGAACTGCAATGGCTTGAATGAGAAATGCACTCCCATAGGCTCAGATTTTTGAACACCCAGTGCTGTTTGGGGGAGGTTATGGAACCTTTGGGAGGTACATTCTTGTTGGAGGAAGTATGTCACTGGAGCAAGTTTTGTGACTGATGGTCTCACCTCACATCCAGTTCACTCTCTTTAATGTGTGTTTGTGGTTAGAGATGTGTTTTCTCAGTTTTCTGCTCTGGCTACCTACTGCCATGTCTTCCCTGCCATTTTGGATTCCTCCTTTAGAGTTTCAAGCCAAAATAAACCCTTTCTTCTATAAGTTGCATGGGATCATGATATTTTATCACAGCAACAGAAAAATAACCAATACATGAAGTATTTTAGTGGTCTGGGCAAAGAGTGGTGGAATAGAGTAGTGTCCACAGATATGGAAAGATCTGAGAGACATCTGAAATCATAGAGTCCTAGAGTGTTGTGAATGGAGAATAATTCAGGACAAACCATTTGTTGTGGCATGAGTGGACAGTACAAATGACTGAGATGGAAGAGAATGCCAATGATAATAGTTTAGTGGAGAGGCTCATATGTTTATATTCATTCTGAGGTGTAATTCTTTGGCAGCAGACAGAATTGTAAATACTAAGGAACCTAAGTTAGAGTAGTTTAAACAAGCAGGCCTTACACACACACAGACACACACACACACACAGAGAGAGAGAGAGAGAGAGAGAGAGAGAGAGAGAGAGAGAGTTTTCTTCCCCACTTTTAAATAAATTTTATTCCTTCACAATATCATATATGTATATATGTATCATATTCCTCCCTAACCCTTTCCTCCAATCCTTCTCCCACCCTTATGTCCTACATATATATATTTTTGATAACAGAGTCTAATTGTTTCCTACTGGAATGCTAGCTGATCTTGTCCACTTGACCTAGTACAACGTGAAGTCGCAAGTCATTGCAGTTTTGACTTTCATTTCCGTACTAGTTAATCATATTGAACATATTTTCATGTCCTTGTAGACTAATTTTGGGCAAAACAAGTCTTCAGTTGTTCTTTGTTTTTGTCTTGTTTTGTTTATTTTTTATTGGTCCTTTGTGAATTTCACATCATAGTATAACCTTTTGTCCACACTTCTTTCCTTGCAAATGTTCATTGCAATGAGTCAATGGTCTGGCACAAGGGGTTTCAGCTACTCTATCAATACTGGAACCTCATTGGGACTCCTCTTGGATATCCTGTTCTTGCCCCATGTCATGGAGATCCTGTAGTTTTGGATCAGTAGGACCAGCCCCTCCACATACTCCGGTAGTTCATCCATGGGGTAGATGTTGGGATGGACCAATTCATAGTCCTGGATCATAGTTCTTAGAGATATCTGGTCAGTCTGTCGGCACTCCTGCACTCACATCCTTGGGGCTGGCTTACCAGTAACAACCTCTGCCTTCCTGGAACCAGGGCCAGCTCTATCCTGTTGTCCAAATGAGGTGCAGGACCCACTCTCCTAAGTGCTAAAGCCAGTGAGGGACTTGGCCAGTTATCCCATTTTCATGACCCTGGGGCCAGCTCTCCTGTCTGGCATAACTGGCAAGGGATGAGGGAGGGGAGGAGGGCATCACTCACCTGTGCCACTGTACCACAGACAAGAGACAGAGTTGGCTCTCCTGCCCTCATGTCCTTGGGTCCAGCTCACCTGTAACTCTACTTTCAGGGGCAGCTCTACTGTGCTGTCCAGGTGAGATACAGGGCCAACTTTCCCATGTGATGCAGCAGTTGAGGGGCAGGGACAGCTCTCCTCTCATAACCCCAAGGTCATCTCTCCGGCTTGCTACCTTGTGCTCCAGCCAGTCAGCTGTTCTGTGCTGCCTAGGTGAGGTACAGGGCCTGCTAGGACTTCTGTGTAGCCCTGGTTGTCCTGGAACTCACTCTGTAGACCAGCCTGGCTTTGAACTCTGCCCGCTTCTGCCTCCCAAATGCCCCACTCATTTGTTCATCTTTTAATTGAAAATTTTGTCAAATCATAAAAGGCCTTCATATATCCTGTATTATGTCATATATATATATCTTGAAAATTATTTTAAGTTGTATTTTTCAGTTTTTCATAACATTTTGATGCACAGTTATTTAGACATAGTCCCATTTATTTTGTCAGTGCTATTGACTTTTATGCCGCATATGAAAATCCATTGCCAAATCCAGAGTAAAAAGGCAATTTACTCAGATGTTTTCATATAAGACTAATATTTTAGGTCATATATTGAATTACATATTAGTTTTAGGGTTTTTTGTTGTTGTTGTTCTGGTTTTTGAAACAGGGTTTCTCTATGTAGCCCTGGCTGTCCTGGAACAGATTCTGTAGACCAGGCTGGCCTCAAACTCAGAGAGGTCCACCTGCCTCTGCCTCCTGAGTGTTGGGATTAAAGGTGTATGCCACTACCACCTGGTTTTTATTTTAGTTAACTTTTGTTTACAGTATGAGGTAGATGTCTGTGTTGGCTAGTTTTATGTTAACTTGACACATTTGGGAAGAAAGAACTTCAGTTGCGAAAATGTCCCCACTAGATTGGCTTGTGGTGTTTTCTTTATTGACAATTAATGTGGATCAGTGTGGGGAGTGCCACTCCTAGGCTAATGAATCCATGGGAGCAAGACAGCACTCCTTCATGAACTCTGCTTCAGTTTCTGTCTTTAGGTTCCTGCTCCAACTTTCCTTAATGATAGAGGGTGACTTTATGGTTGTAAGCTGAAACAAACCCTTTCATCCGCAAGTTGTTATGGTCATGGTATTTTATCACAACAGAAGCCCCTAAGGGTCCAACTTTGTTCTTTTCTAAACATTTATCTAGTTATTAAAGTACTTGATGAGAATGTCAATGTTCAATTCTTTTTCTCAGCAACTTCTGTAACAATCAATTAAAACATAGTTCATATTCTCTAGATCAGTCTATATATTTTTATGCCTGCACAACACCAAATTTACTATAGGATTTGTTTTGTTTTTGAGACAGGGATTCACTTTGTCTCCCATCCTGACCTGCAAGTGACTAGGTAGCCCAGGCTCACACTGAAATTATGATCATTCTGCCTTCATCTTCCAAGTATTGGAATTACATGAGTAATCCACCACACCTAGTTTGCCATTATTGTAACTTTAAAGCATGTCTTAAAATAGGAAAGTGTGAGTCATTTACTTGCTCTTTTCAACATTAATTTGGCTGGGTTTTTTTTTTTTTTTTTGTTATTTCATGAGTTTTACAATGGACTATCTATTTCCATAGAAAATGCCATTGGGATACTTCAGCTACCTCCAAAAGTGTCAGTGAATGCAGGACTACATACAAAGATCAAGTGAAAGTATGCTTCAGAAATACTTAGATCTCCAGATCCTCTCTATACTCTGAAATATGTTATTTGCATATTTATTTTCTATTCTCTAGAAGAATGATTCCTTCAAGAGAAAAACCAGATCATCTCTGGAATGGAGGACACAAAGCATAAATGAAGCTATGAATCTCAGTACAAAATTTAAATGAACACATTTGAACATTTGAATAGATTATCAGGCATATGGGAAAAATCTCTAATATGAGGAACAGGAAAAAAACCTCAGGAAACTATGCATTAAGAAATAATCTTTTGAGAAAACTAACCTGGGGTGTAGGTGAAGCTTAGTGATAGTGCGCCTGCGTAGTGTTTGTGAGTGCCTGAGTTCAATCCTCAGCACACCCATATTCACAAAAAGCTACTAACATTTACTTTAAAAGGGGGCTAGAGAGATGGCCGGCAGTTAAGAATGCTTAGTGCTTTTGGAGAAAATGCTAAGTTTAGTTCCTAGCACCCACGTTGTGGCTCACAACTATTGTAAAAATCCAGTCTTCTGTCCTCCACAGGCACTAGGCATGCACACAGTAACATACATGTATGTAGATACACATACAAATACACATACACAAAATAAAAATAAATCCTTCTAAAAGGAGAAACAAGAAAATGGTATTTTAAAAAAGAAATGTGCACTTAGCACTTTATTACTAGATATGAAAAACTTACTAGAAGTGTTAGATATGTTTGAAATCATCCAGAAAGTGGGTATCAGAGGACAACTTATGGGAATCAGTTTACTCTTTCTTATCACATGGGTTCTGGAAATGAGGTCATCAGGCTTGGTGTCAAGTATGTTAAATTGAGCCATTTGGTTGGCCCATTTCAGAATATAAGTGAAATAACTGGACAATATGCAGACTGAGATTTTGAGAGTACTAAGCCCTAAATTATCACACCCCTCTCCTCAAAGTACAAGGATCTGTGTGCAAGAGAGGGTAGAATGATTCTAAGAGCCAGAGTTGGTGTGATTTTCAGATACAATGGGGTTGATGCACATATGAACGTTAAGAGACCATGGCAGCATGTATAAGACCTGTATAAATTTAAACCAGGCAACATCCCACATGGAAAAAGTGGGCACAAAATCCTGCCCTCCCCCAAACAGAAAGTGATTTGTAATTGATCAAATTGCAAATCTGAAAGAGAAGGAAGCCAATGGAGTGACATGGTATAGCAAACACACTCCAGTGCAGGCTTCACACTCAAAAATAACTGCCCAAAATGAGCTCCATGTTCATGTGTACTTTTGTTTTTGGCAGAGAAAAAACATTATGTTGGGTAGGTGGGAGAGATTGGGGGAGGGCAAAGAGTATGATCAAAATGAAAAATTAAAAAACAAAAGAAACTTGTTATAAATATTAGATATTTGAATCTTCCAGAAAGTGGAAGTTAGGGCAGTGACAGCTTACTATTTCTACCATGTGGGTTCTGGCAATCAAACATAGGTCAATGTTTCTCCTATAGATATTACAATTACTCCAGCACAACCTTTAAAAAAGTGTTCTTTCTGCATTCCTTTTTTTTTTTTTCCAAGACGGTTTCTCTGTATAGCCTTGGCTGTCCTGGAACTCACTCTGTAGACCAGGCTGGCCTCGAACTCAGAATCCACCCACCTCTGCCTCCCAAATGCTGGGATTAAAGGAATGTGCCACTACTGCCCGGCTTCTGCATTCCTTTTATACGTTTGTCTTTTCCCTTTAAAACTAGTCTTGATCACTGAGGCAGCAGGTATTCCTTGCCTTGTGGCTGCATGCATCAACTCCAATCTCTTGACTCCATTTTTACATGGCTTTTTAAAAATCAACTTATTTACTTTATACCCCCATCACAGCTTCCCCTCCTTCTCACCTCCCCTCCTCCATTTCCTCAGAAAAGGGGAGGCCTCCAATGGGTATCAAGCAGCCTTAGCATGTCAAGTTGCAATAAGACTAGGCTCATTTTCTCCTACTGTAGCTAGGCAAGGCAGCCCAGTTAGGGGAATCCAAAGGCAGGCAATGTAGCCAGAGACAGCCCCTACTTCCACTTTAGGAGTCCCACTTGAAGTCCCAGTTGCACAAATGTTAGATATGTGCAGAGAGCCTATGCCTGTCCCTGCATGCTCTCTGGTTAGCAGTTCAGTCTCTATGAGCCCCTATGGCTCCAGGTTAGTTGATTCTGTAGATTTTCTTGTGGTGTCCTTGACCCCTCTGGCTCCTTCAACATGGATATGTCTTTTTGTGTCCGTTTTCTATTTAAAAAGCAATTTCATTAGATTTAGGGGTCATTTAGATGATCTAGGATGACTTCCTCTTCTGATCTTTTGCTTAGCTACATTTGCAAAGGATATTTTACTAAATAAAATGAATGCAATATGTTTCAGGGATTTAAACATAGACAATCTTCTTGAAGATCAACATTCAATGCATTATAACTATTACAGTTCCATGAAGTCATTAGAATAATTTTGAGAAGATCTATCAAAATATGCTGGAAATTTTTATTAGAATCACATTTATGCTTATCTATCAACTTGGAGAAATTGATCTTATCTTTTAAACAATGAACACATTTGTTTAGATCTTTAAAATCTTTCATCAATGTTTTTTCATGTAAGCATTACATTTTGGGATTTTAGGGTTTTATTTTTGGTGTGTGTGTGTCCAACTTACACAGTTTCTGTACTTTTTTTTTGTTGTTTTCTTTGTTTTTTCGAGATAGGGTTTCTCTGTGTAGTCCTGGCTGTCCTGGAACTCACTCTGTAGACCAGGCTGGCCTTGAACTCAGAAATGCCCCTGCCTCTGCCTCCCAAGTGCTGGGATTAAAGGCTTGTGCCACCACCGCCCGGCAGTTTATGTACTTCTTAAATTTCATTATTTCAAAGTATAGAATTCTAGTTAAGAGAACTAGTTCTTTTGTACATGATCTTGTATACTGCAGCCTTCCTAAAATCATCTATCAAATCCAGAAAATTTTATAGAATATTACAACCACCATTATATCTGCAAATAGAAACTCTCTCTTCCTTTCTTATGTGGTTGCCTTTTACTTTATTGGATATTTTATTTATTTACATTTCAAATGTTATCCCCTTTCCCAGTTTCCCCTCTGGAGACCCCCTATCCCATCCTCCCTCCCCCTGCTTCTATAAAGGTGCTCACCTACCTGCCCACCCACTCCCACCTTACCACCCTGGCATTCCCCTACATTGGAGTATCAAGCCTCCACAGGACCAAGGGCCTCTGCTCCCATTGATGCTCAACAAGGCCATCTTCTGCTACCTATGAGGCTGGAGCCATGAGTCCCTCCATGTGTATTCTTTGGTTGGTGGTTTAATCCCTGGGAACTCTGGGGTTCTGGTTGGTTGATATTGTTGTTCTTCCAATGGGGCTGCAAACCCCTTCAGCTCCTTCAGTTCTTTTCCCAACTCATCCATTGGTGTCCTTGTGTTCAATCCAATGGTTGGCTGTGAGCATCTTTATTTTTGTCAGGCTCTGAAAGAACCTCCCAGAAGACAGCTATATCAGGTGACTTTTACTTACTACACTTCACTAATTGGTCTGGCTAGGGCTTCTATAGTAAAAAGTGATGGGAACCATTCTTATCTCTAATCTTAGGAATATTTAAATGTTATACTTTTTGTAGATCCTTACCAAGTTTAGGAAGTTGTCATGGACTAAAAGTGTATGTACTCCTACTCCCAAATTCATTTTGGTAAAGCCCCAATATTGTGATGAATTTAAAAGGTGAGATCTTCAGAAGAAATCAATTTTAGATGACGTTATGAAGGTGGGACCATCCAGACAGGATCTGTACTGCTATAAGAAATCTCACATATGTTCTATCTTCACCCCCACTGATTAAACCATCATGTGAAGACACAACAAAAAAGTAGTCTGAAAGCTAGAAAATTGATATTCTGCTGCAATAGAACACAGAACTGAAACGCAGAGGTGCTTGGTTTGATGAGACAGTTTTCATTAACTTGTCAGATCCTTCTTGTAGGCATGTGTGCAACTGATTTAAAATAATACAGGTGTATGAGCATTTGTCAGATTCCTGTCAGCATGCATGCCAACAATTCTTTAAAATGTATGTCTGTCCATTCATGGAAGCTGGGAGAGACCCTCAAGATGACTGAAGAGTTGAAGTTATAGGTGGTTGTGAGCCACCAGATGGGTGCTGGGAACCAAATCTAGGACTTGTGCAAAAGCAGTAAGCACTCTTAATCCCTGAACCATTTCTCCAGTACCATGCAATGGATTCTTTAAGATTAAATGACTGCAAAGTATTCAATCATGAAGTAACTTCACTCATACACCCCCTTTAATACACATTATTTTCTAACTCCTGCCTACTTCAAACCCACCCAACCTCATGTCATCTTTATTAAAAACAGACTGTGACAGTGTGTGCAAGTTCTGCGCAAACTCAATCCAGACAACATCCCAACTTGAAGAGATATTCTCACAAATATCCACTCCTGGTCAAGAAGCTTTTGCAAGTGATAGCTGCTGCAAGAGGGAAAATCAGTTTTCTTCAATGGAATGAACTGAGTATCATCAACCACGTTGCAGGGCTGGTCCTATGCTTAGGACTAGTTGTTACTGCAGCTAATTCTTGAGTAACTGTACTGTTTCCTCATGGTGTGTATGGTATCAGTTTTGTTTCTCCTCTTGTTCCAGTATACAGTTACATCACAGTATTCATTATCCTTGCCCATGGAAATTGAGAAACATTTTTGTATCATATAGCTCATATTACTTTTCTATGTTGCTTGAATGTGTATCTGTGTACCACATGCATGCCTGGTGTGCAGGAAGATCAGAAGAGGACATTAAATTCTCTGAAACTGAAGTTAAGGATGGTTGTGAGATGCTGTGTGGATACTGGAAACTGAATTTGGGTCCTCAGAAATAACAAGTGCTCTTAACCACTGAGCTATCTCTCCAGCCCCATATACTACTTTATATTTGAATATGCATGGATATAGAAGTGTGGTAGTTTTTCATTATTGCATAGAATTAAGAAATGGTAAAGCGACAAAGTAATAGTTTGTGATTGTTTTCTGTAATTAAGATAATTTATTTATGTGACTCTATTACAGTGATTGACTGAACATATTTTAGAATATCAACAAAAAGAAACAACGGTCCTCACCAGAACCAATCATGCTGGAATTCTTCTGTCTTCCCAGCCTTTGGAACCTTGAAAACTGCTTAAGCTGCTTGGTCTGTGGTACTTTGTTTTAGAAGCCCAAGTGAAGGTAGATATTCTCCTAGTTAAGCAGTTCTCTTTATTATGAATGTATGTCAAATTTTGTTGAATGTTCTTTTCTGCATTGATTTATAAAACAAAGGTAATGTGGTTTTTCATTTTTCTTACTTATATGGTGGATTAGAATGATTTTGAATAAAAACAACAACCATGCAGCTTAAAGATACTCCACTTATTGGTGAATTCTATTAGCTAGTATATGTGTGTGTATATATCTCCATATTGATTTTTTTTACTATCTGTTTAAGGTAACTGCAATATTAGCTGAACAGAATTTATTGAGAAAAACACCACCTACTCTTCTATTTTCTGAAAGAACTAGTGTAGAAATGTTAATTTTTGAAAGATTTTGTTATAATTATCTAGTAAAACAATCTAAGCTTGAAGATTTTGGGATAGAACTTTAAGTTAAATTTCCTTAATACTTATAAGCCATTCCATCTTCCAATGGTGTCATTAATGGGACAATCTGGTCTTTTAAACAAATGCTAAAAATACTTACCTTCTATTATCCAAAGTTTTAAATTAAGTATTATGTCCTAAAACTAATTATGATATGTTCCTTATCAAACTACACATTCACAGAGAATCCACTTATTCCTACCACCCTAGGAAAGTTTATAGCTACAGTTACATCAAACTGCTTAAACTTCTTTCAGCACACACTTCCCCCTAAGATACTCTACCAAATTACTTAGTCATTGAGAAAGAGTTACACGTCAACCCAGTTCTGGAAAGAGAATGAGTTACACGTCAACCCAGTTCTGGAAAGAGAATAGACTGAAATTAGGGAAATTGCTACCTTCCATTTTTAGACAGAAGCCTCTGATCTGATGGTATCTCTTGCTTGTACTAGGGAGTAAGTTGATCAAAACTCATTTCTATTCTGACTTGTAGCTAGTAGAGTGTTTTACTCTTTTAGAGATTGTGGGAGTCAGTAACAAAAATAAAGTAACCTGCTATTCCTGCAAAGGTTCTAAAATCCTTCCAAAATCTTGTTTAATATCAGAAGATGCTGTTCCTTATGTGCCAGACATGAATTTTCTCAATCTAAACTCTGTTGGTAGTAACAAACTGATTGTTAGAAGCAGTCATTTAGTCAGTAGGTGTTTTAAATCTAAAGAACGTCCTTCTAGACCTATAGATTTAAAACCCTGAAGAGGAAAAAAATCTTAAATTGGGTTAAAGTTTTTATTATTTATTGTTTTGAGACAAGAACTCTCTATGTAGTTCTGTTTGGCATGGAGCTAGTTATGCAGAGATCTGCCTACTTCTGCCTTCCAAGTGTTGGGATTAAAAGTGTGTACCATACTCAGCTCAAAACACAGATAGTAAGAAACCTGCCCCTGGTCACAGAACTTAGTCAGGTTGTTGTTGATTTGGAAGCAAGGTTGTTGTTGTTCTTCTTCTTTTTTTAAAGAGCGTTTCTCTTTGTAGGCCTGGTTGTCCTGGAACTCAACTATGTAGCCTAGGATGGCCTGGAACTCACAGAGATCCGCCTGTCTCTGCCTTCCAATACTGTGATTAAAGATGTGAGCCACCAAAGCCCAGGGGAAGCAAGGCTCTCAATATTGCCTCAGGATCCAACTCTCTGTGTTATACTTTGGACACACAACAGAAAATCAATACACCTATTATTGGATTTGAGATGTGAAAAGATTTCTAACACAATGAAAGAGGAAGGATTATGAGTTTTGGAATCAGGCAGATCCTGCTGTGGAAGACCATTGGCTGATTTTAGTCTCCTTAACTGAAAACTGGGGCTAATTTGTCACAGGGTTAGGAAAATTAAATGAGATATACTAGGTAAACTCTAACTTAGCACCTAATACCACGAAACACTTAACAAATGGCTGTAAGAGTTTGTTAAGAATACAGATTCTAGAACTAGGCTGGTCCTGGCACTTACCTGTAACTGTACGCTGAAATAAACGTATTCCTCAAGCTGTTTTCAGGCAAGGTCTTAATCACAGCAACAGAAAAGCAAACTAGGACAGAAATAGGTAGCACGAGTGGGTTGGAGCTGGCCTGAACCTCTGAGACATGCTAGGTATGCTGTGGATGAGGCAGGAAAAGGAAGCTGCACAAGCCCTTTGGAAACCAGAAGATGGTGACTGAATCATAGATGTGGAACACTGGACTACAAAATTTGAGTTATATTACTGGATGTTGGTTTTGCTTTTATTTTATTGTGACTATCCGAGTTTTTCCATCTTGGAATTAAAAAAAATTACTGTGATTTGGATTATACATGGTCCCATAGTTGAGAGACTATTTTAAACAATTTAGACTTCTAAAGTGTTGAAAATGTAAATACTATGGGATTTTTAACATCAATTTATTTTATATTATGATAAACATGAGACCTTGGGAATAAACAAAAAGGGATAGTTATAGTTTATTAATGATATACTTGTGTGTCAACCTGACAAAGGGTCAATTATGCTGGTAGGTTTTCCATCAACTTGACACAAGCCAGGGTTATCTAGGAAGAAGGAACTCTAACTGAGAAACATTTCTCCATCAGACTGGCCAGTAGGTAAGTATATAGTACATTTTCTTGATTAATAATTGACTATCCTTGGGCAGGTGGTCCTGGATTGTATAAGAAAGCAGGCTGAGCAAGCCATCAGGAACAAGCTAGTAAGCAGCACTCCTCCATGGCCTCTCCTTCAGATATGACCTCAAGGTTTCTGCCTTGGCTTTCTCTAATAATGGATTATGATCAGACATTTAGTTAAATAAACCCTTTCCTTCTTCCCAAGTTCCTTTGGTAATGGCTTCTAACAACAAAAGGAATAAGTCAATATACATGAGAAACACTAAGAGTAGTGCCTGTTAGCTCTCATGATTATGTTCCTTCCACTGCACTAAAGCACAGTCATCAATCAAGCTTATACATATCTCAAGCACTGGGGGAGATATCAGAGAAAACATTCCCAGCCACAGAAATAGAGCACAGCTGCAGCCAGTGCAAAATAGAATGGGGGTTGTTGTAGATTCATAACTGGTATAGGTATTCAACATGCTGGGAGTAAGATTATTGAAAAATGAGTCCTATGGAACACCTAGACATCTAAGGTATATAAAGGGACATCTAGAAGGTGAAAGGAATAATATGGAAGAGGAAAGGAAGGAATATGACTGGAGGAAGGAGTGGACAGTTGTGGAATGGTTTCTACCATATAAGACAAAACTGTGTCAGTTGAATTCTAAGCAGCTGGTTTTGAAGCAGAAGCCTTGCACAGGACTAGGTCTGTCAGTATTCTGTCATGGAGAGGGGAGGGGACCACAAGGTCTCACTGCTCACTAAGGATACAAATGCAGCTGATGGCTGCTGGGGGAGAAAGATATTTTCTTCAGTGGTAAGGTACCAGTGGTATCCACTGGTGAGGTACTCATGTTCCAGTAAATAACCTCTCTTCCATGCTTCTGTAAGCAGCCCTAATTAAACTCAGTGGCTAAGAAAGAAAGAAAAGACAATAATGGAAGAGGGACTGATTGGGAAGGAGATTAGTAGGAGTGGGAAAGGGGCAGTAAAGAGTTAAATTATATACATGTGTGAGAATATCATAATGAAATGAAACACATTATCATGTATACTCAGTATTATGCTCATAAGAAGTGCTCATGAAAATGATTGAAAGCTTTCTCACTGAACTTCTCAGGACCACTGAATCGTTGTACCTTTTATTTTCTGCTTATTTTACTTTTAGTTAAGTATTTTATGTGTTTAAACTGTGCCCTTGAAGACAGGATCCTGCCAAATTCATATTTCAAATATAATGTTGGGAAATAACCATGGAAATGACCACTTATAAACTGCTGAATGATAGTAAAAAGGAAAGTAATTTTCTGAACTCTGCACCTTAGCAGCAGCAGCAGCAACACCGCCCCCAACCCCCAATCCCCACTACCCCCCATGACCACCCCCTACCCCACCACCAATAATAATGTCAAGCAACAAAATTGCCAAGATAAATCACTTTTTATCTCTACAGGAAAGGGAGATCTAAAAAATATATAAATTACATTAGTAACACAACATAAGAAAAAACAAGGGGAACAAACAACAGAGAAATCTGGATGAGGCTACTCTAACCTATTTATAAAAAGGCCCTGCATCAGAAATCACAATCCTACCCACTTCTAAAAATATATTTAGACATGTACAGAAGCGGTGGGTTTGTTTTTAAATTGTTTGCTTTTTTGTAAAAATATATTAAAGGTGAATAGAAATCCTTTCTGCCCTCTTATCCTACCCCAGCTCTCTGCTGGGGACTGCAGATCAGAGGTAACTATCTCACCATGTTCTAAACCTTGGTTATTCCCAACTCCTCTCCACCTCACTTCACTTAGAACCTGAAACATAAAAACAAAACAAACAAAACAACAACAACAGCAACAACAGCAACAACAGCAACAACAGCAATAACAGCAATAACAGCAATAACAGCAACAACACCAACACACTAGCTTCTTTGGAAAAGCATAACTTTGAGGGTAAACTTGCTTTTCATTGGAAACAACACAAAATAACAGGAGACTCTGAGAACCCAACTAAACTAAACAAACCCCATTAGAGGCTGGGTTTCAGCTCCACAGAACCTTCTAACAAAGAAACAGAGGGAAAAGAGGCCTGGAATGGGTGGGGCGAGGGTGCTAGCAATTAGCTGCCTTTGAAAGATCAAGAGGAAGTTTTAATGGGTAAAAGGGCTAGGGACCTGTTTTTGGTGACAACAGTCAGCCTTTAGTCAGGAAGTTGCCCATACAGGGTTAGAAGCTTTTCCTGCTTTCCCCTTACTTCCCCACTGCTGCCTTGAAATCTCCAAGATAAGCAAAGCTGAGTAGAAAGGAGGGGAGTAGGGACCTCACGTGCTAAAGGGGAGGTAGCCAGGCCTTTTGCCTTTGGTGTGACTAAAGGAGGACTGCTTGGCCCCTGGGGGTCCCCAAGGTAGAAAAAGCAAATATGCTAAAAGTACCCCCATTCCAACAAGGATGGAGGGGCTAGATCTATAGAAAAAAGAAAGATAAGCTACAAACATAAAAAATAACACAGAGGCCTCACAAATTCCCTGTGGTCTGCATCATAGCTGTTAAATTACCCAGAAGCACTAGGCAAACTGGGATGAGGACTAGTGGAAGGTAGAGGACACTCCCACTTGGGCAGTGCCAAAATGGGTTGTTCAGAAGGGGCAGTCTCCATCAAGTCCAGATTGCCAGTAAGGCAAGACAAGAGGGAGGTGGGAGATACTGTCTGGAAAACAGTGACAATTACAAAGGAAAGGAGAGAAAAGTGGGTCAGAATATCTGCTACTTCACAGATGGGCATCATTTCTAATGTCAGACTTGAATAGCCTATCTGCTCTATGCTTGAATGTTGGCCTGTGGTCTGGAAGTGGAAAGTCCCAGGGGTGAAGATCTTAGTCCTGAAATCTTTAGACTAAGCTCAGACAGGGAAAGAAACATGGAAGTTCCTGATAATGACCCTGCAGGTCATTATCCACTTCAGAAGGTCCAGGCTGTGCTTTTGTGGTACAGATGGGGTGGCAGGAGCCAGAATGATCAATGTGGCAGGTACCTCAAATTTCTAGGTGGTGAGTTTGTGCCTGCTGGAACCCAGTGATAGCTATGGGGATAATGTTCTATAGGGCCTCAAAAATACAGGCAAATTCCTAAAGATCATCACAGGGACTTCATGTGCAGTCAGACAAAAGTAGTTTCCTCTGGTGGGATAGGCAACAATCATGGTCAAAGGCTTGGGTATCTGTCCTTTTTCTCACCTTGAAAAGTAAAAGGAATCTCCTTCCCCCGAAAAGACAGATAAAGTTAGCTTTTCTAGGCCAGCTCTGGAGATGGCCCATAATAGGGTCATACAGACCCTCTTCATTTTTGTCATGAAAAGAGGTAAAAGGAGATAAAGACCACAACCTTCTATCAAGAACAAGACTGAAGGTAGGGTATATCCATTGGTTGTGAGGAAGGGGTAGGAATGGGTGGAGGTGGGCAGTCTTAGAGACAGAGCTGGAGGTGAATAAAATATTGAGTACTGGGCCTCTCTCTCCATGGTGGAGGAAACTGATGGGTCCAGACTCCCTTTATGCTGCTTCTCATCATTCCTTCCATATGGAGGAGGGGCGGAAAAGAATAAAGACAAAGTGTAAGCGAAATACGAAATACGTGGGTGGAGCAGGAAAAGGTTCTTGTCGGTTGGAAACCTCTCCCATCTACCTGCTACTTATGGGTATGGAAAAAGAAGGTAGGATACTCATAGGGGAAGTGGGAAGAGAGTTGGGGATAGTCCATGCCTTTGGTCAGTCCCAAGAAAGCAGGACAATGCACCTTGTCCGGGGCTCATAGGATCCAGGAGTGCCCCGAGTTGACAACGAAGAAGGCAATGGGGGTGAAGGGATGAAGGAGTAGGACATGATGGGACTCATCTCACAGAAGTAACTTGCCATTTCTGTGGATTTTCAGGATGCGGCCGAGTCTCTGCTTTGCTGTGGCCAGGCCCTTTTTAGGACGCTTTCCTGTAAGGAAAAGTCAAAGTAAGCAGAGGCTTTATGAGCAACGTTTGCACCAACTGCTATTGTGCCACACCTCCATGCTTTGTTTTTCTCTCTCAACAGAGCTCTTCATCCTTACACCATCTCAGGCAAGGAACCTTCCTTAGCCACTTCTATTCAATGTCACATGCTTGGCTACTCCTCTGATTGCTGCAACAGTCATAGTCACTATAGTTTTAGTTTTCTGGCTGTTTCCAATCACTTACTTTGGGTTCAATCACTTTCCTTAGAAAATTTTTAAGGAGGTCAATAATGCTTCTATGTCATTTGTGTTATCCTGATCACCAGTGTTAGTTCTGTGTCCCTGAGGATGCCATGTTCAGGGCCTTCTTTCATTAAAAACCCCCGTTCTAGTCGATCCTAAACATCACACCAAGCTCAGTATCCTTGAAGTACATGCATCTACAGATTGGATTCTGGCCAATGGGAGGAAAAGGAGGGCTTGAATTCCCTCTCTCATGTATCTTTCTGTTTCCCCAGATCAAATCATTTCTTCACATCCTGCATTATTACAACTATTCTTTCCATTTATCATCTCTCCATTACTCTGACCAGATGTCACACAGTTGTGTTTCCTCAGTCCTTTCTGAATGGATGTATAAACTACTTTTAGTCCATTCTCCACTACGACCACCAGAAGAATCTTTCAAATCTAGTATTACTTCTATTTAAATTCAGTTAATTGCCTCTTCATGGTCTATTGAGCTGTATCCAAGCATCTAAAGTTTGGCTTTCTGGTATTCTGATCTATTAGACCACTTAAGATTTAAACCAGGGAGCTTTTAAGAGCTCTCATTTTAATCTTCATTTGGGTCATGTACCTTGTCCTGCCTGACTGCCCTGGGAACCAACTGAAGGGCGCCGCTGGGTGAGGAAGACTCCAGGGGCCATGGGTGTGGTACTGCGATTTGCCTGAGCCATGCCAAAGGCATTGGGACGAGCAGTATACTCATGGTCAGCAAGACTTCCTGACAGAGCCTCTTGTTTAGGCTCAGGAGGTGGCTGGGGTGAGGAGGAGGTGACAGGCTGGGGTGCAGTAGCCAGTGTTGGTGCAGGCATTGTCATCATGGCATTGGAATCTTGAGGGCGAGGCTGTTCTACCTCCTTCAGCAAAGGCTTCTTCTTGATATATTTCTTCTTTTGGGCCTTTTGCAGCTCCTGAAAGATAAGCCAAGTTGGCAGAGAGATGAAAGAGTGGAAAAAAAGAAAAAAAAGAAAAAAAACAGTGGTCAATATGTTTTTGCATCCTGCCCCTTTCCCCTACTCTTTCTAAGTCCACCTTGTATGGATACACAATACAGGCCTTCCAACATGTACAGTGATTTCTTTGATATCATTCATCCTTAGCTCCTCACTATCACTTAATAGTAAAATGTCAAGAGAACTGTAAATAATTTTGAAGATGGGTTTTGGCAAACTATGGACATTTCTAATAACTAAATTTACAGCAGCAGCTTAGGCACATTATTTACTATATTCTTATAAAAGTCCTAAGTGTGTGTTGGGGGGAACTGCTTCATTTTACAAATAACAAAACAGAAGTGCAAGGATAATAAGTAATTTAAACACAAATCCTCATGGAAAAGTAGTCAGACATAGTATCTAACCATCTTATAAATCTTCTCAAAATGAACTAAAAGTAAAGTGTTAGCTTTGGAATAAAGTAAATGTGAGTTCAAACCCAGGCTTCTATTTCCTAAATTAGATGACTTTAAAGTTACTAACCTTTCTGAATTTCAGCTGCCTTGTCTGCAAGTAGGTAAAGTAATACCTGCTTTTCAGAATTGTTAGAAAGCTTAAATGACAAAAAAGGTTTTCCACGTGAAAGGAACTCAGCAAAGTAGTTCATTATTATTCTCTATTTCTTATAACAGTTATTTTTTCATTTTGATGATCTTTTTCTTTGAACAGAAGACTTGATAATCCTTTAAGTCATCGAATCTAATATCTCACTTTGTGTAGAAAAAACAAATAAGTATTTTGTATCTTATCCACTTACTGCTGTATGGCTCTACTATCTACTGTGTAGTAGGTACCTGGACAACGGGCATGTGGAGCTGAGCAAGGTGGTACTGACAGCATGGCCATGAGTTTACTTTCTAAAATGTTACACACACTGGCCACACACATCAACACCATGACTATATTCTTCAGCCTTCTCTTGGCAACAAAAGGCTAGACTCACTTTCAGAAGACTTGTTAGGCTATGGCTACCAGAGAAATTTCCGAGGAATGAGAATTATTAGTAATACATGCAAGCACTGCTCCTTAATTATTCATTTAATAATTTTATGAATGAGAATTAAGAATTATACTTCCATTCTAAGGATAAAGAAACATAATCTTTACCTGTTATTTTCCTTTTTTTTTTTTTTTTTTTTACAAAAAATGAGCATTGATATTGTGCCTACATGTATGTGTATGTGAGGGTGCCAAATCCCTTAGAACTGGAGTTACAGACAGTTGCGAGCCACCATGTAGTTGCTGGGAATTGAACTCAGGTCCTCTGGAAGAACAGCCAGTGCTCTTAACTGCTGAGTCATCTCTCTAGCCGTAAGTTATTTTCCTAAGGTTAGATATGTAATGAGGTTTTTAAGCTGAGATGTAGACTCTGGTTTCAGAATCTGCTCTATTCAGCCATACCCTTAGCAGGAATCTTTTCTCACCAATATAAGAATGAATTTTGGCTAGGCAGTAGTGGTGCATGCCCCTTAGTCACAGCACTTGGAGACAGAAGCAGGTAGAACTCTGAGTTCAAGGCCAGCCTGATCTACAGAGAGAGTTCCAGGACAACCAGGCCTACACAGAGAAATCCTGTCTTGGAAAACAAAAACAAGACAAGTTTTCAAATTCTTCATTGAAAAAGCTGCTATGAAGCTCCCAACCAAATTCAAACTTTCATGTTATTGTACTTTGTGGCTACCTAGACAACCCATAATGATAAAGAATGAAGGTCATTAAGCCTTACTTTAAATCAAATGTAATTCTTAGGAGGACACACACATACACACACACACCCTTCATTTAATCTTCAAGATCATAAAATAATTGAGAAAAAGAGAAATTATGTAAGGCCAGTTGCAGCTGTTGTTCCAGAATGTTATTTTTATATATTTGTTTGATGTGTGTGTGTGTGTGTGTGTGTATGCGTGTCTATGTGTATATACATGCCATGACAAGTGTTGAGGTCCGATGACAAATTTCAGGAGTAGGTTCTCTTTTTCTATCCTGTAGGTCCTGGAATCAAATTTCGGCCATAATGTTTGGTGGTCTAAGCGGATATATCTTTCAGGCTCTGGAATCTACTTTTTTGTTTTGTTTTTTGAGACAGGGTTTCTCTGTGTAGTCCTGGCTGTCCTAGAATTCACTCTGTAGACCAGGCTGGCATCAAACCCAGAGATCTGCCTGCCTCTGCCTCTCTGCCTCTGCCTCTCTGCCTCTGCCTCTCTGCCTCTGCCTCTCTGCCTCTGCCTCTCTCTCTCTCTGCCTCTCTCTCTCTGCCTCTCTCTCTCTCTGCCTCTCTCTCTCTCTGCC
>JANHMN010000005.1:105912721-105939956 GCA_030674055.1 Rhabdomys pumilio
GCCTCTGCCTCTGCCTCTGCCTCTGCCTCTGCCTCTGCCTCTGCCTCCTGGGATTAAAGGGGTACGCCTCCAGCAACTGACAAGAATCCACTCCATAACTTTACTTATATTCATCTTCTTATATGAAGTTTCCAATCCAGAAAAATCTCATTTTTCATTCATTCATTTATTTATTCCAACACTGATTTGTCATGTGTCTATTAAAATGAGGATACCAAGTTAAAATAAGTACATCCAGAGAGTGTAAAATATCCTTATGATCATAAGTACCATGTGATAATGCTACAGAAAAGTACAGATGAAGATCAAAGAAATAAGGTGGTAGTAGGTGATATGAGTGGGCAAAAGGAAAGGCTTCATGCAAATAAAGGCATGAGGCAATTTGCTACATGGGGTACATCATGGACACTGTAGTGGGTATGGCTGGCATAAATGATAGATAGACATTGGAGGGTAGTCAGGAAATTAGAAAGAAGTCCTTGTAGACCAAACAAAGAGGACTTTATGAGCTCTAGCAAGGAGTAACATTTTCCTGGAATCCTTCCTCGTTCCCACACCTCTCCCAACTTTAAAGCCTCTTCTTAAAAGTATTTCTATCAACCCAAATAGTACTTACTCCCTAGAAAGCACTAAGGGTAGTTTTTACATTTTCATCTGTTTGTTTAAAGCAATAGAAAACCTTTATTTAGAAGTTACATCTTATGTGGCACTGATGAATGGCAGGGGAAGTTTTAGTCAAAGAAAAGTCACTTGATGTCTTGATTGCTCTGCTTGAACTCTGTTAGCTCTAAGACATTTCTCAGAAACTTTATAGCTCTATAGAAGAACATCATATGAAAAACAGTTCTTAAATTTTATTTATATAGGATATAATTACTCAAAGATATAAACATTTAACTATTTATTTCACTTTACTTAAAACTCAAGTAGCATGAAATCTGAAGTTAGAGGATATGAGTATGAATCTTGTCTCCTCCATTTACTGGGCTAGTCACTTAAAGTGAGCCTCATATTCTTCACCTGTAAAATGATGAAAATATCATCTATTGAATAAGACTATTGGGAATATTATATTAGACATTGTACATAAGGGCACCTACATAAGGTAGATGCTCAATAGTAATCTAAGCTATAGGATGTGGCATGAGGACCTATGTGGATATTGTTAAAGAACCAAACACTTCACCTCCTAGGGTTTCCGAACAAACTACATGTTAAAGCATTTTGTAAACTAATGTTAAGAGGTAAAATTGATTCAGTGAAGGTGACCTTTTAGAATGAAAAATGGTGAATTTTGTTCTCTTGAGAAGCAGGGGGTAGAGATCAAGGTAATAATATTTGATAAAAGGTATAAGAAAAAGATCTTTATAAAAGGCCAATTTCCAAAACTGGTGAGTGACTCAAAACTTAAGTGTACTCAACTGAGTCACTTCCTCAGGACTAAATCTGAAAGCAAATGACAGATCTAGCTTTTTCTAGTCACAGATTTTTTTTCTCATTGTTTTTTACTTCTTATTTGAGAATTTATACATGCATGCATATGTATTGATCATATTCATGCCTGCCTCCCCTACCTCCAAAAACTTAGATTCTCTCCAATCATGTATCCCTCTCAAATTTCATACATTGTTTTTTAAATAATTCACTGAGTCAAATTTAGCTGTCCATTATACATGGGTATGGGGTCTCCACTGGGGCATAGGTGACCTACCAGGGACCATGCCTGCAAAGAAAACTGACCCTCCCTCCCACTCCATCTGTGGGAATTATATATACTTAAGAGGGCAAGTGACATCAACAAGGATACTTCTTTGATCTCATCTTTATCCTAATTCATGTCAACTAGGTAATCTATGGAAGTAGCTTGCCACAAAGCTGGGATGTAAAGGATATAGGAGGGGTCAGGATACTACCAAAGACAAAGATCAAAGATTATCCATAATAGCAGGATCCTACCACCTTACAGGTCTAAATTTTGAGGCTCTAAGTCGTCAGTAGAAGGGTCACCAGCTGGGTGTCAACACTTACCTGTTGGGCAAGCTTTGCAGCTGCTGCAGCCAAACCTGTCTCAATGGAGGCAACTCTGGTCCCCTCACGAACAGGACGGTCCTGCTTGGGTAGGGTTGGAGTCACACGAGCTGTAAGGGAAACAGGATGCTAATCTATTTGCCAATTATATTCTTCAACTTCCAACTATTCCAAAAGTAGTTATATTGTTCTTCTTGCTTCTAGCTTTTCAGAGAGTCCTATTTAATGACCAAGGCATACATGAATACAAATTAACCTCCTTGAACTAGAATTTATCATTGTTCATGTACTTTTATGTCCTTATTGTCCCCAACTTACCTAATTTCCCAAACCTGTTCCCTCATCTCCTGCTATGGTTTAAACACTCTCTCCAAAATTCATGTGGAAACTTAATTATCATTTCAATAGTATTAGAAGGGAGATCTTTAAGAGGCAATTAGGTCATGACAGCGCTGTTTTCTTGAATGGTATATAAAGATATTATTGTAGGCATGGGTTAGGTATTAAAAGGGGTGTATTTCAACTCTCTTTTTTCCTCCTACTCTTTTACTACATGATACCTTCTACTTATGGAACAATTTAGCATGAAAGCCTATACCATGCCAGCATCATGCATCATCCAGCTTCTAGAACCATGAGAAAAAGTCTTTTATTTAGAATTTACTCAGTTGTAATATTGTGTTATAGCTGCAGAAAACAGGCTAAACATCTTTACTTTCCACTTCTTCAGACAAATGGCTTCCTTATTGTACTTCCAGAGTAGAACATTGCATTACCCTTCCCTCTGTACTCACACTTATCATATGAACTGCCTGTTCAGATCTAGTTTCCATTTGTCTATTTAAAACATACCAATCCCTCAAAAGTATGCTATATAATATTTACATAAAATATATGGGACCTCGCTAATCCAACTGATCTTTTCTTTCTCAGAATTTATAATTGGTACAAATGACTTGATATGTAGCACATACTACCTATTGAAGATTATTATTTTATAGACATAAATCAATGAACTCTTGAAGTTCTTGGCATAACTTTTTAATAGCACCTTAACAATACTGAATTTAAAGAAATTGTTACTTGCTTATCTTTTTCAATAAGTGTCTTTTAGGAGCAACAAATATCTTCAGGTGAAGATATAAAGCTTTTCTTTACAAATAAAACCCAGCCAGAGCTGAGGAGACAGCTTGGTAAAGTGCATATTGTGTAAGCATGAGGACCAGGGCTCAATCACCAGCCCCATATACATTAAAAAACAAACAAAAAGTTTGATGACTTGAGTTCATTCCTTAGATTCCACATAAAGGTGAAAGGAGAGAACCAATTCCATAAAGTTATCCTTTGATCTCTACACACAGGCCAACCTCAGTAATAATAGAATAACATTTAAAAAACAAGGGTGCTTAGGAAATGGTTCAGTGAGCAAAGTATTTGTCCTGCAAGTATGAAGATCCAAATTCAAATTCTTTGAACCCACATAAGGCCAGATGCAGTAGCTTTTGTCTGTGATTCTAGTGCTCCTAGAGTAAGACAGAAGGCAGAGACAAGAGTAGTGGTAGAAGACAATGGGCCAAGCAGTCAGCGGATATGCAGTAGCGAACAACAAGAGATCTTGCCTCCCACATGCTAGAGCAATGACAGATAGTATGAACGGGCAAGTGCCTCCCCAGCACTGAGATAACAAGTATGCATCATCAATGCTAGTTGGTTTTGTTTTTGTTTTTTAATTTATGTGTGTGCTGGTTGTTGAACTCTGGTTTTCATATTTGCACAAATAAGCACTTTACTGAGCTATTTCCTCATCCATACTGAAGTCCTTTGACGTCCACACTCACACTGTGCATGTGAACCATGACACAACTGTGAGGATCACAAGACAACTTGTAGGAGTCAGTTCTTTCCTTCTAAAATATGGGTCCTGGAGATCAAACTCAGGCTGTTAGATCTCTACCTATTGAGTCATCTCAAATGGCTCTATAATATACTTTTTAAAAGGTAAGCACGTTTTGAATAGTCAGACAAAAGATACAACCATTAATCAAAACATGTGCATCCAAATACACATGAACATATCCAGGTAGGCAGACAAACACACACATATACACACAAGAATGCCAGCTTACAAATGTGGGATTAGTTATAAAACTAAAAATATCACCAGTGTGCAAGTCTTTATGAAACACTGGTTCTAGAGAACTGGATATTCACATAGTGTCTAAGTATTCCTTTACAGGGTATAAAAGCTAGTCCCAAGAAAGAAAACTGGTGAAATTGAGATAGTACCAACACATATAGGATTCCAAGTATGAACTTACAGTGTGTTGTTTTCTTGAGAAAGGGTCTCTCTATGTAGTCCTGAAATGTGCTATATAGACCAGGCTAGCCTTGAACTCAAAGAGAGCCACCTGTCTCTCTGTGCAGATATTAAAGGCAAAATCAATGGCTCCTAGCAAGCATGTGTGAACTGCAGCAATATTTGAGTTGTTAAGAAATTAAAAGCAAGCTAACTATTTACAGTATTTTGAGAGTTTAGTAAAATACAAGAATAGAAAGACTTAAATGATACCATGAGAAAAAAAATGTTTACATGAGAAATAACCAGAGTCTTTTAAAAAAGCCAATGTTACATGAAAGCAAATAGACAAACCTAGAAGATGATACTGGCTACAGAACAATTATATCAGTTTCTATAAGAAAACTAGCAAAACTAAGATGAACTGTTCTAGATCAAGAGTGATTTAAAAGAAAAGAATCATGAGAAATGATAAATATTCTTTTAGGCCACTAACATTTGTGTAGTTTATTAAGAAGTGAAAGTACCATGGACTACAGAAGATAATTTAATGGCAAAGCACTTGCCACATAAGCATGAGAACTGGAGTTTGGATCCCCAAACTGGATGTGGTAACATACATCTATAATCCCAGAATGCCTATAATGAGATAGGAGGCAGACATAGGAGAATCCCTGAAAATAGGGATATTTAGCACTGAAGAAGAAGAGATCCTGCCACAAACAAGGTGGGAGGACAAGGGCCCATACCTGAGGTTATTCTCTCAACTCCACATACACACAACTGCATACATATATAAAAAATCACACAGGAACATGCACATTCACAAATATTATATACAGAAACATACATCATACATACTTAAAAATTAAAAAGCCCTCAAATGTTTTTTAGTGTAAATAGCCCAACCAGTGAGATGAAAAAAATTATTTTCTCTCTCAAAATTCCATATTCACTTCAGTTACCTACTTTCCTTCTCTTCCTTCCCTTCCTCAGAGATAACTTCTTAGTAGTTGACAATCTTGGGACTCTTACAGAGCCCAAGAGTCTGTATAATTTTCCTCCTTGAAAACAAAATTATCATGGTGGGGTTGGAATGACAGTTAGCAGAATGTTCTTAGAAAAGCGTTAGATGGCTTAGTGAACTCTCTTGGTTTCCTTCATCTCAAGCCATATGATTTAAAAAACAACAGCTATTATTTTCCTAGCTAGATTACACAAACTATGTCACACAATCAATTCAGGCCTGGCATCTAACATGGTACTAAAAATAACAGATGCTTGCTGACTAAGTAAATGAGTGACTGAGTAAGATCTTCTTGGATTATGAATCTTTTACATTGATCTATTTTGATTACTCCTACATAGTTTAAGACACAGGATACTACATCACCTTTAGGACTCCACGGAGCATCATCTGAATTCTTTTTTTTCTTGTGTCGAGATTTTAAAGCAGGGTCATCATCATCAGACTCCAGGGACGGATAGACTGTAGGGAGAGGTGAAGGCAAGATAAATTAAATCTCATCCAGAAGAATGAAGAATGATACATACTTCAGTCCTTCCTCCTCCTCAAGTATATTCATTTACTTAATCCACATTCAACTTCAGAAGGTTCCTAAATATCTTATATTTCATGCCTTTTCTATAGTTGTACCCTTATTATGAAAGTCTTTCTTCTACATTCACCAAATTCTTAGTCACTCAGATGATTTACTTGGCTCACCTTTTAAAATTTAGCTCTAGATTTAGTCCTTAGTCATCAGGGAAGTGCAAATCAAAACAACCCTGAGATACCACCTCACACCAGTCAGAATGGCTAAGATCAAAAACTCAAGTGATAGCACATGGTGAGGATATGGAGAAAGAGGAACACTTCTCCATTGCAAACTGGTACAACTACTCTGGAAATCAATCTGGTGGTTCCTCAGAAAACTGAAAATAGTTCTACCAAAATAGTTCTACCCAGCTATACTCTTGAGCACATACCCAAAAGATGCTCCACCAAAACAAAAGAACATGTGCTCCACTATGTTTATAGCAGCCTTATTTATAATAAGGCAGAAGCTAGAAACAACCTAGATGTCTTTCAACCAAAGAATGGATACAGAAAATGTGGTTCATTTACACAATGGAATATTACTCAGCTATTAAAAACAAGGACATCATGAATTTTTCAGGCAAATAGATGGAACTAGAAAATATCCTGAATGAGGTATCCCAGACTCAAAAGGACATGCATGGTTATGTATTCACTGATAAGTGGATATTAGCAAAAAAGTACAGAATACCTAGGATACAACCCACAGACCATAAGTTTATCAAGCAGAAAGACTCAAGTGAGGATGCTTCAATCCCACTTAGGAGGAGGAAGAAAATAATCATTTGAGGCAGAGGGAGGGAGGGAACAGGGTGGGAGATGGGAGGGGAAAAGCAAACAGGATCAGGTATGGGGGGATGGCCAGGAGGGAAGCACAGAAAGCCAGGAGAATGAATAGAAATATGCAGCCTGGGGGGGGGGGTTAGAAAGTGCTAGATACTTGGGAGGTGAGAGACTCTCAGGACTCGATAGGGTAACCTTTGCCAAAATGCCCAATAATGGGGAGAGGGAACTTGAAGAGTCTACCTCCAGTAGAAAGACAGGGCATCAAGTGGTGGAATGGGATTACCAACCCACAGTAAAAAATTCTAACTTAGAATTGTTCCTGTCTAAAAGAACTCTAGGGACAAAAATGGAGAAGAGACTGAGGGAAAGGCAGTCTTGTGAACGGCCCAACTTAGGATCCATCTCAAGGGGAGGGGTACCAAGGCCTGACACTATTAGTGATGTTATGGTATGTTTACAGACAGGAGCTTAGCATAGCTGTCCTCTGAGAAGTCCTACTAGCACCTGACTAAGACAGGTGCAGATACATACACCCAACCATTGGACTGAAGTTGGGGACTCCTGTGGTTGAATTAGGAGAAGGCTGAAGAAACTGCAGGGGAGGGTGATCCCATAGGAAGACCAGCAGTCTCAACTAACCCACACCCCAGGGAGCTCCCAGTGACTGAGCCACCCATTAGGTAGTATACCCGGGCTGGTCAGAAGCCCCAGACATATAGCAGATGACTGCCTGGTCTGGCCCCAAAGGGAGAAGATGTGCCTATTCTTCAAGAGACTTGAGGCCCCAGGGAAGGGGGAGGCCTTGGGGGGAGCACCCCCTTGGATGCAAGTGAGAGGAGGAATGGGATGAAGAACTGTAGGAGGGGGGATCAGGAGGGGGGCAATAGCTGGAATATAAATAAATAATTAAAAAAGATGCCGTCCCTTGTTCTCATAATCTGATTCAGAGTCCTTCTCAGCTCTCCATAGCAACCTGTGTTTTATGCCTGCAGTGGAGATGCAGTGGAGATTGTACTTAGGAACTAATTACTACATCTGCTGCCTCTAATTTACATATGAGGCCAAGGATGTGTGTTTGATTTTATACTAAAGCAGCCCATACAATGAATAGTAGGTATTTATTGTTTGTGAAATAATGGGAAAAGTAAATAGTACATATTTAATATACATAATAGGAACAAAATGACTAAGGTAAACTAGGACTACGATCTAATAAAATATCTATATTTAAGTATCCTATCTTAGAAAAAAGTAGAAGTATACAGATTATCATAAAATCCATAGGCAAGACACTTAGAATTTTTATTGGGTCTATGGTTTAGAAAGATCCAACTGATGACATAAAATTCTGAGGCCACTCCCAAGCCTGGAAGAGAACTCTAAGAGTAACAATCTCATAAGAATTCTCCTCCTACTTCTTTCCAGAGGACTTCTCTACAGAAAAGAAGTCTATTTTTTCAGACCTTCCTCTTTCAACAAAGAGGTGAAAACTTTACCTTCTGACTTTTTATTTCAAAAAAAGAGGATTTAATTGTTCTTAGAAAGGATGAATACTAATAACACAGCTGTTTCAGAAAAAGCCACCAATATTACTTTGTTGGGTCTGAAGGTTTTCTACCTCAAAGAAGTTAAGTGTGACACAAAACAAAGACGTGGTGCCTTAGGGTCAGAAAAGTACTTTGAAATTTTGGATGGCACAGTAGTGGCCTAAGAACAGTTTCAGAGTCTTAACCCATAACATTGAAATAAGAGATAATGCCACCTGCCTTGTAAAGTTGTGTTCAGAAGTTGTATTTAAGAGATGATGCACAGGGGGCAGTAGGATGGCTCAGCAGGTAAAGATGCTTACTGTGCAAGCCTGATGAGTTGGGTTTGATTCCCAGAACCAACATAAAGGTGGGAAGAGTGAGCTGTGCAAAGTTGTCATCTGACCTCCACAAATGCTGTGGCACATGTACCCATCCCTACACATAATATTTTTTTTAAATTTAATAACAGATCATATGTAAAATAACTTGCCTAAGAAATTCCATTCTGAGCTTCACATTTTAGTGGACAGGTAATAAGGTATAGATTATAATTAAGTCTATGCATTGAAAGAAAATATATTTTAAAATGCATATTAAAATATAAGGTCAAACGAAATTCCTGATTTTAAAACATATTACCAAATGGTAGTAATTAATTCTGTGTGCAAGTGGCATAAAAGCAGCTATAAAAACCAATGAGAATGAATATAAAGTACATAAACAAAGCTATGAATAATGATCAAATAACTTTGGGCAGGGGACAAGATCTCATTCTGCTTCGAAGACCAGCCTCAAATATCAAATGCTTCTGCCTCCTGAGTGTTGGGATGACAGGTATAAACCACTGTGACTGGCCTGCACTAAGATTTTTGCAGCAGTTTTATATTTTATTAATATTTTTAGTTGATATACAAAATAACAGCCTATAATATTTTATGCATCTGTATCACTGTATCAATAAGCCCTAAGAGAATAAAAAAAATACAAAGCATTTTCTCCAACTACCTCAAAGGTAAAATCAATAACAGAAAAATATATGGAAAATTCACAACTGGGTAGAAATTATTACATACCCCAAAAGAATCAAAGAAATAATCGTGTATATATAATTTCAAAGACTTTGATATGGGGCCAGTGAGACAAAATGCCTACCACCAAACCCTGGGATTCACACTGTGGAAGAAGAAAACTGATTTT
Source organism: Rhabdomys pumilio (assembly GCA_030674055.1). Lineage (NCBI taxonomy): Eukaryota > Metazoa > Chordata > Mammalia > Rodentia > Muridae > Rhabdomys > Rhabdomys pumilio. Next base: position 105,922,158 of record JANHMN010000005.1, read on the forward strand.
CATAAGTTGGCATCTAACCTTCATACATGTGTAACATAAAATCAAATTTAAAAGGTATACAAAAGATTTAAAAGATTTTTATATAAACTAAAACACAAGTAGATCATACTAAAACTTTAAAAGATGCAGCAAAACAGTGCACAGATAACAAGCAATTTAAAACTGCAAATACCTACATTAAAATGAAAAATCCTAAATAAACAACCTACCTTCATACATTAGAAAACTAGAAAGAAAAAAATAAACTGCTTCCAAAGTTAGAACTAAAAAAGGTTACAGTGGAGATGACAGGGAGAAGGAGAGGAACACAAAGAATCAAATAAAAAAGAACAAAGAGCAGAGCTATCTCTGACTCTTCTATCCACTTTTGGGGCCTTTCTCCTCTTATTGGGTTGCCTTATCCAGCCTTAATATTAAGGGACGTGCACAGTCTTATTGCAATTTGATATGTTGCCCTTTTCTGAAAGAAAATGGAAGAGGAATAGTGGACGGGAGTCTGGTAAGAGGGGAGGTGGAGGAGAACTAGAAGAAGAAAAGAGAAAACTGCAGTTGGGATGTAATATATGAGAAAATAAATTAATTAAATTAATATATAAAAAGAATTATTAAGTCTCCTATCTTCTCCTTCCATCTCCACATCCACAGCCTAGCTCAGGAGTCATAGTTTACAAACCAGCTTTGCCTGGTGACTACATACCCCACTACCATCCACTCCTTTCCATCTCCACACCCACAGGCCTAGTTCCAGACCTGTGACTCTGATGTAACCTGGTAAGAACCTCCCTTGCAAGCTTATCTGCCTCCTCCATCCCCATCTCTACAATCACAGGCCTAACTTGAAACCACATCTCCAATACTTGCTTTGCCTGGCCTGGGTCCACTCAAGCAACTCATACATACACCAGCTTTACCTGGCCTAGTTCCAGATATATAACTCCTGCACTGGTCAAATCCAAAAAAAGCTAAAATCTCACATTGGGCACACAGCCAAAGAAGTCTACAAACCCAGGTTACATTGAAAACAAAACAAAATATGAGTGGCCCAAACACTTTGTGTCCCACCAAACCTACTAGTCCTATAGGTGAAATGTTCTGTTATGAGAATTATCTAGATAAACCCCAGGACATAGAATTAAAAGAAAAATAACTTCATTAAGGAATTCAATAAGTTTCAAAGAAGACACAAACACCTCACTGACCTTCAAGAGGGTAACACAAACTTGAGTAATGTTCAATAAAATACAAATACAGAACTGAACAAAATGATGAAGACAGTTCAAGGTTTAAAAATCAAATTAAGTAATGAGATAGAAATACTGGAGAGAAGTCAACCTGAAGATGAAATTGACAAACTCAATGACCTTACCCTCCACCCTGATCTCCACACCCTCAGCCAAGCTAGCTTACCTCCATTCCTTTGTGACTCCCTGTAAACCCTCAGAACCACTTTCTACCAGGGACTCCAAGGACAGCACACTTAGCTGGGGCCCAGGTAGACTATCAGTGCCCCCTTCCCCTCCCCAACTCTGTTCTCTCCACAGTGCTTTGTTACAGTGCTTTGTTACAGTGTTTTGTCCCATCCATCCAGTTCATTTCCATTCCCTTCAGACCTGTGGCCATCTGCGGTCAGACCTAGGGTACTCTTAGTTCTGCTAACCCTTTGTGAAGCCAGACCCCAAGTCCCAATTAAGAGACTTCCAGAGTCAGTCCCTTTCCCATGTAAAACTCAACTACAAATGTATCACGGACCTAAACCAACAAGTCACAGATAAAGGAAAACCCAACAGAATAATACCTGATATCTCAATGGAAAATTTGAAAGTCAAAAGAGGCGGGAGCAATGCACTTTAAGTTCTAAAAGATCACAATTACCACCTTAGACTATAGTACCCAGCAGACTATCTGCCATGGTTAAAGAAGAATGAAAAAACATTCCATAATACAGACTAAAACAATCTTTTGCTTGTACATTATAGTTTCTAATTTTGCATTTTTATGAGAATTGATGTGTGTGTTATCTTTTCTATTCTGTTTTGTGTGGGGATTTTTTGCTTGCTTGCTTTCCAAAGAGAGAGAAAGGGAATGCAATTGGGTCGGTGGGGAGATGGAGAGGATCTAGGAGTTGGTGGAGGGGAAACCATAATCAGATTACTTCTCTAAAATAGATTACATCCTGGGATTCAAAGCAAATCTTTACAAATTCAGAAAGACTCCATGTATCCTATTTTACTGTAAGATAATAAAACATAAAATCAAAAGCAAACAAATGTCTAATAAGTACACAAATGCATGGCAATAAGAAGATAAAAACCCCTCATTGTTGAATGATGAATGGGTCAAAGAAGAAATTTAGAAGGAAATAAAAGAAAAAAATCTTAGTACTTAATGAAAATGAAAACAAAACACAACAAAATCTCTGGAGAGAAATTTATGGCTCTTAAAAATCAGAAAGACTCAGGTATGGTGACTCAGGCCTTTAATCAGCTGGTAGACCTTTCTAAGTTCCTAGCCAGCCTTGTTTCCATTGCAGGTTCTAGGCTGGACAAAGCTACACAGAAAGACTCTGTCTCAAAAAACAAACTAAAGTCAGAAAAAGCACAAATATTTTACTTAAAGATGCATCTCATGAATTTGGAAATCAAGAATAAAGAAAATTCGAATCCAGTATGTGACAAGAAAAAAATTTAAAAAAAAAATCACAGGAGCACTTAGTAAGATAGAAACAAAGAAAACAATATAGTTAATCAATAAATCTATAGAAAGATGAAAAAATTGACACTTTTGACCCAACTAAACCAAAGAAAAAATAGATGATCTAAATTAACAGAATCAGAAATAAACAGGGAACCATTTATAACATTTATAACATAAGGAAACTCGGAATATTAAAATGGAATACTTTAAAAACCTGTAGCTCATTAACTTAAAAAAATCTAGAAGAAATGAACAAATTTCTAGATTTATCCAAACCACCAAAGTTAAACCAAGAAGAGATTAACAACCTAAACAGAACTATAACATAGGAAACAGTAATAAAAATCATTCTAACTACAAAAGTGCAGGCTCAAATGTATTAACAGCAAATTTTTAACAGATCAGCAAAGAACTACAGTCAATTCTTATTAAATTATTCAAAAAGTAGACAAAGAGCAGTTCTAAGCTCCTTCTACAAAGCCAGTATTATTCTAATACAATACCAATACCAGGTAAAGACAGAAAAGCAATGTTAAGAGGAGAGTTCATAGCACTAAATGCTTCCATAAAAAATTAGAGCAATCTCATACTGGCAACTTTATAGGTCACCTGAATGCTCTAGAACAAAAAGAAGCAAACACACTCATGTAGAATTGATGGCAGGAAATTATCAAATGGAGTGGTGAAATCAATAAATTAGAAACAAAGAAAAATACAAAAAAAATCAATGAAACAAAGTACTGGTTCTTTGAAAAAAAATAAAGACAGACCAATCCTTATACAAACTAACTAAAAGATGAAGAAAGAATATTCAAATTAACAAAGTCAGAAATGAAAATGGGACATAACAACAAATACTGAGGAAATCCAAAGAATCATTAAGTCATACTTCAAAGTCCTGTACTCCACAAAATTGGAAAAGCTAAAAGAAATGGATAAATGTTTTGATAGACACCACTTACCAAAGTTAAACCAAGATCAGAAAACAATTTAAATAGACCTATAACACCTAAGGAAATAGAAGCAGTCATTAAAAGCTTCACAGTGGAAAAAAAAAGCTCGGCCCACTGACAGTTTTAGTGCAGAATTCTACCAGACTTTCAAAGAACAGTTAATACCAATAGTCCTCAAATTATTCCATAAAATAGAAACAGAAGGAACGTTGCCAAATTCATTTTATAAGGTCACAGTAACCCCAATACAAAAACCACACATTGATTCAACAAAGAAAAAGAATTACAAACCAATTTCCCTCATGAATACTGATGCAAAAATATTCAAATATATCCAAGAATATATCAAAAAGGTTATCTACCATATCAAGTAGGCTATATCCCAGAGATTCAGGGATGGTTCAACATACCAAATCTGTCAATGTGATCTATCATACAAACAAGCTGAAAGACAAGAACCACATGATCATCTCATTAGATCCTGAAAAAGCCTTTGACAAAATCCAACACTCCTTCATGATAAAGTCTTGGAGAGATCAGGGGTGTAAGACATATACCTAAACACAATAAAGGCAACATACAACAAGCCAATAGTCAACATCAAATTAAATGGTGAGAAAATGAAAGTAATTCTACTAAAATCAGGGACAAGGCTATCCACTCTCTCCATACCTATTCAACAAAGTACTTGAAGTTCTAGCTAGAGCAATAAGACAACTAAAGGAGATAAAGGGGATACAAATTGGAAGGGAGGAAGTCAAAATACCTCTATTTGCAGATGATATATAGTATACATAAGCAACTCCAAAATCCTACCAGGGAACTCCTATATCTGAAAAACTCTTTCAGCAAAGTGGCTGGATACAAAAGAAACCCAAAATATTTTTTTTCAGTAGCCCTCCTATACACAAACGATACACAGGCTGAGGAAGAAATCAGGGAAACACCACTCTTCACAATAATAGCACACAAATAATATAAAATATATTGGTGTAACTCTAACCAAGTAAGTAAAAGACTTTTATGACAAGAACTTTGAGTCTGAAGAAATGGAGAACATGTCAGAAGATGGAAAAATCTCCCATGCTCATGGATCAATAGGTTTAACATAATAAAAATGACCATCCTACCAAAAGCAGTCTACAGATTCAATGCAATACCTACCAATATTCCAACATAATTCTTCACAGATCTTGAAAGATTTTCAGCTTCATATGTAAACAAAAAGACCAAAACCCCAGAAAATTAAAACAATCCTGAGTAATAAAAGAATTGCTGGAGGTCTCGCCATTCCTGACTTCAAACTGTAGTACAGAGCAATAGTAATAAAAACCACATGGCACTGCCATAAAAACTGACAGGTTGATCAATTCGATTGAATTGAAGACTCAGTCATAAACCCATATACCTATGGGAACCCAACTTTTTGAATAACAATCCAGATATAAACATTGAAAAAAAGAGCATCTTCAACAAATGCTGCTGGTCTAACTGGATGTCTGCATGTAGAAGAATGCAAATAGATGCATACTTATCACCCTGTACAAAACTCAAGTCCAAGTGGATCAAAGACCTCAACATAAAAACAGATATACTGAACTTGATAGAAGAGAAAGTGTGGAGTATCCTTGAATGCACTGGTACAGGAGACAAATTCCTGAACGGAACACCAATATCTCTGGCACTAAGATCAACAACTGATAAATGGAACCCCATGAAACTGAAAAGTTTCTGTAAGGCAAAGGACACTCTCAATAGGACAAAACCACAGCCTATGGAATGGGAAAAGATCTTCGCCAATGCCACATCTGACAGAGGGCAAAATTCCAAAATACATAAATAACTCAAGATACTAGACATCAACAAACCAAATAACCCAATTAAAAATGGGGTACAGATCTAAACAGACAGCTCTCAACAGAGGAATTTCAAATGCTGAGAAGCACTTAAAGACATGTTCTTAATTTCTTAAATGACTTTTTGAGATTCCATCCTGATGGAATGGCTAAGATTAAAACCACAAATGACAGCTCATGCTGGAGAGGATGTGGAGCAAGGGGAACACTGCTTCATTGCTGGTGGGAATGCAAACTTATACAGCCACTTTGGAAATCAATAATGACCATTTCTCAAAAAATTGGGAATCTATCCACCCTAAGATCCAGCTACACCACTTCTGGGCATATACTCAAAGGACTCTATCCTATCACAAGGACACATGCTCAACTATACTCATAACAGCTTTTTGTTTTGTTTGTTTTGTTTTTCGAGATATGGTTTCTCTGTGTAGCTCTGGCTGTCCTCAAACTCAGAAATCCACCTGCCTCTGCCTCCCAAATGCTGGGATTAAAGGTGAGCGCCACCACTGCCTGGCCGCAGCTTTATTTGTAATAGTCAGAGACTGAAAAAAACCTAGATGTCCCTCAACTGAAGAATGGATAAAGAAAAGTTGGTTAATGAAGCATTCCTTAGCTGTTACAAAATAAAAATAAAAATGCAGGACTTTCGGTCTGGGCCTGAGCACTGAGTGGATCACCAGCGGCAGCTCTGCACCCAACCTCACAAAACCCAGATGAAGCGGGGCTATCAGGAGCTCTAACCTGGGCAGTATCTCAGGTAAGGATTCAGCAATGCTCACCCCAAACAGGGAGTAACTGGGACACACAGGGACCCAGGAATTCACTCCTGGCCCAGAGCACTGGTTCTTTCCTGTTTCCGTCTGAGCACTGAGCAGATCTTGGACCTCAGCTCTAACCCCAGCAGCAACACCCATCCCAAACAGTTCTGACACAACCAAGATAATAGGAAAGACAAGGCTCCAGTCAGAGACAGCTCAGGTAGCACCAAGGAGATTCAGATGGTGAAAGGCAAGCGCAAGAACACATGGAATCAGAACTGAAAACAGGGACATAACAACAGAACCCGAGGAAATCCAAAAAAATCATCAGATCCTACTACAAAAGCCTATACTCAACAAAATTGGAAAATCTGGATGAAATGGACAATTTTCTAGACAAATACCAGTTACCAATGTTAAATCAGGAGCAGAGAAACCATCTAAATAGTCCCATAACCCTGAAAGAAATAGAAGCAGTCATTAAAAGTCTACCCATCAAAAATGTCTGGGACCAGATGGTTTCAGTGCAGAATTCTATCAGACCTTCAAGGAAGACCTAATAATATCATCCTGAGTAAGGTAACTCATATCACAAAAGAACATACATGGCATGCACTCACTGATAAGTAGGTATTAGCCCAAAAGCTCACAATACCTAAGACACAATGCATAGACCACATGAAACTCAAGAGAGGAAGGAAGACCAAAGTGTGGGTGCTTTGGTTTTTTTTTTTTTTTTATAAGGAGTAGCAAAATACTCAATCAGATCTCCCAGGGTCTAAACCTCCAGTCTGAGAACAGAAAGGGAGGGACTCATGGCTCCACTTGTATAGGTAACTGAGAGTGGCCTCGTTAGGCAACAGTGGAAGTAGAGGGCCATGGTCCCCGAAAGATTGGATCCCTGGTGTTGGGGAATGCGAGAGCAGTGAGGCGGGATTGGGAGAATGGTGGGAGCACACCCTCATAAAAATTGGAAGAGGGGGTATGGGATAAGGGGTTTTCGGGGAGAAAGGAAGAGGAGATAACAGTGAAAGGTAAATATGTAAAATATCCAATAAAAAAACAGATAATGAGTCTGGCAAAAAAAAAAAGATAGTTTACTTATTTCAAACAATTTTCAAAGGTTTCCAGGAGATGCTTATTGGCTAAGATCTTATTTTAAGCTCTTCACAAAAGAATTTATGTCTCTGTTTAATATTCTCAAGAGAGATGCAAATCCTAATTTCCCTCAACAATTAATTGATAAAAGTGGAGTAATTTTACAAAAAGTAGAAGCTCTCATTAATTGATATATTATATAGATTAATTGTTCGCTGTTTTATATAGTCCTTTGATAAAAGAGATTCTTAATAAACAATTATATTTCTTTAAACAGTGTCTTCATGACTCTCTGAGGGTAGAAGGAGCATGCCTTGTTTACTCTTAACTTTCTAAAACTGAAAGCTCATGGCAAGTCTGCTGCTGATTGCCTCTGGCATCGCCAAGGCCAATAAAAACTATGCCACAACTATGTGGAAGGACCCTCTTACCCTTAAATGGAATGGCCAGGATCCAGTTCCTATATGGGGCCGAGGTTTGATATGCTTGTTTGATACCACAGAAGGCACAGCTAAATGGCTGCCAAAAAGATTAATGAATTAAATAGATACTCCCACAAAACCAGGCCCAATTATAAATAAGATGAATAACAATTGACATCCAGGGAGAGAAATTTACCTGAGAATTCCCTTCTTTTTTCCTTTCCAGGTAAAAATTAATCACCCGTGATGTCTGCTGTTAGGAGTTCTAATCCTGATGCTGGCCTCTGGACTTATACTACTCAGACCTCCGATTGGCCTTTGACAATGACATCAAACAGCTATAGACTGACATCACTAATCTGAAGAAATCCTTTGTTTCGCTGTCTGATGTGATCCCCAAAATTGCAAAGGACTTTATTTGACTTGATTTTTTCCTTTACAATAGAAAAGACTGTGTACAGCTCTTAAAGAAGAATGCTGCTTTTACATAGACAAAACAGGGATGATTAAAGAGAGCATGAAAAAGGCCAGAGAAGGTCTTGAGAAAAGACAGAGAGAGAGAAAGAGAAAAATGAGAGCTTGTACAAGAGTTGGTTTTCAACCTCTCCATGATTGTTAACCCTACTTCCTTCCATCTTGGGACCATTAATTGAGTTATTTTTGCTTATTTTCTTTGGTCCCTGGGCCTTAAATAGGCTAGCTAACTTTGTGAAACAACAGACAGATAATCTGATAGCAAAATCTATTCAGATACATTATCATATGTTAGCTATGGAGGACTACAAGAATCTAGATGCGGTTGTTACTCTATCCAGAGTGTTCCCAAGTCCCATCTCTACCCAACCTAAAAGAGGGGACTTCCACCCCTAGACCAAGCAGAGAGGGGCCATCTGAATTCTTGCTTAGGCTGCGAGGCTAAGCACTGCAAGGGAATATAAATAAAAGTTAAAAATATGTTTCTGGGTTCCCTGAGGGACAAGCCTGACTGCATAGGGGTTGATGTCAAAAGTATCCCCCCTCTAGGAAAAAGACATAGGGATGGGTATGGGCCTCATGCCTCACTGGACAACGACAGGAAGACTGGAGTCATTACAAGGTCCCTTTTAATTACTGGAGGTCAGGCCTCTATCCCCGCCTTGGCAAGATTAGAATCGCCACAGCCCTTCTATACTTGGAGAAGGGAGGAGATGTCAGGGGCAGCCCTGCTTATACACTGAAGGCCTAAAATCAGCTATAAGCCTAAAATCAGCAATAGGCCAGACATAGATGCCTGCTAACACAAAGTCTTGGGTCTCTATGGAAAAACACTGAAACAGATGGCTATAAACTATTATAAACAGGCAGCTTTTGTGGAAATCTACCAGCCTGAGTAGTCATAGACCTTGTAAATAGGCAGCCTTGGCGGATAGTACTAAATTAGATAAGGACAAGTGAATCATAGGCAGAGTCATAGTGACCTGACCCCTGAACCTTCACCCAGCTGATACTCTGTTCTGAAAGATATCTGTACTCCCCCTGAACACCTATGCTCCTGTGTCATCCCCTTCCCCACAACCTGCATTTTCGTGTTTATAACCCCTGTGTTAAAAAGTAAAAATTATGATTTGATAATAATAAGAAGAAGAAAAGAAGAGAAAAGAAAAGGAAAGAAAAGAAAAGAAAAAAAGAAAGAAAGAACACACAGTGTCCCCCTGGCTCTGCTGACTTAGCTTCTGACAATCCATTTTCTTGTTCTCAGAAATACTTTGAATTATAAAATGTTATTGTGGTTTTTGTTAGTATGCTGGGTAAAATAATTTTTATTGATTTCATTTTAAACTTCAAAGTTTGTAGTGAGTTAAAATGTCCTTCAACATATTTATAGGTCATATTTATTTTCATATTGTAAAATGCTAGTTAATCTGTTGAACATTTTAAAAAACTGGATTCCTTTTTGAGAATGTCATATATGAGCACTGTATTTACATAATTTTCCCTTTCTCTCTTTCCTCTCACTCTTCCCAACCCCCCATACTTTTCAAATACATCTTATTATTTAATTATTGTTCATATATATATGTATATACAAATACTGATAAAGTGTTTTGAGTTAAAAAAAAGAATTGACAAATGGGACCTCATAAAATTGCAAAGCTTCTGTAAGGCAAAGGACACTGTCAATAGGACAAAATGACAACTAACAGATTGGGAAAACATCTTTACCAATCCTACATGCGATAGGGCTAACATTCAATATATACAAAGAACTCAAGAAATTAGACTCCAGACAACCAAATAACCCTATTTAAAAATGGGGTACAGAGATAAGCAAAGAATTCTCAACTTTGAAACTTGAATGGCCGAGAAGCACCTAAAGAAATGTTCAATATCCTTAGTCATCAGGGAAATGCAAATCAAACCAACCCTGAGATACCACCTCACACTAGTCAGAATGGCTAAGATAAAAAACTCAGGTGATAGAAGATGCTGGCAAGGATGTGTAGAAAGAGGAACACTCCTCCATTGTTGGTGGGATTTCAAGCTGGTACAACCACTCTGGAAATCAGTCTGGCGGTTCCTCAGAAAATTGGACACAGTACTACCTGAAGACCCAGCTATACCAATCTTGGGTATATACTCAGAAGATGCTCCAACATACAACAAGGAGATATGCTCCACTATGTTCATAGCAGCCTTATTTATAATAGCCAGAAGCTGGAAAGAACCAAGATGTCCCTCAACAGAGGAATGGATACAGAAAATGTGGTACATTTACACAATGGAATATTACTCAACTATTAAAAACAATGAATTCGAGAAATTCTTATGTAAATAGATGGAACTAGAAAATATCATCCTGAGTGAGGTAACCCAATCACAAAAGAACACATATGGTATGCACTTGCTGATATTTGAATATTAGGCCAAAAACTGGCAATTTCCAAGATACAACTCACAGACCACATGAAGCTCAGGAACAAGGAAGACCAAAGTATGAGTGCTTTGGTCTTCTTAGAAGGAGTAACAAAATACTCAAGGGAACAAATATGGAGACAAAGCGTGGGACAGAAACTGAAGGAGGGGCTGTCTGGAGACTGTTCCTTCTAAGTATTCATCCCATGTGCAGTCACCAAAGGTAGACGATGATGTGGATGTCAGGAAGTACATGCTGACAGGAGCCTGATATAGCTGTCTCCTTAGTGGTCTGCCAGAGTCTGACATATTCAGAGGTGGATGCTCACAGCTAACCACTGATCTGATCATGGGATTCCCAATGGAGGACTTAGAGAAAAGACTGAAGGAGCTGAAAGGGTTTGTGGCCCCATGGGGATAGCATCAATACCAACCAACCAGAGCTCCCAGGGTCTAAACCACCAGCCTGGGAGCACACAGGGAGGAACCCATGACCCCAGCTATATATTTAGGGGAGAATGGCATTGTCTGGCATAGGTGGGTGACAAAGTTCTTGTTCCAGTTGAAGGCTGGACGCCCCAGTGTGGGGGAAATCATGGGTGGGGAGGTGGGAGGGTGGGTGGGGGCACATTCTCATAGAAGCAGGAGGAGGGAGGGATGGGATAGAGGGTTCCTGGGTTGGGGGAGAAATGGGGAAAGGGGATTACATCTGAAATGTAATTAAAATATCCAATAAAAATAAATGTCAACCAAAGAATAAAAAAAGACATAACAAATTATATTCTTTTTCATTTACCTAAAATTATAAGTAATATTTAAATGTATATGCATACATGGATATATAGCTTAAATATAGTTATATATTTTGGGGGAATACTACTTCCCCAAAGAATGACAGACTATTAAAAAACTCCAGTAATAGGACTGAAAAACCCACTTTCAAGCTGTTTGTCAGGAGTTCAAGAGACTCCTAAAACATTACAGCACATTAGTGTTGTTCTTGGTTGCCTCCCAGAGGTTGAAGTTCCTACTGTGCAAGACATTATATACACTTCATACCCAGGACTTAGAGAATCTGGGCTGGACCTGACCTAAAAGCTCCTTGAGGAGTAGCTTTCATGGTTCCAGAAGTTGGTATGCAAACTGCCAAGGAAGGCAAGCAGCTAACAACCCTACCCTGCTGTGATTCATAGGAACCAAACATCATGGCAAGATATCCCTAAGGGTACAATAATGCTCTCCTATCTTGGTGGCAAGCAATAGGAAGGAAATTATACCTAATATTGGAAACCCAGCCAATTACCCATTGACTAGAGAGGTCATATATCATTAAGTATTCTAAATACTTAATCTTAAACCCACAAATAAGTGTAGCTTTCACTCCTCATCAAAAAAGTATCTCATTGGAACAGATGGAGACCATTAATTAAAACCCACAACTGGTCAAATTGTAGAGAACTGACTGTGGAATGCCAAAACACAATGGATACAACTACAACACAACTCCTGCCCCCAAAGCTCAGGAGACACCACAAAAGAGGGAGTAGAAAGATGTCAAAAGTCAGGACCAGAAAATCTGGTCTGAGATTCCATTTCCTAGAAATGACAGGGACCCATAATATCTTAATAGCATGGCTGCCTAATCAAGACCTGAACAAGAACAGCACCAACAGACATGTTAACATGGAAGGGGTGAATCTCACTGGTCCTCATCCCTAGATAAAGAACTACAGGCAACTAAAGGACTGCTGAGAGAAGTAGAACCAATCTTCTGGAAAGATAAGCCCCCACCCACTACTGTATTTAATAACACCAGGTGGTCAACTCTGAAATCACATCATTGTCTGGAGACCATTCCACCTGGGTATCAATCCCATGTATAGGCACCAAAGGTAGACACTGATGGGGATATCAGGAAGTGCATGCTGACAAGAGCCTGATATGGCTGTCTCCTTAGATGACTGCCAGAGTCTGACATATTCAGAGGCAGATACTCACAGCTAACCATTGAACTGATCAAGGGGTTCCCAATGGAGAAGTTAGAGAGAAGACTGAAGGAGCTGAAAGGGTTTGTGACCCCATGAGGAGAGCAACAATACCAACCAACCAGGGCTCCCAGGGTCTAAACCACCAGCCTGGGAGCACATAGGGAGGAACCCATGGCTCCAGCTGTATATGGAGGGGAGGATGACAGTGTCAGGCATCGGTGAGAGAGGAAGTCCTTGGGCCAGTGAAGGCTGGATGCCTCAGTGTGGGTAAAATTGTGGGTGGGGAGATGGGAGTGGGGGTGGGTGGGGGCATATCCTCATAGAAGCAGGAGGAGGGGGGATAAGATAGGGAGTTCCTGGGCAGGGGGGAAATGGATAAGGGGATAACATCTGAAAATATAAATAAAATATCTAATAAAAAATAGAAAAAATGAAGTCGAAGAATTACACTAGAATACACACACACACACACACACACACACACACACACACACACGTAACACTAAATGAACTGAGCAATTTGTATTTATATATTCATGCAATAAAAGAAAAAGAGGCCATGAATTTGAGAGGAAGTAGGGAGAAGCATGGAAGGGGTTAGGAAAAAATTGAAGGAGAAAAGATATATTTATATCTTAATTAAAAATATTTTTAAAAGAACCCTTAAAATTAGGCCAGCAAAATTGCTCAGTGAACAAGGATTTTGCCACCATGCTGATAATCCAAGTTTCCAAGTTCTAGGATTACTGACAATGGAAGAAATAGTTTTCCCCAGGGAAGAGTCTACCAAATAGCCCTTAAAACATACACAGAAGTAACATTACACAGACTAAGCAGGTTATATTTCGGAATACATACGCACGCACGCACGCATGCACGCACGCACGCACGCACGCACATGATAATTAATGAAAAAAGAGGCCATGCCTTAGAGGAAGGAAAGAAAGAGAAGAACTGTTATAGTATATTATAATCTCATAAATTAAAAAACTTATATAAAATTGGTAAATGCCTAGAAAATATAAATTGTCTAAACTAACATAAAAAGAAGTTGAAAATTTCAATAGATAGATAAAAGATATTCATTTTAAGTGTGCATTACCCTCATCCAAAAGCTAGAAAAAGAAAATGACACTAAAATAAAATCATAGACACAAATCTCTTATTGACTGTTGATATAAAGCATCCTTAAGAAAATATTTAGAAGACTATTATTAATGGGTTGTATCCTATCACCAAATGAGATCTATCTTGGAAATACAAGAGCAGTTCAACATGAGAAAACCACATCAGTAAAAAGTAAACAAGGGGGCTGGAGAGATAGCTCAGATGTTGAGAGCATTGGCTGTTCTTTTAGAAGACCCTGGTTCAATTCCCAGCACCCACATGGCAGTTCATATTTGTCTATAAAGCAAAACACCAATGCACATAAACAAACAAACAATGACAAAAAGAATTGATGAACATTAGTCTATGTTGAAAACCAAATTCATAAAATGCAATATTATATCAAGACTAAAAAATATTCTTATAGCTCTGGTAAGATTGCTCAGTGGGTGAATGAACTTGCTGGCAAAATAACCTGAGTTCAATGCCTTGGAAGAGAGAACCAATTCTTGCAAAATTTCCTCTGATCTCTATGTATACATAATGTCATGTATGTAAGTAAGTGTGCATATAGAATGGATGAATAAATAATAAAGGTCTAGAGTCATATAAACATTCTTAGAAAAAAATATAAAGGCATGATATAGGGCATTCAATTAATATCACAGTAAACAGTGAAAACAGACATTTCCTCTATGATCGAAAATAAGACAGGAGCTGATTCAGTCAGTTGCTGGGTGGACTCAGAGGATGGTAATGCTAGGCTCCTGTCTGTAAGCATAACAGAGTATCATTAATAGTATCAGGGATTGGTGCTTTCCCATGGGATGCATCTCAAGTTGAGCCAGTCATTAGTTGGCCAGTCCCTTTGTCTCTGGTTTGCTCCCCAGAGTCTGCATTTTTTCTATTATTTTATTTTATTCTATTTTTTATTAGATATTTTATTTACATTTCAGATATGATACCCTTTCCCCATCCCCCCCCAGGAACCCCGTATCCCATCCCCCCTCCTCCTGCTTCTATGAGGATGTGCCCCCACCTACCCCCCACTCCTAATTCTCCAACCTCGAATTCTCCCACACTGGGCGTCTAGCCTTCATGGGACCAAGGATCTCCTCTCCCATCTATACCCAACAAGGCCATCCTCCCCTACACATACAGCTAGAGCCATGGGTTCCTCCATGTGTGTTCCTAGGCTGGTGGGTTTAGACCCTTGGAGCTCTGGTTGGTTGGTATTGTTGCTCTCCCCATGGGGCCACAAACCCTTTCAGCTCCTTCAGTTCCTTCTCTCTAACTCCTCCACTGGGAACCACATGACCAGTTCAATGGTTAGCTGTGAGCATCTGCATATGAATATGTCAGGCTCTGGCAGACCTCTAAGGAGACAGCTATATCGGGCTCCTGTCAGTATGCACTCCCTGGCATCCACATCAGTGTCTGTCTTTGGTGACTGCACAAAGGATGAATACCCAGGTGGACACAGAATAAATTTTGTGTTTAAAATTTTGTGGGTGGGTTGGTATCTCTATTGCTCCACTGGGGGGTCCTGCCTAGCTATAGGAGGTGGCCACTTCAGGCTCCATATCCCTCACAATTAGGAGTCTCAGCTAGAGTCACCCTCATAGACTCCCTGGAGCCTCCTCCATCCCAGGTCTCTGGTAAGTCCTAGGGATGCCCACCCCATCCCCAATCTTGCTGATTTCTGTTCACTCCCACCATCTCACATACTTTCTCTACACCTTATCCCTGCCCCCTTTCCCCTCCCCCATCCCCTCTCCTACCTAGTTCTGAAACAGATGTAGAGACTCACAGACAAACATTAGCAGGAGCTCTAGAAGTCTTGTGGAAGGGTTGGGAGACAAACTATGAAACTTGGAGAGGATAGAGATTCTATAAGAAGACCAAAGAGTCAACTAACCTGGATCCTTGGGGGCTCCTAGAGGATGAACCACCAACCAAAGAGCATACAAGGCCTAGGCCCTCTCACACATATGTAGCAGATGTGCAGCTTGGTCTTCATGCTGGTCCCCAACAACTGAAGCAGCAGCTTACTCTGACTCTGTTGCCTGCCTGTGGATCCTGTTCCCCTAACTGGGATGTCTTGTCTGGCCTCAGTGGGAGAGGATAAACCTAGTCCTGCAGTGACTTGAGGTGCCAGGGTGGGTTGATACCCAGGGGGACCCCCCCTTCTCAGAAGAGAATGGTAGGGGCGGGAGAAAGGGTTGTATGAGAGGAGGACTGGGAGGAGAGACAGGACTGTGATCTGGTTGTAAAGCGAATAAATAAATAAACTGAAAAAAGACAGGGCCTGAAGATGTAGTTTAGCTGGTAGATTGTTTGCCTAATGTTTGGTTCAATTCCCAATCCCACATACACAGCGGGAGGTTGGGGAGGGAGAGAGGAGAGAGGGAAAATGGAAAGGGGGAAGGATGAAAGGAAAGCGGGGGAGGGGTAGAGTCAGCACAAGAATGCCAATTTTACCACTACTACTAAACATTGTACTAGAAGTTTTCTACAGAAAAATTGGGATGGGTGAGGAGGTTGTAGAGTAATAGCAGTAGACATAGTGATCATGGGGGCAGGGTCAAATCAGCTATATGGCTGTAGAGAATCTAGGAAGAATTAACTGCAGATAAAGATGCTACTCTAGACCACGTGAGAATAATCATGGTGATAAGTTTCTTAAACTGATTCATAGAAATTTTCATATACTGCTGTGATTTGACTGAAAAATAATCCCTACAGGCTCACATTTTTGCCTGGCACTATCTGATGGTACTGTTTTAGAAGGTTGTAGAATCTTTAGGAAATAGATTGTTGCTGGAAGAAGTGGGTCAGTGGAGGAAGGCCTTGAACTTGTATTCCTTGGCCCTGATTGCTGTCTATTATCTGATCCCTGACTGAGGATACACTATGATAAGCGCATGTTCCTGCTGTCCTCCCTTCTTTACTATGATGCACTGTACTTTTACAAATCATTAAGACAAAATAAACCCTTCCTTCCTTAAGTTGCTTCTCACAAAAAAGTAATATAGAAAATTGGTGCTGCGAAGTGGAACTGTTTACTAGGATAAACCTAATGGATTAATAGAAATTTTTAAATTTTTTTACTTAATTTATTTTGTGTATAGGTGTTTTGTCTGCATGTATGTCCATACAATGTGTTCAAGGTGTCCACAGACCAGAAGATGGTGTCAAACTCCCTGGAATTGGAGTTACACTTGCTTGTGAGCTACCAAGTGGCTGCTATACTCCTTGCCTGAAAGCTTTCCTTGGCAAATAGATCTTATAGTTCTGGCTTCTCTAGTACCCTAAGGTCTCTCCAGTACCCTAAGGTCTCTATTGTGACTTGGATTTCTTCATCTTAATAGCTTCACACAGTGGCCTATTGTGTTTCCTTGCAAGAACTCCACCCCTGCCACACACTGCCACATGTGAAACCATGGTACAAAACTTGATCATTTCCTCAATCCTGAGTTTTTCATGCCCCCCCCCCCCCCGATATATATATATATATATATATATATATATATATATATATATATATATATATATATATATTTCCTCTTAGATCAAAGATATAGTGTCCTCCGTATGCTTTGGTAACTGAATCTTAGAAACATTTTTTTATGAAGCTGTTTTTAAACCAGGAACTTCATTCAGTGATACTGTCAACTCTATCCCTGTCTTAAAATGAATTTGTATGTTCACTAGTTGCAGCCTTGGTGGATGAGTTCATCCTTAGGATACCTTCCTATCTATCATCCCAGTACTCTTTTATTAGTGTTAGTCTCTCTAACAAAACTACATCTACTTTTGTTTCTTCTGTGGCTACATTTTGAAACTCAGTCAGGCTATTTTCTTCATCACACTGCACACTTTTCATATCTTTATGCACTACCTGGTTGAGAAAAGCAAGGAGTAACCAAGACACATCCTAACCTGAATGCTATCTTGTCTTGAGATTTCTTCCACCAAAATACACACACACACACACACACACACACACACACACACACACACACACA
>JANHMN010000005.1:105940545-106002494 GCA_030674055.1 Rhabdomys pumilio
ACACACACACACACACACACACACACACACACACACACACACACACAAGAAAACCTTTGTGCTAAGGGTGTGATAGGAATGAAGTAATAAAGGCCTGTTTTAAAATTCATAGCATATGGAGACTAAAACAGAAGTGCTTCTGAGTAACAGGCACAGACAGTTGCTAACTGTCAAATTTGCTTCATTTTACAGAGTACTAACATTTATTACTTTTTAGAATTAGAATTCTGTATAAATTTCTCTTAAACTAACATTTTACCTAATATATAAGAACTATTAGAAATTGACAAATTCCTGCTTATAAACAAAATTAAATATCTGTGTAAAACTTGAAAGGGAAAAACCAAATTGGAAAGGTAAAAATAAAATCATCCCTATGTATGCAAAATTCTAAAGAACCTACCATAACTGGGTTGGGGGGTAGAGGGGACATTATAGCTAGTAATAAGAATTCTACAAAGTTAGAAAAAGGTATGATCAACATACAAGAATTAGTCCTGTTTCTATACATTAGCAATAACTTATATATAAAGGAAACGAACAAAATTGTATTTCTACAATTTTCTACAAAAAATGAGAAGGAATAAATCTTACAAAGGAAGTATAAAAGGTAACATAAAAACTACAAAGGCATACATAAATGTAAAGACATCCAACCTTAGTATTAAGACATCTAAGCTTTCATGTCTAACACTGTTAAGACAATAATAGTCCCCAAAGTGATCTACATATTTAATGCAATCCCTTTCAAACCAAGTTCGCAGAAATGGAAACATTGGTTCTAAAATTTGAACGGAATGCAATGGATCCTTAATACTCAAAACAATTGGAAACAGAATTCAAGAACGTATCAAAAATATTATCCTCTGTAATCAAAATTGGTTCTACTCTAGAGATAGATGGTTCAACATATAAAATTCAATAAACATAATCTACAACATAAATAGACTAAAGAAGACAAACCACTGAATCATCTCATTAAGTGCAGAAAAGTCCTGTGACAAAGTTTAACATCCCCCAATGATGTTAGTCCTGAAGAATCTAAGGATACAGAGGATTTATCTTAACAATAATAAAAGCAGTGTACAAGAAGTACACAGCCAACATCAACCTAAATGGTGAGAAAGTCAAAGCATTTTCACTAAAATCAGGAATAAGACAAGGTTGTCCACTCTCCTAACTCCTGTTCAACAGAGTACTTGAAGTCTTAGCTAGAATAAGACCAGTGAAGGAGATAAGGGGAATACAAATAAGAAAGGGAAAAGCTAAGGTATCTTTATTTTTAGATGATATGTTTCTATATGTAAAAGACCTTAAAGATGTCACCAGAAACCTACAGCTGATAAATACATTCAGCAAAATAGCAAGATACAAAATTAACATACAAAAACTAGTAGTCTTCCTATATATAAATGAAGAGTAGATTGAGAAAGAATTCAGAGGAACAATACCTTTCACAACTGCCTCAAAAATACCTTGGAATACTCAAAAGAAGTGAAATTTTGTACAATCAAAACTTTAAGACACTGAAAAGAAAAACTGAAAGAGACAATAGAAGATGAAAAACCTTCCCATGTTCATGGATTGGCAGAATTAATATTGTGAAAACAGTCATCTTGCCAAAAAGCGAGCTGCTACAGATTTAATACATTCCCCATCAAAATTCCAATACAATTCTTCAAAGAAATTGAAAAACAATCTTAAATTTCATAAGGGAAACACAGAAGTCCCAGGAGAGCCAAAAAGTGCTGAATAACAACAAAAGTTTTAGAGCTATCACTATATCAGATTTCATATCCTATTATAGACTCATTGATCAACAGATTAAGTTGCAGACTCACAAATAAACACAACTGACTTTATATAAAGAATCCACTAATACTCATTAGAGAAAAGACAACTGATCAAACTAGATAGCTAGCTGTAGAAGAATAAGACTTTCATGTTGCACAAAAGGCAACTCCAAATGGATTTAGGAACTTAATATAAGTCCTATTACCCTGACCCTGAAAGAGTAGACATGAGGGACTATGTCTGAGTTCACTGGTATAGGAAAGGACTTTCTGAACAAGACCATGATAGTACAGGCATTAAGACCAACAATTAATAAATGGGACCTCATGAAACTAAACAGTGTTTGTACAGCAAAGGATACGATGAATTGATTAATGAGGCAACCTACAGAATGGGAAGAAATATTACCAGATTTCTATAGAAGTTTGGATGAAAATGTTCTGTATATACATGTTTGAATATTTGGTCCCCAATTGGTGGAACTGTTGGGAAGGAATAGGTGTTTGTTACCTTGTTAGGAGAGATGTGTCACTGGAAATGGGCTTTGAGGTTTCAACAGATTTGTGCCATGCCCAGTGCACACTCTCTGTCTTCTGCTTGCAGTTTAGATGTGGGCTGTGTGTCAGGAGGATCACAAGTTTGAGGCTACCTTTGGTTATTTAATAGAACCTGCCTCAAAAAGAGCAATATTGCAATCTTCCTGTAAGGAGGTCACTTAACTATGATATTATGATGCACAGAAAAGAGCAAACCAGAAAAATGAAGCAATGAGATAGGAGTCTGGAACTACAGTAGCAACAACTAGAAAAATACTCTATCCACTTCTTGCACCTACTCTTCTGTCTTCTCCCCAGTAGATTTCAACTATATGAGGCCTGTACAGAAATGAGAAGAAATACACAATGCTCCCCTCTAACATAAAAGGGAAGCATATCCAGAATATATAAAAAAATAACCTAACAAACACAGAATAAAAAGTCCTAAAAGGAAGCCAGGTAGTGGTAGCATATGCCTTTAATCCCAGCACTAAGGAGGCAGAGGCAGGTGGATTTCTGAGTTCAAGGCCAGACTGGTCTACATGAGTTCCAGGACAGCAAGGGAGTACAGAGAGAAACCTTGTCTTGAAACAAAAAGAAGAGGAGGAAAAGGAGGAAGAGATGATGATGATCAAGGAAACAATTATAATACAATGTGAAAAGAACTACAAATCCATAAGAAAATTTTTTGAAAAGAAATAATTGAAAGAATGAACAGATAGCTCAAAGAAAATGAACAAAGGGTCAACAAATATATAAAACAAAGAAGCAAGCACCACCTTTAGTTATAGAACTTAAATGGTTCATAATATCCACTGACTATAAGAATGTAAGGGAAAACGAATTTCTCATACACTATTCATAAACTGATCTTTTTGAAACATAGTTGGACACTATCAATATGTATCTTGTATACAATCTTCAACTCAACAAGTTTTCCTATTCTAGAGAGACACTTCCTGGCAAAATAGACATAAAAAATTATTGCAAGGATTTTCAATGAAATAAAAAAAAACCTTAAGAACAACCAAAATGTCAAACAGACAAAGGAATAAACAAGCAAACTACAAGCAAACATATATTTGCATGAACACAACGAAAAGAAAATATGCTCAGAAAGTATCAAGTCTAAGGAATTTTGGCTTTCTCTGGTTTTTTAGTCTCAGTCAATGAAAATTACATTTATATAATGTTGAAAAGAGCAAAAAAATTCAACATTATTGTTACCTACATTATATAAAACCAGGGTTTTAATCATTATATTATTCCAAAATCATCATATTTTAGGATTTGTTTCTTACATACGTAAAGTTCAATGAGGGTCATTTCAGTTTTCCGTCAGTACTTTAAGGGAATTGATTCCAGAATATCCTCCTCCATCAACAAAAACCCATGTGTACTTAAGTTCCTTGTATAAAATATTACTGTATTTATATGTACTCCATGCCCTTCATCATTTACTTTGAATGTAAATAGTTGTACTATACAAGTTAGAGGAAAATGGAAAGAAGTGTCTGTACATGTTCAATACAGATGTAATTTTTTTCCACATATCTTTGATCTATGGATGAAACAATAGATATGGAATGCTCAGCTATGGACAGATGTGTAAGAGAGATTTGTAAGACATGAGTTGATTAACATAGAACATTAAAAATACACATGATAACAGTCAAATAAGCAAGAGAGGAAATGAGTTTCCTGAAGTGAAACATAAACAGTACCAAAACCAGATAACAGCTAATTATAAGAGAACTATACTACAATGGAGGACTTGCCATAAGTAAGGAACTAAGGGCCTAATGCTGGGTATAAGCATAAATCTCTAATTCTTACAACTTATGGGGATACAGTTAACTGCCATTTTACAGAGCAAAAAAACATGCCTCAGAAAAAAAATAAGAATCTAGCTTAAGGTTGAGACCTGTGTTTATTGCAGGTTATTTTCTCTTAGATTTAGGATTGAAATTGAGCTAAAGGGAACTCTTTTGATCTAGCCCATATTCTAACATGTTCTTACTATACTCAGCATCCTTGAAGCATGCTCCCAAGCTGTCTTGCTCATCGAGACTGGCATTCTCCTCCTCTTCACTCTCGTTTTTCCAGTATGCTGGCCTCTTAATGGGCCGCTTCCCTGGGGTGCGCTGGGAAGCAGGACTACTAGACACAGTGCCCAGGCCACTGCTGGAGCTCCCACTGCTTCGGTCTTGCCCTCCGGTCCACCAAGCCTGCAGACTGGAGGTAGCTGGTGAGGATGATGAGGACTGCAGGTTGGCCATACACAGCATGCCCTGAATGGCCTCTTGAGTGCTGGGGGAGGCTGGGGCCTCACTGTAAAGGACAAAGAAAAAACACTGGGGAAGTTATTGTAGCAAGAAGAAACCAACTGTTAAAACACCCAGGAAGAATATAGCTATGGCAATCAAGGTGTTACAAAGGGGAGAACCATCCATGGTTAAGAATGAAGATAATACAAAAATCTGTTTTCATGAAAAGCTAGTTTTGCCTCAAGTCTCTCTAAAGACAAGCAATGAAGAGAGGCAGAATCCTCTATGCTGCATTATTTCTTTTTTATTAACAATTCTCTTTCTATGACTCTCCCTGGCCCATTTCCAAAGTATTTAAAATGGATTCTTCCCCAAGTCTACATATCCTGTCACTGCCAGCTTTAAGATTCTAAGGACAGTTTTCCTATTCACATTATTCTTTCAGCATAAATATTCTTGTTGTCTGTTTACTTGATTAAGTAATGGGCATGGTGGTACAAGCCTGTAATATCAGCACTCATTGGAGGCAAGGCAAAAGTACTAGGAGTTCCAGACGAGTCTGGACTAAATAAAAAGACCCTGTCTCAAAAACCCAAAACAAATAAAAATGCTCAACAAACAATTAGATAGCCTAGCCCTTTGGGTAGTACTCTTTTGATAGCCTGGAAAATGAAGATTACTCACGTGAGGGCAGCATAGTCAGGTCCCCCAACCTGCCTGCTGGCCTTAAGTAGATCAAGAATTCCACCAGCTCCACTCCCATTCCCAAGCTTGCTTTCAACCCCTTCCACCATGTCCTCATCTGTTGTATAGTCCTCCTGTTAAGAAAAGAAAATACTGCCTCAATTGTACAGGGCAGGTCTGGTAAGTTTCCAATACAGGGCTGACATTGTGAGTCCTAACATTCTAAATGTAAACCATCTATTATGCAGTACATTTATGATTCCATTTTAAACTTTATAGCATCTTTGTAAAGCACTATGATTCCTATTTGACAGATAAACAATCTAGGGAACAATGAAGTAAAAACATGTATGAAAGGACACATCATAAACTTCAAATCAGATACTCTCTTTGCTAAGTGATGCTGCCTTTTATTTTAATACTTAAAAGTATTTAACTAAATTATAATTTTCCATTTATATGCTAGTCACAACTTAGTGTGCAATTTGATTTTTTGTAGGACAGAAATTGAATCCAGGTCTTTATACAGGCTAAGCAAATGCTCTACAGTGAAGAATATCCACAGTCTAGCATTCAGTATTTATCTTATATTTCAGAGATTAAAAGCACAATACGTTTTTCCCTTTTCCAGATCCAGGGCATATTCCTACCTCAATGTCAAACTCAACTTCTCCAGGTTCACGAATTCGGTTGGGATCAGAGCAAGGTTTTGCACGGGGCAACTTCCGAGGAAATTCTAAAATACAATGCAATATATTAGTATAAAGCTAGGGTTATGTACACCATTAATCCCAGCATTTGGGAGGCAGAAGAAGTTGCATATCCGAGTTTGAGGCCAGCCTGGTCTACAAAGTGAGTTGCAGGACAGCCAGGGCTACAGAGAAACCCTGTCTTAAAAACAAAACCAAACAAACAAAAATTGTATTTTTCTCTGAAGTTATGGCCACCAACAAATAATTCAAAGAGGTGAGGAGCTGACTGAAAAAAAACCAAAAACCTCTCATACTGTAGGTATATAGATCTTGGTACATTCAAAAGCCATTAAGTTCAAACCTAAAAACTATGAAATGGCAGGACAGGTAAAAAATAAAACAGAAACATACTTGATCTTATTAACAGGTTCGCCTTTTCCTTTCCCAATCTCTCATCAATCTGCAGCTCATCATCTGAATCCAAGTCAAATTCATCTCCCATGACCTGTCCTGCTACCAGTCTTGCACTGTCTACCTTCTTTGCAATTTTGGCTCTCCGAGACTTGGATATGTTCTTCACCCTCTTCGTACTAGAAAAATGAGAATAAGACCATACAGTGAGTCATGGTAGGGCTAATGAATCAATGGTAGAATGCATGCTTAACATATCCAAATCTCTAGCCTCAATCCCTACTCATTAGTTTTCCCCAAAATTATTTCTCCTCTACATTATTATGCAATGTAATCCTCATCAAAATGCAGTTTATTTTTGTAAAAATTGGCATGTACATGAATATCATATTTATATCATTTCCACTAAGCCCCTCCTTCATGTCCCCTTTCCATCACAAATTCATAACCTTTTCTTATTGCTTATGTTACAATAATAACTTATACACACACACACACTCACACTCAAATACACATAAATACAGTCTACTGATCCATAGTGCTATTTGTATGTTTAGGTGTTTAGAGCTCGTCTCATGGGATTGAATAACCTATCTGGGGCCTCATTCCTGAAGAAGAATGATTCTCACTTTCCTGTAGCTCTTCATATAGGCTTGAGATCTTGTGTGACTGCCCCCATTCATGGGGGGATGACAACTGCTGTGGCCATCACACAGGTCCTGTTTAGGTGATCATATTAAAATTAAATTATCAAAAATTACTACAAAAATAAATGATCAATTGTTTTCGGAACCAACAAATGCATTGTGTTTGTGTATGGTACTGTCAAAAAACAAAACTTGACATGTAAAGTAAGGGCCCAAAATAGGTAATACTTCTTTTTTAAAAACAGCATTAAAGTACTTAAATGACTTAGTTTCAAAACTGATAAACTAAATAGGTACTATGAGATTGGCATAAGAATAAACATATATGCTGGGAATGCAGGTATATGCCTCTAATCCCAATGCTTTGTAAGCAGAGGCAGGCAGATCTCCGTGAGTTTGAGGCCTACCTGGTCTATGTAACAAGATCCAGGGCAGCCAGCATTATATGGTAACACATTATTCTAAGACACTGTCCCCAGGGTGGTGGTGGCTCACACCTATATTCCTAACACTCAGGAGGCAGAAGTAGGGAGATCTCTGAGTTCAAGGTTAGCCCGGTCTACACATCAAGTTCCAAGACAGCCAGGACTACACAGAAACTCCGTCTTAGAACAAAACAAAACAAAATGACAATGTCTCTTAAAAATTAAACTAAGAAATAAAAGAATGTATTTAGGTAGATAAATGGAACAACATTAAGAATCCAGAAAACACAATTAAATATAGTCACTTTACTTTTGGCATAGGTGCCAAGGCAATTGTTAGGAGAAAAGGATATTTTTTTACCAAAGATGCTGAGTTAACTGGTTATCTACAAACAAATAAATGGGCTATTACCCTCACTTTACATATAAAACTAATACAAAATGTATCACAGATGAAAATGTAAAAGCAAAACCTATAAAACTACTAGAAGGAAGAAGCGTAAGAAAATATCTTTGTGACCTAGGATGAAGCAAACTAAGAACTTCTGGAGGAATCACCATCCTTGACCTCAAGCTGTACTACAGAGCAATAGTGATAAAAACTGCATGGTATTTGTGTAGACAGAGATAGACACACTGACCAACAAAACAGAATTAAAGACCCAAAAATAAAACCACACATTTACGCACACTTGATCTTTGATAAAGAAGCCAAAAATATACAATGAAAAAAGAAAGCATCTTCAATAAATGGTGCTGGTTTAACTGGCTGGCTGTATGTAGAAAAATGAAAATAGATCCATATTTGTCACCTTGCACAAAGCTCAAGTCCAAGTGGATCAAAAACCTCAACATAAAACTAGATACATCGAACCTAATCAACAGATGGCTGAAATCCAAAATATATAAAGAACTCAAGAAGTTAGATCCCTTTTCCCTAACTGGACTGCCTTGTCTAGCCCCAATAGGAGAAAATACGCCTAGTCCTACTGCAGTTTGTATGCCAAGGCAGGCTGATATCCATGGGAGGCCTCACTTTCTTTGAAGAGAAAGGAAAAAGGAGATGGGAGGAAAGGTAGGGAGATGTGGGACTGGGAAGAAAGGAGGAAGGGCAAGGTACTATTGGGTTTAAAGTACTTAATGAGAAAAATACTATCAAGTTCATTTTTAGTACATGTAGAATATTTATAGTCATTATGCATTATTAATAAATGTAAACAGTATTAAATTCAGAATAATAAACATTGTTAATTTAAAAAAACCCTAAATACTAGCAGCAAAAAAGTCAATGAAATGATTTATAATGATACTCTGTTACAGTTGTAGACTGAAGCCTAGCATAATTATCAGAGAGGCTTCATCCACCAAGTTTTGGCAGCAGATGCAGTTAAACAGTAGGTGGAGCTCAGAGAACCCTGCAAAAGAATCAGTGGAAGAATTCAGGGAGTCAGAAGGGTCAGGGACACCACAAGAAAATAGTCCACAGAATCAACTAATCAGAGGTCATAGGAGCTCACAGAGACTGAACCAACAATCAGGGAGCCAGTATGGGTCTGAACCAGGTCCTCTGTGTATATGTTATGGTTGTGTAGCTTGGTGTTCTAAAGGAACAGTGCAAGCAGGGGAGGAAGGGCTGTCTCTGACTCTTTTGCCTCTTTTTGGGACCCCTTTCCTCCTACTGAGTTGCTTCATCAAGCCTTAATATGAGGGGATGTCCCTAGTCTTTGTAACTTGATAAAAAAAAGGAAAGGAATGAATCTGGAGATGGTGGTGAATGGGAGGAGAGGAAGGAGGGGAAACTGTGGTTGAGATGTATTTGAGAGAATAAAGGACAAAAAAGGACCTTATCTCTAATTCTATTAATAAAAAATGTTCAGAAAAAGCAAAACTATAGAGACAATAAGTGTATTAGTAATTATTGACAGATTTGGCCTGGGACAACGGTAAAAATGTTCTAAAATTGACTTCTAATGATAACTGGGCTATTCTATAAAGTTAATAAAATTCACTTAATTACGCACTTGTGCAGGTTAATTTATAGCATGTAAATTAGACCTCAAGAAATCTTACTAATAATATTATCTTTAAGAGTTATTTTTATATTAGTTCAGAGAACGGGAAGACTAGAAAGAAAAGAGAAAAATTTGATGTCAATCAATAGGCATGGTATCATCGTTTCATCAATGGAGTAAGTTCTGCTATTCTATAGTGTAACAGGATGAATATAATTAACAATAATATCTTATATATCTCAAAGTAGTTCAAACTATTTTAAAAAATTACCAAGCCAGTCACTATCCAATATTACATTATACTTCATAAATATATAAAAAGTCTGTGTTAATCAAAAAAATATACATACCAGGCATGGTAGCACATACCTTTAATCCCATCAATGAGAGGCAGAGGTGGACAGATCTCTGTGAGTTCAAGGTTAGCTCAGTCTCCATAAATAGTCCTAGGCCAGCCAAGACTGAAAGACATTCATATTCTCTCTCTCTCTCTCTCTCTCTCTCTCTCTCTCTCTCTCTCTGTGTGTGTGTGTGTGTGTGGTGTCTGTTTCTCTCTACAATGTATGCATATATATAATATATGCAACACATATACAAAGGGGATAGAAAACAGATCCTGTTAGATTATCCTGTTAACACATGGTAAATAATTTTAGATAGTTAAAAAGAAATGTTTCTAGTAAAATCAGAACATTCATGTATTTAGCAAATACCTATTTTGCCAAAATGTCTTTCAGTGAATTAAGTATTAGACTGACTTGTTTTCTAGTTCATGGAGTTAATGTTAATACAGAGTCTGTTACACAGCAAAGGCCCATTGATGACAAAGAGTATAATTAAACTGTCTGGGTCACAGTTTTCACATGTATAACATGGGAATAACTATATTAACCTTGAGAGCTGTGAAGATTAAGTAATGTATGTTAGCAGCTAAGATAGTTTGAAACATAGCTATTATTTAATGACAAATACTCATTCCCTCATTTTAAAAATTTTAGTTATAAAAAATTTAAACACATACAAAAATGTAAATGTATAATATAAACTGCCACATCTTGCATCTAGCTAAATTTCCAAATATATGACATAGAACCAATCTCGTTCCAGCTACCCTTCACTACTGCAATATAGTCATACTGGAAAAAGCCTAAATATACTTCATTTATAAATATTTCTATATCCTCTCAGTTTACTTAAAAATACCTCTGGCAGCTGCAACAGGTTAATAGAAGTAGCACAAGAAGATGACTGGGGGCTGTCAGATGATCCTGGGCCAGAAGGCTGAAGACCAGATGCTCCAATGTTCTGTAGTATAGGGACTGTCCAGGTGCTCAGCGGTCTCTATAAATTGGCTAAGATTTAGAAGCTATGCTTTGTGCTTCCCATAAGTTCAGTTAACTCAGTCATTCTGGATTTCTGACGGGGTTGAAAACTTATAGTCTCATAGACAATCCTGGCTATTTACTTTGAGAGAAAAAGATTTGAGTGTATGTTTTCAGCTGACATTCATTCTAAAGTCAAGAAAAAAGCCAGGTTCAGAACTAAGTGTTTTAGTTAGGAGAGATGACAGAGGTTCTGGTTAGTCAACAAAATGATGGACTGGATATTAGGACTATCTTGTACCTCACTGGTACTAATTGGTATAATTATGCTCTAATTGTGTTTTGAGAGAAAAAATTTATTTTAACAAGAAGGGTGATATGTAGGAGGAGCTAAGGTGAGAGGAAGACAGGAGTAAGGAGAGGAGGAGAAGAAGGAGAGGAGAAGCTAGGTGATGAGAGAGAGAGAAAGAGAGAGAAAGAGAGAGGGGGACATGGAGGCAGAAGTTCACGTGTCTCCACCAGTCAAAGATAGTTGATATATCTAGGATGGGTATTGGGTTACACTTCTGACTGAGCATTACCAAACTTATAAAGTCTTTGATTAACATTTTAAAAAAAATGTATAAAAGCAAAATGGAAAAGGGGGCATGGGATAGGGGTTTTCTAGGGAGGGGAAATGGGGAAAGGGGATGGCATCTGAAATGTAAATAAAATATCCAATAATAAAAAGAAAAAACCCTGTAATCTAAGTGCATGATGAAATATAACTGCATACTGTAATGACCCTTGTGTAATATACCATCAGTGCCAAATGTGGAATAAACAATATTCTCAAATGAAAAAAAAAGATGACTGGGGAAGGGGTACAGAGATCTCTTTATACCGTATTTGACTAGTCATTATAATTGATCGTTTAGGATTCATAATTATCTCTTCCCCAGGAGACCTCCCAGAAGCTCTAAAAACTAGCAGAGCTCAACATTCTCTTCAATATTACTTGTAAGCAACAGGGATCTCAAATCCCAAGGGCAGCTCTGCTGCTCTCAGAATCTGCCCTTTTCCGCTAGTTTGTCAGGTGAACCTAATACACTCTCCCTTAGGATCTTAAGAGAATGCTTTTCTACAAAGAGATTAGGTGTCCTTGTGTTCCTACATTTCCTGCACTGTGCACTTCATTCTTGAATTCTGCTGGATAGTGTTCTAAGATTCCAGATGATAACTGTGGGTTGCTTTTCCCTCCCTCCAACTCTCTAAATACATAAAATTTCCTCATGACATAGTCTCTAGCCACAATTACATCACCATCTTTTATTTTTATCTTTATCAATGAATTTATAAGGGTTGCCATTTATTAAAAACACATAACACTATGTACTATGCCTTATAAGAATGATAAAGACATTAGCTGATTTAATCACCTCCAAATCCTAAAATAAAATTTATCTATAAAAAAGATATTTTGAAAATATTAAATATTAATTTTCCATATCACATAGCCAATATAGATTAGAACTGGGATTCAAACTCAGGCCTGACTGATTACCAAGATCATGATTTTATTAACAACTTTTCCTTTATTCTTCTGGAAAATGTTATTTACAATTATAAATAACTTGCTAACAAAAAAGACTACACACTCAAATAAACCAGATCCACGTTCTCCACAACTCAGTGAACATCTGTACAGTTAAGAATAGCCATTCTGAAGCTTTGGAGCTTCACATTGGATTTTACACTTTCACCACTGAATATTTAGGTATATATTTTTTTTAAATAATTTTTAAACCAGGTATGTTGGTACTCATTGGTAACCTCAACATCACGGAGGCTAAGTGAGGGGAATTGCCTCAAGTTCAAGGCCAACCTAAGCTACATAGCAAATTCCAGGCCAGCCTAGACAAACACCTTGATGGAACATTAAGAAAATTCCATGTAAGTAAATGTTTGTTCTCTCTTTTCACTTATCCTACTTTCTAGAGATAAGCACTGTCCTGTCATAGGTTTGGAATAACAAGCACAACATATGTAATAAATATACATACTTGCTTGAATACATATATATCTAGAAAGAAAGTATCTAGACAAAGAGGTGGAATGAGAGAGGATAATAAGGAAAAAAACCCAAAGTATTCCATTTTTCATGTAGAAAATAAAAGAAGGGGTAATATTTTTGGTGAAAAGCAAGTCAGTGGCAGGGGTTAAGGAGGACAGAGGATGGTAGTGGGAAAGTAAATATAAACCAAATACAATTACATATGTGTATGAAAATATAATGACTTATGTTAAAAAATGACTCCTAATACCCATAGATCAGTGCCTTGTTCAACCCACATGACAGAAGCTTCTTTTTTCAGTAGACGAGAATTAACACAGAGATCCACAACTGACCAAATGAAGAGAGTAAGAAACTTTGAAACACTCATTTCTAAATTGAGATCTTCATCAAACCCCTATCCTCAAGCCTCAGGGATCTACACAAAAAAGGAAATAGATTGTAAGAGCCTAAGATAATGGATGACTCCAAGAAAACAGTTCCTTCCAGATACAATAGAACTGATGCACATATGAACTCACTAAGACTGTGGTAGCATCCACAGTACTGGCACAGACTCAAGGGATCCCAGGGAAGTGCACACGGGTGCCAACCCTTAGCCAAAAAGCTATTCACAACTAATACTTGCTAGCAAAAATAAGAATCAGTTCTCTCCAATGGAATGTCAACCACACTCCAAGATACGCCTCATACTAAGGAGTAGTTGGTTAAAAACAACAAACTCCATGTTATTTTTTGGTAAGTTGTGTTGGGAGCCGACTTTTAGCAGAAAGCAGCTAGGTCATCTTTGCAGCCATCTGGAGCCATATACCCTGAAAAGAGATTTGTTTTTCAACAGCCTACAACAGCTGAAGCACACTCTGACAAATATCTTGTTTATCCCACATAGCTTGTTTTGCTGTTTAGTGACCCCAGCTGAATGGTGCACGTGGTAAAATGTCTTCACCTCTGTTCTCCTGCTTGTGTTTATAAATACCCAGGATTTCCTTGTAATAGGGTCAATAAGAGTCAATATGAGTCAAAGGGGGCAATAAAGGAGTAACCAGACTTGACTACACACTCTGGTTTGTCTCCATTCTCGTCTCTTGCCCCTCCATCTCTACTCTCTCTCTTGACCAGAGCACTTAGCCCCAAGCGTGGGGCAGAGTGGTCCACAACATAGTGGCCCCCAAGTGAGGGGCAGAACGGAACATGGATCGGGCATTACAAAGTTGTTTTGTTTTGTGCTGCTGTTGTTGTTATTTTTGTTTTGGTTTTGTTTCTTGGGATTTTCAGCTTTTGTTTTTTAGAGAGAAAAATGTAAGCCAGCAAGAGAGAACATACATGTACCCATGAAACTGAATGGGTAGGGAGGTGATCTGGGAAGAGTTTGAGGAGGGAAAAGCATGATCAAAATATAGTATATGAGAAAAATTTTTAAATAAAAACATTATAAAGGAAAATGTCATAATGAAATTTGCTACTTACATGTGGACTAAAAAATTATGGTTGTCCATGGATAAAACAAAGGGAAAAAAGAAAACAAAGGGAAAGAGATGGAAATAGGATTTTTCACTGTATGTTCTGCCACATATTTGCTTTTTTTAAAACATTTATTTATTTCATGGAGAGGGTATATACATGTCACAATACACACAAGGAAGTCAGAGGCTAACCCAAGGGAGCTGGCTTTCTTCTTTCAGTGAGATGAACAGGGTCTCATCAGGATTGGTGATAAATGCCTTTAACTATTGAGCCATCACCATACACTGAACCTTTTGAATTTTAAACCATATAAACTGAAATTTAAGCATCTTCTAAACATTAAAGGTATAAATAAAAAACAGATATATTGCTTTTCAACCCCCCCCAATATGTATGACTTTTTAAAAGTAAAAGTGCAATCAGACGTTATTTTATTTTTATTTATTTATTTATTTATTTATTTATTTATTTATTTATTTATTTTTGGATGTTATAATCTGATTTGTTTCACCAAAAAATATATTTTGGGGCTGGAGATGGATCAATGGTTAAGAGCACTAATTGACTACTCTACCAGGGGTCCCAGATTCAATTCCTGGTACCCAGGTGGAGGCTCACAACTGTCTGTAACTCCAGTCCTAGGGAATGACTCCCTCTTCTGGTCTCCTTGGGCACTGCATGAACCTGGTGCTCATATATACATTAAGGTAAAAACAGACAAAATAAAAGTAAATCTTAAGGCCAGGTGTGGTGTTGCATGCCTTTAATCCCAGCACTTGGAAGGCAGGTTGATTTTTGTGAGTTTGAGGCCAGCCTGGTCTACAGAGAAAGTTCCAGGGCAGACAATGCTATAAAAAGAAACACTATCTTGAAAAACCAAAACAAGTAAAAAAATTAGTTATGCTATTAAAACACATCCATGCACACACACTCACAGACACACTCACACATGTGTATAAATATATCGAGCCAGAAATGGTAGTAGAACATGCCTACAATTCCAGCAATCAGGATATAAAGGCACAAGGATCACGAACATAGCCTACATAAGTGAATTCAATGTCACCCTGAGGTACATAGACCTTACCTCAGAAAAAAACAAAACAAAAATGTGTGGGAAGATACTGGGGATGTAGTTCAATAGCAGAGTGACTGCCTAGCATATACAAACCCTTAAATTCAATCCCTGGAATGAATTAAAAAAAAAAAACTTTTAAATACACCTTGAAACAGGGAGTGTCTCTAGTAGCAGCTATTTGGGAGCCTAGAGCATTACTTGAGATCAGGAATTTAAGACCAACCTGAGCAACACAGTAAGATACCTATCTCAATAGAAAAAAAAGACACTACCTTGGACATCTTTCTGTGCTAACAAGATATTAAACTGCTCCATTCTTTTTAAATTCTCTATTTCTTGGACTCCTTTTTAAAGATATGCTATAATTTATTCAACCTGTGTTGGCAAACATTTGAATTAATTACAAGCACATATCATTACAATGACGCAGTATGCACTGAACACTTCTCCTTACACGTTTGTACAACAGTGTACAATATAGAATCCATAAACTGTATTCCTATGCATTTAATTATAAAAGCATATTTTAAAATGCATGTTCTTGAGCTAGCAAGATGGCACAGTAGGTAAAAGAACTAGGCATGCAAAGCCTGACAAAGTGAGTTTGATTCTTGGAACCCATATCAGAAAAAAAGAATGAATTCCCAAAAGTTGTCCTCTGACCATCATGCCCATGCTGTGGCACCCCTGTATTGCCCTTGACCCCCACCCCTCTATACATATAGTGAATAAAACTTAACTAAAATCCCCTATTTTCTTTTGTTGAAGATTTATTTTTATTTTATATACACAAATATTTGGCCTGCATATATGTATGTGCATCACATATGAGCCTAGTTCCCATGGAGATCAGAAGAGGGCATCTGATGCCCTGGAACTAGAATTATGGGTGACTGTGAATCACCATAAGTGAGCACTGAAAACTGGGGTTCTCTGTAAGAGCAGTAAGTGCTTTTAACAGCTTGAGCCATCTCTCAACCCAAAATCCTGTGTTCTTAATCTGTACACTTACTAACATTACTTCTACTAGTAGTTCTGCCATAATTAACTTGCCAAAATTCTCCAACCTATCAACTTTGGCTAAGTTAAGACTCCAGACCTCTCCACCACCCACCATGATTTCTAAACAAAGTAAATATCTATTAACATTTAGATATTAACCTAAATACTGCCCTTCCCTCACCTATGTTCCAACCCCCAGATCCACTGATAATCTTAGTTATCTCTGTGCTGCTTTTACCCATCTTACCTGCCATTAGCCATCAACAGGGCTAGAGGGTTCTCACTGCCATCAAGGTCCATGTCTGCTGAGTCATCATCAGAGTCATTCAAGCAGGTACCACCGATGTTGAACTGTAGAAGGAGGAGGCTCAGTTGTCACCAGTCTGAGACTCCCAGGTAAATCAAGATGGCCAGTTTCCTCTGGTTTTACTACAAAACTGTCAACCCTCTGACATAAAGCCTTCTGATATGCCTGTCCCCAACCCCCACCTCCAACAATTATAGGAGTAGGAGGTTGAGAATATATAGCTGGCTCGGGGAAAACATAGCATAGCTTGTGAAACATGTTACCTAAATAGGAAAGAGGGCACCATTATTAGATACCCAGATAGGGCAACACACTACTTAGACAAGGTGAAGCCCTGAGGGAGTAGACAAGGGCCTGTTAAAGATTCTAACCTGACAGACAACATTCTCAAATCTTATTCCCACCTTAGTATATCAAGATTCAACTCAAGTGTCATGTACCTGGCAAAGAGCCCCTGAGCTCTATCTAGATAGAATCAACTTCCTTCTGTGCCTCAAAACCCCACATATACCCTTGATCATGGGTGGCATCCACACTTCCTTTCACTCATTTGTTTTTATGCCTATCTTACTTTCTAGCCTCTCAGCCTCTTGAGTTCCATCCACAGCACCTATCACAGTGCCCAGCACAGAAAATGTCTCAATAAATGCCTGTTAAATGAGTGGAACTGGTAGCCAAACACTAGGGGCCCTAAGAGATGGAACAGGATAGCCTGGTTTTTAAAAATACTGCTCTTCCAAGGGACCCAAAAGGGTTGGGCTGAACCCATGGGCCAGCACCCACCTTTGCTTTCTGAGAAGGGCCTGTCTTCAGTGCCTGATGACTGTATGGGTCCATGAGATTATAGCTCAACTGGCCAGCAGGCCCCAAGGCTGAACTTTGCTTGCCCTTTCGCTCTGCCTTCTTGAAGATATCCTTGGGCTTCAGGCCTTTCTTCTTTGAACCATTTTTGGAGGGCAGTGACAGCTTGGACATGGATACTGAAGTGGAATGGGCTGGCCTGGATAAGGGGATGGAGCCAGCTGGGAAGATCCTCTGCAGCCCAAAGATATTGCTCGTCTTCCCAACGTTCTGTTGGAAGATGTCCTACAAGAGTATTAGTACACGAAGGGGTTAGAGCTTACTCAAGGGTTCTCTCTAAGAGCAGAGGTCTGTTCCCAGCACTAATGGTACTGCCATGGAAGTGGCTTATACATGTGCTCCACATATGCACACCCTGGTTTCTGTACAGTAAGCCATCATACATTTATTGGGTGGCATTTCTTTACCCAGCCATTGACAAGAGAAGACGAGCAAAGAAAAAGCCCAGCGTTACTGTCAAAACTGGAGGGAAAAGACTCTAAGATCAGCTGACACAAAATAAAAAAAAATAATCAAGTACTTGTCTGTGTGGTTGAAACTCTAAGGACTATAGAACTTTTGAAGAAAGTTTCTAGTCTTAATTTTGCTACCAGCCATCTCTCTAACCTAGGAAAAATTATCTGATGGAACAAGCTCTAGAGCTTGTTTATTCAGCTGTATAATTAAAAGTCAAGACTAAAAAGGTGTTTTTCAAAGATGTTCTGTGGTTTCTTTGAGCTTCCTGGGCAAAATCTTGGGGATGGATGGTATGTGGAAGGCAGATGAGAGGAACAAGGGGAGCTCTAGGTCTCTGAATATCCTATTCAGAACAGCTATGCTTTGGTTTGTTATATAAACTGATTTCCAGAGAAGATCTTATTTGAAAATAAAGTATTCAATTGCTTTAAAATATTTGAAAGTCATGTTCTAGCTCATGAGTTTTCTTCTAGCCAGCCCAAAGTTCTGTTTGTATAAAATTGGGTTATGTAAGAACTGGAAATGATATAGTCATTTATTTGACTGACTCCTAAAAGGCATTAGTGAGTGAAATGGAGGAAAATGAGGTAGGATGTAGGCACTGTAGACTACAGTGTAGATAGTGAAACATGCTATAACCAGTGAGGCCAGAAGTCCCAATTCTAGAAGCAAACCACCCTGTAGCATGGATACATATACGTGCATACATATATATACAATGAAAGAAAGAAAGGAAGGGAGGAAGGAAGGAAGGAAGGAAGGAAGGAAGGAAGGAAGGAAGAGAGAGAGAGAGGAAGGAAGAAAGGAAGAAAGGAAGAAAGGAAGGGAGAAAAGAAGGACAGAAAGAAGGAAGGAAGGAAGGAAGAAGGGAGGGAGGGAGGGACAAAACACAGAGGAGTAGGGGAGGGAAGGAAAGCTAAACAAATAGATATCTCTTAGGCACTAAATAGATTTGTACAGCTCCTAAGACAGCTTAAACATCCTCAAGTCCAATTTTTCTCTGGCGCCTCTGCTACTTCACCAGCCCACACTAAGTTTTCTCTTTGCTAAAAAGTTTATTAATAACAATGACTTACATTTATTGAGTACTTACTCTGCCAGGCACTGTGCGAGGGGCTCTATATTACCTTTTAATTCTACCAAAGATTTGAAAGGTTGGTAAAGTTATTCCTCACTTTACAGATCAGGAAACTGGTACTCTGAAAGGTTTTCAAGTGAAAGAGCAGGAAGCAGAACCCAGGCTTCTCTGAGTTTCTTACTACTATACACCTCCTGCCTCGTGGTGTATGCCACCTGTTGAATCATGTCTTCAACCTGAGTTTGTTATTTTGTAGAATTCAGAGATTAAGTCAAAGTATTAAAAGTAACAACTACAACTATCACTACAGTCTATCATTAGAATTTATTAAGTGCAAACTGCATACCAAGAGCTATGCTCAATTTTCAATTCACATTGCTTTATTTAATCCTCTTAACAACTTTGAGTAGATATTAATCTCATTTTAGAGATAAGGAAACACTTTCATAGAGGTTAACTATGTCTGAGAGTTTGTGGGCAGGCACTATATCATTCATGTATCCCAAGGTTCTAGCCCAGTGTGTGGCATGTACTCAGAGCACAAAATTATTTGAATGAATAACTAAATGAATGAATAAGGCCCTTGATAGAGTCTTCTCATTCCTCCCCTAGGCGTTATACCAACTACAAAGTTCTGACCTGCCATTTGAGGCTTCATCCCTTCCCAAATGCTTTCCCTCCTCCCATGCTTCTTACTTCAACCAGGCGGATCTCCCTAGCCAGATCTTTAATGAGCTGTACAGTCCGCACTGTCTCTGGGATCTCATCCTCGTGGTCTGGCAGAGCCTGTCAAATAAGAAGCATGAGACAACTGAATTCTTGCAAACATGCCAAGGGCAAGCAATGAAGGAAGGATAGTCTTCTCAATAACTGATAGGGAACCAATTAGATACTGGATATCCATAAGTCAAACAAAACCAAAAACTTTAATATACTTTTTGAAATACACAAAGAAGATTACACACCTAAATATAGAACTTAAAAATATAAGCCCTATATAACCAAGGAGAAAATTTTTGTGAACTTTTGCTAAGCAACTATTTAAGTCACTAATAGCATGAACTACAAAAGAAAAACTGATAAAAATGGACTGGCACAGTATGTGGAATGCTCTCAGAGCACATCATTACTTAAATGAATGACTCAATGAATGAATGAAGAAGGCCCTTGATAGAGTCTTCCCATTCCTCCCCTAGTTATCCAAATAAAGTTGGGTAACTT
Organism: Rhabdomys pumilio; assembly: GCA_030674055.1. Lineage (NCBI taxonomy): Eukaryota > Metazoa > Chordata > Mammalia > Rodentia > Muridae > Rhabdomys > Rhabdomys pumilio. The sequence continues at coordinate 105,960,856 of JANHMN010000005.1, forward strand.
TAATGGTTCCTGCCCTTCTAGGCTAAGAGAGCCACTGCAGGGAAGGAGGCAAATGCTTCCCATGCAAATCATCTGTACTTTTAAAGACTTCTTCCATGAGCCTGTGCCCTTTAAAGGTGTACTGCTCTCTTCTAGCTCCCTTTGACCATGATGTTTGGAGCCATTCCTGGGTTTCTGGGTCCATATTGACTTAAGGTATGTGTTCTTAAGGACTACACACTCACTTTCTTTTGGTGTTCCTGAAAGAGTCAGTCTGAAGTATACTTCATGGGAAGGATCAGAAATAACACTAAAGGTAGCCAGGATGGAGGAAGATGAAAAAACAGAACTACAAGCTGAAGGCCAGGTGTTTGTGAGATTAGGAAACAAAGGAAATCCCAAAACATAAAGTTTTAAAATATTAGGGGAATGTTGGCAACACAAAATGAAGAGGTTGATGCACACACAGGTTAAACCATCTACAAGATCTGAAACTATTCCTTTAGGTGATTTTACAGAAGGAACAAGACTACAGAGAATCTGAATCCTGAGACTGTCTTAATATTTATTCTATTTTTGAATTTCTTTGATATTTTTAAGTGTTTGAAAACATTTTTTCATATACTATATTTTGATCGTGTGTCCCCCACCCCCATTCCTCCCAGATCCTACCCACCCAACTTGTTCTATTTCTCTCTTTAAAACAAACAAGAAATAGAGAAACACACACACACACACTCAAAGGGGGTGGGAGATAAATCAACATGAACTCCTACCCCTAGCCAATATAAGTTATCTACAATTGATACCTGCTGACAAGGAGAAATCACTTTTCCCCAATGTAGTCTCACTGGTTATATTAACCACACCTTAGGGCCAGCTCCATGACCCAGAGTGTTTGGCCAAAAGAAAAGGAATTCAATGTTATTTTTCCAATTTTTAAGGTTGAATTTTTTAAATGAACATTTGGAGATAAATATATTTACATGGTTCAAAATAAATAATTAAAAAGATATGTTAAAAAGCATCCCTATCATTCTACCTTCTTCCACTGGTAACTATTTTTCATTAGCTTCTATAATCCTGCAGACTGTGTCTTCGGGTGAATATGAACATATATAAACACAATTCTTGTTTCTTCACTTTTTACACATATGGTTGCTTCTAGATGATTCTGTATCTTCATTTGACAAACTCTGGAGATCTTTCCAAATCAGTACATAGAGAACTTAAGAAAGATAATAAGAATTATCTTCTATAGCTGTTTTACACTCAGAAGGATAGATGAATATTGGAAATTTTCTTTAAAAGTCATTTTGGCAGTAGGCATCAAGAACCTTACATTTTTCCCCATATACTTTGATCCAGTAATTGATCTTTCAGGAATATATCCTGAAGGAATAAATAAGAGATAAGGAACAAAGACATATGCTTATAGATATTTACTGTATGATTTGCTTCAACTACAGCCCTCCAAATAAAGAAACAAATAGAAACAAATAGAAAGCAACTATAAACAAATAATTAGGTGATTAAGTATTTATGGGGAACTTAAGTAACACAAGAAAATTAAGCCAACCTAGTGAGATACAAAATTGAATAAATAATGTACTACCAATTATGTTTATAAATGCACATGCAGGGGCCCAGAGATACAAGGGGCAAAGCATATGCAGGGCTCTAATTTTACCTGCAGCACCCTCAAAAAATATACACAAGGGGCTCAGCAGTTAAGAAAACTAGCTGTTGTTCTTCAAGAGGAGAGAGGTTTAATTCCTAACACCCACATGATAACTCATAACTGTTTATAACTCCAGTTCCAGGGAATCTGACACCCTCTTCTGATCTCTCTAGGCACTACATGCATGTCGTGCACTTACATTCGGGCAAAACACCCATACACATAAAGAAAAAGGAAGAAATATAATGCATACATAAAAGGCCAAAAGGAAATATATTCAAATGTAATGCTAATTCCTCTCAGTTAAAAATTACAGGTGAAAATTTTCTTTGCAGCCATCTATATATTTCTAATTCTAAAGAACAAGTATATGTATTATTTCTTAAAATCAGAAATAAAGACTCCTAGCCTAGTTTTCTGCTCTAACCCAGGAACCTTTTTGCCTCTTTGATTTTATGACTCCCCCCAAATCTATCCATAATCTTTATGAAAGGAAGAACTATTTAAGTAGGTATAGAAATAAGCATATTTACTTCTTTCCTTGTCCAGGCTCTAAAGGCCAAGTTCAGAGCTTTACCACCATGAACGAGGTAGGAGGCAGGGTGTCTCCTGTTTTCTCGTAAGCCTAAAGCAAGAAAAAAAGAAGTCAATACAGCTATTCAGAGGGATGAAGGACTTGTTACCTTTGTCAGACAACCAAAGAAAATGCTGCAGATTCTGGAAACACCCTCAGATCTGTTACATTAATAGTGTTCACTTACTGAAATCTTGCTAGCCACTAGGCAGCTGTCATTTAACTCTGATATCTACATTGTAAGCAAAGTTCACTTTATAGTTTAGGAAACTAAAGGTCTGAGGAGTCTTGATCAAGGATGTACATGTTGTACGTGCCAAAACATAAAGTTGTGTCCATCTGAATATAAGGCCTGTGCTCCTTCTATTGGATTATTCAGCCTTTTAGGTCTCAAAATTGTCTATGTTCTGCCTTACTTCATGAGGATGTTGTTAATAACCAATTTTAGGCTTTATAAAGAATTTTCTACTGTACTAAGCTGGTCAGAATAGTAAATGAGTCATTAGTTATTCCATGTTTTAACACTTACATGACAGTCTTTCAAAGTGGCAGAGTAAGGGCTTGAAGTATTGGGTAGGAAACTGTACTCACTGGACTATGAGGTCCTTTGTAACTGTGATACTGAGTCATTCTCGCCTAGTCACCTTGAAGAATCAATTCTCAGGTCCAAGCAAGGGACTCACTTTATTTCAGACAAGACCAAGAAAGATGAAAACCAGCAAGCTGGTTTCCACCAGGGCAGATACCCAGGACCACAATGATGCCAGGATAATAAGACTGGGCCTTATTCCTGAGGGAGGCATATCTGGGATACTCATAAATCACGTGATATGAGTCCATTTATATACTATTCTTCAAATGACAAAATTATAGAGATGGAAAACAGATTAGTAGTTTACAGAAATTATGCATGATTAGGGGGAGAAAGTGAGTGAAGTATAATTGTTTAATAGTTATGATTATTTTTTAGTTAGTATAAAAAATACAAAGTTTGAACAATTTTATCAGTATACGTTATTCTTACTTACTCAACTCACTGCCCTTCTCTTTCCCCTTTCTTACCCCAGAATCTTACCTTCTACTTCCATGTTATATATATATTGCAGTATCTTTTTGTTCTGCCCATCCCTCACTAAGGGTGTCCAATCTTCTGACTTTGCAACCCAATGTTTTATCTTCAAAGTTCACACTAAATAACCATGCAACTGAGTTACCAAAATAAATTGCAAAAACACTTCAAAACTTTTTAAGTCGGTTTACAATTTCATGCTAGATTCCATTTTCTGTTGTCCTTGGCCACACACAGCTATATGCATCTTTTGGCTCAAAGGTTGAACACGTTCCTTTCTCTCCTCTCATAGTCTCCTTCTACTTCGATGTCTGTCTATCTGTTTGTTTCTCTCCCCCTCCTTCTCTCTCTCTCTCTCTCTCTCTCTCTCTCTCTCTCTCACACACACACACACACACACACACACTATAAATTCTAGTCTAGATTTCATATATGAGAAAAAAACTGTTTGAGTCTGGCTATTTCGTTTAACATAATGATTTCTTGTACATACATTTTCTGCAAATATAAAAATTTCACTTTTCATTAGAACTGAATAAAGTTCTATTGTGTCTAAGTAATATATTTTATTTCTGTTCATGGACCTCTAGCCTGGTTCTATATCTTAGTTATTGGGATGTTTTATAGTATATATTTAAGATATTAATGGATGTTTTAATATACATAGCAAGGCAGCAGTGGTAGCAAGCTTTCACCTCCCATTCCTCCTCTTCCCAACTTCCACACTCCCTCTTCTTCCTCCTTTCTCTTAGCAAAAGTGATAGCTTTTGGAAAGGAAAACCATACCTCGAAAGATGTCCAGAATATGTTTTCCCACATACCAACAGATGGTCTCAAAGTTTGGAAACTTAAAAAGGTCTGCTGTGCTCAGCCGCTTCTCAATTTCATAGGCCCTGTAAGGAAACATAATGACTATAAAAAGGATCTATTTACTGAGCACCTATTATGTACCAAGTATTATTCTCAGTGCTATGCATCCACTGTACTTAATCCTCACAGTGACCCTGTAAAGCCCTATATACAAAGAAACTTTGAGATCATAGATTATGTACCTGCCTAAAGGTACATTAACAACCAAGTGAACAAAGAGTGTTAACCTTGTCAAACTGTCAATAAGAACCCAGATACTACTCAGCAGCAGTGTGGTGCACACCTTTAATCCCAGAATTTAGGAGGCAGAGGCATGCAGATCTCCGAGTTTGAGGCCAGCCTAGTCTACAGGATGAGTTCTAGAACAGTCAGTGCTACTCTGTCTTTAAAAAGCAAAAAACCACAAAGTCCAATATACTTTCCTTTCCTGTTGTCATCATCATACTATACTGCAGTTCTTACTCAAGGGACTTACATGAGAACGATATCACAGAAGAAGGGACAATGTCAGAACTCACTTGAGTTGCATTTCAATGTTAAGACTGTGCAGGAAGTTTCCTCCAAAGGCTAAGCAGTCCACCGGTGTTAACACGGCATGTATCCATCCTGTAGTATAAAGAAAGCAAAAATCACAGCTAGAAGAAGGCTTTTCTTTCTTTGGACACCTCACTGCCTAGTCAGTTCACTTCTTAAACACAGCTTACCAATGATTCAAAATATTATTTATTTTTACTGTGGCAATAGCCAGCATGGCCTACTCTATCATTCTAGTAACATGAACAGAATCAATTTTGGAGTTAATACATTTCTCTCCACTTGAATTATCTTTCTGATGCTTTATATTCTCTTCTCTAAAAGAACATCATTCTTTTGCTAGAACTATTCTTTCTAAAATGCACACCACTAAAACATAACCATTCATTCCCATTGCCTTTAATTTTGCAACATTATGTTTTCTTAAATCCTTTCCATATTTGTCTTCCTTCTCCATCTATCTATCCAGAAGATTCCTGTCCCTCCTTATCTCTCATATTGGCTAGTACTTCAAACTGTTTTTTTGTACCTCTAGATATAATTAAAACCTTTCAAACTGATTAAACAGTATCACCAAGGACCTGTGATTTTACACACACAAACACACACACACAGACACACAGACACACAGACACACACACACACACACACACACACACACACACAATGTAGTAACCAATAAAAGCAAAACAAAACTAGAGCAAATAAACAACTAGAACCACTAAAAAAAAAAAAAGCAAATTCTAAACCTAAAAATTCACATAAAAAATTCAGGGGATCATAACAAACCAACCTTGAAAAAGATATACAAAGTTAGAAGACTGACAAATCCCAACTTCAAAACTTACTATTAATGTATTGTAATCATTATCATAAAGAGAGACATATAAATCAATGAAAGATATAAGATTCCAAAATAAGCCCATATATGCCCAGCTGACTTTTTCCTGGTTTGTTTTTTCATTTGACTTTTGGATTTGCAATACTGAGGAGCAAGCCCACGGCCTTGGACATACTAGGCAATACTCCACCACTGAACTACAACTTGAACTGTAAATCAACCAGTGATGGCAATGGAGAAGAAATATCAAGAAAATTCAATTAGGAAAGAAGTTTTCAGGACACTCTGGAAGAAGCAGATGTCAATTTGCCAAAGAATAAAACCGGGCTCTTGCCTCAACCTGCATATAAAAACTAACTCAATTTTAATAAATTATCTAAATATAATAACCAAAACTAAACTAAAAACAGTGACACATACCTATAATCCCAGTACTCAGAAAGCTAAGTTAGGAAGATGACAGGTTTAAAGCTAGCTGTACTACATGATAAGACAGCACAGTCTGAGTAAGACAATATGTCAAAAAAAACTATAAAATATTTACAAATATCTATTTCCTTGAATTCCCAATACCTATAGAAATAATCATATCAATTAAAAATTTAAAACAGTAAGATCACGGGTTTGAGGCCTTGGAAATACAGAAATAGACTGAGCATAGCCAGAGTGAGACAAAGGAAAAAAAAAAAGAAAGAAAAGCCAACAGATAAACTGGACAAAATTATTAACGTTCATATTTTATGAGACACTAACAGAGAATGAGAAAAGACAACTCTTTCTGGAAGCTATAGGCGTTAATTTAATAGCTCCTGTGAGAGAGGAGGTCACCATCACTGGTAAAATCATCCCCACCCACGCTAATGTAAGCAACTCTACTTAAACGCAGTGAAGCACACAAAGATGTTAAAGTAGGAGAGATACTTGTTGGGAAAAAGAAATTGAGCAACACGGAAAGAGAGAGAAGAAAAAATAATGGGGGACATGAATGAAGTACAAATATGTGTATATGTGAAAAATTGTCAATGAATCAAATTTCTAATATATTAAAAGATAATGTCACCTTCCAGTCTCCATCTGCACTCCAGACCTAATGTTGTCCCAAAGCCCTCCATGCACAAATCCTGCCAGGAGAGAGCTGATCTCCCAAGAGGACTCTCACTCCTAAGCTCAGAGTTGAGATCACCACTTTTACCCCAATAACTGTACAAAGCAGCTGGGAACAGAATCCTTGTGACCTCCATCTGCACTCCAGACGTAAGGCTACATATCCCACAGGCCTCCATGTACAAATCCTGCCAAGAGAGCCCAGGTCTCCAGAGGAGTGCAGACATACCTACCACTGTCTCACAGTCCCACAGAAGGGACATGCTCCAGTCAGAGACAGCAAGACTAACTAACACCAGAGATAACCAGATGGTAAGAGGCAAGCTCAAAAACCTAAACAACAGAGACCAAGGCTACTCAACATCATCAGAACCCAACTCTCCCACCACAACAAGTCCTGGACACCCCAACACATCAGAAAAGCAAGATTCTGATGTAAAATCACATTTCATGATGATGATAGAGGACTTTAAGAAGGACATAAATAACTCCCTTAAACACAGGAGAACACAGGTAAACAGCTAGAAGCCCTCAAAGAGGAAACACAAAAATCCCTTAAAGAATTATAGGAAAACACAACCAAACAGGTAAAGGAATTGAACAAAATCATACAGGATCTAAAAATAGAAATAGAAACAATAAAGAAATCACAAAGGGAGACTACCCTGGAGATAGAAAACCTAGGAAAGAGATCAGGAGACATATATGCAAGCATCACCAACAGAATACAAGAGATAGGTGCAGAAGATACCATAAGAAAAATAACAGTCAAAGAAATGCAAAATGCAAAAAGTTCCTAACCCAAAACATCCAGAAAATCCAGGACACAATGAGAAGACCAAACCTAAGGATAATAGGTATAGAAGAGAACAAAGATTCCCAACTCAAATGACCAGTAAATATCTTCAACAAAATTATTGAAGAAAACTTCACTAACCTAAAGAAAGAAATGCCCATGAACATACAAGAAGCCTACAAAACTCCAAATAGACTGGACCAGAAAAGAAATTCCTCCTGTCACATAATAATCAAAACTCCAAATGCACAAAACAAAGAAAGAATATTAAAAGCAGTAAGGGAAAAAGGTCAAGTAACATATGAAGGCAGACCTATCAGAATTACACCAGACTTCTCATCAGAGATTATAAAAGCCAGAAGGTCCTGGGCAGATGTTATACAGACCCTAAAAAACCCCACAAATGCCAGCCCAGGCTACTATACCCAGCAAAACTCTCAATTACTGTAGATGGAGAAACCAAGATATCCCATGACAAACAAAATTTACACAATATCTTTTCACAAATCAAGCCCTACAAAGGATAATACATGGAAAACTCCTACACAGGGAGGGAAACTACAAGCTAGAAAAAGAAAGTAATCTTTCAAAAAAAAACCCAAAAGAAGATAGCTACACAAACATAATTCCACCTCTAACAACAACAACAAAAAAACAACAGGAAGCAACAATCACTATTCCTTAATATCTCTTCACATCAATGGACTCAATTTCCCAATAAAAAGACGTAGACTAACAGATTGGATACATAAACAGGACCCAGCATTTTGCTGCATACAGGAAATGCACCTCACTGACAAAGACAGATATTACCTCAGAGTAAAGGGCTGGAAAAGAATTTTCCAAGGAAATGTCCCCAAGAAACAAGCTGCAGTAGCCATTCTAATATTAAATAAAATTGACTATCAACCAAAAGTTATCAAAAAGATAAGGACACTTCATACTCATCAAAGGAAAAATCTACCGAGATGAACTCTCAATTCTGAACATCTCTTTTTCAAATGCAAAAGCACCCACATTCATAAAAGAAACTTTACTAAAGCTCAAAGCATACATTGCACCTCACACAACAATAGTGGGAAACTTCAACACCCCACTCTGATCATGGAAACAGAAATTAAACAAAGACACGGTGAACTAACAGAAGTTATAAACCAAATGGATTTAACATTTAAAAAACATTCCATCCTTCTTATCAGCATCTAAGGTACCCTCTCCAAAATTGACCATATAATGGGTAACAAAACAGGCCTCAACAGATACAAGAAGATGAAAATAATCCTATGCATTCTATCAGATCACCTCAGACAAAGGCTGGTCTTCAATAACAACAAAAACATCAGAAAGTTCACATACACATGGAAGCTAAACAATGCTCTACTCAATAACTTGGTCAGGGAAAAAAGAAATTAAAGACTTTTTAAAATTTAATGAAAATGAAGGCACAGCATACCCAAACTTATGGGACACAATGAAAGCAGTGCTAAGAGGAAAACTCAGACCTCTGAGTACCTACAAAAAAAAACTGGAGAGAACATACACTAGCAGCTTAACAGCACATCTGAAAGCTCTAGAACAACAACAAAAAAAGCAAATACACCCAAGAGGAATAGATGGCAGGAAATCATCAAACTCAGAGCTAAAATCAACCAAGTAGAGACAAAAAGAACCATACAAAGTATCAACAAAACCAAGAGCTGGTTCTTTGAGAAAATCAACAAGATAAATGAAAGCTTAACCAGACTAACCAGAGGGCACAGCAACAGTATCCAAATTAATAAAATCAGAACTGAAAAGGGAGACATAACAACAGAAACTGAGAAAATCCAGAAAATCATCAGATCCTACTACAAAAGCCTATACTCAACAAGACTGGAAAATCTGGATGAAATCTACAATTTTCTAGACAGATACCAGGTACCAAAGTTAAATTAGAATCAGATAAACCATCTAAACAGTCCCATAACCCCTAAAGAAATAAAATGAGTCATTAAAAGTCTCCCAACCCACCCCCCCCAAAAAAAAGCCCAGGACAAGATGGGTTTAGTGCAGAATTTTATCAGATCTTCAAAGAAGACCTAATACCAATACTTTCTAACTATTCCACAAAACAGAAACAGAAAAACACTACCCAATTCATTCTATGAAGCCACAATTATACTTATATCTAAACCACACAAAGACCCAACAAAGAAAGGGTACTTCAGACCAATTTCCCTTATAAATATGAATGCAAAAATATTCAATAAAACTCTCACAAACAGAATCCAAGACCATATCAAAACAATCATCATCCATCATGATCAAGCAGGCTTCATCCCAGGAATGCAGGGGTGGTTCAAAATACAGAAATCCATCAACATAATCCACTACATAAACTCAAAAGAAAAAGACCACATGATCATCTCACTAGATGCTGAGAAAACATTTGACAAAATTCAACATCCCTTCATGTTAAAAGTCTTGGAAAGAGCAGGAATTCAAGGCCCATACCTAAACATAGTAAAAGCAATATACAGCAAACCAGTAGCCAACATCAAACTAAATGGAGAGAAACTTGAAGCAATTCCACTAAGATCAGGGACTAGACAAGGCTGTCCACTCTCACCCTACCTATTCAATATAGTACTCGAAGTTCTAGCCTGAGCAATTAGACAACAAAAGGAGGTAAAAGGGATACAAATTGGAAAGGAAGAAGTCAAAATTTCATTATTTGCAGATGATATGACAGTATACTTAAGTGACCCTAAAACTTCCAAACCTAAACCTGATAAACAACTTCAGCAAAGTGGCTGGATATAAAATCAACTCAAACAAATCAGTAGCCTTCCTCTACTCGAAGCATAAACAGGCTGAGAAAGAAATTAGGGAAATAACACCCTTCACAATAGCCACAAATAATATAAAATATCTCAGAGTGAATCTAACCAAGCAAGTGAAAGATCTGTATGACAAGAACTTCAAGTCTCTGAAGAAAGAAATAGAAGATCTCAGAAGATGGAAAGATCTCTCATGCTCGTGGATTGGCAGGATTAATATAGTAAAAATGGCCATCTTGCCAAAAGCAATCTACAAATTCAATGCAGACCCTATCAAAATTCCAAACTGATTCTTCATAGAGTTAGAAAGAGCAATTTGCAAATTCATTTAGAATAACAAAAAACCCAGGATAGCTAAAACTATTCTCAACAATAAAAGAACTTCTGGGGGAATCACCATCCCTGACCAAAAGCTGTATTACAGAGCAATAGTAATAAAAATTGCATGGCATCAGTACAGAGAAAGGCAGGAAGATCAATAGAACAGAATAGAAGACTCAGAAATGAACCCACAGACCTATGGTCACTTGATCTTTGACAAAGGAGCTAAAACCATCAAGTGGGGAAAAGACAGCATTTTCAACAAATGGTGCTGGTTCAACTGGTGGTCAGCATGTAGAAGAATGCAAATCTATCCATTCTTATATTCTTGTAGAAAGCTCAAGTCCAAGTGGATCAAGGACCTTCACATAAAACCAGATATACTGAAATTAATAGAAGAGAAAATGGGAAAGAGCCTCAAACACATGTGCACAGGGGAAAATTTCCTGAACAGAACACCAATAGCTTATACTCTAAGATCAAAAATCTATAAATGGGACCTAATCAAATTGCAAAGCTTCTGTAAGGCAAAGGACACTGTCAATAGGAAAAAACAGCGATCAACAAATTGGGAAAAGATCTTTACCAACCCTACACTTGATAGAGGGCTAATATCCAATATATACAAAGAACTCAAGAAGTTAGACTACAGACAACCAAATAACCCTATTAAACATGGGATACAGAGCTAAACAAATAATTCTAAACTGAGAAATACTGAATGGCTGAGAAGCATCTAAAGAAATGTTCAACATCCTTAGTCATCAGGAATATACAAATCAAAACAATCCTGAGATTCCATTTCACGCCAGTTAGAATGGCTAAGATCAAAAACTCAGCTGACAGCAGATGATGGCGAAGATGTAGAGAAAGAATAACACTCCTCCATTGTTGCTGGTATTGTAAGCTGGTACAACCACTCTGGAAATCAGTCTGGTGGTTCCTTAGAAAATTGGACATAGTAGTACATGAAGCCCTAGCTATACCACTCCTGGGTATATACCCAAAAGATGCTCCAACATATAATAAGGACACATGCTCCACTATGTTCATAGTAGCCATATTTATAATAGCCAGAAGCTAGAAACAACCCAGATGTCCTTCAACAGAGGAATGGATACAAAAAAATGTGGTACATTTACACAATGGAATACTACTCAGCCATTAAAAACAATGATTTCATGAAATTCATAGGCAAATGGATGGAACTTGAAAATATCATCCTGAGTGAGGTAACTCAGTCACAAAAGAACACACACACGGCATGCACTCACTGATAAGTGGATATTAGCCCAAAAGTTCAGAATGCCCAAGATTCAATTCACAGACTATACGAAGCCCAAGAAGGAAGATCAAAGTGTGGGTGCTTCAGTGCTTCTTAGAAGGAGAACAAAATACCCACAGGAGAAAATACGGAGACAAAGTGTGGAGCAGAGACTGAAGGAAAGGCCATCCAGAAACTGCCCCTCCTGGGGATCCATCCCATATACAGACACCGAACCCAGACATTATTGCTGATGCCAAGAAGTGCTTGCTGACAGGAGCCTGATACAGCTGTCTCCTGGGAGGCTCTTTCAGAGATTGGCAAATACAGAGGTGGATGCTCATAGCTAATCATTGGATTGAACATGGGGTCTGCAAAGGAGGAGTTAGAGAAAAGATTGAAGAAGCTGAAGGGGTTTGCAACCCATAGAAAGAACAATATCAACCAACCAGACACCCTAGAGCTCCCAGGAACTAAACAGCCAACCAAAAAGTGCGTGTGGATGGTCCCATGGCTCCAGCCACATATGTAGCAGAGGATGGCCTTGTCGGGCATCAATGGGAGGAGAGGTCCTTGGTTCTGGAAATGCTCCATGCCCCAGTGTAGGGGAATGCCAGGGCAGGGAGGCAGGAGTGGGTGGGCCAGTGGGTGAGCACCCTCATAGAAGCAGGGGTTTCCCAGAGGGGAAATCAGAAAAGGGGATAACATTTGAAATGTAAATAAATAAAATATCCAATAAAAAAAGAGAAAAATATATAATGTCAATCTAGGTGGTAGTGGCACATGCCTTTAATCCCAGCACTCAGGAGGCAGAGGCAGGCAGATCTCTGTGTCTTCAAAGCTACCCTGGACTACAGAGTGAGTTTCAGGACAGCCAGGGCAACATAGAGAAACTCTGTCTTTTTTTTTTATTGGATATTTTATCTACATTTCAGATGCCATCCCCTTTTCCCATTTTACCTCCCTTAAAATCCCTATCCCATGCCCCCTTCTCCTTTTTGCTTTTATACAAGGCTTTATAAGTTTGATAATGCTCAATATCAAGATGCCTATACAATCAGAAGTGTAACCCGATACCCAACAACTATCTTTGACTGGCGGAGACACTCGAACATCCGCCTCCATGTTCCCGCGCCCCCCCCCCCCTGTCACCTAGCTCCTCTTCTCCTTACTCCTCCTCTTCCTCTCCATACTCCCCTCACTTTAGCTCCTCCTACATATCACCCTTCCTGTTAAAATAAAACTTTTCTCTCAAAATACAATTAGAGCATAACTATACCAACTTGCGTCAGTAAGGTACAAGATAGACCTAATACCCACTCCATCATTTTGTTGACTAAACAGAACCTCTGTCATCTCTCCTAACTAAAACACTTAGTTCTGAACCTGGCTTTTCTCTTGGCTTTAGAATGAATGTCAGCTGAAAACTATCCTCTAAAATCTTTTCTCTCAAAGTAAATAGCCAGGACTGGCTATGAGACTATAAGTTTTCAACCCCGTCAGAAATCCAGAATGACTGAGTTAACTGAAATTATGAGAAGCACAAAGCATAGCTTCTAAATCTTAGCCAATTTATAGAGACCGCTGAGCACCTGGACAGTCCCTATACTACAGAACATTGGAGCATCTGGTCTTCAGCCTTCTGGCCCAGGATCATCTGACAGACCTAGTGATGCAGAACTGTTAAGGGCTGATTACTCTGTCTTGGCAGATATAATCAGTTGACTATTCTGTAAGTGTGTCTTTTTCTGGACAGTAATTTGTCTGTAGATGGAAAGAGGCAATTCTTTTTTTTTTTAATTGGATATTTTATTTACATTTCAGATGCCAATCCCTTTCCCCATTTCCCCTCCCTAGAAAACCCCTATCCCGTGACCCCCCCTTTTCCACTTGGCTTTTATATAATTTTTTTAAAATGTTAATCAAAGGCTTTATAAGTATGGTAATGCTCAATCAGAAGTGTAACCTAATACCCAACCTAGCTATGTAAACTATCTTTGACTAGTGGAGACATGTGAACTTCTGCCTCCATGCCCCCTTCTCTCTTTCTCTCAAAAGAGGCAATTCTTGCCTAGTGGCTGTCTCACCACAACTGGAGTAACTACAAAGATGCTCAATTCAGAAACCCTGTCTTAAAAAAGAAAAAAAAAATAAAAATTAAAAACAGAAAGAAAAGAATAATGTCAAAAGACAAACTCAAAAATGAGAAAAAATATTTCTGAACAATATATCTGCTAAAGGTACAAAAAATATAACTCATGTAATGGTCGTTGTGTGATGGTCACTTTGTGAAGGCCACTAAGTGATTTAATAATTAAGTAGTATTTAAGTAAAACTATTTATTTATAAATAGTTATACTGCTATTACTATTTAATTAAAGAATAAGTAAAGGATTTCACAAAAAATAAAGAACAAATCTACAAATTACAGGAAGTATTTCTGCAAGATGGTCAACATTAATAGTCATTAGGGAAACATAAACTAGAACCTTGGTGTTCTATTTTACTCACATTAGGACTGCTATGACCATGAAGACATAAATGACAAGTATTGGAGAAGATATAAACAAATTGGTACCCTTATACTTTGCTACCTGGAATGGAAAATAGTGCATATTATCTACTTTAATAATAGCTTGGAAATTCCTCAAAAAGGCAATCTATGGAGCTACTGCACAATAGAGGCAATCTTCTACCAAACAGATATGCAAGAAAACTGAAAATACAAGGTACCCAAAATACTTCAAATCAGAAATGATTCAGACTTGAGACATATTTAAAATTTTGTAATATTTACAAATATGCATATATCTTGAGGATAAAAACAGTTATTCTGGGAATGAGATATTTATTTATGACTGGAATGTACTTTATACAAACAGTCTGAAGTAAAATTTACATACTTTAATGCATTTGTGTGTTGCAGGGTAATTGATCAAACTGTGAACCCCAAAGTTGTGTTATACCCTGAGATTATGTTATTTATTAGAAAAACCTGTTTCTAGTTGTGGTGTGGCTCAGCCTTAGCACACAGCTTTAATCTCTCTGGCTGGAATACAGACATACCCTTAGGACACATCTTTAATCCCAAACAATGAAGGTAAAGTTTGTAGAAGGAAGCAGCTGTGTTTAAAACTGATGTCTAACTAAACAATATGAAAGTATGCGACTTAATTTACAGTGGCAATAATGGCAGTTTTCTGTCAATTTGCAGAGCAATGAGTCCTTACTCTTGGGATTCATTTTCTAGCCCATTTGCATAAAGCTGAAAAGAAAATGCATATCTGATATTTGGTAATGAAACAAGAATGTAGAATATTGGTGGGGGCTTAATCTTCAAAATGATTTTAAAATTCTTGTAGTATATTCATAGAAGGATATAAAATTAGCTTATATAGAATTGCTTCAAATATAGACACAACCCAGTTTCCCCTTCAAACTCTATGATACAATTTTATCTATAATGTAATTATAATGACAAATACCCGAGATCCCCAAATTTTAATAAATATACTGAAAAAAGTGTGTAATGTGATATTTTTATTGTTGGTGATATTCAGCTTTGGATTCACTGTGGTCTGACATGATAGGCTGTTATTTTAATTGTCTTATATCTGCTGAGACTGGCTTTGTGTTTGTGTATATGGTCAATTTTGGAGATGGTTCCATGAGCTTTTGAGAAGACAGAATATTCTTTTATGTTTGTTTGAAATGTTAGGTCCATGGGTTTATGACATCAGTTAGCTCCAGCCTCTCTCTATTTAGTTTTGGTTTGGATGACTTGGCTATTGGCAATCACTGGGTACTGAGGTGATACACTGTCAGTCATACAGTGTGTCAGTACAAACATATTTATGTTAACATGCCTTACACATATGTGTCCATGGAAAATACATTGTTGTAAAATCCACTTTTTAAAATTTCCTGACTAAATTAAAAACAATGACAAAAAAAAAAAAAAAAAACCCTGATGTCTAAGAGTGGCTGACAAAGTGATGAATCAGAAAATTCAGGTAGCTTGCTTGTATTTTCAGTTTTCTTGCATATCTGTTTGGTAAAAGGTTGCCTCTATCATGCGGTAACTCCAAAAATTTGACAGAATAGAATATGTGCAACTCTTATGATTAGAGAGGAAAAGGGAACTAATTGAGGGGTAACCTAGAAAGGAAGGAGACAATTTTACCAGTACAGTTGTACAGAGATAGGTTGCAGACACATATGAAGATAGAACAAGACAGAGGAGGAGGAGCTAGGAGGTAAGAACAGATTGCCACAGTTAGTAAGAGGCTAAGCAGAGCCATTCAGGAAAGGCTAAGAGAAGCCAGATTGATTTGAATCAGTCAGTTTGAAGAGGAGTTCTGAACCAAAACAGCTGAACTGAACCAGCCAGCCAGAATTCAGAAAGAACTAGAAAGGGGAGATCTTATTCAGAAGTAAATCTCTGAGGCTGAAAACATTCTAGAACTAGAAAACATTGTATTGAGGCTAGAAGTTTCCAGGAGAGGCCTTGGTTAGCAGACAGAGGAAGTAAGCCTCCACCGAGATGACAATTACATCAGGTGAATAAAAGTTACTTTTACATTTACATCTTTGAGTGTGATCTTATCACATTAGTCAGATGATATGAAATTTTCTATTTACAGAGTTACTTTGATTCTCAAAAGGTTTCAGAGCTAAGGAGAAGGCTCAGTCAGTAAAGTACTTGCCATGCAAGCATGAGGACCTAAATTCAGATCCCAAGCACTCATGTAAAAATCTAAGCACGGCAGCACATGTCTGTAACTCAGGCACTGCAGATCTTGAAGAAAGGAGGACTCTTTGAGCTTGTTACAGCTAGTCTAGTTTAGTGAGAAATTATGTCTCAAAAAATTAAGGTGATGGGCTAGAGAAGAGCACTGGTTGATCTTCCAAAGGATCAGGCCTCAATTCCCAGCACCCACATGGCAGCTCACAACTGTCTTTAACTCCAGTTCCAGGGGATTCAATTGCCATCTTCAGCCCTCCAGGGGGAACAAGGCAAACACTTGATCCTTATATGTAAGTAAAAGATTTGTTAAAAAAAATCAAAAAACTAAAATTACAAATTTATTTATTTATTTATTTATTTACTTATTTATTTATGTTTTTTTTTCAAGACAGGGTTTCTCTGTGTAGCCCTGGCTGTCCTGGAACTCAGTCTGTAGACCAGGCTGGCCTCGAACTCAGAAATCCACCTGCCTCTGCCTCCCAAGTGCTAGGATTAAAGGCGTGCCACTAATCCACCACTGCCCGGCTTCAAATATATTTAAAAAAATAAAGAATAACTAGGGAAGACATTGGATGTCAATTTTTGGACTCTGATATGCATATACACCAACACACAAGGGCACACACAAAGGACTATGTATACACATACTGAGCATGGAAAAGAAATTCAACAAAACATGATTCTGGGGATGGGGGTGTTCAGGCTTTTTAAGATACTTTAAAAAAAAAAAAAGATACTGCTGGGTTCCAGATATTTGTTTCTGAGTTTGTTTTTCTTTCATGAGATATTTCTTTGTGTAGCCCTGCCTATCCTGGAACTAGCTCTTTAGACCAGGCTGGCCTTGAACCTCTTGCCTATGGCTCCCAAGTATTAAGGGCATGTGCCACTACAGATTTTTAATTAAGAATAGTCAACTCATTATGTTGGCAAAATAAGTTTTACATGAATACTCATGGTAGCATTATTCATAATAGCCAAAAATGATTCCAATCTAGATTGACTGGCCCATAACTATAGCCTCAGCTACTCAGCTACACTAAACAGTGGGCTCAGTGCTAACCTGGGCAACTTTATAAGACCTTGTCTCAAAAAGATTTTTTGAATAAAATAATAACTAGGGGTTATGGAACTAGCTCAGTGGTAGAGCACATAGACAGCATTCACAAGGCTTTGTATTCAATCCCTAGTATCTGCCCCCACCAAAAAAAAGAAAAAGAAAAGAAAAGATAATCTGGAGGAATCCTAATGAGGATCCAATATTATAGATCTTGAACTAGACCAATGATGCACTGCAACATTTCCAAGTGCAGATGTGTAGACAGAGGGATATACTATGGGACACACTGTGACACACTATAGCTTCCATGATGAGATGTTTTCTATGCTTTTGTTGCTGTTGTTTCTTTGTGTGTATTTTATTTTGGTGGGAAGTTAGCAAGGAGAAAGGACAGATATGAGGGGATGGGGAGATGAATGGGACTAGGGTATATGATATGAAACTCACAAAACTCAATAAACAGCAGATTTTCTTCCCTGGTAGAAAGGAAGGAACCATTGACAAGGTTCCTAATATGCTCCTGTTAACAGCCCTAATGAGACTCACAAAAGACATGAAAGTAGAAAGGGAACTAGATGGTAAGGGGGTTAGCATGTGTGGTAGAGGAACAACAGGAAATGGCAAATATGAAATACATGATATACATGTATAGAAATGTCATACAGAGACACACTATTATGGATAATATATGTTAATAAAACATTTTTAAAAGAAAAGGAAAATATGTGGCATAACCACATTATGAAATACTATTTTGCAGTGGCTGGAGTGAGGTACCAAGTTTGTAATCACATACTGATGAAGCTGACAAAATATTGCAAGTTTCAGGAGAGGCTGGGCTACATAGCAGATTCCAGGATCATATAAATCTGTCTAAAGAAAAAAAAAAAGAAAAGTAAGATGGCACACATTTATAACCCCACCAACTCAGAAGGTGGAGGCAGGAACATCAATAGTTGAAGGCCAACTTCAGCTATTCAGTTGAGTTGAAGGCCAGCCTAGACTAAGTAAGAGCCTCTCCCAAAATTGTTATTTATGTAGAATACTCAAAGAGGAAAATCAATATACAAGAAAATTAAAAAAAAAATGTTGTCCTAGGCTGGGAGAAGAGCTGAATAAAAAATAACTGTTAATGGGAAAAGTGTTTCTTTTTAAAGTGATAATCCCTGCCATAAAGTTATATAACTGTGTAAGTATACTAAAAACAACTATTAAACTTGTACATTTTATGACATATAAATTCTATCTCATTTTCTACAAAGGCACACTTAATACAATAAAAATGATAACAAAAATGTATCTCAGAGCTAAGCTGGTGCTGGGAATTTATAGCAAAAAATGCTCACATTACAAAAGAAAGTAAGCCTGAAATTAATAATATAAAATCCATCTCAAGACTCGGAAAAAAAACTAGGAAAAAAGTATAAAATAAACTCAGAATAAACAGAAGGAAAATAAGGATAAATGCAAAAGTCAAAATTGAAAACATAAAGAGAAAAAAATCAAACAAGACTGATAAATCTCCAGAAGTCTGACAGAAGTAAAAGAGAAGACACAGGTAACTAATATCAGGAATGAACAAAAGTGTGAAGAGGGAAAAGAGGAGAGAAAGAATAAAAGAATCCATCAATATAGTACTTCTTTGAAAAGCATAGACAACCACAACTCATCTAATATGGAATATATAGACTGGCAAGATGGCTTTGTTGGTAAAAAACATGGGCTAGATAATGCAAATAGCCTTACGAAGATTAAGGAAACCTAAGCTAGATTAAAATTCTCCAATTTTTCAGGTCTATGTTATTTCACGAGAATTCCATTTATTTATTTGTTTATTATTTTTAAGCTGAGCATAGTGGCATACACCTTTAATCCCAGCAGTTGGAGGCAGAGACAGGTGGATCTCTGACTTTAAGACCAGCCTGATCTATGTAGTGAGACCTTATAATAGAAAATAACAAAAAAATCTTTAAAATATTTATTTTGTTTTATTTTTAAGTAGAGTTTCAGTAAGTTGCCTAGGCTAGCCTTGAAAACATAATCCTCCTGCCTCAGTTTTCCAAGTATCTGATATTCCAGTGTGTTTTATTATGCCCACATTCAATAATATATTACCCTATACATTTCAAGATAATTTAATGTTAATTCTTTTTAAATAATCAAGAAACATTTAAATTGAACTGTTCATAAGAGATTCAATTAGCTTCTAGATATCAACTCTCCTCAAATTGAGACAACAGGGCATTTTTTTCCAAAATGTACATACTCAGCTCAGGACATAGCTCAGTGGAAGAATGGTTGCCTAGCAAAATATACACAAATTCAGACTCCACATGAGACCTAAGAATTCTATAAGTAAAACCAAGGCATGAGCTATTAACAAAGAATGTTTCCGTCCTGGTCATTCAATGTTATAGACTAACACATCAGCCTCTGAGTTAGTATCCCTAGAGTCACAGGGCTGAGTCCTATCAGTATACCCAGTTGACATTAACCCAGTATACAATGTTCTATCAGCTTCCTCCTGCTTGTTCTGTCATCTGCGGCCTCTACACAAAACCACACTACCTACTGGCAAACATATATAAACTTTCTTGAGGTCTAGTTCTTAACCTCTCAGCTGATGAGAAAAAGAGATGTCACATAATGAGATTAATAAATTATGGACAGGATTTGGTACAGTACCACTATCTCCCTTCTTTCTGCCTTTCCCATCCTCCCCTCCAGAGGGACCCAGGAATGACCTGTAGGAATAAACAGTGTTTGTCCTTGCTTCACAGAACACTTGTAGCACTTTTCCACCTGGTCACCAAAGAACATCTCGTTCTGATTAGAGGAACTGCTCCAGCACTCAAATAGAGTCAGATTAGCATTTGTTGGACGAATCAGGTAGAAGATCTTCTCACCCTGAAATAAAAAGATATCATACTAAAGGACTTAAAAGAAAAGTCCTTCTCGAGGAAGGGTGTTCCAAATGGTCAAATCTCTCTCCCAGTCTCCACCCACAACCATATCAGTATGCCAGAGCTGTTTCCCAAAGCCATCAGGAAACATTTTTAAATAAACTGATCAAATTTTCCAAAAATAATTTGAAAGGGGTATTTAAATCTATTTAAGTTAGGAGAAGCATATACCAATTGCTCTTATTTTAGATATAATACCAAATTAAAAATGGCCTCTATAGGTAACATCAATACTACTAGCCCTAGAATTTGAGGCCATATTACTGATGAGAAGAAAATTGAATCTGCTTTTAAATGGCAGTTATACAGTGCTCCTTCTCATACCTTCAAAGTTAATAAGTTTAAAAGTTCAGTAACTGCCCAAGGACTTCTAGAAGATTATATTTCATTAGATGACTAATTATCTGTTGAAAGAATATTTTATTTGCTAATTGTGTTTTGCTTGGGTAATCATATGATAGACAATTTGGTGAAAAAGAACCATACCCTAGCATAAGGATAACTCTGTAGCTTAGCTAATATAACAAAAATTTAAACAAAGAAAACCATGATGTGTGACAAAACTAGGTATGTGTACTATACAATTGAAAACACTGACAGCCAGAGGAGAGTAGCTAATAATAGTACTATATTAATTTCTTTATTTTGATAACTGTAACTACTTAAGAAATTACCTTTGTTAAGAACTAAATAAATGAATTATTAAAGATAAGGAGAAACTATGTCTGGAACTACTCCCAAATGTCTCCGAAAAAAAAATACAGCCACTTCACTTTGGTTACTTTGGAGAAAGTAAATGAATTCTATAATACATATATTAAAGTTTGAGGGAGAGAAAGCTCATGTTACCAAGAAATTTCTACAATTAATATAGACATTTTCATACATATTGGGAGAAATAGAATTCCTTCACTAAGACGGTATGGAATATCTTAAATATTTATTGCTATTCAAAAAAAAATCTACTTCTGTGGTACTAGAGATATTAGTCAGGACCTTGTACACATTAAGTAAGCACTACACCAGTAAGCTATGTCCCTAAACCTCAAAAACAGTTTTAGTGCTGGAGGTGCAGCCTAGGGTCTGCTGTATGCCTCCCTCCCCTAGCTCAAGCTGATCTGAGACTTAGCATAACACTCAGGCTGACCTCTCATTCATGTCAAGCCTCCTGTCGCAACCTAGCAAGCATTGAAATTACAGGCAGAAGCCACCATGCCTACCTTCAACAACTTATTTGCTTAAGCATCAAAATTATAGAGACATACCCACATGTGCCACATCAATCACATTAATCTGTCAGAACCTTAAGTAAAGAAATGAGTTCTGTATCTCAGGGGAAAAACTTCCTGTCCCCTTACCAGTACCTAGAATGGCCTTATACCCAGGAATTCTGTCTTCAGAATTACCATGATAGAGTGAATCATGTCAAAGTATTACCCAGATAGAATATGAGAGGCAGATATGTATGGCTGCCTCCAGGTGTCATATTCATTCCTACCTTAAGCACATGATACCAAACTGAGGTCCCACCAAAGTCAATATGAAAATCTGTATAGCTATCCCGCACACTCATGAGGCAGTACTTCTGCACATTGGGCCTCTCAAAAACACTTTCCTCTGGCCACAAGTTCTCCACCCATGACAGCTTGCGAACAATTTTGGGTGTTTCCACAAGGTTTGAAAGCCTAGTAAAGAAGGTGAAAAGAAACATGAGCTGACTGAAAATTAAAAGTTTAAGTCTGAATAAAATACCATGGTCAGATAAAACAAATTTTAAAAAATCATTTTCTCCACAGAACTCAGAGGTATATACAACATTTATTCCTACAAGTTTAACAGTAATCCCACTCCACTCAGCTTCCAAATCCAATCCTAAACCCTAGCTCCAAATCCTTCTACTGGCCATTCCTACTACTAAATTGCCATGCACATTATCTCACTCCCCTAGTCTACTCATTCAGCACTTAAGTTTACAGCAGTTGTCTTTTTTTTTCCCTACCTTGATACCTTCTTTATGAAAAGCCCTTACAATTACAGAAACTTCCTGGAGCTCAGTTCCATAAATCTGGCTGTTTTTATCCCACATAAACCCACAAATCTTATAATATTACACTCTCCTCTTTGTTTTGACCTTCAGGAAATTCAATGAAAACTCTGTAATCTATTTCCACCAACTATTTAAACAAAGAATTATGTATTCATGTGTATAGTACCTATCCACATGCATCCTAGTCCCCTATCTTTATTTTCTTTTTGTTCCAGTTTTCTTTAACCCCTTTCAGCATGTCTACAAGCTATCACACAGGCTTTCTAGATTAAGTGATATATAAAGAAACTTCAGTTTTTTAAATACCTTCAGGTTCTTCAATCTTAAAAGCACCAGCAAGGATTTTATTATTATAATCGTGTTATCACTGTGGGAAACTGAGAAGTACACAGGACCTTGCTATACCCTGTTATTACAATTTCTTACAAATCTAACTTTTTAGTAATTATTTGAAAGCTTAAAACGCCAATAAGCAATTAGTAAGTTTCCTAAGAAGAAAAAGATACGTTACGAGTTCTGAATATTTACCACAGTCCTGAATATGTAAGTCCTGATAGAATATTTTAAAGATTATAATCCTTCCCTTTTAAATGTAGGCAATCTACCCTTAGGAAAAAAACTACATATTAATTTTAAAATCCATTTCCAAAGACTGAGGACTTATTCTTCATTTAGGACAGTCATAAAGTAAAAATATAAACACTAGAAAAAGATCAAAGGAAGATGCCCTAGAACAAAGGAGATAAATTAAGTAAAATAGATACTGTATTAGACAGCATTTAGAAATTGAATAAACCGACTTAGTTATTATAAAGTTGAATCAGTAAAGTAGAAGCCAACCCCCTACTCCAAAAGGAGAAACAAAACTATTGGAATGAAGAAAACAAACCAAAATATAAATTCAAGTATATCTACAGGTTTTAGACACCCTGTCAGGCTTTTCTGTTACCTTTCTCCTCCTACCTGGTATCAGAGAATTCCAAACTAATGACATTGAGGACTTTTTCCCTCTTCCCACTGTAATAGTATTTGACAAAATCACCGAGTTTCATCTTGCAGTCAGCCTGGCGGGCCACATCAATCACATCAATCTCTTTGTCAGAACCTGAAATAAAGAAATGAATTCTGTAGTGAGTTATGTCTTTCAGGAATGAAAACTTCTTGTCCCCTCACCAGCACCTAGAATGGCCATATACTGAGGAATTCAGTCTTCAGATACTATGTGTTCAGGGCAGAGAGTAGGAATCTATCACTCTCTCAAGCTCTGGGTAGGGGCTATTAGGGCTATGGAGCTATCTGAAAGAAACTCTTATGTAGTCTAACTGCCATGGATCTGCTTCTTTATTTCTTCTCTTCTACTCTCCCCCTACACTGATACTCCGGTAATAAGTAGTATGTAAGAATGTAAGAACAGGTATCAAAAACTATGATCCCTAAAATTTGCCAGGTTAAAACAAATGGCTAAATGAAGCCATGTTGTATTTGTAGATGGGGGTCTGGCATGGCTGTCCTCTTAAAAGGCTCTACCAACACCTGACTGAGACAAATGCAGATACTTATTGCCAATCACTGAATTGAAGTTGGGGACCCCAATGGAGTTGAAGGAAGGACTGAAGGAGCTGAAGGGGATTGCAACCCCATAGGAAGAACAACAATATCAACCAACCAGACCACTCAGAGCTCCCAGAGACTAAGCCAAAAACCAAGGAGTATACACAGGCTAATCTGTGGCCCCGTATTCGTAGAGGAATGCCTTGTTCTGCTTCAGTGGGAGAGGATGTGCTTAATCCTGTGGAAGCTCCACAGAATTGATGATCCAGGGAGGAGGGATGTTGGTGAGGGGGTAGGTGGGAGAGTGGAGAAGTACCCTCTCAGAGGCAGGGGGAGAGCGTGAAGAACTCCGGGAGTGTGGACCAGGAAGGGGGACAACTTTTGGAACGTAAATAAATAAAATAAATTAATAAAAAAAATTGGTTCAACCTAATTTTGTGTGGTCTGTTAAGAGAAAAGAATAAATCAAATAAATACTGTCATTAGCCACCCCCCCACACATAAACAAAAAATCCCTAGGGCTGGAGAGACGGCTCAGTGGTTAAGAGCACTGGCTGCTTTCCCAGAGGTCCTGAGTTCAATCCCAGCCACTACATAGTGGCTCACAGCCATCTATAATGGGATCTTATTCCCTATTCTGTGCATGAAGACAGAGCATGCACATACATAAAATAGCTGAATTTAAAAAGATAAACTAAAAAGGAAAAGAAGACTAGTATTTTGTCTCTTGTCTCTCCAAAGAATAACTCTAAGCACGGCCTTCACATCATACTCTCAAAATGGCTAGAAAGCATATATAAAAAGGTGGATTAGAGAAATGACTCTAGTCCTTTTGTTTGTTTTGTTTTCCAAGACAGGGTTCTCTCTACGTGGCTCTGGCTATCCTGGAACTCACTATGTAGACCAGGCTGGCCTCAAACTCAGAGATCAGACTACCTCTGCTCTCTGGGTGCTGAGATTAAAGGTATTATGAGCCACCATGCCAAGCATGATTTAAATAGAAAGGAACAGCTGATATCACAGTTAAGAGGGTTTGTGGTGTCTTACCAACATAGTGTTCCACATCCCTCACAGTGAATGATGGAGAGGGTAATGTCATCCCCAACCCATCCTTCTTCAGAACAAGGATAGGCACGCTGAAGCTATTCTCTTCCAAGAATTCCACAGTCAGCTGACTTCCAGTGGGCTTCAGAATCACTTCATCTGAGCTGTGTGTGCCATAGGAAAAAAACATGACCTTGAGATTCTGCTCACTAAAGGCCTTAATGGCCTCTTACTAAAGGGGTACAGTCTTCCTGAGGGAGTCTTATATTGGTTGACAATTAATGCCATAAACCTCATATGCCAGGAAAAAAACATGACTTCTCAAAAGCAGGAGACAAGGTCACTAACAGAGGTAGAGAATATATAGTGAACAGGCTGTTCTTTTCTGAACAACAAAGGAAATTAGTCAATAGCTTACCTAAAAAGAGATATAACTAACAATTTTGACTCATTTGTTCCAACCCAAAATAGCAACATCCAATTTAAAATGTTAGTGAAGAGAGCAAAGACTGAGCTTTTAAAAAATAGTATTTACAACCACTTTCTCAATACATGTACTTGTATGTAAGATGGGAATTGTTTTTATATTTTTCACACAATATATTTTGATCATATTATTCTTTCCCCTCCCTCAGCTACTCCTAGTCACAATGGAGACAAGAGAGTGGTAGATATATGGAGGTATACACAGTGCCAGAGCATTAGCTTAGCTTGCAATGAATCCACGATTTCAACCTCCAGAACGGAAAAAAAAAAAAAAGACTATGAAGAAAAGGGAAATTAGTTGTATTGAGACAAACATAATAAGTTCTGTATCTGTTTTACTCTTTATGTAATTCTGGATGGCCCAAAATTTAAATTGCAAAAACTAAAGCCATAAAGGTACTAGGGAAAAAACATGTAAGAGACAAGACCCAGGTTTTACTAAAATAATAAATAAAAACTAATACTGTCTGCAAGGAAAGCTGTTATAAATAAGTTAGTTTTCTCCAATGGAGATTCATTGAAGAAGTATTAACCACACTATTTGGTGTCTGTTCAAGACAGGCTTTTTCCATGTAGCCCTGGCTGTCCTAGAACAGGATTTGTAGAACAGGTTAGCCTTTAACTCACAGAAATCCACCATCCTCTGCTGCTGCTGGGATTAAAGGCATGCACCACCACCATCCAATTTATTAAACACACTTACGGGTAGGCTCCAAGCCCAAAAGTAGATGGCCATTACAGAATAAACTCAAAGGTATTTTTGCAGACTTTTTGTTTCATATTGCTTTGTTAGGGTTTTTTTTTTCTGTCGTGCATGCGTGCATGCGTGCATGCGTGTGTGCGTGTGTACATGAGAGAGAGAGAGAGAGAGAGAGAGAGAGAGAGAGAGAGAGAGAGATTCTTGCGGGTTGGTTTCTTTTTTGCTTTGCATGTTTGTTTTCTAAATAGAGAGGAAGAAAGGGTGCAAAGCTGGGTAGATGGGGAGGATCTGGGAGGAATTGAGGGAGGGGAAAACATGATCAGAATAAATTGCATGAAAACATTTTCTCAATAAAAATATGTAAAAAGGCTTTAGAAAAAAGAAAACTATCACTAAATATAATCCATAAATATACAAAAATCAACCTCTTTCATAATTAAGGTAATAAGTTAAAAAGATTTTAGTAACAGTTTGAAAATTTAATAGAAAAATCATCAAAGCCTTGACAAAATGTCTGTGATGTTGTATAAGCTTTATGCAAATAACTGGCAATATTTACAGATTCTTAAGGCATATCCTTTTTGACCTAACGATTTTACTTTTACAGTTAAATCTACATCTATACTTGTCACACATGTAAAAACTTAAGTACTGAGAGATATTCACTGAGGCTGAAAATATATCTCAGTGGTAGAGTACTTGCCTAGCATGTGTGATACCTAGGTTCAAAGCTCATTACTGAAGACCAAAATGGTATGGACTACAGAAGTTTTCTTAATAACAGCAAAATGCTGGAATCAATTTAAATGTCTATCACTAGAGGACTAGTCAAATAAAATATATATCTACTCAATGAAATACTAAATGACCATGAAAGGAAGTAAAGAATTACCTATACACACTATTGTAGATTGATTTCCAAGACATATTATTTAGGTTTAAAAATAAAAGTAATGTACAAAATATAATGCTTCCATTTGTGTCAAAAATGAAAAAGGACACACAATCACATATATGTGGATACAAGGGACTATTTTTGAAAAAATGTAAAAGAAATTAGCTGATGTACATAAGATCTGAAGGGTCTGAGGTACAGAGGGGACTGAGAACCTTAAATTTTTTTAAAACTAATAACCTAGAAAAACAATCTAAATAATACTTGAAGTACAAGAAACCTGAAAATGGTCCAATGGATTTAAAACCACATATTTCTTTATTCACTAATTTCTAACTTATTATTTTTGTTCAATTCCTTATTTTTACTAAATCCAGGTAAGTTGAAAAGAAAAAAAGTATCTTTTTGATTAAAAACACATGACAGCTCCCTATTTTTAGTTTTAAAGTTTCCTCTCCTCTATAATGAGAGAATTAAATTTCCTGATCATTAAAAATTCTTGCAGACATTAAATGGAGCACTGTTAAGAATATGGAATAGGAAAGGGGAAAGAACTAAAGGGTCATAGAATAAGTGACTATGATCAAAGTATATTTAATAGTATACATGGAAATGTCATAATGAAACCCATTACTTTGTATGATTACCATACACAAGAAGAAACCAAAAAAAATCATTCCAATTCTAGCATTGTTCAGATGCTTATAAGTTGACTAAGACAAATGCTGCTTCCCAACTACTGCAGATTTCTGTAAATAGGTCATAATGTACTCTAAACATCAAGTGAAACTCTGGCCACTGTTACTTAGGAACTGACCAAAACAGAAGTTCCCACCCCAGAGATTTTGCAGGGCCTAAAAGATATCCAGACATGAGGGAAGCACACAATAGCACAGCCAGTGGAAAAGCTGAAAGGAAGTATGTCCAGCTTCCCACAGCTCTAATACTTAACATTTCTTTGGACAGAGGGTCCTCACCTGTCAAAAGTCCTACCCCGTAGTTCTCGGATAAACATAGAGCTCCCAGTCTTCAATGGTTTCCCCTTATGATTATCATGTCCTTTGGAAGATCCACGACGTTTTTTCACTAAACCAGAAAAGGACAAGTGGTAATGAGTTAGAATGGCCAGGAGCTAAGAATCTAAAACCCCAGGGGCATCTACACTTAAAGTAGCACTCTTGCACTCAGGAAAGCTCCCAGTAAAGAGTGTACTTGCTCTAGGCAGTTGCTAAAATGGGAAAGAGATAAAGATTTCTGCTCTCTTAGGGCAATAGCTACAGGCCCTGTTGGACATGCATGGGCTCCCGATGTTTTGCAAGAAAGACTTATCTGAGGCACTTAGGCAAATCTTTGCTTTGTTTCTTCCTGTACTACTTCCTGATGGAAATCATAAGATCTACTTACTAATGGAGGGTCCATGTAAGACCTCACAGTTGGGGCAGTGGTACAGATCAATATCAGCAGCCTTCTCCTCCTCAACACCAACACAACTGGAAAAGAAAAAAAACATAGCCAAGGTTTATAAGATTTTTTTGTATTTTTTGGATATTTTATTTATTTACAATACAGATGTCATCCCCTTTCCTCATTTTTATTTTTAAAAGTTCTATATCAGTGAGTGCAGTATAGTACATATTGCAATCTACATTTATATCAATTAAAATTAAGTAAATTGGAGGGCTGAATAGATGGCTCAGTGGCTAAGAACAGTCACTAGCTACAATCCCACCATCAATGGAGGAGTGTTCCTCTTTCTCTATATCCATGCCAGCATCTGTTGTCACTTGAGTTTTTGATCTTAGCCTTTCTGACTGGTATGAGGTGAAATCTCAGAGTTGTTTTGATTTGCATTTCCCTGATGACCAAGGATGTTGAACACTTCTTAAGGTGCTTCTCGGTCATTCAAGTTTCCTCAGTTGAGAATTCTCTGTTTAGCTCTGTTCCCCATTTTTTAATAGGGTTATTTGGTTCTCTGGAGTCTAACTTCTTGAGTTCTTTGTATATAACTTTTGGTTGAAAGTTGATTTTATTTATTCAATATTAGAATGGCTACTCCAGCTTGTTTCTTGGGACCATTTGCTTAAAAAATTGTTTTCCAGTCCTTTACTCTGAGATAGTGTCTGTCTTTGACACTGAGGTGCGTTTCTGGTATGCATCAAAATGCTGGGTCCTATTTACATATCCAGTCTGTTAGTCTATGTCTTTCTATTGGGGAATTGGATTGCAAGCTGGTACAACTACTCTGGAGATCATTCTGGCAGTTCCTCAGAAAATTGAACACAGTAGTACATGAGGATCCAGCTATACCACTCCTGGGCATATACCTAGAAGATGCTCCAACATGTAATAAGGACACATGCTCTACTATGTTCATAGCAGCAATATTTATAATAGCCAGAAGCTAGAAACAACCCAGATGTCCTTCAACAGAGGAATGGATACAGAAAATGTGGTTCATTTACACAATGGAATACTACTCAGCTATTAAAAACAATGACTTCATGAAATTCACAGGCAAATGGATGGAACTTGAAAATATCATCCTGAGTGAGGTAACTCAGTCACAAAAGAACACACACAGTATGCACTCACTGATAAGTAAGTGGATATTAGCCCAAAAGTTCAGAATACCCAAGATTCAATTCACAGACCATATGAAGCCCAAGAAGAAGGAAGACCAAAGTGTGGGTGCTTCAGTGCTTCTTAGAAGGGGAACAAACTACCCACAGGACGAAATATGGAGACAGAGAGTGGAGCAGAGACTGAAGGAAAGGCCATTCAGAGACTGCCCCACCTGGGGATCCATCCCATATACAGTCATCAAATGAACTCTATTGTGGATGCCAGGAAATGCTTGCTGACAAGAGCCTGATACAGCTGTCTCCTGAGAGGCTCTGCCAGAACATGACAAATACAGAGGTGAATGCTCGCAGCCAACCATTGAACTGAGCACAGGGTCCCCAATGGAGGAGTTGGAGAAGGGACTGAAGAAGCTGAGGGAGTTTGCAGCCCCATAGGGTGAACAACAGTGTTAACGGGCCAGACCCCTTGGAGCTCCCAGGGAGTGGACCACCAACCAAAGAGTACACATGGAGGAACCCATGGCTCCGGCCACATATGTGGCAGAGGATGGCCTTGTTGGACATCAGTGCAAGGAGAGGCCTTTGGGCCTGAGGGTGTTCAATGACCCAGTATAGAAGAAAGCCAGGGCAGGAAGACGGGAGTGGGTTGGTGGGTGGGGAAGCATCATCATAGAGGGAGGGGGAGAAGGGATAGGATAGAGGGTTTCCGAAGAGGAGATCTGGAAAGAAGAAAATATTTGAAATGTAAATAATGAAAATATCTAATAAAAGAAAAGAACACTGGCTGCTTGCTCTTCCAGAGGACCTGAGTTTGATTCCTACCACCTAAATGGTGGCCCACAATCCTCTCTAACTCTAGTTCCAGGGGATCTGGTTCCCTCTTCTGGCCTCTCCTAGAACTAGGCAATTGGTGTACAGACAGACATACATGTGGGCAAAACACTCACACACATAAAAATAAATTAAAAAATAAAGTTAAGTAAAATATAAATGTTGGTCCTCTATCACACTAGCTACATTTCACCAGCCACATAAAGTTATTGTACATATTATAAAATATTTTCATCAATGCAAAATTCTACTAGTATAAAACAATGATGGCAAAATTTCATTAGGAATTGGAATGGATAAAGCCGAAAGACATTAGAGCATCAGTGTGTGAATAAACAGAAACATATAAACCCAATAAGCAACTTTAAATGTTCTAAATAGTTACATTTAAAAACTAAAAAGAAGGGCCCAGCAGTATTGGTGCATGCCTTTAATCCCAGCACTTGGGAGGCAGAGAGGCAGGCATATCTCTGTGAGTTCAAGGGCAGCCTGATCTACAGAGCAAGTTCCAGGTCAGCTAGGGCTGTTACACAGAAAAACCTTGTGTCAAAAACAAACAAACAAACAAACAAACAAACAAACAAACAAAAAGGTAAAGAGAACCAGATGTTCTAGTTCTCTAATCCATACTTCTAATTCCAGCATTCTCAGGGTGGAAGAAAGAGGATTACCACGTGTTTTAGGCTACCCTCAAGTATTAGACCAGCCTGAGCTATATAAAAAAAATCTCAAAATACAGAAAGATTTTTTTAAGAATAAGCCTTATTTTAATGATATTTTATTTTGCCTAACACATTCAAAATACTAGAATGCAAACTTAGAACTCTGCTGAGATATTTTATTAAATAAAACTAATAGAAATATTTTAGAGCCAACAATTTTTATGAGTGAAGAATTAAAGGTAATCATTTTTGCAGCTTCCATTAGATTTAATTTTGTATGCATGTATACAAAGTAATTTTACATTTTAAGCCCTTCCCTCACCAAGAAAGATGACAAGAACCCTTCAAATAATTTCTGGCTATGGTTTAAATACTTTAAAACTCTTTTATCAACCACATACAGCAAGGTACATAAAAATATGGCAGAGCTCAAATTGTTTCAGCCAAGATTATGATGATCAATTTCCTGAAATCCAGCCCCTCCCTTACCTTCATCTCTGCAACAATAACTCTATATCTACAAACCTATAGCATATCAAGAAATCAGGACATCTGCATCAACTTGTAGAGGTTAGCAGAGTCAAGCAGATAATGTACATAAATTTCATTAACACAATGAACACAGAGACTGACACAGAGTAAATGACAAATGACAGTTAATAATTTTGCCATATCCACATTTTCATTCCTCACTACCCTAAAGTTTGTTTTTTGTTTCTTTGTTTGCTTGCTTGCTTTGAGAGAGGGTCTTACTATACAGCCCAATCTCACTTCAAACTTACCTTAGCTTCCTGGTCCCAAAGTTATTGGCCTGTGTCACCTGGCCTAAATCTATAAATCTTTTGTTTGGACCTAAGGCACTCATTTCCATGACATACGTGCTTTATGTCTCACATCCCTGCTATATTTGGACACTGCTCAAAAAGGAAACTTTGCTGTCATCACTCCTGAACTTTTATCACATATGTTTTTTCTACCAAAACCAGACACTGACTGTCTGTCTCCTCTCTCAACTTCCGTGTCACATCCTCAGCAATTCTATACCATGATAAATCAATTGCTCTAGCTTCCCCTTCAAGAAACACTTGCCAGGTATAGTAGCACATGTGCACTGTGGTGGTTTGAATGAGAATGGTCCTTGTAGGCTCATAGGTTTGAATACTTGGTCCCCAGTTAGCGGAACTATTTGGAAAGGATGAGGTATGACCTTGTTGAAAGAGTTGTGTCACAGGGTTTCAACAGACTCCTACTATCCCCAGTGTGTTCTCTAACTCCTGCTTAAGGTTCAAGATGTGAGCTCTCAGATGTTTCTGCTGCCATGCCTCCTCTCTCCCATCATGGGTGCTAACCCTGTGGAACTTATATATAAGCCCAATTCAATACTTTCTTTTATAAGTTGCTTTGGCCATGGTGTTTTATTACAGTAACAGAAAAGTAACTAATACACCCACCTGTAATCTCAGAACTTCAAAGATAGAAGCAGAGCAATCAGTAGTTTAAGGTCAGCTTTGGCTAGATGAAACCCTGTCTAAAATCATAACAATATAAAACAGAACCCTCCTTTACTTTCCAAGTTTAAACAAATACAGTTGCTCTACAAGGAAACTAATTTTCTCCATACCAGTGCTACTCAAAGTATAATCCAGTTGGTCACATATCAGATACCCTGCGTATCAGAAATTTACATGACAATTCATAATAGTAGCAAAATACAGTTATGAAGTAGCAACTAAAATAATTTTATGGTTAGGGTAACTGCATATTAGGAATTTATTAAAGGGTTAGAGCATTAGGAAGGTTGAGAACCACTAGTGTAATCCATAGACTAATATTGATCGGTGAACTGTAGACTACAGGTCTATGGTAAGTACAGAAAATGACAGTACTACTTCTCAGAAATCTGGCAGAATGTTTTAAAAGCCATTGAATCTAATAATGAAAAATTGAGGTTTGTTATATTGCTTTTGTTTACATTCTTTTTCTAGTCATTCTCTTTTTATTTTATAAAATAATTGATCCATTAGAGACTGAAAATAAAGGAAAATATGTCCTTGTTCTTCACCATAGAGTCCAAGGAACACTGTGTTAAAGAGTTCTATCAGCTTTATATAGTCGTAACAAGAAAGAAGGCCCAAGTATAGATGCTTCAATCCCACTTAGAAAGGGGAACAAAATAATCACAGGAGGCAGAGGGAGGTAGATACCTGGGTGGAAGAGGGAAGGAAAGGGGAGCAGGATCAGATATAGGGGGAAGGAGACAGGAAAGAAGCCCAGGGGACCAGGAGAATGAATATAAATATGCAATAGTTCGGGGTGGGGAATGGAGGAAACCTCTATAAAGTCCCAGAGACCTGGGATGTGAGAGGTTCCCAGAACCCAATGGGGATGACATTAGCCAAAATGCCCAACAGTGGGGAGATAGAACCTGAAGAGATCACCTCCAGTAGAGAGACATAGCCCTCAGTTGCAGGATGGGGCTACCTACCCATCTCTAAACTTTGGACCCAGAATTGTTCCTGTCTAAAAGAAATGCAGGGACAAAAATGGAGCAGAGACTGAAGGAAAGGCCATCCAGAAACCGCCTCAACTTGGGATCCATCCCATGTGCAGGTACCAAACTCTGACAGTATTGTTGAAGCAATGTTGTGCTTGCAGATAGGAGCCTGGCATGAGCTGTCCTCTGAGAGGCTCTACTAGCACCTGGCTGAGAGAGATGCAGATACTTACACTCAACCGTTGGACTGAGGTCAGAAACCCCTATGAAATACATAGGGGAGGCACTGAAGGAGCTAAAGGGGAATGCAACCCCATAGGAAGAACAATAATATCAACTAACCAGACCCCTCAAAGCTCCAGGGACTATGCCACCAACCAAAGAGTATACATAGGCTGGTCCGTGGCTCCCACTACATATGCAGCAGAGGACTACCTTTTCTGGCATCAGTGAGAGGGGATGCCCTTGGTCATGTGAAGGCTTGATGCCCAGAGAAGGGCAGTGCAAAAGGGGTGAGATTGGAGTGGGTGTGTGGGTATAGATGAGTACCCTCTTAGAGGCAAGGGGGCTGGGGGAGAAGGTGGGGAGCTCACGGAGGAGACCAAAAAAAAGATTTCTATCAGAAGGAAGCCTCCTATTCTGAACACTGACAACTCAAGGAAGTTCAATAGATGACCCTTTTAACTCTCCAGTGAGAATTTGAGATTATCTCTACCTTTGTGCCTTATTTCTGTTCCTGCTGCTGTGATAGAATGCCAAGAACAAAAGCAACTTAAGGACAGAGGTGCTTATTTTAGTTCATAGTTCACAGTATATCCCAGTAGAAAAGTCAAGGCAGCAGGTACTTGAAGCATCTGGTTACATTGAGGCCACAGTCAAAAAGAAGGTGATGAATGTCTGCTGCTGCTCAGTTCCTTTTTTGTTTATACAGTCCAAGAAAGTGCCACTCACAGCGAGAGGGTCTTCCCACCTTCATTAAAAATACAATCAAGATAATTTCCCATAATTACTCACAGGCATGCTTGAAGGCCTAACTCTCAGTGATTCTAAATGTCATCAAGTTAACAACTGATGTCAACCATCAAGCCTTGTGGGAGATGACTCATTCCTCTTTGAGTTTCATACCATGCAGCGATACTTTAGCCTGTTCCTCTTTACTTCCAGTTACCCTTCTCTCCAGCACATCCCTTCACTTATTGGAGAGCCTGCTCACAGATTTTTCTCCACACCAAGTCTTTTCAGTACTCTACATGGTGTCAGTAATAACACAGAGACCTAACTTCTTGGGGTCACTCTTCTTTGACCTTATCAATGTTCAGTTATTTACCTCCACTCTCATTTCAGCTATTCTCATAACCATCCCCCAGACTTTGTCCAGCAATTGACTCACTTCTGGAATATAAAATGCATGTTCCATTTCATCATAAATATACCCACCAGGTTCTCACTATACCTGTTCTTTGCTTTCAAAAAACCCTAGTTGCTCCTACTTTTCACCAATTCTTTGTTTAATTTGTTTTGTTGTTGTATGAAACAAGGTCTCACTGTGTACTCCTAGCTGGGCTGGAACTCAAAAAGATCTACCTTCTCTGCCTTCTGGGCACTAGGATTAAAGTTCCATGCCACCACACCACACTACACTACACTACACCCCACCCAGTACATTCTTTAACTTTATGCTTTGTTTTCTGAGGTCATATGTATAGCTTAGGCTGGCCTTGAACTCAAAGTCCCCATGCCTCAGCTCCTGAATAATGAGATTACAGGCCTGCAGCATCAAATCCACCCACTCTTGGCTTCAACCTACTTGCTATCTAGCTTAAATTCCAACATTCTTCACTTGCCCCACCTACCTTTCACCACATTTGCAAACCTATCCCTAGTTCAATCCCACTACACTAGACCACTGGATGTGCTGGAGAAGGAATAATCACCCATTGGACTGGTGGCAAAACAAATTCACTGTCTAAAATATATAGATTATATTGACAGATAATTCTCCTATAGTTTCCTACTCAGCTCTTTCCTTCCCACAATCCACAGTAAACTTTAAATCTTTGATCCCATTATCTCTCCCTTCTCTCCATGCAAATGATTTACTTCCTTCTTGGAAAATAAAACAGAAATAAAATAAAATAATCAGACAAGAACTAATTTGACTTCTAATACCAATTCTTCTTCCTTCACCCACCCTTTCCTCCTATTACAGTGGAAATGCTAACTTTTCTTCCTCCTAAAGCCAGTACTGGCACCCAGGTCACATATTTTATTTTATCAGTTAATTGTCCCTTCTTTCTAAGGTATTTCTCTATTTCTTTCTCCTTCTTTACAATACTGTTTAAACAAGTACACTGACCTTAAAAACCCTCTCTCCTTTCATTCCTTCTTGTCTGCCCCTCTCTGACAGTTCATAGCCAAACATCTCTATCTACATTTATATAGCTCAAAATGGCCCCCTTTTGGAATGGGTAACAGTTTAAACATGGTAAAAAAAAAAAAACCTCAAAATTATCAGTTCTATATTCTAATTCTTTAGCTATCACTTGTGTGCCTCTGTCATTTTTACCGTTGCTGCCATAACGCAGGTTATGATGTCTAACTAGATTTATTGTCCTGCTCACCCAACTAGACTCCAAACCTCAACTCTGTCTCCACACAAAATGATTCTCCATACCAAAATGATCACTAAAAAAAAAAAAAAAAAAAAAAGAAATGTGGGCTAGAGAGATGGCTCAGCAATTAAGCAGAGGATCCAGAAACTCCAGTTCCAGGAGATCCAATACCCTGACCTCCTTGGGCTGCAACACACATAAGGTGTACATACATACATACATACATACTCAGGCATACAAAAACACATAACATTAACTAATTATATAAAACAAATGTAATCTCTTATTATCTCATATTCCAAACCCCTAAAAAGCTCCCTATTTTCATTTTCTAAACTTTTTTCATACACACTCATACACACACATACACAGACACAGACACACACACACACACACACACACACACACACACAGACACACAGACAGACACACACACACACACACACACACACACACACACACACACACACACATTAGAGGGTGCCCTTGGAAGCAGAAAGAGGGTATTGGAGCTGAAGTTACAAGTACTTGTGGACTGCCTGACATGAGTGCTGGGATTTGAACTCAGCTCCTCTGAAATACTAAGCAGCAAGTGCTCTTAATTGCTGCAACCATCTCTCCAGTCCCTCCCTACTTTTTCTTAAAAGAATGAATTGACCATGGCCTAAAAAGGCCTTGCCTCTCTGGTGTCAACTTTTTATTCCTCACACACAGCACCAACAATATAAGTAAATATGCTTACTGTAAATGAAAAGCAAGAGCCCCTTCTTCAGAAACATAAAAAAGAGCTTTTTATTTTCTGTGGCCTTTCAGGTTACCATAGTGTGGTAATTTGAGTGAGATGTCATCATGTTCTTGTGTGTCTGAACACTTGGTCCACACTTGGTTACACTGCTTGGACAGACTTAGGTGTGGTCTTGCTAGATAAAGTATGTCACTGGTGGTGGGCTCTAAAGTTTCAAAAGCCATGTGATTTCTCTGCTTGTTGCTATTCCTGCTGCCACACCTGGCGCTTCCTTCCATGCACCACCAGCATTACCACTTCCACCATGTCCACCATCATTATGATGACTGTAATGGATTCATCCCTCTGAAACTATAAACCCAAAATAAACCCATCCTTCTACAAGTTGCTCCAGTCATGGTGTTTTATCACAGCAATAATAAAAGTTACTAGTACACATGAAGTTCAGTTGTTACTACTGGGTTTTTGGTTTTTGGTGGGCTTTCTTTTGGTGGCTAGGGTCTGAACCCAGGGCCATACATGCTAGGCCAGTGCTTTGTCACACTGTTACAATTCTAGCACTATTTCTACTTTTTTGAGATAGGGTCTCAAGCCCAGGATGGTGGTGCACACCTTTAAATTCTAGCATTTGGGAGGCAGAGGCAAGTAGAGTTCTCCGAGATCAAGGCCAGCATAGTCTATGAGTTCCAGAACAGCTGGAACTACATAGTGAGATCATGTTTCAAAACAAACAAACAAACAAACAAACAAACATCCTACTTGAGATAGGATCCCACTAAGCTGCCTTATGATTCTCCTGTCTCAGCTTCCCAAGTAACTATAATGACAGGCTTAACCTTGGCAATATGAATTTTTTATTTTTTCTGTCACACTCTCTTGGGGGTGAAGGCAAATCACTCAGTACATAGTGTGCATGCTCTGGACCCTGAATTTCTCCACATCTCCACTTAGGGACAGAGACTCAGACAATTAGCCAGGATCCGTTTCAGGGAAGCAAGAAAGAAGTAAGATGTAGGACCACAGAACTCAAGGTTCTAAGTTCTCAGCACACAATCCACTGATGTCACATACAAAAGTTCAAAGTTAAAATATATTGAGACTTTTGGGACAACAGAAGCATTGCATTAAACCTCAATTGTAGGGCTCCATGTGACAACAGGATTCACATGCTCATGAAGCCACCCTTAATCTAAAAAAGGCCTGAGGATGTGGCTTAGAGATTGAATACTTGAATACTTGAATGAATGAGGCCATAAGTGTTCGACCTCTAGCACCACAAAAAGTGAACAAGAGAAAGGTAAAGCCAGCTGGATTCATATTGCCAGTCCATGTTGCTATTGCTCTTCCTGTTCCTTACTGTAGACATTCCTGATACATACTACCTATTTTCACCTCCACCTATGCTGACCTACACCAAATATTCACTTACTTGTCATTTGCGCTGACTATATCCAGCACACAGAAATTCCAGTGTTCACTAAAAGTCCTCAGCTCTTCCATCTCCCAGTCTTGTTTCATTTATTATCCATCCTAATTCAGCAAACATGCAATGGGCCAGATAACTCCTTAGACAAGGGTGGCAGATAAGCCAAAATTAATTCACTGTCTCAATAATTATCAACAGGTACCAAAGACAGTAAATGCTGTCTTACTCAGGGTAGCTTCCTTGGTGAAGAGAATTATTACAACATTGGGCACTGAAATTAAGCTGGGCTCAGTATAAGGACTCAACAAATATTTACTAAGTAAATGAGCACATAAATAAATATTAATTATATGTAGATAACTATAGAATGAGCATTGTAGAGGGAAAGAGACAGGCAGTGTCAGAACAGTTTCATTAAGTGCTACAAAGTAAGTAAAACAGAACAATGATTGTCAAATGAATGAGTAAATTTAAAGCCTACATAAAAGTAACTGAGAAGAAAAGCCTACGTAAAAGAAAACTGAGCTATAGACTTTAAATATATTATAATATTTAATCTTTATAACAAATTAGAGACACTCTGTACAATACTGAGATACTAAAACACAAAGGTTAAAAGATACAAAGATACGAGAGCCAAACTATCTGGATTTGAATTTCACTTCTTCCATGTATAACTGTGTGAACATAGGAAGTTTATATAAATTCTTTGTGCCCCAGTTTCTATAGTTGTGAAACAAAAAAATTACTTGCAACCAATTTTTAGAGATGTTGCAAGGATTCAATGAACTTAAAGTATTGAAGTGCTTAATACATGATAAATGCTATCTGTAACAATGATTAAATTGAATCTGATTAGTTAGGCAAATTGCTAGCAATTACAAAACTATTTAAGTAGCAGAACAATACAAAAATTTTGTTCTTCATGAGTCCATAATATCTAATCAAGTATGTAGCTAAAATATAGCCATAAGTAGAACCAAATGCTACAAGAATGCAAAATCAGGCACTTGATTGCTTCATCCAGGGCTGTGGAACTAAGTAGGACCCAAAGATCAGAGGAGCCAGAACAGTGACAAGTTTTGCTGATTCTATCTGGCTTCCTATATGCTCAGCCTCCGCTCTCTGAGAATGATCAAAAAGCCAGGTCTTGTCACCAACCTATAACTTGAAAAGTCACTATCTTCATCCATAAATAAAGAAGGGAAGAGTATATTTTACCTTCCTTTATTTGAAAAAAAAATCTCAGAAAAAAATCCAAATCAATTTTTGACTTGAGTTTCTTGAAATGACCTTTATCAGATAGAACACAATCTACAAAAACAGAAGAAGCAAAGGTACCTACAGTTCTCACCACTGGCTCCATTGCCTCCAGACAAAGGACTTGGAGCAGTGCTAAAGAAGCTAACAAGAAAGAAAGAAAGAAAGAAAGAAAGAAAGAAAGAAAGAAAGAAAGAAAGAAAGAAAGAAAGAGAAAGAAAGACAGACAAAACAAGTTCCATGTACCTGAGAAGTTTCTGCTCTCTCTGCTCAGTACCCGGTATATGAGTTTGCCACCTAAAAAGAACTCACTAAATTCCAAAATAACTTGATTGTTACAGACAAAACTGGCCATTCTCTACATATCTTGTGAGCTTCTCAGTCACTGTCCCAATACTCTATTCCCATTTATATTAAAGCTCCTCAAAATGAAGTCATTCTTTACCTCTTTCTTTCACAATCCCAATCCAATCTATCAGCAAGTCCCACATTGATATATGTTCAAAATAAAACTATTTCTCATCAATGCAGACTCTAGCAAGGCACCATTTTCTAACTAGACAAAAATTTCTCAGGATGTTTTTAGAGACAGGGTCTCATGTATCCCAGGCTGGCCTCAAACTCACTATGTAGCAAGTATTATCATAAATTTCTGATTCTCTTGGCTTCCATATTCTTGAGTGTTACAATTATAGACATGTGCA
The DNA here is from genome assembly GCA_030674055.1 of Rhabdomys pumilio. Lineage (NCBI taxonomy): Eukaryota > Metazoa > Chordata > Mammalia > Rodentia > Muridae > Rhabdomys > Rhabdomys pumilio. The sequence goes on from JANHMN010000005.1 coordinate 106,001,514, forward strand.
ACCATGCCAGGTTTATGTGATGCTGGGATCCAACCCTACCTAGCTTCACAAATGCGAACGAAGCAATAGATCAAATGATTCATGTTCCTCAAATTTTTTTTCTTTTTTTTGGTTTTTGGAGACAGGGTTTCTTTGTATAACCTTGGGTGTCCTGGAACTTGCTCTGCAGACCATGCTGGCCTCAAACTCAGAGAAATTCACCTGCTTCTGCCTCCTGAGTGCTTGGATTAAAGGCATGTGCTACAACTGCCTTGCATGATTCTCATTTTCTAAAGTAATATCAGGAACATCTAGAGGGCATGTTAAAATACAGAAACAAACATTATGGCTCTCTGATGTAGTTCTCAATGTACGTAGAACACATATTTAAGATTAATTTTGCTATAAATAAGGAAATGTAAAAGCACTTAAAGAGAAATTTCTACTCACTTGAACTGGGAAAATACAAATACCAGGTAATTGTAGTAAAAAGTAAAAACATATACAGAGACACATTCAACTATACTAAAGAAAAAAGCAATATGGAATTATATATAAAACAGGTATAAGTAACCCTCAGAAAGGCAGGATAATGTAAACAGAGGAACACAGAACAGAGGAAGACTAAGGATACCATTTGGTACCATACTTGCCTAGCATACACAAAGTCCTGAGCTTAATCTCTAGTACTGAATAAAACCAAAAATGTTATCTCAAGCCTGTAATCCAAGTTAAGAGGGTTGTAGCAGGTAGATCAGGAGTTCAAGGTCACTCTTAGCTACATAGCCAAGTCTGAAGTCAGTTGAGCTATGTAAGACGCCCTTTCAAAAACTAAAACAGCTGGCAAGATGATTCCCTCAAAGCCTGAAGCCCTGAGTTCAGTCCCTGGAATTTATGTAGAGAAGTAAAAGGAGAATCAACTCTACAAAGTTGTTCTCTAACCTCCACATGCACGCCCCCCCACCACACCACAAGAGCAACACACACACACACACACACACA
>JANHMN010000005.1:106004932-106033130 GCA_030674055.1 Rhabdomys pumilio
GGGGAGGGCGGCGCTCATACCACCAAACTTAAACAAGAATATTTTCCTCCAAACAAAATAAACAAGGAACCCCATGCAAAAAAGAAAAAGAAAAAGAAAAAAGAAAACTGGTACCATAAAACAAGTCAAAAGCTTGTAGTTAGAGATCACAGGGCCAAGTGACGAAGCTACTGCAGTTATTCTGCTCAGTGAACATAATGTACCCATCAAATTACCATCTAAATAACCTACAGAATACTAGGTTATATTCTATAGAGTATATTCTACAGTTCATACCTATAGAATACTACTGCTCTCCACTTTAGTAAAACAAGTTTCTCTAGACGATTATGCTTGTATAGTCCTTTAACCTCAGTGCTTGGGAGGCAGAGGCAGAGGCAGGTAGATCTCTGTGTTTGAGGTCAGCCTGGTCTACAGAATGATTTCCAGGCCTGACAAGACTGCATAGTAAGACCCTGTCTCAAAAAAAAAACAAAAACAAAAACAAAAACAAACAAACAAAAAAAAAAACAAAAACAAAACCCTCAAAACAGGAATAACAATAAAAAAAAACAGGAAAAACAAACTTCTCTTTGTAGTGGTAGAAATGGTCATGAATGCAAACTCATAACCAAAGGACAAAGAATAAATGATTTACTGTCTATAAATAGAACATCTACATAGTACTCCCTCCAAGGCTCATGAACCACCTTGGAAGGAAGAAACAGAAAAATGAAGAACCAGAGGAAGGTGGGGAAGCAGTTTGGAACACTGAGTTCTGGGCATGACATGGCTGTTAAACTCTTGATTACCTGTAGATTTTCACAAGATTGGCCTGCTAGCATTCTGTCCTGGAAAAGGGAGGGGCTCACAAGGCTCCAACCTTCCCTGAAGATATAAAGGCAAATCTTCAGTGGTTCAACCACTAGTAAGTTGCTCAAGTCTAGTAAATAATCTTGATAAGGAGGCCTCCTTAAATCCCTTAAATGGGTTATCCAAAAAAAGACATAAAAGTAGAAGAAATAAGGTGGGAAGAGGAAGGGGATCAGTAGGAGGGAGGGAAAGAGGGTAATGAGGGGTGAGTATGATCAAAATACATACATGAATAGGTCTGGCTAGTGATATGGCTCAAAAGGTAAAAGCACTTGCCATTTAAGATCCAAATTCAATCCTTGGAACCTACATAAAAAGTCAGATGCAATTGTGTATATCTGTAAATCCAGTACTCCTAAAGGGAGATAGGAGGTGAAAACAAGAGAGTTGCCCACAAGTTCAGACTGGCTAGCCGCAGCAGAAACAAGAAAGTTGCTTCAACAAAGCAGAAGCAGAGAACTAACTTCTGAAAAGCTGTCCTCTGACCTGCACATGTTTGCCATAGTTCATGTGCAGTCCTCCCAGATACATATACACACACTAAATAAATACATATTTTAAAAAATGTCATGATATCCATTATTATATGCTAATAAAAATACAAATTAATATGTATACAACCATTTCTTTTTAAATTATTATAACTGTTATCAGAAAAACTGATAAAGCCTCACAGAGATGAAATACTTCGAGAATAACTGGTATATAGTAATGATAATGTTATCTCATCTATCCACCGATAGCAGATGTTACCATACTCTATACAAGTGGAAGAACTTGATACTGCTTCAAATTTATGTTTCTCAAATGTGGGCCCCATTTACAGACTGCATCAAAAACTGAGGCTGGGATCTATCTTGTTTTTTTAGCAGGTCTTTCAAATAATGGATACACACTAAAGTTTAAAGTACAGTGCTCTACAAATCATCATGTTTTGTACAACTCAATTGCCTTACAAGAGGAATGAAACTATTCAGTATTTTTTTTCTAAATTTTGGAACACTACTCTAGAAACAATTAATTTGAAATTCAAATCCATACTCAGAAAAATCACTTAACCTCGACAGTTTCAGACTCTTAGCATCAAAAAATAGCATAGCTGCCTTCCTTACTATCACCACTCCAGGTAACAACTTGTCATTATGCACCATAATCCCTAACTGAACTTCACAAGTCTATCATCTCTAGGCATTTGTGACTATGAAATCTGTAGGATGTGGGCTGGGATGACTCAGTGGTAAAAGAGTGCTCTGCATGGTCAAGGACCTTAGTACACAGATCCTAGCACCTAGGTAAAAAGTCAGGGGTAGCAGTAATCCTGGTCTTGGGAGGGGCAAAGGCAGGAAGATCACTGGAACTTGCTAGCTACCAGTTTAACTCGAGGTTCAGTGATAAACCATCTCAAGAGAATAAAACAGAGAGTGATAGATCAAAACAATCAATGTCCTCCTCTGGCCTTGGTGGGCTCACAAACATATGCTCATACTCATACACATACAAGCACACACAAACTCATACAACATATGCACACCCCGTCTATGTGGTTAACTACTGTAAGCAATCAAGAAAACGCTATAATATTTAGTAATTTCCAATTGACCTAAAGTAAAAACTTCGAGTACAGTGAGTATGTTGGGGTGGGGGTGTACTGAGTAAGCAAGAACAGCCAGCCGCCCACTGAGGATCTGCTTTTCAGCTAGCTCCCTTGTTCTCTGGCAGCCCACAGAAAGAAGCAGAAGAAAATTTAAAAACTGGATGCTTTCATGAAACTTTGTACTAGCATGTACAAACAAAAGCAGAATACACCTTAGAAATGTGATTAAAGATAGATCTGATCCATAAACTCATAAAACATTTGAAAGTTTAAAAATTCTGAAAGTTTCAGTAGTTTTATCATTGTGAATGTCAACTATCTACTGTACAAAGATGTCCACCAATCATGGTTTTCTTTGTGTTTTAACCAACAATCACATCTGAATACAAAATCTTTCCCAGAATCCCCAAGTTTTATCACCTCACATTATTTGTAAGAAAGTACACATAAGTATACAACCATAAAGGGAATGACCAAGTAACTCATGATAAACATATAGATAAGAAGGTATCAGAAACATGTTGTAGATGACTTTAACACCCTGGCAAATATCCACATTAAAATGTTATGGGTGAAGCAAGGGAGATCACAAAATGGTATTTATGATATAATCCTAACCTATAAAAACATACGCTGTAATTCAACAGACAAGAGTTAATACAACAGCAGCAAAAAAATTATCAGTGGATTGTATCCAACAAACTCATAGATGACGTTTTTATTTCCCTCTATTATTCTTTTTTGTTTTCTATAATGGACATGTCTCATCTACACAATAAGAAAAAAATCATTTTTTTGCACAGTCCAGCCTTGAATTTGCAATCCCCCTTCCTCAGTCTCCAAAGTAATAGTAACTGCAGGCCTATACCCTAAAGCCCATTTTAAAAAAAACATTCTTTTAAAAATCTGGGTTGGGCTAATGAGATACCTCAGCAGGTGGTACTTGTCATTAAGCCTGACAACCTGAGTTCATTCCTGGTCTCACCTGGTGGAAGGAGAAAATTGACTCCTGCAAGTTGTCTTGTGACCTCCACATTAATATCATGCCATGTATGCACAAGACTTCTCCCCCCCCACACACACACACTTTAAAATCTAACTTTCAGGAACTAGGGAGATGGCTCAGCTTGCTATGAAAGTAAGAGGTCCTGAGTTCAAATCCCCAAAACTAACATAAAAACTGAGCATGGCCATAAGCAACCCTAGCAATGAGGGAAACCAAACAAGTGGATCTCTGGAGCTTGCTAGCTAGCTAGCCTAACCCAAGCTCCAGGTTTGGCATGAAAGATAAGATGGAGAGCAATAGAGGAAGCTACCTGACACCTCTTCAAGTGCATGTGCACACACGGATGCAAATACACACACTTACAGGAGTGTGCTCTCTCATAAGTGTAACTTTCAGACTGGGGAGAAGGCTCAGTGAGTAAAGTGTTTACTAGGCAAACATGAGGACTTTAGTTCAATCTCCAGAACATATGTAAAAAGGCTTTGAGTACATATAATCCCAGTGGTAGGGAGACAGAAATGGGAAAATCCCTGGGGCTATCTGGCCCACCTATAAAGTACCAGGCCACTGGGAGACCCTATCTCAAAAAAAAAAAAAAAAAACCAAGGTAGTTGCCTCCTAAAGAATGAAGCCTGAGGCTGACCTCTAGCCTCCATCCAAGTGTACACACCCACATATGGGAACCTGCACAAGTAGAAGAAAAATTTTAACTTTCAGACTTAAGTACAGACAAAATAACTCATGGAATGTCAGTTATGGAGTCTGACACAGAGTAAGAAGTTAGGAAACATACATTCCTGTTCTGTTTTCAAATTTCTACACTGTGAGCAACAGCCTTTTTCCAGAGATATTGAACATACACACTTAAAAAATAAGGGCCATAGTGCAACAGTTTTTTTTTTAATGACTTGTTCATTTATTCAAAAATATACTAAACATCTATTGGATATTTAGCACTAGAAATATTAAAAATACAAAGAAAAGTTATCTCTACCTCCAGGAAGTAACACAGACATATGTACAACTGTAAGATGAAATAATTTTTTTTGATATTTTGAGGCAAGTGCTTACCACTGAGTTACATCCCAAGCTCTTTACATTATTTTTATTTTGAGACAGAATCATGTAAGTTGCTGTGCTGGCCTTGAACTGGCTCAGGCAGGCCTTGAGCATAAGACCCACTGACCTCACCCTTTGTTTTTGAGTATAAAAAAGTTAAGATTGACAACTTAACATTCTAGAACTTTAACATATAGCAATAGAATGGTACCAAATACTGTTTTTTATTAAACTCCAGCATACAAATTCCCCCAGTAATAGGATAATATTTTGATTTTTATTACATACACTAACCTCACTGGAAACCTGGGTGACAGGTGCATTCATCCTGTTATTTTACCCTATGTCTTTTAATTTTAATATAGTCAGATGGTCCTGCAGACAGCACAGAAATAAAATATTATTCCAGTTCTGCCTCCATTTATAGAATGCAAGCAAACTGCTTTACAGCTATGAAAGAAGTATTGATTTGTAAGTAAGGCTCACAGAAGCAAAAGGAACTTGGCCAAGGCCACTGATAGTAAGTTACAAAGAAATCCATGTTCTTAGACTCAGATATCTCAAAAATGCAGTACTGACTCCCCCAAAGCCAGGATATGAGGGAAAACACAACCACACAACTGATACTTTCTTTGTAGCTAGAATGCAGCTACAAAATCAAATACAAATGCATATATATATATATATATATATATATATATAAGTATATACACACACACATATATATATTCGTGTATACACACAAAGTACAATAAATACACATAGGAAAACAGAGAGAAACCAGAGACCACTGTCAGCTAGGACCTAGTTGGCGAGGAGGGATAGAAAAACCTAAGTCTAGTAAATTGAGAGAGGGGCTAGATAGAAAACGGGGCTGAGAGGACGAGAGAGCAAGTGAAAACAACACACCTGGCCAATGCACCCTGACCAGCCTGGCCTGCCCTTCTTACCTGCCGTGAAACCAGTCCTGGCACATGTCACACTCGATCATGAAGCGGGTCACATCATAAGGCAGTCGACAGAGGCAATACACAGGCACCGAGGCCATCTTCACAGGGGGTTGGATCGTTTTGCGCCGTGCCAGTTTTGAAGCTTTACAGGGTCAGAAAGGCAAGCGCCTTCCCTATACGATGGCTAGACACAAACAACACTTCTTTACAAAGTGACTGACTCCTCCAGCTCCGGGTTTCCAAATCATTCCGTGTCTCCGCCCCCACCCCACCCCCTGGGTACCAACCTCCAGTTCTGAAAAAGGGAGTAACCAAGCCCGGACTCAACACAGCTGGTGAGAGTGCAGGAGTTAAGCGGAGAAAGTCCACCCACCCTTCAGGATTTCTTTCACTTGGAAAGAACAGAAAGAACGTTCTGCTTTCTGCTCTGCCCTGCCTTCCAAACGCCTCCCCCAGACCCCTACCTTGTTTGGCCCTGAAGTCAGTGACAACTTCTTTCCGGCTTTCATGTAAATATCTGAAAGCTTTCGGGAAGCTTCTTTAATCCCTTACTGAACCCCTCTCTTCACTGCCCTCTTGCTTCCCAGGACTCTCAGCTCCCTTTATTATGACGCAAACCGCGGCATAAAGAATGAGGCTGGGAAGAGGGAAGCTGAGGAAGAGACCAGAGACCCTCTCTAGCCCCCAAAATAGGAAGAAGCAGAGATGCGGAAATCCCTAAAGTCTCCGCAGGTTATTCCGAATTACGCCCCCCACCGCCCCCCCCAAGCCTTCAGGAACAAGACAAACAACACTAGGCACCCAACTCAAATCACAGTTCTGGGATTGCGTTCGGAGAGTTTAAATGATCCTTTTCGTCATTCTCAGTAGCATTCCTTCCCGACCAGTAAGGAGTCTCATTATGCTCCAAAACGAAATAAGCCGCAATTTCGTCCTCCACTCCCGAGCTGACAGGGAGCTCATCTCACCCCTGACACTAAAAAGGATCCCTTCGAAGCCCCAGCAAACTGACTAGAATTTCCTCACACCCGCGAAACTAAGCAAAGAATTTTTTTTCCCCTTCCACAGCTCCAAATGGCAGGCATTGCCTTGCAATCCCCTCAGACTGCCGAGGGTTCTGCTGCACCCCTCACCTGACAGACGTCTCGTCTTAAATAAGAATTTTATCTCGCTTGCAGCCCCTCAAACTTACAAGGATCTCTTTCCGCCTCCCCCCACTGACAGAAACCTTTTCAAGTCTCAAACCTGCTAAAAATGTCCAAGGTCCCAAACGCTACAGAGATGTCTTCATGCCCGAGGCTGCAAGGGAAACTCCTCAAGGCGTAGAGCTCAGCCCCAGAGACTCGCCAGAGGCTGGGCTCGCTCCGGGGCAACACAGCTCTGCGCTAAGCAGAGGCTATCCGGGCAGTTCCGGCCCGAGGCGACGCGCGGTGAATTCTGGGATTGCCGCTGCAAAACTGTGAAGCTTACTTGCCTTCTCCTAGAAACCACATGCCGCGTCACGCAGTACCCGTGGTCTGCCGGGGCTTTAGGGCAGCGTTCGCCACAGCCCTCCCACAGTCTGGCCCTTCGAGCCTTCTAGAGACCGAGGTCTAAGCCGGGGGAGGGGGGCGGGGCCGCCGGGCGCACTGGCAAGTGGCTTTGTCGCTGCACCCTTCACGAGACAGGCTCGCCGGGTCTGGAAAAAGACTGCCTGGAGGTCGCCAGGGTGAACCCAATATTAGGGGTTGTGGGAGATTCAAAGCAATCAATAAAGTTTATTCAAAAATCACGAGGAAATTGAGGCGGAGAGGGGTGGAGAGATATGGTAAACAGCTACCATATTGAGAGTGGCGGCGTTCTGTGAGGAGACAAGCTCGCCGCCATCTTAGGAGGCTCGGGCACGAGAGGTGAAGGTGGAGCCCGGAACGTCAAGCTGGCGGCTCTTGCGTGACGTCATGGGGCGGGGCGACACCTTGAGAGAGCCTAGGATGTGCGCCTCTGCGAGGTGGTCCAATTGCGCTTGAGACCTTGAGCTGATAGGCGGAGAAGCCGCCATCTTAGGCGAGGCGGTAGTTTGGCTCCATTTTGAGTGGGGCCTGGAACCCAAGTCTTCCGTAACCCTGGGTAAACACGGAGTTTTAAAAAAAAAAAAAAAAAAAAAAACCAAAACCTTCCTCCTCCCTCCCTCCTAACACTCGCCGCCCCTCCTTAGTCTCCTCCTCTGAGAGGAGGTGAAGTCGGTGGCTCCAAGCTGCAAAACTGATCACATAGGGCTGCGGGGGCGGGTTTCAGCCTTGGGAGAGATGAGCTACTCCCTACAGCTCCTGTATGTACATCGAGCTCTTTTAGTGGACGAGGTCCTTTTCCCATGGTTGGAGTATCTTTTAATCTTCACTTTATGAGAGAAAAACATTCTGTGATTATCACCAAATGAAGAAACAGATTTCGAGAAGGCAAATGGTTTGAGAACCTGGAAATGAAGAAAAACAGTGTCTAATTTCCCCCACATTGAGTTGTCAGGTTCTTCCCAGGCTCTTGTCACGGACCCTGCAGGTTTAATTCCATACATATCTGTACCAGGATTTTCTGACTGAACATGGTATGCTTTAAGATGGCACTGTTTGATTTTTTTTTTCTCGAGACATTAATGAAATATCCCTACTTCTCTGGCAATATCACTTTCTTACAGGATCTCATTGCTTTATAGAAGAAAATATATTAAAGATTGTTTTCTGGAGCCAAAAAGATGGTTCAGAGGTTAGGAGCACTGACTGTTCTTCCAGAGGACACCAGTTTAATTCCCAGCACCCACATGGCAACTCAGCTGTCTATAACTTCAGTTCTAGGGGACCTGACACCCTCACACAAGAGACACATGCAGGTAAAACACCCATGCACGAAAAATAAAATTTAAAAAATTAGAAAAAAATTGTTTTTTTTTTACCAAAAGAGGAAAAGTGGTGTTGAAGGAAAAAAAAAAGAATATGTGTACAACGATTTTCTGATTGGCAAACAGATATATAGGGACGAAAGAGTCCTTGTCAGAGAAAAATCATTTCCCTCTCCCTGTTTTACCATTTCTCCTTTCCTCTCCACCTCAGCCTCAGCTTCTTGAGTGCTGTAATTATTAGCTGGTAGAGAACTCTTTAAAAAAAAAAACCGTCTGAGGGAATGGGGCAAAAGACTCGCAAATTTAACAAGAAAGGAAAGAAGGAGGAAAGAAACTGAAGAGTAAAATAAGCTAAGAGCCTCACAGCTGCTTGCTGTTGTAAGATATGCTGCAGGGAGTCTAAGAGGATATATAAAGATTTCCTAGGCACGTGCTATACCTCAGTTGGTAGGATATTGCTTAGCATCCACAAACCCTCAGTGTTCAAGTCCCAGAACTGCATAAATCTTGGGTGGTAGTCATGTACTCAGGAAGATCAAAAGTTTAAAGTCATCTTTATCTACATAAGTTCTAGGCCAGCCTTGGATACATGAACTCACAGCTCAAAAACAAAGTTTGATAACATTGTACACAAAAATAAGGTTCATGGACAACGGTGGCACATGCCTTGAATCCCAGCACTCCCAAGGAAGAGGCAGGCAGATAACTGTGAGACCAAGGCCACCCTGGTGTACAGAGGGAGTTTCAGGACAGCCAGGGCTACGCAGAGAAATACTTTCTTGAAAAAACAAAAAAAAAACCCCAAAAGCAACAACAAAGAAATGAGGTGCACAAATGCATAGAGGCACATGGGGGGGGGTGTCATACTATAAGGAGTTAAGTCAATATATAATATAATACAAAATGCAAGAATTTAGATTTTATCTTTCAAGGAATAAGACATTACTGAAAATTTTAAAAAGTCTGTGTGTGGGCCAGGGAGGTGACCACAAGTACCTGAGAGTACATATGGGAACCATATGTATGCAGGACTGTATAAAAGTAAGAGGGTACTGGATCCCATGGAACTAGAGTTAGAGGAGGAGGAGAAATGATTTGCCATGGGTCCTGGGATCTGAATCCAGATTCTCTGCAAGACTAGTAAGCACTCTTAACCACTGAATCATCTCTCTAGTAACTGAATTGTCTTTGCACTTTAGCCAGAGTTGTGCGCAACTTTATTGGGACCTGAAACATATACTTTGAGATGGTGTAACTGGAGGACTTCCTTAGAAAAGAGTATCAATCAGTAAATACTCAAGTTGGCTTCAAAGACATGCAGTAAGAATATTTTTAAGGATAAATTCAATACCGGAGTGCTGTGACTAGAAATAATACAACCCACATATGAATGTCCTAACTAAACAAACTAAATATAACCCCAAATGAACTTATTAGGTGAACCTCAAATACTTTTTTGTTTTGGTTTGGTTGTTTCTAGACAGGGTCTCACTATGTAACTCTGGCTGTCTTGGAACTCACTATCATTATGTAGACCAGGCTAGTCTTGAACTCATGGAGATCTGACTGCCTCTGGAGTTCTGGGATTAAAGGCATGGGCCACTATGTCTGACTGAACCTCAAAAAATTCTAAGGTTTCTCCAATACCCCCTAACATAAGGAAAACTATGACGAGGCTCACAGTGGAAAGGGACAATTTGAATAAACTGCAGACTTTATAAAACATATGACCACGTGACAGTATAGCAAGCTGACAATACTTGCAGCTTAAGTCTTTTAATCTTACAAAGAATCAGGAAGGGGGACTGGAGGATAAAAAAGGAGAAAAGATATCAAGATAGTGAGTGGGGCCAGAAAATACTTTAGTAATCTGAATATTTTGGAGGCTGAATAGGCAGACTTTTAAGAGTAATTGAAAGCTTGAGATGAATGAGGAAAAGAAGTAGGAGTTCATTTCTGAGTTTAGTGTCAGAATGAGTGTACGGATGGTACCACTGACTAAGCCAGGGTATACAGAAAAACAGGTTTTGTAGGGACAAAAAAATGTAGTTTTAAATTAGAGTTTGTTAAGGCATATGTATGGAACGATAACTCACTGAATCATCATTCTCTTCTTTCTTCCTCCTTCCTTTTCAACTCTTCTGATCTTTTGTTTTGCTTTGGTTTGGTTTTTTGAGACAGAGTTTCACCGTATAACCAAGATGGCCTCAAACTCATTATGTAGCCCAGGCTAGCCTCTAACTCATGTTCCTTCTTTCCATCTATAGTTGTAGGACACAGTCAACAGTTTTTTTTCCTTTTCTTTTTTTGACACACGGCTTCCCTGTATGGTCATGGCTGTTCTGGAACTCCATCTGTTGACCAGGCTGGCCTTGCACTTATAGAGATCAGCCTGGCACTACCTGATGAGCGCTGGGATTAATGATGTGCACCACCACTGCCCAGGATAAAATTACATTAGTTTTATATGTGAGTGTTTTGTTTTGCATGTATATCTGTGCTCATGCATGAGCTTGGTTCCTGAAGAAGTCAGAGAAGAGTGTCAGAGTCCCTGGAACTGAAGTTGGGGATGGTTGTGAACCACACTTGGTACTGGGAATTGAACCCAGGTCCTGCAAGAACAGCTAGTATATTTTTTAATTTATTTTTTTTACTTATTCACTCTACATCCTGCTCACTGACCCCTTTCCAGTCACCCCACAGCTTTTTCCCCATCCCCTCTCCCTTTCTCCTCTGAGGGGGTGGGGTCCCCCTTGATATTCCCCGACAATAGCACTTCAAGTTTCCCATTGAGGCCAAACAAGGCAGCCCAGCTAGTAGAATATATCCCACATACAGGCAACAGCCTTTGGGATAGCCTCTGTTCCAGTTGTTTGGGACCCACATTAAAACCAAGGGGCACATCTGCTACATATGTGCAGGGAGGCCTAGGTCCAGCCCGTGCATGTTGTTTGATTGGTGGTTCAGACTCTGAGAGTCCCAAGGGTCTGGGTTAGCTGACTCTGTTGGTCTTTCTGTGGAGGTTTTTTTTTTCCCCCCCTTTTGGGGCCACCTCTCCCTACAGTTCTTTATTAACCATCAGCAGGCATTGTACTGGGTACTGAGGATGATAATGAATAATAAGAGTTCTCTCATGTTTATTGTGCACCTGCTATTCTAGACACCAGAGAGTCTGGAATGAACAAAGCAGACAAAAACCCATGTTCTTGTGACTCACATTCCAGTAAGGGAGACAGACAATAGAGCCGAATAAGAAAGTTCCTAATTGTAATGAATGCTATCAGGAAAGCAGGACAAATTACAAAATAGAAAATGATTCAGAGAAAAAGCTTCTTTAGATAGTGTAGCCAAGGGAGGCCTCTCTGAGAATGTGTCTTGTGAGTTTAGACCTGAATAATAAGAGCTAGTTAGGGACAAAATAGAATCAAAAGTGTACAAGCCCTAAAACAGTAATGGAAGGAGCTGGTGTGGTACAGGTAAGGATTCGAATAGAATTTGTGGACGCAAATAAGAAAGTACACGTGGACTCTTCAGGATTCTACAACCTAGTGAATAAGGTAAGGTAACATTAACAAAATAAAGGGTGAAATATGGCAAAGCCTAAATGTGAACAACCTGTGTGATAACAAAGGCCACAGTTAACCTACAGTGGTATGCAATTCCTCTCCCCAGAGAAAATATTCTCTGCATTGTTCTTGCGAGATGAAAAAGAGAAGCTAAAAGATATGGTGAAATGCTGAATTGCAAGAAACTAAACCCAAGGCAAGTCTTTGCTAACAAAGAACTTCTGACACTGTCAAGGAAGGGAGTCAGCCTGCTGTTGCCCTGAAGTATGTGGTCTGGTCACTCTCAAAATATAGTATGTGATCTGAATTGGCTCCCATAGCCCAAGGTTGCTCTGGAAACCTTCCTCCCACACATACATGTCCATCTAATACTCCTAAGCATTTAATTAGACAAATAATTGAATGCATTCAATCAGATAGCTACTGATAACCTAGGTGATTTATACTCTGCTAGAGAGGATCTCAAAAGGATCTTTCCAATTCATTTCTCTTAAAAACTGTAGATCTAACTGTCGTGACAGAATGTGGTGAGAGCTAAAGTGAACGTCAGCATCCACGAAAAGAGACAGAACAGAAGGGGACAAAATGAAAGGATAAGATGAGAAAGACTAGTTTATTTCAAAACAGACTTAAAAGCACAGAAGAGCAAATAATGACGTTATTTGACACAAACGAATAAATAATGATGTTATTAGCATTGCTCTGAACACGGGCTTGCATATAGTCCAGCAAGGTGGCACTGTTCTGTAACCCCAGCTGCTCAGGATCGTGGTGAAGGAAGCTGTCAAGTTTAAGACCTGCCTAACAAAATGAGTTTAAAGCCAGCTGGGACAATGTAGTGAGTTGTAGTCCTGGCTGTTCAGGAGCTCTGTATGTAGACCAGGCTGGCCTCAAACTCACAGAGATACTCCTGTCACTGCCTCCAGAATGCTGGGATTAGAGGCATGCGCCACCAGGAACAGTTTCAAAATAAATTTTTTTAAAGGGATGATGATGTAGCTCTGGTACATTGTTTGCCCAGCACGTGAAAGGCCATGTAAATAATCCTCAGTCCATAATAAAGAAGTAAACAAATACATAATCATAGAAACTCTTCAAATATCCAGTCCTCACAGCAATCCCTTGAAGTACATACCAGAAGGCCAGGAGTAGTGGTGTACACTTATAGTCCCAGCTTTTGGGAGGCAGAAGGTGTTTGCTGCAAATTCCAGGCCAGTCCAGGCCAGAGAGTGAAACCAAGTTGAGAAAGAGAGAAATATATCCCAATGGACTTGCCAATGTAGTTCAGTTGTAAAGACTTGCCTGCCAAGCATGCACAAGGCCCTGGGATTCATTCCAGCACCTAAAAAAGTAGCATGAGGGAAGGAGGAGTATATCAAAATATCATAGTATACAAAATACTTTTTTTTAAATGCTCATAATAAAAACCAGAGCCTGAGCCTTGTACTGATCAAGCACTCTGTCAGAAAATAATACCCCTAGCCCTCTAAACTACTCTTTTCTAAGAATATTTTTATTGACTCTTTGGCAATTTCATAAGTGTATGTGGTGGTTTAAATAAGAATGGCCCTAATAGGTTCATATATTTGAATACTTAGTCATAAAAAGGGGGGAGTGGCACTACTTAGGTTTAGAAGGTGTGGCCTTATTGGGGTAGGAGTGATCTTTTAAAAGGAAGTATGTCACTGAGGGTGCATTTTGAGGTTTTAGAAGCTCTAGCCAGGCCCAGTGTTTCTCTATTCCTGCTGCCTGGGGATCCAGATACAGAACTCTCAGCTACTTCTCCAGCATTATGTCTGCCTATGTGCCACCATGCTTCCTGCCATAATGAGAATGAACTAAACCTTTGAAACTGTAAGCAAATCCCAATTAAGTGTTTTCCTTTATAAGAGTTGCCGTGGTCATGGTGTCTCTTTACAGCAATAGAACACTGACTAAGACAGTATGCAATGTATTTTGATCACATTCACCCTCAACTTCCCTCCCCCACTCTCCCAGGAACTCCCCAGCAGGTCCCCTCTCATCTTCCCTTCCTTTCCTTTTTTTTCTATAACCCATTGAGTTTTATTAGTGCTATCTATTGGAATGTTAACAGGTATGAAGTGTTTGAATTGACAGAAAAACAAACAAACAAACAAAAATCTCGTGACCAAGAAGGTACATTAACATTTTATTATATAAAATTATGATGAAAAAATTGTTCTAGAATTGATAGTTTATGCATTGTTTTATATCATTATTACTCACAATAGCTTGTATAAGTAATAAAATATTCCTTTTTAAAAAACCCTTCTTAGTTAAGAATCTTGAATGTGCTTTCCTTCTATTTCTCTGCCTTTTGAATGGGAAGCATTTCCTTTTCAATTTGCCCCACAAAATTAGGGATTCCCACTCCTGCTTGGTGGGTTTTGTGAGCTTAACTTGTATTATATTGATTCAGATAGCTCCAAACACCTCTGCATTAATAGTAGGTGTGTGTGTGTGGTGGGGGTGACTAGATGGAGTATATATAATAAAACAGAAATGGAGAGACTGATGTAGATATTGTCATTTTCACATAAACAGAATTATATTTCATTGTGTGGCCAATTGCTTTTATCACTTGAAGGAAGACCTTTCTATAAAAATGATTGCCACAATGTACAAAGGATTCCTTCATTCGAGTGGGTCACTGATGGATAAAGTGGCTGTATTTGTTCACTTTTATAGAGATGCAATGAATATGAATATGGGCAGAATTGTGGCCAAGTGTGTTTCTCTAGGTCCGCATTCAAAGGTGGATTACCAAGTCAGAGAGTAAAGGTGTTTTCAGTTATAATATGCACTATTAAAGGTAGGAATGTAGCTCCATGATATAGCACTTGCCTTATGTACATAAGCCTCTGGATTTGATGCTAGTACCAATTTTTAAAGAAAACAACGCATACTGCTAAATTGTCATTATAAAGGTATATGCCAATTTTTATTCCTATTAAGAGCACATCTCCACATTTTTCAATTTTCCTAAAAACATGACTTTTGAATTATTTTAAATTATTCATCAATCTGAAAGGTGAACAATTATAACTCGTCTTTGTTTTCTTCCCTCTCTGTGTTTTTATTTTATTTTTAGACAGGATCTCAGACTGCAGGCCATGCTGGACTCAAATAGCCCTGGCTTCCATAACGCTGGGATTTTTAGGCACAAGTTACTATATCTAGACTGCTTCTATTTTTATTGTTATCATTAGCATATATTGGTTGTACAAACAGCAAATGTTGGCAAGAGCATACTGCAGTTATTATTCAGTGCTAATGAAACTGTTTAGTGATTTGCCTGTTCCCAGGACCATGCTCAGCTTGTTTTTTCTAATACAGCTCAGGCCCACCTGCCCATGGAAATCAGTGTGCCACAAGAAAAGTAACTAGTACTACCTCAAAAATTAAAAAGAGAACTGTCATGTGAGGCCAGGCATGGGGGTACAAGCCTGTTATCCTAGCACTCAAAAGGCCATGAAATCAAAGCCAAATTGGGCTACATAAATTAGTTCAAAGTCAGCCTGAGCTACAGAGTCAGTCTTCTATATGATCCAGCCATACTTCTTCTGGAAGAAGTCGCTTAATATAAGCCTAATAGTGATATAACATTAAGCTTAATAATAGGGATACCTAACCTGTGATGGTGGCTTGGGACTTTAACCCCAGCACTTGGGAGGCAGAGACAGGTGGATCCGTGTGTTGAAGGCCAACCTGGTCTACAGAGTGAGCTCCAGGACAGCTAGACAGAGAAACTCTGTCTTGAAACAAACAAAATAATAAACAAAAAAAACAAAAAAATAGGGATACCTGCATATCTACCTTTGTTGAGAGACTTCATAATAGATAGTTACAGGATCAGCCTAAAATGCCCATCAAAAATGAAAGGGTAAAAAAATGTAGTTAGTTATACACAGTGCAGTTTATTCAGCTATAAAGAAGAATGGAATTATTTCATTTGAAGGAAAATGGAAGAAACTGAGGCTGGGTGATCCAACAGCAGTAGTCTGAATGCTGGCGAGGCTAAGAACCCGGTAGCTACCCAGTCCACGAAGCAATCACTGCTGAACACCTGGAAGATTCATGGAATGTCCGTGTCAGTCCACACTGGAACTTGAATAAGTTGGATTCTGATCTTATTATCA
Source organism: Rhabdomys pumilio (assembly GCA_030674055.1). NCBI lineage: Eukaryota > Metazoa > Chordata > Mammalia > Rodentia > Muridae > Rhabdomys > Rhabdomys pumilio. The sequence continues at coordinate 106,020,992 of JANHMN010000005.1, forward strand.
CAGAATGGCAGCAGGAGCAGAGATAGACATAGCTCACAGCAAGAAAGGCAGGCATTCATACGGGCAGGCCGGTATGCAACAATGTTTTCTTTGGATGGCTGTATCTGAGTCACAGGTGGAAGATAGTCTGGTGTGGGGGAGGTCATCTTCCCTCAGTTAATCCTGCCTGGGAATACCCTGAAAATACCTTAGTCAAAAGACACATCTCTTAATTGATTTTAGAGCCAGTCAGTTTGACAATCAAAATTAACCCCAATACTTGTTTACGGCTTGTGTTGCCATGAAGAAGTACAAATATTGATATGGTCACTTGCTATGTTTATATCAATCTTGCTTTTTATGACTCCTGTTTTGCTCATGTGTTTTGCTTTGTTCTACTCTATTTTCTAATAATTACATTTTTGGTTAATTTATGAAGTTGTGTGTGTGTGTGTGTGTGTGTGTGTTTATCAAGACATGGTTTCTCTGTGTAGCTCTCTCTGGCTGTCCTGGAACTCACTCTGTAGAACAGGCTAGCCTCAAACTCACAAGAGATCTACCTGTCTCTGCCTCCTGAGTTCTGGGATTAAAAGTATTCACCATCAGGCCTGGATTATATATTCTGTTTTGTTTAGCCCTTCATCCAACCCCAGCTACCCACCCCATCCCAATGGGGTTTAAACCTTTGCATAATAGTATTCCCTCTCAACTTTCATATCTTACGTGTTTTCACCCAGGGCCTTCCCCCATGCCCCATGACTCCTTCCTTGCTTCCAGGTCTCTACATGTACTCAGTCTTACTTGAATACATAAATCTAAAACTTTGAAGCTAGGATCTACATATGAAAGACAACATATAGTGTTTGTCTTTTGGGACCTGGGTTATTTTACTCAGTATATTTTCCAGTTCTACTCATTTTCCTGTGAATTTTATAATTTTACTTTTCTTTACAACTGAAAACAAGTTCATTGTGTATATGTACACCCTTTTTATTTTCTGTTTCCCAGTTGATAGATATCCAGGCTGTTTCTGTTTCCTACTTATTGTGAATAGAACAGCAATGACCATGGCTGCGCAGATAACTCTTTTGATTCTACAGTGTAGTAGGATATGGAACCCTTGAGTATATGCCCAGGGGTGGTATAGTTGCATCATATGGTAGTTCTGTTTTTAACTTTTTGAGGAACCTCACATTGTTGCCCATAGTGGCTGTGCTACTTTATACTTGCACCACTGGAGAATAAAAGGTTTTTTTCTCCACATCCTTGTCAACATTTGAGGTCATTAGTTTCCTTGGTGATAGTTTGTAGGCATAAATTTTTTGCAACCTACTTTTAATAAGGGTTCAACCTCTCCTCTAGCCCACCACCCAGCAGAGGTAGTGGAAGAGAAAAGTTATTACGACGTGGGGGAAGTGGACCTGCTCAGCAATAGTTCTTTGGGGGGTGAGCTCGATTTTCGTGGGCAGCAGTTCAGTCCCATAGCAGACACCAAATATGATTCAGCAGCTGCAGACCAGTCCTCTAGGCAGGCAGATAAGAGGTACCAACCAGCAGCTTCAGTCCAGTCCTTCCAGCAAGCAGACACCAGGCAGCTGTCGTTCAATCCTGAAGAAAAATGTCAGACTCGCCAACTGGCCTGAGGCAAGGCCTCAGAAGCAGCAAGCTGCCCAGGAACCTCACAAGCAGTTCTTGGGCAAGTTTCTCTCAGTGGCAGTGTTATCACAAGTTGAGCTCAACAACACTATGTACGGTGAACTGATATATGTGTGTCGTTATCGAAGCAAACCAAAGCCCAGTGCCCGTCTCCCACTCTCTGTGGGGTCACATTTATACTCCTTCATCAAGAGTCCTTACACGTGTCTGCTATAGCCAAACATCCTTTCACCTGTGTCTGCTTCAGGAAATCAGTCTTTCATCTGTTTGCTTTAGCAAGACATCCCTTCACCCGTGTGCCCCAGCAAACCATCATTTGGCAAGAGGAACTTTCCAAAAAAACTAGAAGTTTCCACTTCAGTAGCCATTCTGACTTGGATGAAATGAAATCTCAAAGTGGTTTTAATTTGTATTTCCCTGGCGGCTAAGAATGTTGAACACTTTAAAAAAGTATACATTTGCCATTTTTTGCTTCCTCTTTTGAGATCCCTGTGTTCAATTTCATAGTTCATTTTTTAAAAATGTGGTTGTTTTCTTGATATTTAATTTTTCAGTTATTTTTATAGTAATCTATTTTTGAAATTATAATTATACAATTGAATTTCCCCCTCTCTTTCCTCCCTCCAACCCCTCCAATGTACTCCACTGCTCTCTCTCAAATTCACTTTTTCTTTAATTGTTTATATATATGCATATATGTCCTTAAATATATGAATACAACCCACTCAGTTTATATGTTTTCTGAATGTATGTGCTCTCAGTGGTGAACACTTGATGAATCCTTTGTATATTATAGATATTAATTTCCTGCCTAGTGTATAGCCAGCAAAGAGTTTGTTCTATTCTCAATTGAGTGTCTCTTCTGATGCACAGGAGCTTTTGGTTTAGTCCCATTTATTAATTGTTGGTATTATTTCCTGAGTGACCAGAGTCCTGTTCAGAAAGTCTTTACCAGTGCCTATAACTTGAAGCATACTGTCTACTTTCTCCTCTAATAGTTTCAGGGATTCAGGCCTTATGTTGAGGTCCTTGATCCAGTTGGAGTTGATTTTTATGTAGGGTGAGACATAAGGTTCTAGTTTCATACTTGTATGTCTTGATATCCAGTTTACCCACACTAATTGGTGAATATGTTATCATTTCTACTGTGTGTATGTTTTGGCCTGTGGTAAAATGAAGTAGCAGTAGTTGTGTGGGCTTCTACCTGGATTGTTCTATTGATTTCTGTTTGCTTTTGTAATTGTAACATGCTGTTCTTATTAATATGCCTTTGTAGTATAGCTTGAAATCAGACATTGTGCAATATTCTCTTTGGTCAGGATTACTTTGGCTATCTGGGTCTTTGTGCTCCCATATGAATTTTTTTTAGATCTCTTTCTGTGAAGGATGCTGCTGGAATTTTTTTTTTTTTGAGTTTTATCAAATTTGTACATTGTTTTTTTGTAGGGTAACCATTTTCACAATATTATTTCACTATTTGAGCATTGGAGGTTGCCTTTTTGTTATTTGTTTGGGGTTTTTTTCTATTGCTGTGATAAAGACCATGGCTAAAAGCAACATGAGGAAGAAGGGGTTTATTTTAGCTTACATTGCCATATCACAGTCCATCACTCACAGAACTCAAGGTAGGAACCTGGAGGAAAGAATTGAAGCAGACCCAGGGAGAAATGCTGCTTACTGGCTTGCTTCCCATGGCTCATTCATCTAGTGTTTTTATACAACTCAGGACCACCTGTCCAGGGGTGGCACTACTAATAGTGGGCCGGATACTCCCAGTATCAGTCATCAATTAAGAAAGTGGCGCACACGTATAACTTTTATTTTTTTCAAAATCTATTTTTAATGATGGTTCTTAAACGCTTTAACTTCCCCTGTAGCCCACCAGGGTAGTGGAAAAGAAAGGGGAGGATGGATGTGAACCTGTCTAGAAAGGTTCTTTGGAGTAACTCCCATCTGTGTTATCTAGAAATCAGCAGTTCAGTTCACAGGTCAGCAGTGGCAGCTGGATCTACCTACCCTCAGCCTCAGCTCAAGTCAGCAGGAGGGACCAAGAGGAGTAACAGGAATAGTTTTTGGCTGAGCCTCTCTCAGTGAAGCAAAGATCAGCAAAGCCTGGAGACCAACAGCTGTTGCACAGCTAGTTGTACCAACAAGCCTACCTCAGCCTCTGTCACTATCCATTGAGCCCTTTTTATACTCCTCCAAACATCGTGTTCTTCACGTGCCTTGCCTCAGCACATGCATCTGTATCAGCTGACATCACTCTGCCAATCAGCCTGAGTCTGAGAAAGCAGCAAGAAACCGCAGCAAACCACCAGAAGGTTTTTTCTTTCAAATTTCTCTCTATGGAATCCCAACAAATGTAGCTCAACTATGCAGTGTAAGGTGGACCAATGAATACTTGTCACTAGCAAAGAGTCCTTCACGTGTCCTTTCACGTGCTTGCTTTAAGCAGAACATTCTTTTACTTATGTCTGCTTCAGCTAAACGTTCCTTCACAAGACTGCCTTAGCCTTTCACCTGTGTCCGCTTCAGTTAACATTCCTTCACGTGCTTGCCCCAGCAAAACACCATCCAACCAACTTTCCAGAAAACCCTTAAGTTTCCACTTCACACAGGTTTGCCTACAGGCCCATCTGATGAGAGCATTTTCTCAATTGAGAGTCTCTCATCCCAGATGGCCAAGGCCTGTGTCAAGTTGGGAAAAAAAGAACTTAGCACGGAGGTCTTCTAATGTCTTCCTCAATTTCTTCTTCTGTGTTTTAAAGTTTTCGTTGTAGAGGTCTTTCACTTCCTGTTTATGTTTATTCAAAGATATTTTTGATTCTACTGTGAGCTGGGTTGTTTCTCTGATTTCTTTCTTAGTACACTTGTCATTATTATATAGGAAAGCTACTGCTTTTTATGCTAATTTTGTGTCCTGCCACTTTACTAAAAGTGTTTATTAGCTCCTGGAGCTTTCTGGTACAGGCTTTAGTATAGAGTCATTTCATCTGCAAGTAAGAATATTTCAACTTCTTTATTTTATTTGTTTTCTTTTTTATTTCCTTCTCTTACTGCTGTAGCTAAGAATTCAGGCACTGTATTAAATAGGAGTGCATCCTTGTTCTTTAGTACTAATGAGTTTAGCATAATTTGGGCTATAGTTTTGTCATACCTACCGTTTATTATAGTGAAATATGTTTATTATAGTGAAATATGCTCCAGGGACAGGGTCAGTGAAGGAATAAAAAGACAAACACATAGGTACACAGTAAAGCTGGATTTTCTGATAGGGAAGCTGCAGCAGCCCAGAATCTCAGTGTGTTTATTATATACAATTAAACAGAGAGGCAGAATTATTGCATACAGCTGAACAAGTAGTTAGGGTTATTTATATGAGGCTGAAAAAGAAGGCAGGTTTAGCTTATCTCTTTAAGAGCAATCTCTGTCGGGGACCAGTCTTCAGGTGGTAACTATCCAGGGGTAGAATGCTATAGTGGATATTTTCTGCACACACTTTCAACATTCACACATGGGCTAGAAGACAGCTTTGCCATCCTTCTGAGCCTCACCCTGGGAGGAAGATGTTGTGATTTTCCCATGGATCTGAGGCTCTGGTCCTTGACTTGGCTGTGTCCAGGTTAACAACACACTTAGACCTTCAAATATTCAGGGCTTCCCCTAATCTCCATATTCCCTCAATCCATAGTATCTTCAGAGCTCTTTATCATGAAGGGAGATTATATATATGTCATCAAAGGCCTTTTCTGCACTTATTGAGATGATCATGTGACTTTTGTCCATGAGTCCGTTTATGTGATAAATTACATTGATTTACATACGTGAATAATCCCTGAACCTCTGGAATGAAGCCAACTTGATCATGGTTAATGATCTTTTTGATCTATTCTTGGATTCCAATTGCAAATATTTTATTGTCAAGAAATGTTTACCTCTATCTTTGGGAAAATTGGTCTATAGTTATTATTTGTTGTTGTTGAGTCTTTGTCTACTTTTGCTGGCTTCATGAAAAGGAATTGGGAAGCATTCCTTTAGTTTCATGGAATAATTTGACAAGTATTGTGTCTCATTCTTTAATTGGCTTGGTTAGAATTCTGCTTTGAATCTATCTGGACATAGGCTTTTGGAGGGGAGGAGAGACTTACAACTGCACCAATTTTGCTGCTTGTTACAGATGAATTTAAGTGATCTCCTCTTGGTTTAACTTTACTATATAATATGTATTTATGAATTCATCCACTTTTAGATTTTCCAATTTGAATAAATGTAAGTTTTTAAGGTATGATGATATGTTCTAAATTTCACTGATATTTGTTGTAATCTCTCCCTTTTCATCTAGAATCTTATCGATTTGGTCTTTTTTCTGTATTGTTTTTTGATGAATTTGGTTAAGACTTTGTCAATTTTGTTCATCTTTCCAAAGAGCCATTTTGTTCATTTCATCAATTCTTGCTATTTATTTTGCTGTTGTTTGTTTCTATTTCACTGGATTCTGCCATAATCTTAATTATTTAGATCTACTAGTTTGGGTATTGGTTTGTTTTTGTTTGTTCAATTTTTTAAAATGTATCATTAAGTTAGGTATTCTGTAGCATATGCATTTACAGCTGTAAAATTCCCTCCTGTGTCTGCCTTCAACGGAATCCAATTGATTTAGGTGTTCTCTTCTAGGAATTTATTTCCTTCTTGGTTTGTTTAATGGTTCCATCCATTATTTTCATTTTATCATGGCTGTATCACTGTTATTATTATGCCCCCCTCCTCTGTGTGTGTGTGTGTGTGTGTGTGTGTGTGTGTATGGGTGGGGGAAGTGTGCTGTGGTAAACTTGTGGAAGTCAGAGGATAACTTTCAGAAGCTGGTTCTCTCCTTCCATTGTGAGCTCAGAAGATCAAACTCTTACTTTCTGTCTTCCTTAGAAAGTGGTTTTATCTGCTCAGTTATCTTGCCAGAGAAGGAATTGCTCCCATACATTATCCAAGTGAGTTGCTTAATCTTCATGGGGGTTAGGTATTCCTGTTGTTTCACTTCCTGTTAACTTCTATCTTTATTCCAGTGAGGTCAGACAGAATACAAGCAATTGTTTCTATTTTCCTATATTTTTGAAACTTGCTTTACTTCCTACCGTTTGATCTATTTTAGCATATATGTCCTATGAATGCTCACATGAATGTGTATTCTCGAATGTTTGGATGGAATGTTCTGTAGATGTCCGTTATGTGCATTGATTTATGATGTCATTTAACTCCAGTGTTTCTCTATTTTTATGTCTGGGTGGTGATGGAGGCATATTGAAGTCACCAACAATCTGTTGAGATTAATCAATGATTTAGTGTCTAGTGATACTTGTTTTATAAAATTGGGTGTTCAGTGTACATATGTTTAGAATTGTAATAACCCACTGATTCTAATTAGTGCTTCCTATGTGTGCAAGGCTGTAGAGCACCATTTACTGGAGCATGGGTGTCCTATCATGATTCACACTATGGAAGAAAACTGACTCTTCTTCTCCTAGCACCCACCGACTGCCAAAAGCACCTCACATTTTCTTAAAATTATCACTGACTTTGAATGATTCAGCTCCTTTTCCTTGTCTTCAAGCCCTGATATTCTGTCCTCCACATGTTCCAGTAAGGCCTCCCCCTGGGTTTTTAAATTTTTGATTTGATACTTTTTTCCATCTATAGATTGGTTTCTGTCTGGGATTTCTTCAGTATTTCTCATTATTGAATACTACTTTTGTGTCCTAAATTGACTTTCAAATTTCATGCAGCTATTTGTGTTCTCCTGGAATTCATTCAAGAGATTATTGGTATGCTCTTTGAATTCATTCATGAGTTTATGCTTGACTTCTTTGAGAGTTCTCTGAATATAGTTGTAATAATTTTATTCTGAATTGTTTTCTTTGTAAGTCCCTCTCATTGGTGGCCATTACTATGGTACTGTTTTTTTTTGTTGTTGTTGTTGTTTTGGTGTTTGTTTTGTTTAGGTGTTTTGTTGTTGTTTTGTTTGTTTGTTTATTTGGCAGGAGCATTGGTTGGGGAAGGTTCAAGACAGGGTTTCTCTGTGTAGCCCTGACTGCCCTGGAACTTGCTCTGTAGACCTCGAACTTAGAGATTGGTTGGCCTCGAACTTAGAGATCCGCCTGCTTCAGCCTCCTGAATGCTGGGATTAAAAGCATGTGCCACCACTGCCCAGCTGGTATTGAATTTTGTAGGAGACAAGTTATCTTGGCTTTTCACGGAACTTGTGGTTTTGCACTGGGACAGGCACATCCAGAATACATTTGTTGGTTAACTCTTTGTGTTACTCCCGTGTTGAGCGAGCATTTTGATTGGTGTTTGGTGTTTCCCCAGTTTGGCTCTTGTTGGCTCAGCTTGGTGATACTTGAACTTCAGTTGTGGAGTCACTTGTTGCTGATATCTGGATGGGATAGCTAAGATTATCCCCACATGGCTAGGGTGGCATGACCTCTGACTATATACAGTGCAGTGAGAACGTGTGCAAGAGGTGAACTTGAGGCATTGCTCAGCCTCTGAACTCATGAGCCAGGGTGCTTGTAAAGTGATAGGGGGTCCACTGATAACTGAAAGTTGTATATATTCTGACTGCATAAACCTCTATGCACACAGGGCTGTAGTGTAGGCCAGGGACAGCAATTGAGAGCTGTGCATTCTCAGGAACTATGTCTCACAGCAAATCAGAGTGTATGCTGGGACTGGGAGCACATGATCTCGGTTCTCATAAGCCAGAGTGAATGCTGGAGGCAGGAGGGAGATGTGTAACCACACAGCAGGAGTGCATTCTGGTATGTGTGAAATTAAGCTGTGGAAACTGGAGATTACTGATGTTAATTTATAGTTAGGGTGGCTGAGGTGCTCCAGCCTTGGTTAGGTAACAGCAGCGTGATGGGTGGGGTTAAAGCTTACTGGGGGCTTACTGACGTCTGGGGAAATAGCCTGGGATGTACTGACCTCTGGGGCAACAGGAGGGGGCCAAACTCTCTGTGTTAAAGGAGCACTGACCTCTGGGGCAATGGGTAGGGGTCAAAGCCTCTATGGTGCAGACATGCTAGCCTCTGGGATGACAGGAAAGGCCCAAAGGCTCTGCTGCTCTCAGCACACTGGCCTCTGAGACAATGGGTGGAGACCATTTATTGTTTTTAAGATATTCCTTCTCTCAAGTAACAACTATATTATCTTTTTTTCTCATTCTGTTATAGTGCATGCTATTTAAATCTTTAATTTTAATCTTAAACTCATTTTATTCTCTCTGCTTTCTGGTACTCTCTTCCCCTAGATCTTCTTATGGCTGCCAGCTTCACAGTTTAACTCAAATATTGCATTTTTAGAGTCATGTCCTGGTCACCACAATTAGCACCCTCACACTGCTCTAGGATGTACTATAGTTCATTATTACTCAGATTTATTTTCATCAAAGATAATCTCTCTGAGTTGACTTTAGGGAATTTAATATTACTACGGCTTCAGTGTGAAATGTTCCCTGAAGGCTTGTTTGCCAAGTGATGGGCTTCCAGTTCATGAGGGTATTAATAAAATCCTGGGTCATCACTCCACTGATTTATTACGTTGAACTCGAGGCTTTGTTGGATGGTCATGGATATTAGGAGATGCGATCTAGTAGGAAGTAAGTCATTGAATGTGTGCCTCAAGGGTTCGTCATATTCCTGGCTCCTTCTTGCTCTCTTGCTTCCTTCCTGGCTACTATAACGTGAGCAGCTTTCTGTCACCACATGCTCTTCAGGATGATGTTCAACCTCACCAAAGACCTCAGCTGACCATGCAGTGAAGCCTGTGAAAGACAAATCTTTCTTTTAAGTTTTTTGTGTTGAATAATTTGTCATAGCAATGAAAGTCTAATACAAACATGAAACAGGGATAGAACTATTTTTGTCTGAGAGAATAGCTAGTTGTCTTAGCATCAGGATATCCTTCTTCAAATAATTATTTCAGTTAATGTGTTTTTCTACAGTATTTAAGAAAAGATTGAAAGGGGGCTGGAGAGATGGCTCAGTGGTTAAGAACACTGGCTGCTCTTCCAGAGGTCCTGAGTTCAATTTCCAGTAACCACATAGTGGCTTTAACAACCATCTGTAATGGGATCTGCTGCCCTCTTCTGGCATGCAGGTGTACATGCAGACAGAGCACTCAAACATTAAATAAATCTCGAAAAGAAAAAACGAAGAAAGAAAAGATTGAGTAGAAGATGATGTGCTGCTGGTTTTATGTCAACTTGGCACAAGCCAGGGTCATTTTGGAAGAGGCACCTCAATTAAGAAAAGGCACCCACTAGATTGTGGGCAAGGCTGTGGTGCATTTTCTTGACTGATGACTGATATGGGAGGGCCCAGCCCACTACAGGTGGTGCCATCCCAAGGGTAGTGGTCCTCGGTGACTCTAAGAAAGCTAGCCAAGCATGTCATGGAGAACAAGTGAGTAAGCAACACTCTGCCATGGCCTCTGCATCAGCTCCTGCTCCAGGGTTCCTGCCCTGACTTCCCTAGATGATGGACTACAAACTATAAGATGAAAAATACCCACATTTCTTCCCCAGGTTGCTTATGGTCATGACAAAGTGTTCAAATTATTATTTGTTCCATTCTCTCAACACTAGCTGTATACCAAAATCACATTTAGAATTTTAAAGATGTACTTTTAATTATGTGTATGTGGCCAATGACTGCAAGTGCCTACAGAGGTCAGAGGGGTTGGAGCTCTCTGGAGTTGGAGTTACAGTTATTGTGAACTCCCTGATGTACTTGTTGGGAATCAAACTCTGGTCCTCTGGAAAAGGACAGACACACACGCACACACACACACACACACACACACACACACACACACACACACACACTGGTTACTACTGAGCCATCACTTCATTGTCCCAGATATATATTGGTGGCGGTGGTGCTAGGGAAGAAACTCACGATCTCAAACATGCTAAGATGCTAAGTGCATATTACAACACTGGTATAACCTTCACCCACCACATGGAGATTAAAAAAAAAATCAGACATAGAGTATGTGTTAACTTCCTCTGAGTACTTTAACAAAAATATTATAAACTAGGGGCTGGAGAGATAAATCAGCAGTTAAGAGCACTGGCCATCCTTCCAGAGGACTCAGGTTCAGTTCCTAGCAACCACATGAAGACTCATATCTGTCAACAACTCCAATTCCAGGGGATTGACTCCCTCACACAGACATACACTCAGGCAAAATGCTAGTACACATAAAAAAATTAATAAATAAGATCATTAAAATATTATAAACTAGGTGGTTTAATACAACTGAAATTTATTGTCTCACAATTCTTCAGCCAAGAAGCCTAGAATCAAATTGTTGACAGGGCTGCTTTCTTGTCTCTTATTTTGGTGGTTGCAATTCTTGACGTTTTTTGCTAAGGCAGATTCTCCTGTAGCTCAGTCTGGTCTCAAAATCCCTGTGTAGGCAAGGATGACCTCCAATTTATAATTCTCCTAATTTTTCTTTCTTAGTGTTGGGAGCATAAGTGTGCACCACCACAGCCAGTCTGGACGTGCTAGGGAAGAAACAGCATTCTTCATGGATGCTAAGAAAGAGCTCTACCAAATGACCTCTACCTCAGCCTGGGCATTTCTCACCTTTGCAGACTTATGACTGCTCCTGCAGCGTACTCTCTGTGTGTCTGAATTGCTTTCTGTTTCCTTTTGCCATCCTTTGTGAGCTGTGGTCTAAGTTGGCCTTGCCTCACCCTCATGAGTCATGGGGATTCAGGCATGTGCAACAGCTTTAATTTCTTCTTGTCCAGTCATTGGATTGGACCTACCCTGACACACTATGACCTAATTTTAATGTGGTAATATCTGCAATGCACTTTCCAATAATGACACGAGTCTCATGACATTTGGGGGGGGGGGAATGTTATTTAAAACAGTATAGAACATTATGTTTTGCTGAGATAGGGTTTTAAGCACTGTATCTCAGAATGCCCTGAGCTAACTAAACTACCTTGTGGAACCCCAGGTTAGAAACCTAGGCTGACCTTTAACTCGTATTGATTTCTCTGACTCTCCTGAATGTTAATATTGCAAGCATGAGAGCATCATATTTTAAAATTTGTACTTAAGTCATGTCTAGAAGAGAGTCCCAGGTTTTTAATTTTCAGAAGCTTCACTGGGTCTGGAAGTATGTCTCAGTGGTAGAATGTTTGCCTAGCACACACAAGGCCTAGGGTCTATCCCTAGCTACAAAATTTATTAAAAACATACTGACTCGACAAATCATACTAATACACACCTGGAAAAGTACACATGGGAGTATAACTAGAATATTTCTGAAAAAAATGAGTGTTCTAAAACTCATTCTGTTAGTGGCAGGTAAGATGGTTCAGTGGGTAAAGGCCCTTGTTACTAAATCTAATGACCTGAGTTACTCTGGCAAGTTGTTTGCCATAAACACACACACACACACACACACACACACACACACACACACACACACA
>JANHMN010000005.1:106033140-106047518 GCA_030674055.1 Rhabdomys pumilio
ACACACACACACACACACACACACACACACACACACACACACACACACACACAGAAAAATTTAAAAGAAAACTTGTTCTGTCATATATTAAAATTACTACAGTTAGGAGCTGGAGAGACGGCTCAACAGTTAAGAGCCCTGACTGCTCTTGCAGAGGTCCTGAGTTCAATTCCCAACAATCACATGGTGGCTCACAACCATCTGTAATGGGATCTGATACACACTTCTGGTATGTCTGAAGACAGCTACAGTGTATTCATATAGATGAAATAAATAAATAATTCTTAAAAATACTACAGTTAAAATTATTAAAACAATTTAGTATAAGAAAATAATTAGACCAATGGAATAAATAGGTTCCATAAGAAAACCAAAGTACACAGGCAATTTAATTTATGAAAAAGGTAACAAGTGAAATGGGTGAGGAGAAGGGGGTCTATACCACCAACAACACTTAGAAAACTGTTTGGTAGTAAGGAGAAAGAATCTTTAGCTCACTCCTTACTCCAAAGTATGATTCTAGGTGGATCAAAATTGCAAATAGAAAAAAACGGAAATATGATAATTATTGAAGAAAATAATAAGATACCTACCTCTTTGTACTCTAGGAATGGGAAAGGCCCTTTTATATTTTATAGCAGAACCTCATACTCAGATCCCACAAAGAAAAATATTGATGAATTTGACTTCATAAAAGTTAAAATCTCTGTGAGGCAAAAATATCATAAAGCAAATTCAAAAGGAATAACAAGACTGGGAACACACATTGAGTACATATATGATAAGGGGTTTCAATTTATAAATTGGTATGGAAAAATGTAAAGTTCTTGGGGATTGAGAAATGGCTCACTGGTTAAAACACTGGCTACTCTGCCAGAGGATCTAGCTTCAATTCCAAGTACCCATATGGCAGCTCCAGTTTCAGGAGCTCTGATGCCCTCTTTTGGCCATTTGGGTACCAGTCATTTGAGTGGTGCACAGATATACATGCAGAGAAAACACCCATACACATAAAATAAAACAAAGTATTAAAGAAGAAAAATTCAAAACCCAATAGTAAATGAAAGAATTACTTTAGAGAAAAATAAACACATATCACCAGAGACTTGATAGTCAAACCTATTCATGATTAAAGGAATATAAATCCAAACAATAAAATGTTCACGTATCAGATTGGGAAACATTTTAAAATCTGATTATGTGTATGGCTAGTGATAGTATAGGGAAATACACTTTCATGCACTGCTGGTGGGTATTGTGAGATAATCCTCTGAGGTTACAGTTGAAACCATGTATTCAAATAGAATGTGTTTGTGCCCTCAGTAGATAGTCTCAGTTTTGGTGGTTCTTCTTCAGCAACCATTCCCCACTTTTTTTTTCCTAATACTTTCTTTGTAGTGCTAAAAATGAAGAAATAGTTCACATTTGCTCTGCTGTGTGTGGTTTGTGTGCGACCCTGAAAACTTTTGCTTGAGAACTTTCATTTCTCAATGGGGCAGTGTTGAGAGATAGGACCTTGTAAGAGATACTTGGGTAGTGGGGCTGTGTCTTAGGGTTTTACTGCCGTGAACAGACACCATGACCAAGGCAACTCTTATAAGGACAACATTAAGTGGGGCTGGCTTACAGGTTCAGAGGTTCAGTTCATTATCATCAAGGCAGGAACATGGCAGCACCCAGGCAGGCATGGGGCAGGAGGAGCTGAGAGTTCTACATCTTCATCTGAAGGCTGCTAGCAGATTACTGACTTCTAGGCAGCTAGGATGAAAGTATCAAAGCCCATACCCACAGTGACACAGCTACTCCAACAAGGCTACACCTCCTAATAGTGACACACCCGGGGCCAAACACATATAAACCATCACAAGGTGGAGTCCTCATGAATTGATTAATGCTCTTTTCCCAGAGTTGGTTAACTCTCTTGGCATATGTGAGTTCTCCTGACAGCTTATGTAGAAGGTCTAGTATGAGAGTGCAGCTACTTATATGCCTTTGACCATCTATTCCAGGAAAGGCGATCCTCATCATCCAAGCATGCAGCTTCAGGACTGCTACAAATGAAGTAGTGCAGGAGGAAGGGGACACCTGCCTAGATCATCTAAATCAACCCTGGTGATCATTGGGGTGACAGATGTCACAGGCAGATCACTCTCACATCCTTTGTGAGCTTTCTTGAAGAACCTGATTAATTATTGAAAAAGTGGATTGCTATAAAGTGAGAACGTCCCTCATGGTGTTTTGTTTTTATTTTGTTTGATTGTTTGTTTGTTTGTTTGTTTTGAGACAGGGTTTCTCTGTGTAACAGCCCTGACTGTCCTGGAACTCACTATGTAGACCAGGCTAGCCTTGAACTCACAGAAATCTGCCAGTTTGTGCTGGGATTAAAAGGATGTGCCACCACACCCAGCAATCCCTCATATTTTGCCATTTATCTTTCTGCCATGACTTGAACCAGTGTAAAGCCCTTGCTGTTGCCATGCCATTGACTACTCAGTTTCCAGACTAGAAAGCCAAAATAAACTACCCCTTTTAGTATTGAAGATAGAATCCAGGGTTCCACCATGCAGCTAAATCTCAACCCCTAAACCTCTTACTATTTATAAACCATCAAGTCTCAGACAATTTGTTATTGCAATAAAAAATAGGCTAAAATATTTTGCTAGAGAAGTGCATCTAAGACATATTAAGTATTAAGATATAATGATGGAGATAGGCCTGGAGTGGATTACTATAATCCTATCATTTAGAAGGCACAGGAAAGTGAGTTGAAGGCCCACTTGGGATATATGCCAAATTCCAGGCTACCTGGAGACATATTGTAAGATCCTGACTCAAAAAGTCAAGGGTGGTGGATATAGGTCAGTGGTATAGCATTTTTCAATATGTACAGAACGTTAGTTGTCTCTTCAGCACTGAAAATAAAACATGATGATTAAAGTTTATTTTTAAACAGATAAATGTATGCAGACACATGCTCAAGTATTTTCTCGAATGGAACAATGATTAAGAATGCATCTGCCAGAGGAACAAGGAGTTTTGTGTGTGTGTGTGTGTGTGTGTGTGTGTGTGTGTGTGTGTGTGTGTGATTGTGTCTCCTAATGTCAGAAGCTACACTTGTAAAATATCACTAACATGACTTCTTAAATATGAGCTGAACAAGGACAACAATAGACAATCAAAACTAGACAGAAGAAAGCCCACAAGGCCTCAAAATCTTGCACAAAGAACTACAGGCAACTAAAGAATGCTAAAAGTGGGAGAAATTGTCTTCCTCAGAGGCCAATAGTTATGATTTTTTTCAATCCAATACCAAATGGTCAGTCCTGAATACATACATACAGACTAAGTAGAGTGTATTATATATTTAAGAATATATATGTATATAACAATAGTTAATGTAAAAAGAGGTTATGAATTAGAAAGAACAATGAGGGCTACATGGGAAAGTGTGGAGGAAAGTTTAGGGGGAATGCCATAATTATAGTTAAAATCTCAAAAAAAGAATGGGTGGTGGGGCCACATGGCTTTGGTGTTAGTACTAAAGGAGGCAGAGGCAGGCGGGAATCTCTGAATTTGAGTTTGCAACTAGCCTGGTCTACACGAAGAAATCTTGCCTTGAAAAACCAACACCCCCAAATAAAAAAGAATATATCATCTGGAGTAAGGAAAGTAAAAAGGAACCCTGGGGGTAGAAGGCACTCTAGAGAGAATAGCAGGATACAGGTTGTATGAGGGTGTATATGGGGAAAACAAGGGGCTTTAATTGGGATTCAGGAGGGAGGAGAATGCAGAAGAGGGAGGAGGGATGCCTAACATTAAAGCTGTTTGAAATAGGGAATCATACTATTTTATATTCAATTAAATATATGTATTTAGTGATATATATATATCAATCACTTGGGATGATAATGCTTAAGAGTCACAGACTACCTAACCCAAACCCCAGTACTAGGCATGAAAAACTTCCTCTGTAGTTGGTGATGAAGTTTGTCCAAGAAACTCCCCAAACAATATGAGCTATTGCTGTTGCCTTTGATTACCTCCCAGAAGCTGAAGGTAAGTGCCTACTGCTGAAGACATGCACTTTGGACACAGGACTTGGACAGCACTTTGGACACTACTCAACTGGAGGGGAGCATGCCTGGTACTGTGAACCCAGTTAACTATCCCTGGTTAGTTAGGCCATGGATCTTGGTGTGTACTTTTATTTTTCTAAGATTTATTTATTAATTTTATGTACATGAGTACTCTGTTTTCATGCACACCAAAATATGGCATCAGATTCCATTGCAGATGGTTGTAAGCTACCATGTTGTTGCTGGGAATTGAACTCAAGACCTCTGAAAGAACAGCCAGTGCTCTTACCTGCTGAGTCATCTCTTACCACTCACCAAAGAGGCTTCTTTAATTTTGTTTTGTTTGAGATAGGATCTCATTATGTAGATCAGACTGGCCTCAAACTCACAGGGACCCACCTGCCTCTACCTCAAGAGTATCGCTGTTAAAGTTGTAGGCTACTATGCCTGCATAGAAACTTCTCTTTACAGCAGATAGAAAGACTGTTACAGAAAGCCACAACTGTTGCTAATGTAGAATACCACTGACTGTGGGGGCCCAGTTCCGTGTGATACATCTACAACAAAAGCCTTACACTTAAGGTTCAGAGAACACTGTAGAGAGGGGACAGAAAGATTGTAAGCGCCAGAGACCAGGAAGTCTGCTGTGAGATGTATTTTCTAGATATGATAGTGAAACTACTTCCATGAAATCTCAACAATATGACTACCTTAATGAGACTTGAACAATTATAGCATGAGTTGACATGCCAAGGGGGATAGGGGAATTTCAGGGGACCCCACCCCTAAATGAAAAGCTATGGGCAACCAATAGGTGCTAAGAAAGAGAGAATTAGTTTTTTCCAGGGGTGGTTTCCCTAACTGGTTATCCAATACCAAGTGGTAAACCCTAGAAACACATATATACAAGCAACACTAAACAGAATCACCAGGTTCTATTTATGTATTTATTCACACACACACACACACACACACACACACACACACACACACACGCACACACACATATGTTAAAGAAAAAGAGGCCATGGGTTTGAGAGGGAGCAGGGCAGTGGGGCATGGGGGCATGAGAAGGGTTGGAGGGAAAATTATGTAATTATATTTTGATTAAAAAGAAATAAAAAAGAATGGCTCTATTTATAGAGAGGGGTCAGGATATATATGGTGCTACAAGTTTTTCAGTCTTCTCTTTGTACACTTCTATTCTGTTTGAATTCTTTTACCTTGGGCAAGTTCCTTTTCTCATTTGTTTTTAAAGGAAGTATAATTTGGGGGTATCTGAATAAGGTGTAAGCCTATTTAAAATTTTTTTCTGTTCTAAAAACATTTTCTATATTAAAAAACATGACTAATAAATGTCATAAATCATGAAAAGATAGTGCAGTAAAGGCTTATGAGGCTTTCTAATGTACAGTCGGAGTTAAGGGCCACTGTCATAGAGTGTGTGCTGTAAACTGGTGAGGATTTACAACTCTGAAGATTAATATTCAGCTACTGTACTGCTTATTTAATGTGCTTATGAATCACTCAAGGATCCTGATAAAACACAGATTCCGATAGAGTACATCTGAGGAATGGCCCAAATAGTATGCAGTTCTAATAGATTCTGAGGTGATGTTAATATTCCTGAGTCACTAACTATAGAATTATAGTGTGACATGCGGGGACTGTGTCTTCTCTCACTGGGTCCAGACCAGGCAGTCCTCTGCTGTATACGTGTCAGGGGCCTCAGACCAGCTAGTGTGTGCTCCCTGGTTGGTGACTCAGACTGATGATTAAGTCACTTCTGTCTCTGAGATAGGAGGGAGCAGGTGCCCAATGGAATAATCTGGATTTAATTTCAATGAGAGGAAAGAATAACCAAGTAAGCAGACATATATTAGTCAAATATACTAGGTACTTTTGGCCAGATAATTCCTATTATCTTATAATGGTAATGATTAGACCACAACTCCATTCAGAAATATTAAGTCAAAACAGAGTTAGATTTACAAGCCTGCTTTTATTACTTGTTAGCTGGGTCTGAAGTAGGGTATAATTGAACGTTTTTGCTCATGTGTAAAGGAGGGATGGACTTCCTTTTGTAGGGTTGTTTGAAGATTAGAGATAATTTCCAAGGGCCTAGCCCTATGCTCGGTACATAACAGGTCCTAAATAAATAGGAACTTTTTGAAGCCAAATGACAAAGATTTCTTACTGTGAAATTCTGAGTCTCAACTCCCCAAAATAAAAGACTAGGAAAAGATAGCTGTAGTTATTAGAGTGAACCTACAAAAAATGAAGTATTATAAACAGTAACTTTCATTTAAAGATAAAGTATTC
The DNA here is from genome assembly GCA_030674055.1 of Rhabdomys pumilio. NCBI lineage: Eukaryota > Metazoa > Chordata > Mammalia > Rodentia > Muridae > Rhabdomys > Rhabdomys pumilio. The sequence goes on from JANHMN010000005.1 coordinate 106,039,539, forward strand.
ACAAGCTTTAGCAGGCTTCTAACTCTCCCCCTTAGGTCCAGCTACATTCTTTTTATAATTTGTACATACAAGGCACAGAGTGGTTGGGGAGAACAACCCTCCATCATTCAGCATTAGAAGTAAGGATGTTCTAGAGTCTTGGCTTCAGGATCTAAGACCTCTCTATTGCTCAAAGATGACATAGTGCTCCCTACCCCCCCCCCCCACCAATCCCAATTTTTAAAATGATTAATTTTTTTATGTATTTGAGTATTTTGCCTGTATACATTTCTGGCGCCCACAGAGGTCACAAGGTGGCACTAGATCCCTGAAACTTTAGTTATGATTATGAGCAGTGCCATGTGAGTGCTGGGAACCAAACCTGTGTCCTCTGCAAGAGCAGTAAGGGCTCTTAACTGCTGACCCATTGATCCAGTGCTCCAAAGCTTAATTGTTTTTTTTTTTTAAAGAATTCATTTAAAATTATGTGTGTATGTGTATAAAATTATCTGGGTATGTGCAAGTGAGTGTGAGTTCCTGCAGAGACTGGGACGAGTATGGTAGTCAATAGAGCTGGACTTACAGGCAGGTGCCAGCCACTGTCCCGGGTACTGGAAACCAAACCCTGAGTCCTTGAAAAGAGCAACAAGTGCTCTGAACTGCTGAGTCATCTCTCTCCACCCTCAAAAAGACAATTTAGTTAATTTTTTATATGTATGGTTGTTTTGAGTGCAATAAAGACAGCGAGAGTCACTCTCAGATAAGACAAGCTGCAAAGAAGACTGAGACCATACTAGCTGCCTGGAAGAGGCAGAGACCAACTGAAGTGCCTGGAAGGGGTTTAGATCAGAGTCACTTTGAAAGATCATTCCCATGCTGAAATGGGCTTTGGTGATGCCACTGTCTTTCAGTCATTTCTGTTCCTGTAAGTAACCAGTCACTTATATTCCTGTAAGTGACCCAAATAAAACTCATTGGTTTGGTTCATTGAGTTGAACTTTGGTGATATCCATACAGTGGTCTGTTGTGGACTCCCTATCTGGGGTAAAGTATGTGTTTTGTCTTCCCAGGAAAATTCTTGTGATGCAACAGGTAGGTATCAATGACTTAATTGATGGTGAGTAAACTTTATTCTCACCAGACTGGAATAGGGAAGAAAGGAAAGGGGGCTAGAAAACTTGTCAAGGCTCAGCCAGATAATGAAGAGCCATGGAAGATTTTGTGCAGTGTGTTAGATGAATTTTTTGCTTTTATTATTTTTTTTAAAGATTTGTTTATTTTATTCTGTGTATTTTGCCTGTTTGTATATATGTACACCGCATGTATGCTTTTTGGTACCTTTGGAGGTCAGAAGAAGGACTCTGATCCCCTGGTACTGGAGTCACAGATGGTTATGAACCAACATGTGAGTGCTGAGAATCCAACCCTGGTCCTCTGTAAGAGCAACAAGTGCTCTTATTCACTGAACCATCTCCCCAGTCCCAGAATATATTAATCTGAAATATTCTTTAGTGTGGTAGATTAAAGCAATGCTCCTCAACTTTCTACTGCCATAGAACTCTTTACAAATTTAAAAAATATATAGGTCCTTTAAAGCAGAAAAGGTACATTTGCTAAGATATAAAATATTGCTTACAATTATCTGGTTAGGAGGAAGAATGAGGAGCAGCTGCAACCGTGTGGATGATGTGTGATGAAGGTTGGACTAAGTCACAGGACTGAGGACAGGAATGATGAGTGATCTAGCTGAGAGTTACCAATAGATTCTGTCACAAATTAAAATTGAGAAATAAGGGAAAGACATGAGTCTAGGTTAACATTCTACAGTCTAGTTTGGAGATAAACAGACTTTAGAAGGAAGGATGGGTTCAGTTTGGAAAATGCTGAGTCAAAGGTGCTTTTGAGACATCAAAATAAATAAGTTAGCCAGGAAGCCTAATATGGTCTTCACATACAGGGGCTCTTGCCCTGACACTCTACAGATTCTTAAATCTCTGTGTAGTGCTTCTATATTGAGAAAACAATATTCTCCATTTGCAGAAAGAAACCAGAGATGGGAGAAGAAATCAAACTTCACACACTCAAAATCATTTTGCGTTTTTTAAACTAAAAGAATAGACTTTTATTAAGCGCTGTAAGTTTCTTTCCATCGGCATTAACAGAACAACAGATCAAATTCCATCACAGAACTCCTGAGCCATTCTCATTCCTTTCTGAGCCATTTCCATTAAGTCCTGCAGTTTCCCCCAAGAAGCGTCCACTCAAACTTACATTAATAAACTATGGAGCTTTTGTGGTGAGGTGGGCCCAAAGGCAGGGAACTTGGAATCTGGGAGTGGCAAAGAGAAATACGTATTATCCATCCACTAAACACACTGTCAAGAGCACAGGAAAAAAAAAACAACAACAAAAGAATTTCTTACTTTTGTCAATAACATCATTTATCAGGGAGCACTAAAAAATCACTGACTCTTTGCAGTTATTTTTTTTTTGTTGTTTTTTTTGTTTTTTGTTTTTTTTTTAATCTAGTACGTTAGTCTAAAAATAGAATAAAATAAAAGGCAGAAGGAAAATCCCTTCTGGGAAGTAATTAAAATGAATTCATCAGATCTGGCAGGGTTATGAGAAATTAATAAAATCTGAAATATTTAACTTGCTTCATTTACATGAAAATTCACTAGCCATTATTTACTACCAACACGGACAAAAAGTCATCTATAAAAGTACAGGGACAATGTCAAAAGCTGAAATGGGCACCCCAGCATAGGGGATGTTTTTGTTTGCTTTTAACTTAGAAAAGATGATTTTTGTAAAAAGTGACATTTTCTTAGAACATCAAAATATCCTCAGACAATATTGAAGATAATCAGGCGCAATGAGCTCTCTGTACCAGCAGACTACATCAATACGAAAAGAGAACATTAAAAAAGAAGAAGCCGGAGAGATGGGAAGGAGAAAACTGAGGGGACACACAATGGAAGAGTGAAAACTTATCCCCCAAAACCCCGAGAGTATTTAGGAAATATGCATCTGAACGTGAAGAAGAAGAATGATTAAACCTTTAGTAGAATTAGACTAACTACTTTAAACTGTGGTCTACTTGTACTGTCATTTCAATGGGTGAGGGTGGTTAGAGGCTCAAAGGGTGGCACTGTATACCCACAGGGGCCTTCTAAGGTTTTAAAGGACTGAATCATACCCAAAGGGCTACTCTTATTCTTTCTATCCTACACAAGCATTTTTGTATCTCCTCCCCCCAATACTTGTCTGTTTTTTTTTCTCCCAGTAACGAAAGTATTAGGGTAATTTGACCAACAATGTCAGAAAATCCAGATGGAGACAAAAATCAAATGTCCCTAGTCAAAGACTGTGCCATTTTGAGGGGCTTCAATATGCCTGAAGTCCTACCTATGTACAGTGAAAATGATTAAAACAAATAGAAGTCTGTCAGGACTGGTCACTTAAAAAGGTAGGAGTTACAGGCTAACCCAAAGACACACAGGCAGAAGAACTACAAGACCTTAGCAATCAGTAGCTGCACAAAACCGGTTTAGGGTTCTGTTTTTGTTTTTGCTGTATCCCTACAAGGTAGAGCAGTCATTTCTGGGGATTCCAGGATGACTTTGTCCAAGAGCAGCCAGTGAGAATCAGAAGTGGAACCTCGAGTAGATCCAGCAAAGGCCCCAATTTGTCTTCCAATTAGAAAAAGTTCATTTCTCAGTAACAAACCTGGCTTGGAAACTGTGTGTCTTGGTAGGTACACTGAAATATAGGAACATAATCCTTTGTAGTTCTTTCTTGTGACTTCCCAAACCCCAAGTGCTCAATCAAAACACAATTCAAAGTTGGAAGTAAGCTACCTGTTTTATCCTGGGCCAGGCTAGGGAGAAGCAGAGGTTTGTGGAAGGGAGAAAAGCAAGTCTTTTGGCAAACTGGAATCATTTCTGTCAAAGCAGCAACTTTACCTCTCACAGTGAATGGCTACAAAATAAATCTTCCTGTTGTGAGAAGGATGAAAGAGTTAACAATACTGTCATCTGACTGTGTCAGATAGACTCACAATGCACAGAAACAGCAACTGAAGATACTCTAACATTTAACTCCAAGTACTTCCTATTCAATATTTGTCCATGTATCTAACCATTCACTCACTCAGTGTGATTCTGGTTACTTTTAGAGCTCCAAAGGATTCATCCTTCTGTGGCTCAGAAGGTGATTCTAAGCCATCTATATTTTCTATGAATTCCTTCCCTTACTGGATATAAAAGTCCTAACCTTCAAGGTATTGAAAAGGGATGAGTAGGTTCAAGATCAGAAAGGGAACCAAATCAGGGGAGCTCGTTTCAAAGAGAAAGTATTGTAGACTTTTCCTTTATTCTTCTTATATATACTCTTGCCACCTTTATTAGCTTTATTTAAGAAATGTCTGGGCAAGGCATACCAGGGATCCTGTCCCCTGAAAATTGTGAGTTCTCTTAAACTGGGTTAGACTTGGGTTAAACAGCCCAAGACATTTTAGTTTCTTGAGACAAATGGGCAGACAGCAAACATAGCCTTCTGGTTGTCTGGAAAAAAATCACCAAGAATCTATTGTAAGTTAAGATGCATGGTTTTTTCCCCCAAAAATAGAGGACCCTGCTAGGAGTCTAGTCAGTTATATTCTTGTAGAAATGGTATTTCTTGGGCAAGAATATCAAAGTCCAAAAGGAGATGTGTATGGCTAGAAGCCTCAGTTCCTGAATAAAGATATACTACTAGTTTGTTACAAGCCTTGTTTCCATTCCTTGTATTTTGGCTGTCCAAAATGACGGAAACTGGAAATCAAGGTTTTCGTAAGATTATCTCCAGCAAGGAGGAAGAACCTTTTTATCCTGGGCAGATCTTGGCTCCACAGGGACTGAGAATCTTTTATAGAATGCCTCTCAAATCCCTGGCCAAGTTCTCTGACATCTTCCTTGCAAAGCAAATGAAAAGATCCTGTAGTCAAAATGTCAATGAATAAATGAAACAATCTAAGCATGTAAAATCAAATTGTCAAATTTCCTCACATCTCCCCACCCCATCATTCCAATGCTAGTTTTCCCTCCTTGGATTCATGTCAGTTAGTTCTTGCCGGAAGCCAATTTGATCCTGGAGTTCCAAAAGACATTTCTTCCAAATTGGCTGACAGCGTTTTCCAATGGAAATTACCTCCTATCCCTTTTCTATCTCCAGACCTTCATAAGAAATGTGCAACTCTTCCCAGTCCCATCTCAACCTCCTGTTTTCACCATATGGGATGTGAGGGCTCTGTTCAAAGTGAAATATTTGTTGTTCTGAACAGGCAATCTCTGGAAAGTACTTTGTGTCTGATTTAGAGTAGCCCATCTTCTCATAATTGTGATAGGCTGTGACTTAGTAAGGATTTCAGATTTAAAGTATGGTCTTTTGAAACCCACCATTCCATAGCAGTGGAAGCATTTCTGGGAAATTCAGTAAATCTTCTGGAACTTTACCATGTATGTATGTGTATATATATCTGTATACACACATTTATATATATAAAATATGTATAGATAAATAGATCTGTCTCTTATATAAAGGGTATGTGTATGCATATAGATACACATGTTCATATATACACCCACACACACACCTATACACATGTACACACACATAAAGTCTTTGAGTCCCTTTTGTACTCAGTTCATAACATTGATTCCCACCCTTTTAGAGTGTGGGCAGCAGAGAGTGAACTGCACCATAGCTTCTATTTTATAAACAATGCACTGGTTGGAAGGCAGGAAAAATCTGCCCAGTACTTTTCGGACTCACTTGAATCTCCCAGTACAAAGGCCATTGTAGTTTTTTTTTTTTAAGTGTATAAAATAAAAAATAAAATAACCCAAACCAACACTGTCTACTTCCCTGAAAACATCTACCTATCTGATTGTCAGGCCAGAGCTAGAGGTGGCATACAAAATCCCGGGGGAGGTGAGTTAGGGGAGAGAGTAAGGAGGATATTGATTAGATATGAAGGTTCCATTACCTCAAAGACAAAAAAAAAAAAAAAAAAAAAAAACCAGGAACCCATAGGCAGCTTATCTTTCAACCCCATATTGTTCATATAAGTTTATAGATGAGCTATTCCATTAAATACTCAGAAAACCACAGCCAGAACTTTTCCATAGGACTTATGTGATAATATCTGCTTTCTGACAGTTACTGCCTCACTAGACTTCCAGAAGGTACAAAGAAAATATTGGTGCTGTAGATTCGAGAGCTTAGTCATCATTAACCAGAAACCTCCCAGGTTCTAAGTCTGGAGCCAAAGAAAATAGGGATGGAAAGGTAGATACAATACATAAATATCTCCTGAAAATCCAGGATAAATATAGGGTAAAGATTTCTATCCTCCTCTAACTTGGGCCTAGAATCAGAAAAGTATCGTTTTCTCTTCCCCCTGACAAGTGTAACCATCTTCAGTGTATCATTCCTCTTTCTGTTGGGCCACAGCTTCTAGCTCTTGCTCTTGCACATGATTCTTCTCTCCATTCTTCACGGGGAGGCAGTGGTCATCGCTATTATTACACACATTACTGTCTCTGGATAAGGCGCACTGGGATGGAGCTGGAAGGGGATCACTCTTCTCCTCCGCAATCAATGTGCCATTGTTTCCATTCACCTGTGAGCGGGTCCGACTCTGATGAAGCTCCACAGATTTGGAAATTACATCCGAAGAGCCCTGTCAAAACCAAGAGATATATGGTAGAAATGCTAATCGCAAACTGGCTGGGCTTCTCCAAGCATGTTCACAAAGTAGCTTGAGAAAGTCTTCAGAAATAGCAGAACGCCTACAAGTCAGGCCTTCTGATAATGTTCTAAGAACTGCAATCCAGCAGCAGTGACGATGCAGTGATGACATAACTCACATAGCTTTAAAACGTATTGTTGTTTTGTTCTGAGACAAGGGATCCCTGGCTGTCCTAGAACTCATTCTGTAGACCAGGCTGGCCTCAAACTCACAGAAATGTGCCTGCTTCTGTCTCCTAAGTGTTGGGATTAAAGGTGTAGGCCACCAAAGCCAGGCAATTTGCAGAAATTTTTATAACATTTAACTAAAAATTAAACTCATTTCATCAATCAACAACAGCAAGAAATAGCAAATGTTCAAATGTCTCTTCTGGCCTTGTTATTCGGGTAACTCATTGAAGAAAGAATTTGGATCTAAGCAACATGAGACAATTACATTAGTTAAGAGCTTGTCTGTTGAGTTAAAGTTCTATTTTAAATGTTACCTGTAGTTATATTCACTTAAGTACACTTAAGTACTTAAGTACACTTATACCTGTAGTTATATTCACTTAAGTACACTTAGCCCCTCTGTTCCTGTTAGCTTGCAAACGCATCTAATGGCTGTGAGTAGCAGCTATTCCAATGTACCAAGCTTTCAGCTCCTTAGTTATGATAGTGAAATTTGCTCTCCACTCTCACATCAATAAAAATGATGACTAAAAATAACACCAAAAGAACAATAAATAGTTAGATTTGCTTATCATTTTTATTTCAAGAGAGGGTACAACTATGTATCTCTGACTGCCCTAGAAGTCATTATATACAGCAGGCTTGCCCTGAATTCACAAAGCTCTACTGGTCTCTGCCTCTTGAGTGCTGGGATTAAAGGTATGCACCACTATTCCTGGCTAATAGTTGGACTTATTTTTGATAGAATGAAGTGTGAATGTATATAGAAAAGTATGATTTGGATTAATATCTGATGACAGCTAGGCACGGTAGCACACACCTTTAATACCAGCAGGTGAGAGGCAGAGGCTGGTGGATCTCTGTGAGGCAAGCCTTGTCTACATAAGATAGTTCTAGGCCAGCTAGGGTTCTATAGTGAGATCCTGTCTCAAAGAATGAAAGAGAAAGGGAGAGAAGAGGAAAGAAGAAGAGAGGAGAGGAGAGGAGAGGAGAGGAGAGGAGAGGAGAGGAGAGGAGAGGAGAGGAGAGGAGAGGAGA
>JANHMN010000005.1:106047528-106061817 GCA_030674055.1 Rhabdomys pumilio
GAGGAGAGGAGAGGAGAGGAGAGGAGAGGAGAGGAGAGGAGAGGAGAAAAGAAGAGAAAAGAGGAGAAAAGGTGGAAAGTGACAAAAGGCAACTAATACCTACTTCTGGACTCCATATACGTATGTATTCACCCTTGCACATATGTGCACATACACACAAATCGGTGAAAGCTGGTGATGTAGCTCAGTGATAAAGCATTTGCCTAGCATGTGCAAAGCCCTGGATTCAAGCTCTATATAGAAACACACACACACACACACACACACACACACACACACACACACGAGAAAGAGAGAGAGAGAGAGAGAGAGAGAGAGAGAGAGAGAGAGAGAGAGAGAGAGCAGAATAGCAATACTTCCATCTCCCATCAGGCAAGTTTTCTAAGCATCTCTGCAGGGCACTCAATACTCAGACAGGCCTTAGACAATTTGCTGTCAGTGTCACTCTGTTCCCTTCTGGCTGCATACAGTACAACTATACTAGGCACATTGTAACTGGTATTATGTCTTCAGGACATTGTACCTGGTTTCTATTGTGTGACCTTTCATTCAGAAAAAAACAGCCTCTGTAGCCCAGTGGGAACAATTCAGGGAGACAAATGCTTACTGACCACCAAATCAGAGAAGTGGGCACTGAAATCAAACGGCTAGAAAAGGCTTGAAAATGGTCCCCAGGCAGCTCATCTTTCTATGCTTGCCATAATCTATTGTAATTTAGCCAGAAGGGGCAAAAGATGTCAAAGCAGCAGGATAATCTCAAGAAATATACTTACTTGTTTATTTCCTTTTTTGTGCCCTTTGGATCCTCTACCAGCCTGTTCTTTTCCATGTCTTGAGCGAGAGGGAAAAAAGTGACCATGAGAACACATGAAGCCCAAATTCCATTTTCACTTGTTTTACTGCTCATTCTGTCTTGTTAATTTAGATGATTCTCTTTAGTATTACCACTGCAAACACCCACTTCTACCATATTTACGTTGTACCGAATTATTCTCTGTTCCTTGTCCTCGGCACAAAAACTCTTTATCAAGCAGAGCATTTGTCACATATTTGATGAGCTACAGTTAAAGCTTATTCCACATATGAAAGTTGATCAACACATCTTACCTTAATAGAAGGATTCAATAGCTGGATATTTTCCTAAAGAGATACTAGCTCAGACCAACCCATTCAAGTACATACCCCTTTCCTGGCCCACCGACAGAAACCACTTGCATGCCAAAGGATCCTCGGCTTCTGGAAGATCTGCTGCCAGCCCACTGGCCCACCACCATGCCAGCAATTTCCAGTTTTCCTCCTTGGGGTGGGATTGGATGGAGACCTGGTCATTGAAGAATAGCAGCAGTGGACAGCAAGTGCAAGATAGAGCAAGAGGTGAAATGAACGAAAAGAAACTATACACTCTACCTATTCTTATCCCCCTTTCTCTGTGATTAAGACTGTGATAATATCAAAGGAAGTTAATGCAGGGAAGAGGACTGAAGATCTCTCTTTAGATCCACTTTAATAACTGGAGTGCAAGTGAATGATTTTTTTTCACCTATATAGCGAGCCACACATTAGGAATTTGTGTAGAAACACTTTTTTTTCTAGCACCAAATACATTTTTCCTTTCTTAAAGAATTCAAAATTTTCATCCATGCATTTGTTTTGATCAAATCCACACATTCCTCTCCACTCCAAATCTTCACTCATCCTTCTCATCACGTTGCCCTCCCAGCTCCACCTTCTATAACACAGAGACAATCAGAGATCAGTTAAGTCAGCTTAAAGGGATGGAATGATTGGCTCATTGGTTTATAAGACTTGACTATACAGGGGGCTAACTCTTATACTTGAACTAAATATAACTGCTGCATTTTGCGACCCTAAAAGAGTGAGTTCAACTTCCAGCTTTACTATTTTTTATTAATCATTTTATTTGTTTACATTTCAATTAATATCCCCCTTCCCAGTTACCCTTCCACAACCCCTCCCCATCCATCATCCTCCTGGGGCCACCCCACCCATCTCAAAATTGTTAACCCAGAAATGTTCCTGTCCAAAGGAAAGACGGGGATAAAAATGGAGCAGAGACTAAAGGAAAGGCCATCTAGAGACCATCCCACCTAGGGATCCATCCCATCTGCAGACACCAGCTTTACCATTTTTAAACAGAGGAGAAACACATACTACACAAGTTCAACAGCAAAGATAACTGATGACAGACTCTTGCTAGTTCATGTTAAAAGATCCCTACTGTTCATCCCATTTTAGAGCTGGGGATACATCGAGCTAGAATGCCAGTCTAGAATGTTTAAGGTCCTAGGATTGATCCCCCCAACCACCATGCACACACTAACTCCTGTTTCACCAGAAGCAAGTTGTTTAATATATCAGGATTTGAGCTGCCTGAATTATACTTGTCTATTTGTTATTAAACAGAAGTTTGGCTGTCACCAAACTTTGTATGTATGTATGTACTTATTTTCTGTACTAAGCTGTAATCCTGGGGCTGGAGAGATGGCTCAGCAGTTATGAGCACTGACTGCTCTTCCAGAGGTCCTGAGTTCAATTCCCAGCAACCACATGGTAGCTCACAACTATCTGTAATGGGATTTGATGCCCTCTTTTGGTATATCTGAAGACAGCTACAGTGTACTCATAAAAAAAAGGTATAATCCTTTGATCAAATTTCTTTCCATGATTTTAGAGCTGAAGGTAGGCAATATATCATCAGTTCTACCCCTAGAGTGAATACAGCTACATCAAGCTACTGTCATTTCCCAATACTGACATGTACTTCCAATTCTTAACAAACATTCCTGCAACTGCCTATAAGGAGTGAATGAACTAGCTGCAAGCATGCTCCAGTTCATAAGAATTATAACTATCAAAATAAGGAAGTGATTCTTGGTTTTCCACCAGTCCAGACAGAATGAGTTTTGGATGATGAGAATCAAACCACTGAGAACCAACCACCTCTATTGAGAATGGACTTGGATTTCACTGGACTTTCTTCTTCTACAGGACACAACATTTATAGTTACCTGTCAAACTATTACACTGTAGTGTGGAATTCAAAGTAAGATACAGATGAAATCATTGACTCTGCCACTGGCAATAAGCTGGAATGTTGATTATGATTACGAGATACTTTAGATGACACATCATCTTAGATACTGACCTGCAAACCCTCGACTCCTTGCTTGAGGGGGAGGTGGAAATGAGCCCATGGCTCTGGAATAAAGAGAAACAGGGTACAGAGAGGGTACCATGGGAGGCACGAATGTAGGTGAGGGAAGCAGAGCAGAAGGTGGCGGATGATTCATGTTGACGCCTTCAAGGATGCTCTGCCTCATCTTTTCCACTTTGCTTGCCAGGTCAGCCTTCAAATGAGGACAGGCATTAGTAAGTATTGATTTGAACTTACCCATGGTCCATGCACAGTGCTGAGCATTCTAGGCACACTCTCATAATTCTCTTCCCATTGTGGGAATTGAGCCCAGAGCAACATGCTTCTAGATTATTGTTCAGAAAGCCTGCTTGGCATTAAAGTTCCCACTCTTCGCAAGAAACCTACTAAATACCGTAAGATTATTTCTGACTAGCAACTCATGAGGAAAACAAACATAACAATAGGGACATCAGTAAAGGGTTGACTGTATGCCAACAAATAGTTTAAATCACTCCTTTAAGGGAGAGGTAACAAAATCAGGTAACAGAGAAAAGAAAGATAAACCTAGATGCTTAGAGGGCCTTTTAACCTCTCTCACACTCAGGACTGGAGAGCCTTAGCTATGATGAGGCTATGTGCATATACCTAGTGCCAGAGGTTGGTAAGTGTCTGGAACTTTGTGGGCCACACTGTCTTCTCTGCCATCCTAGCATGAATGAAGTCATAGATATCTAAATGAATGAATGTGGCCATGTTACCATGCAAAGCTATTTATAAAGAAGAGGGGGCAGGATGGAAGTAATTTTCTGACCCTTTAGTCTCTCAGCTCATTCCCCACTAAATATATACTACCAAGTAAGGTTCCCTTTCCCTTGCTGTTTTTTACCTTTCCCAAGGTTATACTGTAAAACCTACCCTATCATCTCCTTACTGTTTGCTTCTATTTCTATTCCCCAAATACTCCCCAAAATATCACTTAGAAAAGTGACTTGCAGTATTTGTGAATAAGGAGAAATGAAATTCCAAGAGTTCCAAGAAGGGTACCTAGTACAATGTATGTGGGAATTCCATGGGGAAGAAATACTCTCAGTAAGGAAAAAGTTATAAAAACTGTAAGTAGGGAAAAAACACAACTCTCCAACATATGCTTTAGTAACAGACATAAATTAGATTATAGGCTTTGGGGATCATGTTGTTTACATTAGCTTAGGTCAGACATGCTGTTTCACTCCTGTTCCCTGCTGCCCGAATGTTTTAGCTCTAGCCCCACTTCCATGCCTGCAGATTTGTTCCCATACCAGATCAGGGTGTGTACTGGTACCTGGCCATCACAGAGTTCAACCAGTGATACTCGCTCTCGGCCTGCTTTAATGAGTTTGCTCTGGAACAGCTTGCCATCAAAGTAAATCCAGGGGCAGCAGTGCTCCCAAGGGACTGGCTGACCACAAGCATCATTAGCAAACAGAGCTGTGTCGACCCCACTCATGAACAGGGCAGCAAGCTGGATCCCTCGAGCATCCAGTTTCTCAATCTAAAACCATTACAGAGAAAAATATTAAGAAACCACAAGGAAAAAAAAAGAAAGAAATGAAAAACTTTAGGTCTAAAGCAACCTAAAATCTGTGGCCTCATATGTTTGGTTGCAGTTAAAATGCAGATACCCTAAAACCATCTTTAGGCAATGTTTATAAGGTATCTATGAAACATAAATGAAGTCATAATTAGATTTGGGTCCTATCCCAAGATATCTCATTGTATTTATGCAAATATGAAAAAAGTCTGAAAAAAATCTCAAATCTGAAAAATGTCTGGTCAGTTCTGTGCATTTCAGATAAGGGGTACCTAACCTAGATTGTCATTGGTTACCTTTATTATTATTCCTTTCATGTTGACTCTGTCAGTGAAATTAGAACATGCTGGGCTGGCAGGATGGTTCAGTAGGTAAAGGCACTTGCTGTCAAGCCTGATGACCTGAATTCGATCCCTAAGTCATCCACATGGTAGAAAGAGAAGCAGCTTCTGCAAGTTGCCCTCTGAGTCCACATGGACTCCACATCACAATGCACCCCTATTTCACTGCACTACCAAATAAATAATAAATGTAAAATAGTATTTTTTTTTTAAATGGTCTTACTCCATAGCTTAGGCTCATCTCACAGTCATGGTAATCCTTCTGCCTTGGCTTCCTGAGTACTGGGATTACAGTCATGAGCTGCCATACATATTGCTTTTCAACCTATGCTTGAGTGCATAAATAGCTTTTACGTCCACCTTTCCCTGAGACGATTAGGAGGATACACATTTTGCCATTCAAATTGGAAAATTTCAAAAAGTGAAAACCAAAAGAAAATTCAATACTGATGATAGTGCAATGAGATAACTGGGAAGTCTTACAAATGCTGAGAACTATCTATAGCAACTAAGTAATATATATCAAGAACTCCAAAAAATGTTTACACTTGTCAACTCTGAAAGTTTACTTTTAAGAATCAGCTCTAGCAAGGTGATGGTGCATGGACTGAGGAGGCTAAGGTAGGAGTTCTGCTGCGAGTTCAAGGCCAGCTTGGGCCAACACAATATATCTTATTTCAAATCAACCAGCTACCCAGCCAAACAAACAAACTCTTTTCAGCCAAGTATGACAGAGTACAGCTACAGTCCAAGCTACTCAAACTTGGCTGAGGTAGCAGGATCATCTGAGCCTAGGAGTTTAATCCTAGCCTAGATAATGTAGCAAACTACATTTGTCTTAGGGTGTTGGTTTTTTTTTTTTTTCTGACTTAACTTAAATTGTGATGTAGCAAATGTTTTTCTCTTTTTTTCTGGTGTTTCTGATTGAAGCCCCCATCAAAATTTAGTCATCAACACGCCTAACCATCAAAGAAAGGCAACTTAAAAACTTTATCAATAGTATGGCACTGGATAGATGTCTTTGCACCTAAGAGCGCTTGCTGTTTTGTAGACGACAAATGTAATGGTTCTTTTAATAGCAAATGTATTTCTGAGTCCTAGAGCAGCTCTTCATGCCAAATCACACCCAGAAGGGGACTTGAAACTGTATCAGGTTTTCTATTGAGCCATCTGACATGCCAGCCTTAAATAACCACTATCATCAGTTTTAACTTGTTTGTTTTTTATGCGTGTTAATATTTTACCCGTGTGAATATTTATACACTATACGCATGTCTAGTGCCTGCAGAAGTCAGAAGAGATCACTGTATTCCCTAGAACCAGAGTTATAGATAATAAGCTACCCCATGGGTGCTGGGAATTATGATGTTGCAAATCTTTTCCGGTGTTTCTGATTGAACCAATGCCTCTTGCATATTAGCCAGGTACTCTACCACCGAGCTGTGGCCCAACCTCAAGTCTCTCTGACTAGTTTGTTTGACATCACACCAAATATTACAGGCTAGTCTCAAATTCTATTCCTTCCTGCCTCGGGTTTCAAGTACATGTCACCCTGCTTAGCTTGTCTTCTCCCTCTCAGAAGCCATCTCCCTCTGACAATTCTAGTATCAAATTACTAAACTATTTGTTTTTTTCCATCAGCTTGACACCTGTTAGAATCATATGAGAAGAGTGAACTTCAATTAAGAAATTGCCTTCATCAGATTGGCCTGTGAGTGAACCTTAGGGTCTTTTCTGGATTAATGATATGTGAGCAAGCCATGAGGGACAAGCCAGTAAGCAGCACTCTTCCATTGCCTCTGCTTCAGTTCCTGCCCCCAGGTTCCTGCCTTGAGTTCCTGCTCTGGCCCCCCCTCCGTGATGAACTATAAAGTGTGAGCTGAAATCAAACCTTTCCTCCCCCAAGTTGGCATTGCTCAGTGTTCTGTCACAGCACATAAATTCTGAAAACTATTATACTACCTTCCCTATTCAGCTTCAGGTGCCTGATACCCATCTGGTTTGATTTTATAAGCCTTATTGGATTTGTTCAACCCTGGGGCTGGGGTACTAGAGTAATTAAACAGGATAAAGCAAGTTCACTGTGGAGGCAATGTGACTGATTCTTCAGGCTCCTGCTACCATTTTATGGCCATGACAGACTGTACCCTCAAACTGAGCTAGAATAAATAAATAATTTTGTTATAACAATGAAAAAAGTAATAAATATAGGTCTCAAAGGAACATACTAAAACCAGGGAAGGTGTGTCTTGCATTAATAGCTAGTATTTATGGAGTAGGATATACTTAAAATATATAAATATTCAAGAGACTGTTCTGTTTTATATACATTACTTTATTATCTTTACAGTACCATGAGTAATGGCATAGAAAGGTAAAAAGGCAAGTAACCTAGGACAGTATCATGTAGATAGGAGGCAATGATGCCAAGACTGAGGCACAAGGCAATATATCTCCTGCTATCCTACTATCTTCTATTGCTTTCAGTTCATGGTGTATCTATTTTCTTCTTTATGCTTTTCTATTATTCTCCTAGTTTTTACTCCTGTAGAGGGATTTTAATCCATCAATATGGCTAGTCTGGCTGGAATACAGACACGCCCTCTAGTGGTTTAAATATGCTTGGCCCAGGGAGTGGAACTAGGAATAGGTGTGGCCTTGTTGGAGTAGGTGTGTCATTGTGGAGGTGAGCTTTAAGACCCTAGTCCGAGCTTTCTGGAAGCCAGTTGGCTCCTGTTGGTTTTCAGAACAAGTAGAACTCTCAGTTCCTCCTGCACCAAGCCTGCCTGGAAGCTGTCAGGCTCCTGCCTTGATAATAATGGATTGAAACTCTGAACCTGTAAGCCAGCTCCAATTAAATGTTGTCCTTTATAAAGAGTTGACTTGGTCGTGATGTCTGTTCACAGCAGTAAAATTCAAACTAAGACACACCCTTAGCACACACCTTTAATCCCAAACAATGAAGGTAAAGTTAGTTTGTACAAGGAGGCAGCCATGTTTGAAAGTGATGTCTAATTGAGTAACAGACAAAATGATTAATCACAGAAAGATTTGACAGTACCATGCCCAACTCTCACAAAACAGAGGAGAGAACAATGCAGAGAGGGAAAAAGAGAGGGCAGTTCTCCTGAGACAGTTGTACAGAGACAGGTTGCAGAGTGAGAACAAGCTAGACACAGGTAAAGACAGAATGAGCCAGAGAATGAGAAGGAGCCAGAAGATTTGAACAGATTGCTAGAGTTAGTTTGAGGCTAAACAGAGCCATTTGGGAGAAGCCCATAAAAGTCAGATTGATTCAGGACTTGTGAGTTGAACCAGCCAGAACTCAGAAAGAGCTGGCAAAGGTGAGTGTATTCAGCAGCAAGTCTCCGAGGCTGAAAACATGCTAGGTCTGGATTAGATTGTACAGAGGCTGGAAGCTTCCAGGACTAAGCCTAGTAAGCCTCAGAGATGACAATTACATCAGGCTAATAAAAGATGCTATTTCACACTACCACTACTGTGTGTGTGTTGGGAACAGGGGCAATGATGAGATGGCTCAGCAGGTAAAGGCCCTTGTGCACAAGACTCATCATCCAAATTTGATCAATGGCTCTTGCAAGGTGGCTGGAGAGAAGTAACTGCTTAGAGGTGTCATCTGACCTTCACAAATATATCATAATTCACACACACCTACAATCACATACTAAATAAGAAAATAAATACAAATTAAGTAATAGGAGATAGATATTTACTCAGAGACAAGTAGGGACACTAAAATCCCTGAACATATAAGTGCCAATCTCACTGTGATTTATAAGCCTTGTAAAATATCTATCTTTTCTGAGTATTCTGATTGATCATTATGGGGGTGGGAGGATATAGCAGGTATCCCTTGGTTTTATTAACAAAAGGCTAAGGATCTACTTGGCTGAGGTAACTAAAACACTTACCTATAGAGTTATTCTTTCCCTAGCTCCAAAATAAAAGGACTTAAAATAGACCTATGAGCTTATGGAAGAAAGAATGTGAGCATGGTGGGATACACCTATAATCTCAGCACTTGGGAAGTAGAAGCAAAGGATCAGGAGTTCGAGGTCCTCTTTCCTTCCACAGCAAGTTTAGGCCCAGCCTGAGACCCTGTCTCAAAAAAACAAAACAAACCAAAACAACAAAACATACAAATCAAATCAAAACTGAAAAAGCGGGGGAAAATTAAATGAAGGTAGAACAAATCACCTTGAGTTCTTGAAGCTGATCTGGTTCATAAAGCTGGGTAGATACTGCCTGTGCAAGGAAGGTGTCAAGTTCATGGCGATGCAGGATTCGGCCACCAGGCCACTGAACCATGTATCTAGAAACAAAAACATTGTTATTTGATCACAGTTCCCATCATTCATGTCCCAGACACTAAGAACCTAAGTGGTGCCAAGCATTATAGCATACACCTGTAATCCTATTATTTTGGAGAAAAGGAGGAGTATAGAGAGTTCCAGGCTAGCCTGGACATCATAGCAAGACACTACCAGAAATAATAACAAGAACAAGGGCTGGAGATGTAGCTCAGAAGAGAGCTTTCCTAGAATGCACACAAAAAAACATGCACACAAAAAAACTCCATGAAATTGTCAGGAATCAAACTCTGGGTTAATTCATGGTGATTCCAAATCTGAGTGGCAGAGGAGATAGACAGGAACGACATTGACAGTGTAGTGTGGTATGCCAGGAAAAAAATGCACAGAGTTCTGAGAACACAAAAGAGTCCTATGGGCAAGGAAGTCACCTGAAAAACTCATCAGGAGCAGAGTTTCAAGGGGATTGTATAATTTAATGAGACACAAGGTAGAAATAAGGCATCCTGTTTTATTCTAGGAAAGAATAATGTGGAGGCATGATTTGGCAAGATGCACCTGGCATGATATTGCTGAATGATAGTGGATAAAATTACAAAGTCAGCCACTAATATCATAGTCTCCAAATAAGGTGATGTAAATCTTTGTCCTCTAATTGTAGGAAGACATTTAAGGACTGTCAGCAGAAGAGTGATACTGACATACATATCACTTGAGGTGACTGAATCTGTGGCCAAAAATGGACCAAATGAAGGCATTGCCAGTGAGGATGAAGTTGTTTGGGGCTAAGATTAAGAGCTATCAGCATATAAACCCACAAGGCTTGGTCATAAAAATTTCTTTTCCCATAGTCCTGGAGATGAAATCCAGGACTACATGCATGTTATGCAAATGCTTTGTCATTCCCAATCCTTGGCCATAGGTTTTATAGGGCACTGAAGAGAAAATGGAAGACCCTAGGACCCCAAGAACGTTGGCTTGTGAAGATGGCTAGATGATATGGTACCATTTTTAAAGATAAGAAATCTAATTAAGTACCTATTCACAAGTATTTGAATCAACTGTCCACGAACTGAATGTGTCTTACTATTATAGACACTGAGAATGAAGAGACAAATGGAAAAAACTACAAATATATCAGTATAAAATATGTACTTAGCTCCTTAAAGGTGCATGTGACATAAACATGCACAACTTTTAGTCCAGAGTTGTTCTAGACTTTTGGAACTTGGCATTTAAAGCAAGGGTGACTGGAACAGCACAGGGGACTCTAACCCAATTACTGCAGCCACAATCTGGCTTGGGATCTAGAAAGCTCTCTGAACTACCGTCCTCCATTAGAGAGAGAAACAGTATAGGCATCCCAACCACCAATACTTTTTCTTCAAGCTCAAATTTCTTTGAATTTTACAATGATTCTGGAATGGCAGGAATGAACAAACTCTGTGATGTGTTTAGCAATTATATTCTAAATATCTAGGATATATAGGTAGGAACTCTGTAACTGACAAAACTTCTCTTCGCCTAGAACATTTTGTACCGTTTTTTTCTGCTCATTGTTCACTTGGGAAGTTTATTCATACTTTATAACCTATTTTATATTTCCTGATGCTATGTTATTTTAGCACATAATTCATAGCTCGTATCTTTCTCAAAGTGTTCTTTTTACCAATACTTTTTTTTGCCTTGAAGACTATTTTTTTATATAATTTCTTGATTTAGTTTTACTTAAGCTTTTATTTCAAAGCCTTTTTATCTTATTTTCTTGGCAAATGTGAAGAAAACATCGAAAATGTTGCCATCAAGCTATGCCATGGAAAGCATAAACAAAAGACATTTCAAATTACAGACTGTGTGAGTAACAGAGCAAAGTTTAAATGTTTAACTAATTATCCACAACAAAAATGTATTCAAGTGTCTATGTGAATTACCAGGAGGTCTAGGACCTTGTATGTTCTTGATGATCTTTGTTTATTATTTCTTCTTTATTATGAACCTTAGTATAGAGCGGGTATTTATTGGAAGAGTATAAATCAGGTCATGCTTAAACAAATGAAAAAAACAACAACAACACTTAACCAAAACAGAGCTTCCAAAGCATAATTATTTGAATTATATACATTTTGAATTATAAAAGAAAAATGACGTAAAGTTGACTAACTGTGAGAGAGAGGCAAGCTCACAGAAAATCTAATACAATTCACAGGGCATGATCGTACAGGTTGTTCTGAGTACTCATTAACGTATCTAGAGAATCAAAGACAGCTCTATAGAGAAGGAATTAACTTACTTTATTAGGGATTAGAGGGTTTTTTCTGGGTTTGATTTATACTCCAGTGTTAATCTGAATTTTTAGTATAAAGTATAGCAGAGTAGGTGCTCAATAAATATTTGCTGAATAAGTCACTGTCAGCATATGCTAAGCTCCATTCATCAATCAGTCTGCTATTCAACAAGTGTTGAATAAATTATGAGATGCAGTGTAGGGCCTAATAAGTCAATGGAGTACAAGGATAGAGGAAATAGTAATAATTATTAAATCTATCAATATTTAGGGTTGTTCATCATGCATTATTTTCTAAACCATATGATCTGACTGAGAATTATCTCTGGCAAAACTAAATCATGGAGGCTGGAGAGTTGGTTCAGTCGTAAAGGTGGTTTATTGTTCTTGTGGAGGACTTTGAGTTTGGTTCCCAGCACTCACATGGTGTCTAACAACTATCAGCAATTTCAGTTCCAGAGGATTCAATACCATCTTTTGGCCTCCAAGGGTACTGGATGCACATGTTGCACAGACATGTGCAGGCAGAATACCCATACACATAAAATAAAATAAATATATAAATATAAAAACAATAGATCCCATTATCATGAAATCTTTTCATTTTCCATGACAAGATAGCATTCTTACTATTACATAATTATATATAATACATGCAACTACTTTAATTCTATTATAATTTTAGTAAACTATAATTTACTCATATATAGTAAATGTCTATGATATCATAGACATCTTGATAGAACTGTTATTTGTATAAACTATAGTGGCAAAGATTACATAATTTGGAGGCTGACTTCCTTGGCATTGAGATTCTAATACGTTGTGACTCTAGGCAACTAACTGCCTTAACCTCTGGACTTAGTTTTCTCATGTCTAGAATCGGGCTAGTACTGCCTACACGTGAAAAGGTTCTTTTTATTTGGTGAAACTCTTATTCAATACTAAATTCTCATACGTACAAACACTTGTTACTAGCCTATTAATTTTGTGTTTATTTGTGTCAAGCCAATACCATACTGACTTAAATTTTACATATCATTTAATAATTGGAAGTCTTTCCTTTTATACTACTATTTTTAATTTTATGTAACATTAACAAATTTGTTCTGATTCCAAACTTTCATGTTCATTCTGAGTCAGAAAAATGTAAAAGGCTGGGACCAAGTTGTAGAGTATTTGGCAAGGAGGAGGATTGATCCCTAACATTGTAAAACAGAAAAGTATAAAGAGGTATGGCCATACTTAGTTCTACAGCTCAAAACACCACAAAAAACTTAAGTGACATTTCAAGGGATAAGATTTTTAATGCTGATAAAGTCTGTATTTCCTCTTCTGAATCATTTTCTTTTAAAATGCAAGTCTAAGAACTCTTTACCTAGCATCAGATCCCAGATGTGCCCTGCTCTCCTTTCCTTCTGTAGTTAGATAATTTTGAGTTCATGGGGCTTTAAGTTAGTCCATCTTTTTTTTTCTGACTACATAGTTATCTAATTGCTCCAGCACTAATTGTTGAAAAAATTTCAGTTTAGTGAACTGCTTCTTTATTTGTCAATATCAATTGAATATACCAGTGCAAACACATATTCTTGAGTTCTTTGTTGCACGAAATAATCCTTAACAAATAGTTCTGTGTCTTTGATATTTAGAATAAGCTTTCACTTTGTATTTTCCTCCTGTTTTCAAGATTGTTTTGGTTATTGAGGGTTAGCATCTTTTTTTCCAAGATAGGGTTAGTACTCTGTGCTCAGGCTAGCCTTGAACAGGCACAGGGATCCTTGTACTTTTGTTGAGTAGCTAGGGATAAGAGTCTGTGCCAACACATCCATTCAACTTTACCTTTTGATATAAATCTTAGAATAAGTCCATTGAATCTAATAAACAATGCATGAAAGCTATGGATTGAGAAGATGACATCTTTATAATAGTAAGACTTCCAGTCCATGAAGTTTCCATCTACTTAATATCTCTTTGACTTTTTCCATGAACATTTAGCATAATAATTATCTGAAGTGCTGGGGGTTGAACTCAGGTCCTCATATGCATGCACTTTACAATTGACCAGCCCTAAGCATAAAGATTTTAAGGTTGATTCATGATCTGGCCTGTTAGCAGTAGTTTGACTTAATTGCTACATAATTTTTCATTGATGGACATACCTCAGTACGTTTATCCACTTACCAGTTGATAGATAATTAGGTTCTTTGAGCTTTTTGGCTATTATGATTAATACTTCCATTAATATTCAAGTCTTTCTGTGGGCATATCTTTTCAGTGCTCTTGGAGCGATAGCTAGGAGTGAAATGAATGAGTCATCTGATACATACATATTTAATCTTTTAAGAAAATAATAAATTTTGGGGCCGAAGAGATAGCTGTGTGGGTAAGGAGTCTGCAGCTCTTCCAGAGGACCCAAGTTTGGTTCCTAAGCCCCCACATTAGGTAGAACTACCTGTAACTCCAGCTCCAGGAGATGATGCCCTCTTCTGGCCTCCACAGGCATCTGCACATACATGGCACAAACTCATAAATAGACAGACAGACAGACAGACAGACAGACACACACACACACACACACACACACACACACACACACACACACACAC
>JANHMN010000005.1:106068022-106092909 GCA_030674055.1 Rhabdomys pumilio
GTGTGTGTGAGAGAGAGGGGGGAGGGAGGGGAAAAGGAAGAAGAGGAAGGGAGGGAGAGAGAGAGGGAGAGAGAGGGGGAGGGAGGGAAAAAGGAGGGAGAGGAAGGGAGAGAGAGAGAGAGAGAGAGAGAGAGAGAGAGAGAGAGAGAGAGAGAAAGTTAGTTATGGGGGGCTCCTCTTCTCAGAGGAGAAGGGAAGAAGAAAATGGGAGAGGAGCTGCAGGGGGAGGGGGAACTAGGCAGAGAAGGGGAGCTGATATTGGGATGTAAAGTGAATAAGTAAATTAATTTAAAAAAAATAAAAATAAAATACCTTACAGCCAAAACTTATGGAGGTAATTTTCTCAATTGAGGTTCCCTCCTTTCAGGTAACTCTAGCTTGTGTCAGGCTGACATAAAACCAGCCAGCATACACACATTTTATGGCTTGCCTGCCCCAGCAAAGATCTTCTGACTGTTTTATGAGATGTAGGAATTTTTCCAAGCATGGTCTGTAATACTTCTGTTCTACAGATGGGTACTGAAGATGAGGATACAGTTGTGTTGGTAGCCCTCATCTTTGTAGCTTACCCCTCCTACTGTGAAAACTCCTTCCAAGGAGTTTTCTAATTGCCAAGGAGGCAATTAGAGCCTCAAGTAGAGCAGCAGGTTTTCAACCTTTAGGTCATGACTGCTTGGAGGATCAAATTACCCTTTCATAGGACTCACACATCAGATATCCTGCATAGCAGATATTTACATTACCATCCATAACAATACCAAAACTATAGTTACAGAGTAGCAACAAAAATAATTTTATGGTTGGGAGGGTCACCACAACACAAGAAACAGTATTAAAGGGTCGCAGCATTAAGAACGTTGAGAACCACTGGATTCGAATTTCTGCCCTTTTATGCGTGGGGTTGGGGTCAATAATCCTCTTGGCCACACTTACCTGGACTCGGGATGGGATTGATGACAAATGGCAGCCTTCCCTTTCCAGGGTAAAATAACAGCCCAAGAATAGGAGCTGGGAGAAGGAATCCCTGTCTTCTTGGCTATTCCTGCTTGAAATAGACCCACTTTAATACAGGTGAGGGTAAGGGGGTAATCTTGACTCAAAATTATAGACTTACTGATACCTTGAGCAGATTTAAACTGTCTTTCTTGTTGAAAACTACATGTCTACCCTCACTAGAAAACTATTTTCTACATAGAATTCTGTCCCACTTTAATACCACAGTTCAAATTTACATATTTTAATTTTACTTAAGCAAAACAAGAACCATCTATCTTGTTTGACAACTAAGTATTTACATTATTAACAGCATTTAAGTGGGTTTAGCTGTGCTTTTTATTGTGTCTCAAAACAATAGCTTAACTTTCCTGCATGTTATTTCTCCCTACTTTTATGCATTTGAGTAACTAT
Source organism: Rhabdomys pumilio (assembly GCA_030674055.1). Taxonomy (NCBI): domain Eukaryota; kingdom Metazoa; phylum Chordata; class Mammalia; order Rodentia; family Muridae; genus Rhabdomys; species Rhabdomys pumilio. The sequence goes on from JANHMN010000005.1 coordinate 106,069,430, forward strand.
GCAATAAGTCTTTTTCCCCACATTTAGCAATGTAAATGTCTATGAATGTAATTTATAGTATATCAATAACTAGATATATTATTTCTATTTCATCCTCAACTATCTATGTTATATGGCAATTCAATAATAACTTCAGATATTATAGTCCCACTGACAGTTACCAGCCTCCATTTTACGATTCGAATGTTTTAAAAAACAAAATGAAAATGCTAGCTGAAACAGCAAGCAACACTGGGCCCAGTTACAGAGAGTTCCTTGCACTAATCTATGCTTCAGTCAATACAGTTTCCACTGGGCAAAGCCATAACCTGAAAGGCAGCAGTAGCAGGCAAAGCATTTCTAAAGTACTGTTTATAGATTTCACCAATAGGACCAAGATCATTTAGGCCAGCCAGTCGGTCATTGTGACACATTAGTGAAGTCACAATCTAAAGCTTTCACAATATTCCACATGTCTGTAAGTTTGCTTGGTTTCTTCTACTGTCCTTCTTCTATCCCCCCTGGCAGACACTGGCAGACACTGCTCACCTCAAGAGTACATGTGTAGCTACTCCCAAGCGTACACAACTTGAGTGTTGGAATAAATGGCTTCTGGGCCTTTTATGGTGTTAATCAGTTTTCTAATCAGGTGAAAAGCAACTAAGCCTTTGCTTTTACGAGCCTCTCTAAGAGAAGAAATCCCCACACTAGCCACTAAAATCTTCCTTTAGTAGATTTTATTTTTACAAAAAGTTTAAAATGTTTTGAATTTACAGTGTATATGCCTGCATGTATGTGTGGGCCTATGTGTGTTCCACGGTAAAAGAGTAAAAGTTAGAGGATATCAGCTTATGGGAGTCAGCTCTTTCCACAATATGGGTCTGGAGTTTAAAGGGATTATCAGTCTTTCAGGCAGATGCCTTTATCTGCTGAGCCTTCTAGCTGGCCCTAGTAGATTTTATGGTTTTCCTATCTGTGATATGCCATTAGGAGATATAGCAAAAACATTAAATGATGTTTTGTTTTCTAATTTTACTAGGTAAGTTGAAAAGCAGATTTATTTATCTTGTGAGTGTTTTGCACATAAGTCTGGGTATCACATACACGCATGCCTACTGCCTATGGAGGTCAGAAGAGGGTGTTAGCTTCCCTGGAACTGGAGTTATAGATGGTTGTCGGCCAACTTGTGGACTCTGAGGAACTCTTTAGATAGGATAAAATTTTGATAGAAAGAATAGGGATTCATGCCTCTCCACATCCAATAGGGCTAAATTCTACCTTAAGAGTCAGAGGTTTTCAGTATGCCTCCCTCCCAGTGATGACTATTGCATATACAAATGTATACCTTTCAGTTAGATCAGTCTTTCCTAAAAGGCTATTTTTCTAGAATATAAATATATGAACTTTCTAAACATATATTTTAGTCACAATTTCTCCAGTATTACTATATTTCCATGGGAGGCATCTTTTAACTAAAATGAAATGAAGTAACTGAGGACTGACTCTTGGTGTTCAACAAGGCTTAGAGTTCACTGTGCACACACTGAGTTCACTTGATATTGGTAAGCAATGTCATGTTTAAGCTTATCCTTCACATAAAGTTAATTTTTTTAAAAAATTTCAACCACTTTTTCTATTAATTGTTGTAAGTACATTTCTGATTTTAAAAAGTGCCCACGCATGTGTTCAGTGAACAACTTGCTGGGGTTAATTCTTACCTTCCACTAGGTGCGTTTCATGGGTCACCTTGGGTTGTAGAGTAGACAAAGCAATTTTATCCACTGAGCCATCTCAGTGGCCCAAAACTGCACTAAAACTATTTTATCTTCTTAAAGAGCAGGAAATGGTAGTCAGAAAAATGGGGGGATGGTTTGAACTCTGTCTTCTATATCATCACTGTCGGGCGCTGTTCTGTAAGTGTGTGTTCTCATTTATGCTATCTGACACTACTATTATAAGGATTAGAAACATCAACCACAAAGCACGTGGTAAGAAAGAGAATAGTACCTGTTGGTGATGATTTAATAAGCATTGGGGCACTGACTGACAATGGGCAATTTTACCTTCAGATACTGTCTCTTAATTTTGAATCTTTAAGAAAAGTAATCTTTTTTCCTTTGAGTTTGTGGCAGTGTGCTATCATTTGTCATTGTCATTGGTAGGGCTGTCTGTTAAAGTACCTGTCTGTCTTGCTTACTGTGATAATGAATCTCAATTGTCAAGTTGATGAGATCTCCAATCTCCATGCAGATAGGATTGTCTTAATTAGGCTAACTGAGGCAGGAAGAACCACCCACAATGGGTGTCACCATTCCCTGAGTGTGATCCTGTGCTGTATAAAAAAGAGAAAGTTACCTGAGCACCAGCCTTATGTTGCTTTTCCTAGACACTCTATACAACATGACTGACTGCTTCTAGATTCGGCTCCTTTGAATTCCCTACCATGATGGACTATATGCTTGAACTGAGATTCAAAATGAACCCTTCCTCCCTTAAGTTGCTTTAAACAGAGTATTTTAACATAGGAAACTGGAAAAGAAATGACATTTAGTATTCGGTAAATATTACTTCTATTTGGTGCTTTGTGATCTGTGATACACTAGAAAATCAGATGACTAAATTGCAAAAAAAAAAATGGGTTTAAGGCTAAACAAGTTAAACCAGATCCTGAGAGTGTCCATTAAGTACATTCCCAGGCCTTATTAAAATAATACAATATTTGTGTTAGATGCTTCTGGACACATTCTACACAAGACAACCAAGTAAATAGGAAAATATGCTATTCCTAAAGGACCGAGAACACAGATTAAAATGGGCTGGTTCCATAGACAAAGGCACTTGACATCAAACCTCACAAACCTGAGTTTCATGCCCAAGTCTCATATGATGGAAGGAGAGAATCAACTTCCTCAAGTTGTCCTGACCTCCATATGTGAGTTATGGCAAATATATACACATATATAATAAAATAAATAAATGTATTGAAAGAAGGAACAAAATACCCAATTTCAGAGCTAATATAGGACAAGTTTTTAAATGATATATTTTTACTTTATGTGCATTAGTGTTTTGCCTGCATGTCTGTCTGTGTGAGGGTGTCAGGTCCCCTGAAAATGGAGTTACAGACAATTGTGAACTGCTATGTTGATGCTGAGAATTGAACCCAGGTCCTCTGAAAATGCAGCCCGTGCTCTTAACTGCTGAGCCATGTCTCATCTGTGGCCCAGGAATATGTTAGTGATGTGATAGATAAAAATCTGTATCTATTATCCATTTGCGGAAAAATCTCATGGGTCACCAACCTAATTGTCAAGATCCTCAGATAACCAATACATTCTATTGAGCATCTATTATGTAGGAGGGACCTTGCATGCATTATTTAAATGTTTGAATGGCTCTATGAAGAATTATTATACTACTTACAGTGAAAAAACACATGTGCAGAAAGGCTAAAGTTACCAAGATAAAAAGGGTCAAAGGTCAAAACAAAAATCTAAACTGAAGCTGAGTGTGATGGTCCATAACTGCAATTCCAACACACAGGATTAGCCTCAACCCAAGGTGAAGGCTAACCTGGGATACATAGTAAAACTCTGTACCAAAAACCAATGCAAGGCCAGCAGGATTGCTCAGCCTATAAAGGTACATGCTGTGCAACTCTAGCAACCTTAGTTCAATACTGGAATATATGCAAAGGTGGGAGAGCCAACTCTATAAAGTTGTTCTCTGAATTCTACATGTATATTGTGGCATGTGCATCTCCTCACCCACTTCATGCACACACATGTATAATGATAAAAAAAAACACCATTCAAACTAAGATCTTCCCAGTTTCAAAATTCAGTTTTCTATAACATACAGAAACTAGAATCTGAACTACCCACTATAAAAAAATTACTTTCAGTGCAACAGCAAATAAACAATCAGAAAGCATAAAAGGGAAATACCATCCCTAATTACAGTAACATATCAAGTACTTAGGAATTAAATTGTAGATATCAGTAAGAAAATTTTAATCTATTAAGGCATGAAGAAAGAGATCTAATCAATGGGAGAGGTAAACTATGGTCTTTGGACACAAAGATGTAACATTATAAAGATGCCAATGCCCCTAAATTAATCAATTCAATGTCAAATTAACCTGCAATAATATTGTTGTAGAAATTAAATTACATATTATATATTTTAAAAGCTCATGAAATATAAAAATGATATAATCTTGAAACAATACATGCAGAGTAATTTGCCCTGCCTGATATTAAAGAAAAATTTGAGCCTTTAATAATTAGCTAATGGAACAAAAGAGAATAAATGAATGGAGTATGTGTGTATGCGTGTATGTGTGTATGGTGTGTTTGTGTTTGCACAGCATGTGAACATGTGTACAGAGGAAGGTGGTTATTATAGGTCAGCAAATCAGTGGGAAAAGAAATTATTTAATACATGCAAATGGGGATCTAGCTCAGTATATGGAGAAAAGAAGGTAAAGACCCTTTTCTTCTGCATATCTAAGATAAGTATATACTATATTAAAAACCTTAAAAACCTTACCTGAAAAGTGTTACAGAAAATATCTTTATGAACCAGGAACATGGACAATTTATTAAATAAGATATCAAACCAAGTTACTGGGTTTGAAAAACCAAAATATGTGCTTCTCAATAAGGAGAAACATTTATTGAGATCTACAGCTCAGTTAGTAATCTATCAAGAAGGATACATAGAAACTAGAGATAGACAGGTGAATAGTTTATAGATAAAATACATTAATAGTAGACTACAGGTAGTGTTCATATTGATGTATGTTATATTATTCTAACTTTTCTTCATGTAGAAAATTATAATAATGGAAGATTTGGAAAAAATCAAGTAATTCTATCAGATAAAATGATGTTGTACATACAATTTGAACAAACTGTGACAGACCAGCAATATACATGCATAAGAATACAAATATACAAAATTTTCTGTTATGTATCTCACAATGAACTTATGCAATCATCAAGTAAAAGAGAAATAGTCTAATAGAGAGTTTGCAGAATAAATAGATGAGCAAGAAAACTCAAGTAGGTGTGGGAGAGATGGCTCAGCAGTTAAGAGCACTTGTTCTTGCAGAGGACTCAGGTTCAGTTCCCTGCATCCATTATCAGGTGGCTCACAACCTGTAATTCCAATCCAGGGGATCTGATACCCTCTGGCTTCCATGGGCACCTTCCCACACATGGAGAATATACATATATACATATATATGTGTGTATACACACACACACACACACACACACACACACACATATATATGTATATATATACATATACATATATACATACACACATATACACATTCCGGCACGCACACACATATACATAAAATATAAATAAAAGCTAGAACTTTAAATTTTATATTTAAAAGTTTGTTATTTGAGACAGCATCTCTCTATGTAACATTGACTGTCCTGGAGCTTTCTATATAGACTACGCTGACCTCAAACTCAGAGATCCACCTGTCTCTGCCTTTCTAGTACTGGGACTAAAAGTATATGCCACCACAACTGGCACATTAAAAAGTTAGTACAAGAGTCTGGAGTGATGGCTCAGCAGTTAAGAGCATTAGCTGCTCATCTAGAGAACCCAGCACTGATATGGTGTCCCAGAACCATTTGCTTTCTTGTGGCCTGTGAAGGCAGCAGGCATACTCGTGGGACACAGACATATATGCAGTCAAAATACTCATAGACATAAAATTCACTTAAAATCTTGAAACTTAAAAAAACCCTCAAGTTGCTAATAAGCTCAAAACAGAAAAACAGGACTGCTGTGTAGTTCAAGATTAGAGCAATTTCTTTGCACATAATCTTTAGAAAAAAAAAAGCAAAGATCATCCGATTCAGTAAAGGAAAACAAATGTCAAGATACTGTATAAAGTCTACAAGATTTTGATTGTATGACAGTTAGTACTGAAAATATGAAGAAATAGGAAAATCTAAGTGTTATTCTAGGTATATAAATTAGTAAGGCTATAATCTATTGTAATTTGGCAATATTTAATAAAAAAATTATAGGTATATTTTATAGAAGTAGTTCTCAACTTATGGGTTGTATGTGACCCCATTGGCAAATATCTGTCTCCAAAAATGTTTACATTATGATTCATAGCAGTAGCAGTTATGAAATAGCAATGCAAATAATTTTATGGGTGGAAGTCATCGCAACATGACGAACTGTATTAAAGGGTTGCAGAATTAGGAAGGTTGAGAACCACTGTTTTATTGGAATCAGAATTTCTGGGTATTTACTTCAGGTACACTGACAAAGGAACACTAAAACCAACATTTCATGAAAATATTTTCTGGAAACTGTAGGGATAGCTAAGTGGTTTGATTCATAGCACCTACATGGAGGCTCACAAGCATGTCTAATGGCATTTTTGGAAATCTGACAGCCTCTTCTGACCTTTGTGGACACTGCATGCATGTGATGCACAGACATACATGCAACCACATACCTATATACATAAAATCAATAAACACAGTTTTTTTTTTAAAAAAAGGATTTATTGAACCCACTGAGTGAAATCTCAAAGAACCAGGAAGAAGCATCCATCAATTAATCAGTAAAATACTGTGATGATAGTATATAGTATAGTATAGTATAGTATAATAGTTGGAATATAACCCCCAAATCAAGAAGAACATATATGAATGTGAGTAGATTAAGAACTGAATGGATGTAGGCATGTATGCCTATAGTCCAATTCACTAGGTATGCTAAGTAGAGAGGATGGTTTGAGCACAGAAGTTCAGACAAGCTTAGTTACATAGCAATAGTCCATTTGTACTCGCTAGCTTTATGTATACTTAACACAAGCTAGAGTTATCTGAAAGGAGGGAACTTTAGTCAAGGAAATGCCTCCAAGAGATCCAGCTGTAAGGCATTTTCTTAATTAGTGGTCAATGGGAAATGCCCAACCCATTGTGGGTGGTACCATCCCTGGGTTGGTGATCCTGGGTTCTATAAGAAAGCACACTGAGCAAGTCATGGGGAGAAAGCCAGTAAGCAGCACCCCTCCAGGGCCTCTGTATCAGCTCCTGCCTCCAGGTTCCTGCCCTGTTTTAGTTCCTGTCCTGACTTCCTTCGATGATGAACACTGATATGGAAGTATAAACCAAATAGACCCTTTCCTCCCCAACTTGCTTTGGTCATAGTATTTCATCACAGCAACAGTACATCAATGCATGTCCTAATGAAGATGTGGAATCATAAACTGAGACTATCCATATAACAATCATTCCTAAGACATCATTATGATAAAGAAGATCAAATAAATTAAAATTCAAAGAAAGAAAGAAAAAAAGGTAAGCAACAGAAAGATATGTAAAGTAACCTGAGGTCAGAAAGAGAGATACCATATGCTGTCTCTAATATTCTATCCTAGCTGGTAGTTTTTGTATATGTGTATTTAGGTAGACGTGAATGTATGTATGGTCAAGATGTCAGACATGAGTCCATGAAGGGAGAAAAAGAAGCTTTCAGAGGAAGAGGATAGTAGAACACATGTGAAATGAAAATGGAAAAGGGGATATGGGAGGTGAACTAGGAAGGAGGAGCTGAGAGATGCAAGAAAGGAGTGAGGGAAAAAATCAACCAAAACAAAGGAGGGATCTTGATAACAGGTGAGCTAATCGAAAAATAATAATAATAAACAATGAATGAGGACTGTTGGCAACAAAAAAAGTAATATCAAACAAATCAGGTCTGGAGAGATGGTTAAATGTTTAGCAACACTCTGCTTTTCCAGAGGACCCAGGGTTTGATTCCCAGCACCCACATGGTGGCTCACAAATATCTGTCACTCAGGTTCCAGGGGATACAAAGCCTTTCTGGCCTCTGGGGGAAGCTGCATGCACATGGCGTACAAACATACCTGCAGGCAAACACCCATCCACATAAAAAGAAATGACTAAAAAATTTTTAAATAAAAAATTGAATGCATGTATGTCCAAATGATGATATGGGATCACAAACTGGGACTATCCATATAACAATCATTCCTAATGTTTCTGAATGCTAAGGTGAAGTCAAGCATAAACCAAAAAATCTCTTCACCTTGAAATGCTATAAGAAAACACTTAAGGAAGATGTCAAAAAGTAAAGTAAGAGAGTCTGTTGTACAGCTTACCGGAGTACACAGCACATGAGCAGCAGGTGGGTGGGGACATTAGCTGGATTGAGCATACTGGGTGTGTCTGACTTCATACAGGCCAGGAAAGCCCGCATCCTCCTGTTCTTGTCCTCAACTGCTTTGCCTAACCAGAGCTTCTTGAGGTTTGGGCAAGTCCATTCCCGAAAAGTGAGTGCAGATACCAGCTCGGGAGTCTGAGGTGATTTCCCTTTATATGCAGACCACTCTTTAAGGATCACAGAAGGAACTGAAAAACAGAAAGTCAGGAGAAATGGGCTCCAGAGAAGCTGAATATTATTGCAGCTGCCTACAACTGACAATCTATTGTGCTTCAATATCTTTTGATTTTGGTCACTGTAATGGTTACTGTTAGCACTAGTAAATCCTAGCCACAAGCATTTAGTAGGCAGTTGGTACCTAATTATCACATTAATTCTCATAAAGATCCAGACAAAGGGAACAGTCACGACAAAATTTTTGTGGAACATGGTGCTTACTTTGCAAAAGAAAAAGTCAAGATCCCATCCCACATAGTTTTGAAAATACATTGAAACTCATTTTTAAGTATATTTACCAGACTAGACAAAGACAGACATCCAAGGAAGAATTATGTGAATACTTGGTTTCATAATAGATTGTAGGATATTCAATTTTGAGTTCTCAAACAAAATCCCTCAAATCTTAGCAATTTTGGAAGTTTGGTACATGTTGGGGGCTAGCCTAGGTAACAGAGACTGTCTCTGAAACCCCAAAAACCCAAGTCCTTCAAATCCAATATCAATTAGATTTACAAAGGTGAAAACACAGTAAGCAATCACAGCATCCAGCACACCTCAGATTCCTAGTTTGTGGTCTGTTATGTAAGATGTGTGGTGTCCACTCAATCCTCCAATTGAGTAATTTCCTCTCATTTTTCACTTTTTGGAGAGATTTTTTTTTTATCATGAATGTATGTCAATTTATGCCAAATGCTTTTTCCTATATCAATTGATAAAACCATATGATTCTTTTCTTTACCTTATCTAGACAATAGTTTAATTTTAAATAAAAATTTAAATATTTTATTAACCTTGCCACAACAGAATAAACCCTACTTAGCAAAACAAACAAAAAATACTACTTGCTTTGGTTTTGTTTGAAAATTGAAAACCTCAGTATGTGTGTATGTGTGTGTATGTGTGTGTGTTCTATGTTATTAAATTCTACTAATATTTCTGTTTCTTTATTTTCCAAGATAGCACCATGACATGTAGCCCAAGCTGACCTTGAACTCTCTACATATGATATAGGCTAATATTTATAGAATTTTCCTATTTATATTGTCTTAATCTGTTTGTATTGCTATAAAAAAGCAGCATTGGCAGAGATAGTAGTGCACACCTTTAATCTGAGCACTGGGAGGTAGAGACAGGTGAATTTCTGTGAGTTCAAGTCCATTTTGGTCTGCATAGTGAGTTCTGAGTTGGCGAGAGCTACACAGTGAGACCTTGTCCCAAACCCCCATAGACTAGATAGATGGCTCATAAACTGCAGATATCTATTTCACAATGTTCTAGAAGTGTGAAAGTAAGTGCAGAGAGATACATTTGGTCAGAGTCTGCTCTCTAATTTACAGAAAGCTAGCTATCTTAGTATGTTTCCACATGGCAGCTCTCTAGGGTTCCTTTCAAAAAAACACAAGTTCTACTCATGAATGTTGTCAATAACCACCCAATGAGGGGTTAGGATTTCACTTTATCAATATGGCAGATATGAGAAAGCATTCAGTCTACAGCACATGCTGACTAATCTAGGATGTACTCACAATGATGTGACTATTCTATATTAGAGAGTAAGACTACCATTTTAGTTACGGTACTGTTTGTTTGGTTTGCTATTGCTCAGCTTTATGGTTATCCCCTTCCTATGAATTACCTAAACTAATTTTAGAATCCTATATTGATTTACTTATAACAGTGATTTAGAGTGTTATTCCTGTCTTTTTTTTGTTGTTGTTGTTTTGAGACAGGGTCTTACTCTATAGACCAGGCTGGTCTCAAACTCAGAGATCGGCCTGTCTCTGCTTCTCAAGTGCTGTGATTAAGGGTGTGTGCCACCATGCATGGCTATCTATCTATATATGTATTTTGGCAGGTGCAAGAACTTGAATCCACGACTTCAGGCATACTAAGTGCATAGTCAACCACAGTTATAGCTTCAGCTGCATTATCTATATAATTTAATATAAAAATGTACATTAAAACGATATACAAAGAGAAAACAGGAATATAGGTCTGTGGCAGAGTACATGTTTGGTATCCATGAGGCCCTGTTGAGTCTTTAGCATTAAAACTAAATAGGTAAATAAACAAATTATATTAGTAGATACTGGTATTTTGTCAATTCAAATGAACTCCATTTATAACTGTCTAAAATACATTCTCTTTAAAAATGTTTATTTGTTCATTTAGTATGTGTTTTGGGTGAGTAAAATCATGATGCAGACTGCACATAGAAGTGGTTCTCTGCTTCCACCATGTGGGTTCTGGGACTCAAACTTAGATTGTCAATGGTAGCTGGCCTTTAGCTGCTAAGCCATCTGTCTCCCTGACCCTAAGTGGCTTCTATATATACAATGAAATATTGCTATAATTTTCATTCCAGTAAATGAAATTTAGAAACTCCAAAGATGTCTATTATATTTATCAATTATTTTGGTCTTTTTACTGCTTTTTCTTCTTTTCTGGTATTCCAAGACTCATTCTTTTACCATTCTCTTTCTGTATCAACTGCCTTTAGCCATTCTGCTTATAAAAAAATTAACCTAGTTCTCCTTCATTACTAAAGGATGTTATTTGAAAGATAATCATATGTTGCTATGGTGGTTTGAATGAGAATGCTTCCATAGGCTCATATGTTTGAATGTTCGGTCCCCAGCTAGTGGAACTGTTTCGAGAGGATGACAGGGTGTGGCCTTGTTGGAGAAGGTGTCTCAATGGGGATGAGCTTTAAAGTTACCAAAGACTCTTGCCATTCCCAGTGGATTCTCTCTCTGCCTTCTACTTGAAGATAAAGATGTTCCAGCCACCATGCCTTTACTCAACCAACAGCAAAATTCTCTGGAACTATAAGCCCATTTGTTTCTATAGGTTACCTTGGTCACGGTGTTTCATCACAGCATATACCCAAAAGATGTTCCACCATACCACAAGGATACTTGCTCAACTATGTTCATAGCAGCTTTATTCATAATAGCCAGAGACTGGAAGCAACCCAGATGTCCCTCAACCAAAGAATGGCTACACAAAATGTGGTTCATTTACATAATGGAACACTACTCAGCTAACAAAACAAGGACATTTGTGAATTTTCCAGGTAAATGGATGGAACTAGAAAATGTCATCCTGAGTGAGGTAACCCAGACCCAAAAGGACATACATGGTATGTACTCACTTATAAGTGGATATTAACCATAAAGTATGGGATACCGATCCAAAGTTCCACAGACTCAAAGAAATCAAATAACAAGAAAGGCCCATGGGAGGTTGATCAAATCTTTCTCAGAAGGGGAAATAAAATAGATATTAGAGGTGGATGGAGGGAGTGAAGTGGATGAGAGAGAGGGTTGAGGAGGGAGCAGGACATGGGGGCAGGGAGGGATCAGGTATAGGGAGAGCAGGAAAGAGAGAACTGAAATTGGAGGGAACAATCTCTAGTACATGCCAGAGACCTGGGATGGTTGGAGGCCCCATGGTGTCTATGGGGACAATTCCAGCTGAGACTCCTAGCAGATCCTGAAAGTGGCCACTTCTTGTGCTAGTCAGGACTCCCAGTAGAGGGATAAGGACAGCAACTCATGCACAAAACCTTTGACCCAAAATGCATCCTGCCTATAAGCTGTGCAGGGACAAAGATAGGGCAGAGACTGAAGGAATGCCCAACCAATGACTGTCCCAAATTAAGATCCATCCTATGGGGAAGAACCAATCCCTGACATGATTAATGATATTCTGTTATACTTGTAGACAGGAGCCTAGCATAACTGTCCTCTGAGAGGCTCCTTGTAATAGTCAATGGAAAGAGATGCAGAGACCCACAGACAAACACTGGATGAAACTTGGGGAGTCTAGGAACCCAAAGAGGCCAGGGACTTCACAAGAAGACCAGAGTCAACTAACCTGAACCCTTCGAGGCTTCCAGATACTGATCCACCAATCAAAAAGCAAGCATGGGTTGGACCTAAGCCCCCTACACATATGTAGCTTGGTCTTCATGTGGGTCCTCTAACAACTAGAGCCAGGGTTGTCCCTGACTCTATTGCCTGCCTATGGATCCTCTTCCCCTAAGTGGGCTGCCCTGTCTGCTCTCAGTGGAAGTGAATTTGTCCTAGTTCTGCAGTGATTTGATAGGCAACTGGCAAGGTTTTTAATTTGGTTATCATGTGTTTTCTTTTTTTTTTAAGTTTTAAATTTCCATTTGATCCTTTAAATATTGTTTTTTAATTTTAAATTTTTTATGTAGCGTGTGTGTGTGTGTGTGTGTGTGTGTGTGTGTGTGTGTGTGTATTACATACATGCATCATGCATGTGTGTGAAGGTCAGAAGACAACATTCAGGAGTTGCTCTGTCCTTTCACCATGGGTCCCAGGGATCTGCCCTTTGATCCACTGAGTTATCTTGCTGGCTTTCTATGTTCAATTTGTTTTGAGAATGTTTGTAATTATTTGTTTAAAACTTTTTTATGAAAGTTGTTTTGAAATTCTTCTCAAATTAGCTTCGTGGTGTTTTGTTTTCTTTCTAATCTGTCTGAGATCTGCATTTGAAACCTTCATATTTCTTGGTATAAAAACACATTTTCAGTTTAAGTCCAAACATGTGAGTTTTCATTTATGATTCTGGACGTTATTTACATCTTATATTTGGCCAGGCATTTTGTGACTACTGTAGTATGTGAAGGTAGGCATGCATTGCTGATGGGTGGGAGAGTATGCTTTGATTCCTCATTTGACCTTTCCTGACACCTCCCCAACAGTATCTGGTAAAGCAATACACTTCATTACAGCCTGCTAATGGAGGATAGTTGTAAGGTTTTTGCTGGTAAGGGTAAGAGTGAGAGTAAACCATGGTATCTTTTGTAGTGCTTGGCTCAAGTAGAGCAGTTTTCATATAAAAGAAAAATCTGTTACTAAGTTGGTCCTTTGAAGGCTTCCAGGCAGAGAGTATTGGTCTGCAGTGGCTGATACTTCCGGCTTCTCTGTCAACTTGTGTAATATCCCGTCTGTGATGTATAAGACTAAAAGCAAACCCAGAGAACTCACTGCTCCAAAATTCCTAGGGTAGCAAGGTCATCAAACAGTCTCTACTTTCTAGAGTATCTTGTGGTGCTTTCCCCCCCCTCCCCGCCACAAACAATGTTTTAGAATATTAGTTGTACTTAGCAAGAAGCATAAGGAAAGTATATCTAATCTAATTTACTTTCTCAGAAGTAGAAACGCACATGATTCTTTTGGCTATACTAATTTGACTAAGTCATTCTATAGTTTAAAATAACTTAATAATTTCTACTACCAACAGCATCATGTCCTAAAACAAAAACCTCACTGAGGAAGAGAGAGTATGAGAGTCTCATACTCTTACAGTCTTACATTCTCAAAGTCCAACATTGTTCTTCAAAGCAATACACATTCTGAATGTTTCATGATTTCAGAATCGGGGCTTATATTTGTATATTTCTTATTCCAATGTGTAATCTGGTAAATGATACATTTTCTTAAAGGTTGCTTTATAGCCCAAAGTATGGTATGCTAGCACAGGCTGTGTGTGTGTGTGTGTGTGTGTGTGTGTGTGTGTGTGTGTGTGTAAAGTGTAGAGAGAGCTATCATGATTAGAATACCTAAAACAGTACTTACCTTCCATAGGTAACCGTCGCCGTATTGCCAAACGCTCCATTTTCCGCTGTGTCTCTGCTAGGCTAAAAAGAACTCCATATACATATTGGCGAGCTGACCGGAACAGGAGAGCAGCTGGAGGCAGCTCCATGTTACATTCATCCTCAATACATACAGGGATTTTAATCTCACCCTAATAAGAAAATGGTCCAGGGAAAAGAAGAAAATGAATTCCTTGAGGTTTAGAACTGTAGTTTCTGGAGTCAAGTGAATTTACTGTTTGTATTCAGAGAGATTTTTCAGATTAGAAGGAAGCTGTAAGAAGCCCTGCTGACTATAGCCATCTTACAAGCTATGTTTCACTTGTAAAGCTCATATCTGATAACTGTAGTTGACTATCAGGGAGATCTACCTTAGACATTTTGTTTTGTTTTTTGAGATAAGGTCTCATTATATAACTCTGGATTGACTGGGATTTGTTCTGTAGACCAGGCTGGCCTAGAACTCAGAGCTCCACCTCCCATTGCTTCCAGATTGCTAGGATTAAAAACTTGTGCTACCATGACTGGCTTAGACATTTTGTTTGTAATTTGTTTGTTAAGACCAGAGGAAGGGAGTAGGTATATAAAAGTAGCAGAAACAATAAGGAACAAGGGGAAAATTTACTCCTTAGTTGATGCCTCTAGAACCAGTCTATCAACTTAGTACATTCCTTCAAATTTTTACAATTTATACTTCTCTCTTAGTGTCTTTATTTACTGCTTAGTCCCAGTTCCTACTAATTTCTCCTATTCTGAGGCCCTCAATACAGGAAGGGCACAAACATACATGCTTTCCTTGGACCTGTTGAGATACACTGACCAGTGGCTGGGGATAAAGCTTAATGCTACAGGGCTTGTCTGGAATGTGCAAGACCCTAGAGGTTCAAACTCCCAGAACTACTTCCCCTGAAGAAAAAATAACAATTATCAGACTTTTCTCTGGTAGACTTTGTAACTCTCAGTAACTATGAGATACTGCAGAGAACACGAAGGTAGATAGGGATGTGTTCTCTTACCTTAGTAAGGACATGGTAAATATATGGATACATAAGACCCCTTCGGTGTCTGTGTTCAGCAACTCTCAAGACTTCTGGAGCTACTGGAGGTAATGGTGGAATGGTGATATCCATGTGGTTCCTTGTAGACATAGATAACAGAGATGGGATGTGAGGTTCACTTTCAGCTACACTGGTTTCTGAAACTCCAGCATCAACAGGCTGTACCCAAGCCCCTCTGTCACCATTGGGATCTTCCCATCCAGGCTGTTGTTGAACTGCTTCTGTGATTTGTCTAAAATAAAAAGAAACAACACAAGACAGAATATGGAAGTTAATAAAAATACTTCCACTCAAGTCCTGATCACAAGGAATCACAAAACTCTCTAATGGTCAAGACGCTGGTTTAGCACTGGACTTGACAGGTTTCCTCTCAGTGGTCATCACTGTCCCCTGATCTTCTTCACCTGACATAGACCAAAGAATAAAAAGTCATGAAAGACTCTCTGTATTCTTCACAATTTTAAGATGTCATGTTTAGAGTCTACCCATAGTCTAAGAAAATAATTAAGATTTTAATCTCAAAGTAGCTCTATCTCTTTGGTGTAATAATCTTAAAAGCAATCAAGCCAGTATATGAGACCTATATCTGTTACTAAGGAACTGTTTCAATATTTCAACTATATAAACTCTTTCATTCTTTTAACCTTCAGTTTATGTTCCTCACAAACTGAAAACCACAGGATTGTTATGTAGCACATCTATGTTAAGATTTTCTAAGCAACTGCCTTTCCTATATGGCCTGGCTATCTGAAAGTGAGCACCTACAGAAGGATGAAGGGCAAAGAGTAACAAAAGGAAGCCAAGAACATCCACTTCTCCACATTTCTTCTGAATGTGTTTCTTATGTTTGTTTACATAGACACTTACTCAGAAGCAGCTCCATTTGCCTCATCACCATCAGAGGAAGAGGAATGGGAAGAATCTGGTCCCAAAGGAGGTGAAGTTTTGGAAGTCAGGCAGTTAGGAAACTGGGATGTATTAGAGTCGTAAGAAACAGCCCAATTGGCAAAGGAACTATCCTGTAGCATGGTATCCTCAGAGAAAGCATGGGATTCCCCCACACCATGGGAGAAGAGAAGAGACGAGTTGGGTCCCATTGGAAATGGTGGTGGGTATTTCATTTTCTGGGGTACCTGGCGAGAAAACTAAAGAATAAAACAGACAGAAAGGCTATTTAACATTTTACCAGGATACAGGATGTTACCTCAGAAGCTGTGTAGTAGATGATAGCAATAGTAGGAACAGTTGAAGTATGAAGTACCTACTGAAAATATTAAGAAATAATTCTGACCATGATATCTGAATAGAATTTGCCAGAGCCAGGAAAATTACAACACTAGATCTCTTAGAAATATTTTGTGACATTATCCAACATAAACACACACACAGAGACACACTGCCCTAGTGATTACTAATTTGAATCTCTCTTTCAATAGTCTTCCAGCCTCAAGGAACAAAACAATAAGACTGCATAGTCTACTTAACACTCAATCATCCTAACTCCTCAATTCAGATTATAAAAAACAGGAATAAGTCTGAGTCTAACATAAGCAAGTGATCCTAATCCCCTTAATGAATATATAATAAACAAATACTTACCATTGGCTTTCCAGGAGAAATAGGGCCCATTTGATTCCGTGGAAGGGGAGGATTTCCAAGCCGATTATTTCGAAAGCCTGAAGCCAAAAAAAGTGCTATGCTTCAGCAATCCTAATCATTTTGCCATATGTGTTACATCCTGTTAAACCATCACTGCATTTAAAAACCTGTTATAAAGTTTATGATCTGAGGATGTGGAACAACGGTAGGTCAGTTGCCCTGCATGCACAGAGCCCTAGCATTGCAAAAAGTTATAATTAACTGACTAATTATCATGGGCTATTCCATGAATCTGACTTTTTGTACCTTGTGGGACTTCCTTACACTGTCTTTGACATCCTCAAGATATCTAAACTAGGCCGATGAGACTGAGATTATGTACAGGTGCGTTCACAAGCTGTTCCTTGGATGATATATTCAATATGAATTCCTTTGAACTGAGTTCCCAGTTTACTTTGTTAAAACTGTCAAATTTACAATGGCAACAATTAATCAGAGCCTTTCTATCAAAAAAAGTAAACGACATGAAGTTTCTGTGGTGAGATGGCCCCTGTCTGGAGTAATACTGGTAGAATGGATAAATGGCACTAGGGATCCTATACAAGTTATTTAATCTGGTAACAACCCTACGTAATAGGTATTGTGAGTCATGTTTTATACAAATGTGAAGTGATCACTCAGCTAGCAAGCAAGAGAAGAATTCAAAATTGAGCTTGCTGCCGAAGACAGGTCTATTTTTACAGGCACTAAGTCACAATGAGGGTTAGTATTAGAAGCCCAAGCTAAGGAAATGGCATTATCCCCCCACCTATAAATGTGAAAAGTCAGGACACAGGTAGAAATAAGGGATTCCACTCTGGCCCTAAGGAATAAACTCAATTTAACAGCAGCTGGAAGCCTTACCTAGAAAGGAAGGGCCCATTGGCAGTGAAGAGAGTTTGGTTGTGACTGAATAGTACTCAACTGCTTTCTTGAATCGTTCTATTTTGTCTTCTGTCCTAGACTGGATGTTGGAACATCAGATTTTCAGGAAAAGAAACAACACAAGAGTGTCTTTTTCATATAATATATACATTAAAAGTCAAAATGATGATAACAGAAACAAAATATTTAAAGAAACCCAAGAAAGCATAAGATTAGGTAGGGAAAAAAATTAATCCTAGCACTCAAGAGGTAGAGGCAGGCAGATCTCTGTGAGTTTGAGGCCAGTTTGATTTACATAGTCAATTACAGGCCATCTAGAGCTACACAGTGAGCTCTGTCTCAAAAACAAAATATAAACAAACACCATGCCCTTCTCCCAATCCACTGCGCCTCCAAACCTATAAGCCTAGTTTTACACCTGTGGCCTTCAACAATCTTCATATGTAAATCCCCTTTGCCTAACATGTCAGTCATTTCTTGTCTTTCCCATCCCTTTCTCCCTTCCCTCTCATCTGCAAACCACAAGCCTAATTCTAGGCCATGAACTCTCCTTGTTTCTGAGACATTTTTCTCTTCCTCCCTTTCCAATCACCCCTTTCCCCAAACCTCCAATTTTCTTCCCCCTGCTGTAACCACCCCCATACCCAAAGGCCTAACTCTAGATCGGTGGCCTTAGAACCTGCTTTCATCAGGAGTCATCTTTGACTGGATCTTTCCTCTTCCATCCTTGCTGTTGGCTGCCATCTGTGTACCCACAGGCCTAACTCCAGACCTATGGTTTTGGAGCTGTACAATTTCTATTGCTAAAATAAAACATCATGACCAAAACAATGTGGGGAGGAAAGGGTCTAGTTCATCTTACAACTCTCAGGTCACACTCCATCACTGAGGAAAATCAGAGCAGGAACTCAAGGGAGGAGGAACCTGGAGGCAGCATCTGATGCAGAGCCCATGGAGGAATGTTGCATAATGGCTTGATACTCTTGTAATACTCAGCCTGCTTTCTTATAAATCCAGGACCACCAGCCAAGGGGATGGAACTGCCCATGGTAATCTGGAACCTCTCACATCAATCATCAATCAATCAATCAATCAATCAATCAATCAATCAATCAAAAAAAAAAAAACACCATAGGCTTGCCCACAGGCCAATCTGGTAGAAACATTTTCTTGACTAAATGATTCCAGCTTGTGCCAATTTGACATAAAACTAATCATGACAATTAACCCTTAGACAACTTGGCACATAAATGTATCATTGTTAAACCATAACTTTTTCTTTCTTGTTCATCCCCAATATCTCATATTAATATTAATATCACAATATAAAGCATACTTAACTTTAAAAGTCTCTTCAAATATCCAAGGTCTCTTTCAACATTTGAGCCCTCTCCAAATTACTCAAAGCCTATCTAAATATCTAAAGTCTCTTAATTATGGGCTCCATTTTAATTTTTTAAACATATACTTTTCTTTAAAATTGTATTTATTTTTGTTTACATACACATGTGCATGAGCACAACACAGCATGCATATGGAGGACAACCTTTGAGAAGATAACTCTTCTTCCACTGTGGGTTCTGGCGATCACGCACAGGTCATCAGCAAGCAGTATTACCAACTAAGCCATTTGGCCAGCCCTTGTCAATCTTTTCAAAAAACCCAGCCTTTTTGTCTGATGACTCTCTATATTTTTAAAAGATTCATTGTTTTTATTTTATATGTATGGGTGTTTTGCTTGTATATATGTCATGTGTACTGCCAATGAAGGCCAGAAGGAAGTGTTGGACCTGTTACTGGAGTAACAGAGGATTCTTACTTGCCATGTGAGTACTGGGAACTGAACCCAGGTATTCAGTAAGATCAATCAATCAATCAATAAATAAATAAATAAACCAAACAAAAAATAAACAAAAACCACCAAGTGTTGTTATCCACTGAACCATCTCTCCAGCCCCTGTATTGTTCTTTTAGTGTCTATTTTATTAATTTCTGCCTTCATTTTTATTATTTCATCCTATCTGGGGCATTTGGGTTTAGCCTTTTCTTTTTCTAGCATCTCAGGGTACATCATTAGGTTCTTTATTCAAGTTCAGTGATTTTTGAAAAATCATATATGTATATAGTGTGTCTATGCCCACATGTAAAGTCAAAGGACATCATGTAGGAGTCAGTTCTCTTCTTCATCTCATGAGCTGCAGTGACTGAACTAAGTTCACTAGGTTGACAGCAAGTGCCTTTACACACAGCCATACTGACAGGTTTCTGATTTTTGTTTTGTTTTGTTTTGTTTTGTTTTGTTTTGTTTTGTTTTGTTTTGTTTTTAGAAACATGGTTTTTCTGTGTGGCCCCGGTTGTCCTGGAACTAGCTTGGTAATCTAGGCTGACCTCGACCTCAGAGATTGCCTGTCTCTGCCTCCCAAATGTTGGGACTAAAGGCCTGTGCTACCACCACCTGGCTGTTGTCTGATTTTTAAAATGTGATCCATGTATAACTTTACATTTTACTCTTAGAACTGAATGAATATGCTCTGCTATTTTCATTTGATTCTACAATTTTTAAATTTTCTCTGTCATTTATCTTATTACACAAATGTATATTGTTTATTAGCCAAGGATTGTGTATTTTCTGAGGTTAGATTTTTCTGCTGATTTCTAGTTTTAGTCTACTGTTGTCTGACAGGTTTCATTGCTGTGAAGAGATACCATGACCAAGGCAAACATTTAGCTGGAGCTGGCTTACAGTTTCAGAAGTTTAATCATTATCAACATGGCAGGAAGCAAGGCAGCATGCAGGCAAACATAGTGCTGGAGGAGCCAAGAGTTCTGCTTCTTGATCTAAAGACAGCCAGGAGGAGACTGGATTTTTCTTCACACTGGATGTAGCTTGAACATTTAAGACCTCAAAGCCTTGCCTCCACACTGAAAAACTTCCTCTAAGAAAGGCACACATCCTCCAATAAGGCCATACCTCCTAATAGTGCCACTCTCTACATACCAAACATTCAAACACATGAGTCTATGGGGGAGCCAAACTTATTCAAACTACCATATTCCCCTCCCTGTCCCCCACAGGCTAGTAGCCATAACATAATGCAAAATGCATTTAGTCCAACTTCAAATACTCTATCACAGTCTCAGTGTTTAAAAGTCTAAAGTTCAAAGTTTCTTCTGAAATTCTTACAATTTCTTAAGTGTAATCTCCCATAACCAAAAAGTAAATTACACACTTCTAACATACCATGGCACAGGATATAGATTACCATTCCTAGAGAAGGGAGCATAGTAAGGAAATATTAGAGCAA
Organism: Rhabdomys pumilio; assembly: GCA_030674055.1. NCBI lineage: Eukaryota > Metazoa > Chordata > Mammalia > Rodentia > Muridae > Rhabdomys > Rhabdomys pumilio. The sequence goes on from JANHMN010000005.1 coordinate 106,090,381, forward strand.
AGCAAGACCAAAAACCAGCTGGGTAAACTCCAGATACTGTATCTTCATGTCTGATGTCAAAAAGCTTTTCAAATCTCCAACTCCTTATATCTTTTTCAACTGCATTACACTTCTTTCTCTTTGGCTGGTTCCACTCCCTATTAGCAGATTTTTTTCAGAAGGTGTCCCACAGCTCTGACATCTCTAACATCTTGTCTCCAAGGCAACTCAGGCTTTATCTTCACAGCTTCATACAATGGCCTCTCTGTGCTTCCATGCAGGAACACCCCTGACACACATCTGGCCTCAGCAACTTTACTTAGTCTTGGAGGGAGATTTCTTGACTCTAAAGCCAGAACCAGATGGCCAAAGCTGCTATGTTCTATTTGCTGGGGCTGGAACATATTCCTCTCATTCAATTACATCTTCACCAGGTTTTTACTCCATGGTTCCTTCACTACCTGTCTTGGAAGACTGCACTGTCATGGAACTTGCTCTATAAACCAGACTGGCCTTGAACTCAGAGATCTCTATGCCTCTGTTTCCTAAATGCTGGGATTAAAGGTTTGACCACCATGCCTAGACATTAGCTTTTTTAAATTTTATTTCATTATAGATTTTTATAAGCATGGATACTATGCTGTAAGATCTGGATCAAAAGTGTGTGTCGTGTCATACTATCTCAAGATCCAGATCAAAAGCCTTTGTCTTCCAGCCTTGAGATCTCGATCAAAGGCATGTTGTCTTCCTGCCTCAAGATCCAGATCAGGTCTGCCCTCCATATCTGAACTGTAGCTCATTCTGGATATATAGTCAAGTCGACAACTGAGAATAGCCATCACAACTGATAAGATACAGGAAATTATTTCAGATTTTTTATTTGCTAAATATTGTTTTTCTGCCTATATTGTGGTTAATATTAGAGAAGGCTCCATGTATCTGTGAGGAAAATGTACTTTATCTGTTAAATCTAATTGATCTATGTTATATTTTAGTTCTAAAGTTTGGGGTTTTCTTTTGCTGATATTTAATTAGAAAGAACTATCTAGGTATGATAGTGGGATATTGAAATCTCCCACTGTTATTGTATCAGAACTTACTTAGGTGTTTATGCATTTTTAATGTAAAATTTTTGAAATTTGGGTTCCAGTGATTTGGTACATAGACATTTACAATAGTTATGCCTTTCTGATTCACCCTTTTACTAACATGCGGTAGCCTTCGTCTCTCCTGACTAATTTTGGTTTGTTATCTATTTTATCAGATATGAGAACTGCTATATCAATTATTATACAGCTTCTACTTTATTGGTATTTAGTGTCTAGCCCTTTACTTTCAGTCTTTCCTTGTTCTTTATACAAGTGTGTATTTATCATTGCCCTGACCTTGTCTTCCCTTGTCTTCATTTTGCTTCTTGGTCTTATCCATTGTTACTTTCTTCTGTGTTTTTAATATAAATGATTGCTTCTTTCCGTTTCCAAAATTGCTGCTTGGTTCTTTTTCTGCATCTTGATTTCCTTGGTGAATTTGTTCCCCGTGATTTAAAATTTTCATCTAAGTTAGTGATTCGTTTCATCTATCATTTGGTTCTTGGTTTTGTAATTTTTTTTGTCTGTGTCTTGAATTAAATTCTGTATTTTTATTCAAGTCCTCTAATTCAAAATGTAGGACTGTCAAAAACTTTTCTGGGATTTCAGCTAGCTTATCTTTTTTTCATATTTTTGAGAATACTTGTGGCCACGTTGTTGTGAAGTACTATCTCATGTTTCTGGAGTTTCTTTATTGTATTTTACATATCTGTTGGAGTGTGTATACTCTCCAGTTCATGGCCTTTTCTTTTGTACTGCTTTTATTAGTCTCTCTGTGTGGTAGATGCATGTCTGTGTGCAGGTGTACACACTCACGTACATAAATGTGAAATCCATAGGAGTATATCTGGTGTCTTATTGCCTTGAGACAGTATCTTCCACTAAATCAGAAGCTGGCAGTTTGGGGTAGGCTGAATGGCCAATGAGCTCCGAGGATGTGCCTGTCTCTGCTCCTCTCCCCACCCAGTACTGCAGTTTTAAGCACACTCAGCTAGTCTTAGCTTTTTTTTCTGTGGGTGCTAGGGATCAGAACTATGATTGCCATGCTTATACAGCAATTTATTTTACTCGATGCCGTCCTTTTTTGTTGTATTTTATATCAGTCTTCCGGGTCCGTTGACAACCCACTTGGGTTCATGAAAATCCACTGCAGTAAAAATCAGGATAGTTCAACAGAAGATTCAGTTAGCTGCAGGAAAACATACTGTGCTCCTGACTTATCTTCCTAATAAGGTTTGGAGATAAGAATACTTGGGCCCCAGTTGTGGAACTAGTGAGGCAGAGTATAAGAAAAGAAAGTGGCAAGGAGAAGACTACATGGATTAGAGGTAGAAAAAACAATAGAGCAGGCATACAAGTTACAATATACAACTTACCCTAGTATATATGTATGGGTCTAAAAGGGTAGAGAATTAGTGTGTGTGTGTGTGTGTGTGTGTGTGTGTGTGTGTGTGTGTGTGTG
>JANHMN010000005.1:106092919-106120376 GCA_030674055.1 Rhabdomys pumilio
TGTGTGTGTGTGTGTGTGTGTGTGTGTGTGTGTGTGTGTGTGTGTGTATGTGTGTGTGTATACACATATATTAGAAACAAATTAGTTAAAAAAAATAAAGTGTATAAAAACAGAAGCAATAAAATGACATAGAAGGCATTAAACTCTTAGTCAAAGTTTCTTTCTGCCATGACTCCAGCGGTATATGTAGGGGAGGATGGCCTTGTCGGGCATAGGTGGGAGAGGAGATTCTTGGTCACATGAAGGCTGGACACTGAGTGGGGGGGAATTCGAGGGTGGAGAAGTAGAAGTGGGGGTAGGTGGGGAACATCCTCATAGAAGCATGAGGAGGGGGGATGGGATAATGGGTTCCTGGGTGGTGGTGGGAATGTGGTAAGGGGATAAAATCTGAAATGTAAATATAATATTATAATATCCAATAAAAAAAAAACAAAGTTTCTTTCTGGTTTGGAGAAAACCTGTCCTCTGTGTTTACCTTAGATCTATCAGGTGGTCAACTTACTGTGCAGAACACAACTCCTTCTGCTCCATCTGCCAAGGTAGTAGCTATCAAGTTGAGAAAGTCTCAGCTTTCTACTCTCGGCAGATGTCCATCGCTCTCTGCTGAGGCAGCGAAGTTTGCTGTCTTTTGCTCTGAGTCTAGTGCACAGTACTTTTCACACGTTGTCTTCCTATTTCCTGAGGTTCCAGGAAATCTCTTGCTGATAGTTGCTGGGAACAACTTTGGAGTGGCTCTTGTTAGCCTTGGGGTCTTTCCTGCCTGTCTCTTATCCATTTGGCTTCTACAGCTCTGTCCCCTATATGGTCTCCTTTTCTTTATCTGCACAGCTTTGTCAGTGACAAGGCATGTGCTGTATTCTGTCTCTTGCATAGGATCCATTTCTCTGTATCTTCCAGGGTATCTTCTGGGCTTGTCTCTGTCCCTGCTTCTGTGCTGGGATTAAAGGTATGCACTACCGTTCCTGGAAGGCTAAGACAATTTTCTTTGCCATTGAAGGACTTCTTTTCCTCTGCTTTTTAAATCTATTTGGTTTTGGGTAATCTTGTACTTCCTTCATGGATTTCTTTTTTTTTTTATCGGTTATCTTATTTATTTACATTTCAAATGTCATCCCCTTTCCCTGTTTCCCCTCTGCAAACCCCCTATCCTACCCCTCCCCCTGCTTCTACCAGGATGCTCCACCATCCACTCACCTACTCACTCCCACCTCACCACCCTAGCATTCCTCTCCGCTGGGGCATTGAGCCTCCACAGGACCAAGGGCCTCCCATCCCACTGATGCCAGATAAGGCAATTTTCTGCTGCATATGTAGCTGGAGCCATGGGTCCCTCCACGTGTACTCTTTGATTGGTGGTTTAGTCCCTGGGAGCTCTGGGGGGGGGTCTGGTTGGTTGATATTGTTGTTCTTCCTATGGGGTTGCAAACCCTTTCAGCTCCTTCAGTCCTTTCTCTAACTCCTCCATTGTGGTCTCCATGTTCAGTCAGATAGTTGGTTGTGAGCATCCACATCTGTATTGGCCAGACTCTGGCAGAGACTCTCAGGGGACAGCTATACCTGTCAGCAAGCACTTCTTGGCATCAGCAATATTGTCTCGGCTTATTGTCTACAGATGGGATGGATCCCTAGGTCGGGCAGTTTCTCGATGGCCTTTCTTTCAAGTCTGGATTTCTGAAGCTCTTCTCTATTTCTCTCTTTGAGATAAAGGCTAATTTTTTCTTACTTTGGCTTTCTCCTTGACTGGCTCACTCTGATGTAGCCATCTTGTTCAGAAGTCCAAAGCATAGTCATTAAAAAGAACTGTATCCCTTTCCCCTTTCTTGGTTTGTATTTTTGGCATAGAATTTCAATTGGTTCCCCCATCCTAGCTTGGAATTTACTACATTAGCCTAAGCTTAGCCTTAGACTCATGGCCCTCCTTCCTCAGACTCTAGATTGCTGGAATTTTAGGTAGGTACTACCATGTCCCACTAAGTATATCCAGTCTGTTTTAATACATGTCCATTTTTACAGTTGGTGCTATATGTGTAACTTTCTACTCTTATGCTGATTCTACTAATCTATTGATGTCTGAATGGTTCCATATTTATTATTGTGAATATATCATACTCATAATCATTTATAACCTGACATTTAGGTTATTTTTCAAATTTGGCTATTATAAGTTATACAACGAACAGATACAGTGTCCATTTGATTTTTGGCTAGATTGTAGGGTATACTCTTAGAAAAATACCATTAAAATGGAATTCTTATTTCAAAAGGCATGAACATTAAAACCAAAATCACTTAAACATACAAAACCATAATGTAACACAATTACATATCTACCAGAAAGGCTAAAATTAAAAAAATTAATATCAAATGGCAAGGATATGGAATAACTGAAATTCTATCACACTAGTAGTAGGACTGTGCATTGGTACAGTTTGGAATATAGTATAGCAGTCTCTTAAAAAATCAAATACATTTACCATATGGTATTGCAATCCTACCCAAGAGAAATGAGTGTGTATATCTTCCAAAATACATAAACTGTTGATAACTGTTTTATTCATAATTTTCTCAAACTGGAAACTCAAAAGTATATCTATAGAAAATGGGTAACTTGAGGCACCATAAAAGTGGAATATGATAAAATGACAAAAAGAAAGAACTCATCTTTGCCCATCATGGAAATGCAATTCAAAACTACTTTCAGATCCCATCTTACTCCTGACAGAATGGCTAAGATCAATGACACAAGTGACAGCTCACACTGGTGAGGATGTAGAGTAAGGGGAATATTCCCCTATTGCTGGTGGGAGTGCAAACTTGTACAGATATTTTAAAAGTCAATGTGGCAGTTCCTTGGGAAGCTTGAAATAGATCTACCTCAACATCCAATTATAATACTCTTGGATAGATATCCAAAACTATATCTTACTACAGAGACACTTGCTCATCCATGTTCATTACTGCTCTACTCATAATAGTCAGAAATTAGAAACATCCCAGATGTCCACAAACAGAAGAACAGATAAAGAAAATGTGGTACATTTATATAACAGAATATTATTTTGCTGTTAAGAAAGGTGAAATTATGAAAATTATAGGTAAATGGATGGAACTAAAAAAGAAAAAATCTCCCTGAGTGAGGTAATGCAGACATGGCCTCCTACCCCTAACCAAGAGGCAAGTATCTCAGGCTATATTCCCATTGTGTTTTATTTTATATGTGGATGTTAGCTTCTAAACTTTCAATACATGTGCTACAATCTGAATAACTACAGAGGTTAGGTTCATAGTAAAGGAACATGGGGAAGGAACGGACCTTACAAGAAAGGGAAAATAGAATATACTGCTATGGAGAGAAAAAGGGAAAACTAGAATAAGGGGATTGAATAGGGAGGAGCATGGGAGAGAATAAAGGAGGGAATATGGTGAGAGGTAACTAATACTAAAGGAACTTTTGAAAAACCATATGGAAGCCTACTATTATAGAAGCTTCCTACAATATATACATATATGAAAGGAATCTAAATGTAGCCACCAAATAGTACAAGAGCTGATGTCCTAATTAGACATCTTATGTCATCATGAAAATTTCCAGTGCCAATAATGGGTTAAATCATGTTGAGTTGTTTACCAAAGGAATTCCCAAACATCCCAGGCTATTTGCCAAGGCTACTGGTTGCTCTCCACAACCTGATAATAAGGCCCTATTGGTGAAGACAGTACTTATATATGTAATAGAACACAGAGAAGTCAAGCTGGAACCTAACTAGAAGTTTCACACATGTTGACTAGTGTTAAGATGTTGGGAGGTACTCTGCTTACTATTGGAGGAGAAAGGTAATCATTAGTATCACCCAGCAATAAATCCTGTGGCCTACAACAGTGCCTGCCAGAGACAATGCTACAATAGTAGCATCAAACTATGGGAATAACTAATCACTTGCTAAAAAGTTGGATTCAAGGCCCACTCCATGAGATGGAACCAATATTTGATATTGCTAAAGTGACCAAGAACCTGATATTAGACAAGTCATGACCTAGGAGAAACCTATTACTATTATTCTGCTAAAGAAATGTGACCACAAAATGACTCCTAATGATATACCACTATTTCTATAGATCAATGCCTTGCTCAGCCATCATCAGAGAAACCTCTTGTTACAGTAGATGGGAACTAACACAGAGACCCAAAACTGGACAATGTGCAGACAGCAAGACACCTTGCAATATTCAATGCTAAATGGGATGTCTCCAATCGCCAAGGGCTCAGGAAGATATGCAGAAAGACTGTAAGAGTAGGAGGTGGTAAATGACTCCAAGAAAACAGTGTCTTCCAGACACAACAGGATTGAGGCACATATGAACTTACAGAGACTGAGAAAGCAGGCTTGGGTTCAAGCCAAACAGGATAGTGTCTCATCACCGAGAGGGAGAAGTGACCATGGGCTTGCATGCCTAACCAAGAGGCAGGTATCTCAGGCTAGATTCCCATCATCAATATATGAGAATGTATTGTTTACCATACGGCTAATTCTAAAAGGTAAACAGTAACAGGCAGATGGATGAAGTCTAGGGCTTAAAGTATCTTGATCTAGTACTGAGATGAGCATTTCTTGATCTTCTGATATTTCCTGGTATGAACACACTGCGAAATATAACCCAAAACTATCCACTTGGAGGGAGAAGGAGAATTCCAAGAGAAACATCATTCTAGTTCTGGCTGGAGGTTTGACAAAAGACTTTCAGAAACTAAGAGAATATACAAAAATCCTATTTTTCTAGTCTGATTTGTTTTCATGCTCCCTTTAAGGCTAGCCTGATTCGAACACTGGGCAGTAGAAACAATGGTGAAACAGCAGGAAACTAAGATGGAATGATAAACCCCTTCCTCTTTGATCAGAGGAGCAATGCTTTATTTGATGTAATTTTTTTCTTCTATCCTGCTATAGTCACAAAATGTTTGGATAATTAATGTCCTGACTTTATGTCAGGAGGACTGAGAAGAGAGGGGCTCAAAAACACAAAACACTAAGTTGTTTCTAAACAGCTGAGTTCACCATCGAACTGCAAGCACAACAGGTGGCAACAAAAACAACAACAACAATCCAGTAGAACCACAGGTTCTATAAATTGAATTACAAACAACACCAAAATCAAACAACACAAGAACTACAATCAACACACATCTTTAGTAATAACATTAGATATTAGCAGCCTTAGTTCTCCAATCAAAAGACACAGAGTAAAAGAATGAGCAAAAGCACTCCAATCAAACAGGACCAGGAAACAAGTAGGTATGGCTAACCTAATATTTGACAAAATAGACTTAAAACAATCAGAAGAGATAAAGAGGAAGACTTCATTCTAATCAAGGGAGCAGTTAACCAAGAATATATTAATATATTAAACATAATATGCACTGAACTGGTATAATTAATTTCATAAAATTATATACTACTGGAATAAAGTCACAGTAAGTAATTTCAATATATCAGTTGGGTGATAATGGCACACACCTTTAGTGTCACCACTTAGAAGAAAGAGGTAGGTGGATCTCTGTGAGTTCAAGGCCAGCCTGGACTACAGAGCTAGTTCCAGGACAGCCATGATTACACAAACAAATCCTGTTTAAAAATAAAGCAAAACAAAAACCAAATTAATAGCCCACTTTTTCCAACAAACATCATGGACATAAAAAAAAAGAAGCATAAGAATAAATTGCTGGGCTGGAGAGATGGCTCAGGGGTTAAGAGCACTAACGGTTCTTTCAGAGGTCTTGAGTTCAATTCCCAGCAACCATTGTAGGAGGAGCTAAGGTGGGAGGAGTAAGGAGAGGAAGAGGAAAAGGAAGAGGAGGAGCTAGGGAGAGTGGAGATAAAGGATCGATGGAGAGCCATGCAGGTATGGAGAGAAGTCATGGGTAATAACTTTTATTTAGGTTAGCTAATTGGGAAACAACTCTCTTTGTATGGGCATATTGTTATTGAGAATATATAAAGCCTTTGATTAATATTTAAGCATTAGAGTCTCATTTTCTTACTGGGCCCACCTGAACGGCAGGATGGTCTGGGCAATGCCCAGCCTTGCGGAGACAGTGTGGAAGATTGGCAGAGCCATCTCTCACGTTGGTGTCTCGTGGGTGGCAGGGCTGGTGTTTCTGACTGGCCGTTTCTAGCTGTGGCGCACACGTGGCCTCTGGCCACAGAACATGGCAGCTGAGCCAGGCAGAGCCGCCTCAGCTTAGATAGTTGGCTTGACCGGTGACCGTTTTCAAATTATTACTACAACAAACCATAACCATCTATAATGAGATCTGGTGCCTTCTTCAGGACTGCAGATATACATGCAGGCAGAATGCTGTATACATAATAAATAATAAATCTTCTTTTTAAAGAATTAATTGATATCATACATTAAATGGTGTAATGGTTTGAATAGGTTTGGCCCTCATAGATTCATGCGTTTGAATGCTCAGTCCACAGGAGTGATATTATTAGGAGGTGTGACCTTGTTGGAATAGGTGTGGCCTTATTGGATGACTTGTGTCACTGTGAGGCAGGGCTTCACTGGGTGAAGTTGCTTTTGGAGCAAGATATAGATCTTTCAGCTCTTCCAGCACCATGCCTAGATATTTCCATGCTTCCACCTTGATGATAATGAACTAAACGTCAAGACCTACAGCCAGCCCCAATTAAATGATGATATCCTTTATAAGAGATGCCTTGGTCATGGTGTGTCTTTACAGCAATTGAAACCCTAAGACAGAAGTTGTACCATGGGACTGGGGAATTGCTATGATAAACCTGAGCATGTTTTTGTTTGGAGGAATGTGGATTTTGGGACTCTGGATAAGGAAAGCCATGGAAGGCTTTAAGTGGGACTTAATGGGCCATCCTAGTAGGAATAAAGAAGACATTGGTGCTGAAGGTGATTTGAACTGTGGGAGCCTTGCTCAAGAGGTTTCAGAGGGGAAAGAACGCTAGTATATGGCCTAGAGATTGTTTATGTAATATTTTGGAGAAGAGTGTGGCTGCTTTTTACATATGTCTGAAGAGACTGCCTGAGGCTAAGGCTAAAGTAAAAGAATCAGATTAATTGCACTGACAAAAGAAATCTCAGAAAAGCCCAGCAGAGACTTAGTTTTCTGGTTTGCTCTCATGAAGGGCATTTTGATCAAGTGTAGCAAGCTTAGAAAGGAAAAATACAAAATGTATGGTTCAAGTGTTAAAGAGGCACCAAGAAGTACGATGGAGCCAAATTCTGTGTTTGTGGAGATAAACAGATTAAGGGAGTGGTGATATCAGGGAAAGATCCCACCCAGATATTATTTATGTTTGCAGTTGAACAATGTATAGTTATTTTATTTTGATCTCGTTATTGCTTCATTTGGACATAAGGAGATATGATTGTGTGTCAAGTTGACATGGGATGACATAAGTGTTTGATCTGGATTTTGAGGCATAGTCATCATAAAAAGCTTAGGTCCAGGCATGGTGGCAGACACCTTTAATCACAGGAGACAGAGACAAGCAGATCTCTGGGTTCAAGACCAGTATGATACAGAGCAAGTTACACCTTAAAAAAAAAAAGCTTAAGTCCAGATGTAGTGGTACATGCCTTTAATGCCAGCATGCAGGAGAAAACCATTCACAGGAATTGAAAGAGTTGAAATTGAAGGAATTGAAAAATACAAAGCTGGTGATAATATAATAGAATGTAAACAAAAGAACTCAGCAGCTTTGGACATGTGGCTCTGGCTTAAGAGTTAAGAATAGAAGGGACTACTTGGACAATCAATACTGGTTATCTGGAGCTAAGAAATTAGTGTTAAGAAGAGACCAACATCACTGGGGTGAAATCTTCTGAGAAGTTATTTTATGAGTGCAAAGAAGTTGTGTTCCAGAGATAATCAAGGTTGAACCTTGTGTGCAACTGGACTTGGTAAGGCATAAGAATCACCCAGGTGGTATTGGTTTTGTGGGCATGAAAGCATCTGAGGCTTGGCACTGTGAGAGGTCAAGGAAGGCCATCAGTAAAGTACAGCCTCAGTTGCAGTCGACAGCCCAGGGCTGAAGGGGTCATGCAAAGAAGTTTAGGCCTGACACCATGAAGAGAGCCTATGAGAGGCTATTGCTGAAGCCTAGTTGCAGTAGAAGACTCCAGAAAATTAGAGATGCCAGTACCATGGGATAACTACCAAGAACGTCAGCAGTAGTGAAGTGGAATCAACCAGAGGTACAGAGCTGGAGATGTTGACCCCCTTAAGCTTCTTTGGAGAAGCCTAAGAAGCTCATGTGTGGATCCCAGACATTTGAACAAGAAGCTGTGAAGTTGAAGTTGACTTGGAGACCCCAAGATTTTTGAGATGCCAGAGCCATGGGATACCTGCCAAAGCTGCGAACAGGAAGTGGAACAAGCCCAAGAGAAAGACGTTGGACAGCAGATATGAGGACATAGAGTTTGGAGTTTGTCCAGCTGGCTTTTGGTCTTGCTTTGGTCCAGGATTTCCTCGGTATGTAGTTTTGTAATGATAATTTATATCCTATGATGTTAGAGGTATGTGTTCTGCTTTTTGATTTTGATTTTATAGGGGATTACAATTAAGCTATTGAATGGATCTCAGAAGAGACTGAACTTTTAAACACTGTTGAGACTGATAGACTATGGAGGATTTAGACATTGGATGGACTAAATGCATTATGCTATTGCTAGGTAGCATAATGACTCACATGTTTGAGCAAGTCTATGGGCCCAGGGAGTGGAATGGAGTGGCTTGAATAGGTTTGGCCCCCATAAACCCATGTGTTTGAATGCTTGACCCACAGGGAGTGATACTATTAGGAGGTGTGGGCTTGTTGGATTAGGTGTGGCCTTGTTGGAGGAAGTGTGTCACTATGTGGGTAAACTTTGATATTCTTCACTTGTTTGCCTTTAGAACATGATATAGAACTTTCAGCCCCTCTAGCACCATGCCTATATGGACACTGTTATGCTTAAAGCCATGATGATAATGAACTGAACCTCAGAAACCAGCCCCACTTAAATGTTGTCTTTTATAAGAGCTGCATTGGTCATGGTGTGTCTTCACAGCAATGGAAACCCTAAGACAAATGGGCTTAGCAAATATCTACAGAATATTCTACGCAAAACACTAAAGAATACACATTCTACTCAGCAGTGCACAGAAGATTATTTAAAATAGATGACATCTTTGTGCAACACAAATCTTTATACATTTAGAAAAACTGCAGTAACTCAGTATATTCTATCTGCGCATAATGCATTAAAACTTAAAATCCACATCAAACAACTTTCTTATAAATATAGAAACTCTTAGAGGTTAAACAACTCATTAAGGAATGATGAAGGATCAAAGAAGAAATCAAGAAATACAGAAAAAAAATCCTGGAACAAAATGAAAACAGAACAAAACCTCCGAGACACATCAGAAGCAGCTCTATGAGGGAAATTTATAGCTCTAAGCAATGCATTACTACATCAGAAGGAAGTGGACATGTTGGTGAACATCTTCTGTCCCAAAACTGAGGAGGCAGAGGCAGGCCAATCCCTTTAAGTTCAAGGACAGCCTTGCCTACATAGCTGGTTTCAGAATAGTCAGGGCTACCCAGAGATACCCTGTCTCTAAACAATAATCACTAATCAAAATGAGCACAAATAAATGAGTTGATAATACAACTCAATCTTTTTGATGAACAAGAATACAAAAATTTGAGAGCCAGTTTATGCTAAAAAAAATCAGAGTAGAACCCTCAGAAATAGTAGACAGAAAGAGTGTAAGAAACAGAGGGGAGGGCTGGAGAGATGACTCAGTGGTTAAGAGCACTGACTGCTCTTCCAGAGGTCCTGAGTTCAATTCCCAGCAACTACATGGTGGCTCACAACCATCTGTAATGGGATCTGATTCCCTCTTCTGGTGTGTCTGAGGACAGCTACAGTGTACTCATAAAAATAATAATAAGTAATATTTAAAAAAAGAAACAGAGGGGATAGAGGACACCAGGAAAACAAAGCCCTTTAAATCAAATGAGCACAGCTCATATGGACTTAGAGACTGAATCCCTATGCACAGTCTACATGAGTGTGAGCCAGGTCCTCTGTGTATATAGTATAGCTTCAAATTTAGTGTTTTTGTGGGATTACTGAGTGGGTAAATGAGTAGGTCTCTGATTTTGGTGCCTTTTCTTGGCCATTTTTCTTCTGTTGGTTTGTGTTATCCAAATCCAATGTATTAGTTTCTGTTTTATCTTATATTTTATTATTATCCCTTAGAAGCCTGTTTCTTTTCTAATGAGAGTGAGAAATGGAGCAGATTAGGTAAAAGAGGAGGTGGGGAAGAACTGGGAAGAGTAGAGGGAAAACAAAGCATAATCAGGATAGATTATATGAGAAATAAAACCTATTTTCAATAAAAGGAGGAAAAAACCCAAAGGAAACAATTAAAAAAAAATCAATGAGTCTAAGATCTAATTGTTTGAGAAGATAAAAAAGATTAACAGATTTGGCTCAACTAACAAAAAGAAAGAGAGGACCCAAATTAACAGAATCAGTGATGAACAAGGACACATTATGATAATATTATAAGGGAATCTTTAAAACCTGTACTCTGTTAAGTTGAAAAAACTAAAAGCAATGGACACATTTCTAGTTTCAGCCAAACCACCAACCAGTCAAAGCACTGAACAGACCCACAACAAATTAGAAAATTGAAATAATAATAGGCCTTCCAACTAAGTCCAGGGCCAGACGCATTTACAACAGAAATCTATAAGACTTTCAAAGATGATCTATAGACAATCCTTCTTAAACTATTAAAAAATAAAAGAAGGAAGAAAGAGCAAAATATCATCCTAAGTGAGGTAATCCAATCACAAAAGAACACACATGATATTCACTCACTGATAAGTGGATATTAGCCCAAAAGCTCAGAATACCTGTGATACAATTCACACACCACATGAAGTTCAAGAAGAAGGAATATCAAAATATGGATGCTTCAGTGCTTCTTAGAAGGGGGAACAAAATACTCACAGGAGGTATATGGTGAGAGGGACTTGGAGGAAAAGAGGAGGGGAACAGGAAAAGGGGGGGCAGGATCAGGTATGAGAAGAGACAGGATTGATAGACAAAGGGTCAGGAAATTGAACAGCGGTACATAGCAATAGGGGATAGGGAATGGGGGGTTGCCACCATAAAATCTCATATGCCAGGAGAGCAAGAGGCCCCCAGGGCCCAACAGGAATGAGATTAGCTGAAATGCCCAACAAAGGCAAAGGAGGACCTGTAGAGACCTATCCAGAGGTTAGGCAAGGCCTCCAGTTGGGGCATGGGACCACGTACATATCTTCAAATTTTTAACCTAGAATTCCTCCTGACTAAAGGAAATAAGGGGACAAAGTGTGGAGCAGAGACTGAAGGAAAGGCCATCCAGACACTGCCCCACCTGGGGATCCATCCCATATACAGTCACCAAACCCAGTCACTATCTGGAATGGCAAAAAGTGCTTGCTGACAGGAGCCTAATAGAGCTGTCTCCTGAGAGGCTCTGCCAGAGCCTGACCAATACTGAGGTGGATACTCACAGCCAACTATTGGACTGAGCATGGGGATCCCAATAAAGGAGTTAGAGAAAGGGCTGAAGGAGCTGAAGGGGTTTGCAACCCCATAAGAAGAACAACAATATTAACCAACCAGACCCCCTGGAGCTCCCATGGTCTAAAACACCAACCAAAGAGTACACATGGAGGGACCCATGGCTCCAGCCACATCTGTAGCAGAGGGACGGCCTTGTTGGGCATCAATGGGAGGGGAGGCCCTTGATCCTGTGGAGGCTTGATGCCCCAGTGTAGGGGAGTGCTACGGCAGTAAGGCAGGAGTGGGTAAGTTGGGGAGCACCCTCATAGAAGCAGGGGGATGGAGGATGGGATAGGGGTTTGTAGAGGGGAAACCAGGAAAAGGGATAACATTTGAAATGTAAATAAATAAAGTATCCAATGAAAAAAAAGAAAGGAAAATAAACTATGCTAAAATTTTATGGAACTATAAAAAAATCCCAGTCAAAATAATATTGAGCTAAAAGAACATTACCAGTAGAATTACTATTCCATGTAGTATTACAGATGTATTACAGAGTAATACATCTATATTACTCTCAAGATATATTACAGAGTCCTAGTAATAAAAACAACATGGTACTGGCACAAAACCAAACATAGACGACTGTAACAAAATCCAAGACCCAAACGTGAGTACAAATAAATTCAGCAAAAACATACAATTGAGAAAAAGTGTCTTCTACAAATGGTGCTAGGAAATTGGATGTCCACATGTAGAAGAGTGAAATTTGACCCATATCTTTCACCTTACCAAAAAAAAAAAAAAAAAGAAAAACAACAACAAAAAAAACAATCTCCAATTGAATCAAAGACCTAAATGTGAAACCTAAATCACTAAAACTGCTAGAAGAAAACAAACAGTGGTTGGGGATTTAGCTCAGTGGTAGAGCGCTTGCCTAGCAAGTGCAAGGCCCTGGGTACGGTCCTCAGCTCTGAAAAAAAAAAAAGAAAAAAAAAAGAAAACAAACAGTATCCTACATAATGTGGGTATAGCAACAGACTTCTGTTGAGTCTTGTATGGCTGCATAAGGGACAGCATGACACACTTTCTGCTTCTGGAGCAGAGCCAGCAGATCATGGGCCTCCATGAGTATTGAGTGTTGCTAGATGTGAGGCTTGTTTGTATATTTTAATTTATGTTCCTCCTTCAGGGGAATGTCCTATCTGCCAAGGTTTAATAAGGTTTTGTGTTTTACTGTTTATTGTAATGCTAAGTGTGGGCCCCTAAGACCTGGAGTCTGTATGTCGTCCCTGGAACCCTGCCCCAAATAATTCTGATTAGTGAATACGAATAGCCAATAGCTAAGCGGAAGAGACATAGGTGGGATTGAGGTTTCATGGGCTTAGAGAGAGAAGACCAAGAGGGAAGGAGCAGAAGGAAGTGGCCAGGGAATAGAAGAGGATGATGGGGAGGAGAAGGAGAAAAGAGAGAAGCTGCCATGGAAGAAGAATGTGCAGGGGTGAGAAGGAGAGTTGCCACAGGCTAAGGGCCAAAAGAACATGACCCTGAGGGCTGTCCAACTGGGTTAAGAGCAGCCCAGATGGAACACAGTAAATAGTAAGTGATAACTTGAAGTTATCAAAAATAGATTCTAAAGCATGGAAGGTAGGCAGCTGCATGATCTGAGAAGGAAGGAAGCACAATGGAAATTGTGACCTTCAGGATAGCACTTAAGGATGTGGAAAAGAACTCTGAACACATGAATTCAACAATATATAATTTTTCAACTATGCAAAATATAAGAGTGCAATATGAATTGTATGAGGGGCTTCATGGACCTAACAGAATAGAGGCATCTGTACCATGAGCCAGTCTGTCAGAAAGAAACTAAGGAAGGAGATGGAGATCCCACTTGAGTGCGCCGTGGCACAGCGCTTGGGCCTCCACCAGCAGAGGGCGGGCGCGCCCTGTCCCGTTCAAATTCTGTGAGGCTCTGTTGTCGAGTCTCATGGGGAAAAAAAAATCCTACTCAGATAAACTTATTGTTTGTGCTTCCAAAGGCAGGCAGAGTTCTGAGTTTAAGGTCAGCCTGGGACAGATCGACGTTAGGCCAAGGCATGGTGGGAATGGTGATCTCAGAGCCAGATCCTACCCAGCTAACTTAAAAAGGCAGACAGATCTCTGAATTCATTTGCATTGTTTTTAAAAAAGTGTAATTGCTGTATTCTTCTAATAATCAAGGTGCTAATGTCATAAAATCCTGATTTGTAGGATAATAAAAAGGAAACCTGGAGTAAATTACTGAATGACTGAATTAATATATAAATAAAAGACTGGGCTTTGGTCCACAAGAGAGAACTACCCAGAGGGAACCACTTGGAAAGCCAAACACAGCTCCTAAAAAGTTTGTCTTCCAACTTTTCTGAGTTTGTTTGGGAAATCCGAGAATTCTTTTCTAGCAGCTTTTCTGACTTTGGTGGAAAAACCCATGAGCTATCTCATCGCTTTTAGAATTTTTTTTCTGGCAGAAGAGAGCTGTCTTGAGCAGAAATCTATCTTGAGCAAAAATCTATCTCAAGCAGACTACAGAACCAACTGCTATCTACAGAGACCTGTCTAGGGATCCATCTTGAGGAGAATAGAAGGCCCATGATTGACTTTGAGTTGTTTCTTTCACAGCTCTCAAACACTTCTTCCTCAGAACCCCTCTCCAAGCCAAGGCTGGTCTTTGGCAGACTCCCTGAATAAGACACCATTTGCCCAATAATTAATGCCAACAATGGACACATAGGACTTCATAAAATGATTCTGCATGGCCAACCCCCCCCCAAAAAAAACCCAAAAAATAACAATCACGTGAGAAGGAAAGCCCACAGAAGGGGAAAGAAATTTTGTCAGCTATATATTTGATAGAGGATTAATAGCCAGAATAATAGCTAAAAATAAATCTACCATATGAACATACACTACTCATTGGAATATGCCCAAAAGATTTGATATTCTACTCCATAGGTTGTTGCTCAGCCTATGTTTACTGTTTTCATAATAGCTAGGAAATTGAAACAACCTAATGTTTCCTTATGTCCTTCAACTGACAAATACATAATGAAAATGTGAGACACTACACAATTTGTATGGAAATAGATGGAACTAGAAAAAATCATATTGAGTGAGATAACCCAGACCCAAAAACAGGAGGAAGGAGGGAGGGAGGAAAATGACAATAACAGCAATAGCATCTGAAAAACTCATAAGGAATCATACTATTAATGGTCTATCTAAAAATCCCTATAATGCATATATATATATATATATATATATATATATATATATATATATGTATATGATGAAAATTCTCCCTTCAAGAGCTATAGACTAACAAAACCCTTAGTATCAGACATGAGAAATCCTCTTTTGGGTTGTTTGTCAGGGTTTTCCAAGAGATTCCCAAAACGTTAGAAGCTTTTGCTCTTGCTCTTCATTGTGCACCAGAGATGAAGGAAATCCCTATTCCTAAAGATACCATGCACTTCTACCATGGTCCAGAGGACCCAGGCTGGAACTGACCTGAAAGTTTCCTCCTTGAGGACTAGCTTACACAGTACCAGAAGACACTATGCAAGCTTCCTAAGGAGGGAAGCAACCAACAGTCCTACCCAGCTATGACACTTATGAACCACAACAATGACCAACTGGAAAATAACTCTAGGGGATCAATGGTGGCATGCATACTCTGACAGTAACCAAAAGCTTTCTAATTGGACTTGAGGGAAATCATGCTTCACTCAGGGCTAATGAAGCTATGGATCTTGGAAAAGAACCTACAACTACCACTTTATTGAACCAGTGTAATTCCTAACTACATTCTAAATATTTATCCTTGTACCCACAGGTAAGTGTAGTCCTCACCCTTCATCAATGAAACTTCTCTTTGCAACAGATTGAGACCATTTCAGAAAACCATAACCAATTAAAAATGCAGAGGCGTGGAGCTCAGTCCCACCACATACATTTATAACACAACTCCTTCATCTAAGGTTTAAGGAACATTATGGAAGAAGGAATGGAAGACTGTATTAGCTAGAAGATAAGGGTGTTTGATGTGAGATTGTATCTTCTAGAAATGACATGGAGATTACATCCATGAAGTCTCACTAACATTGTTACCTAAAAAAAAGTAACCTGAGCAAGGACTACACCAATAGACATGCTAAGCTAACACAGAAGAGTGAAACTGAGAAGTCTCAACCTTAGACAGAGAACTAGAGGTAACTGAGGGATGTGGAGAGCTGGGAAGACTAATAGCAATTGATCAGCCCTGAATAAAATAAATTATAATTTAAAAAGAAATAAAAGAAACAGCCATAGGAATCTATTGAATAATACCAAAAGATCTAAAATGGTGGGGTTTTGTTTTGCTTTGTTTCCCCACCCCCATGAGTTAGTAAGGAAGAAGGTAGGCTGTGAAGCTAACACAGCTGGTAAAATACTTGCTGGACATGCATATGGACCTGAGTTTGGTTTGGTAGCTAGCACCCATGGCAGGAAGCAAGACATTGTGGTACATGCTTATAATCCCAAAGCTGGGGAGGGAGAGAAATGAGGATTCTTGGGGCTCACTGGCCAGGCTTCCTAGCCTAATTGGCAAGCTACAGATTCCAGTAAGACACTTTGTCTCAAAAAAAGTGGACAACTCTTGAACACTGACACCCACAGTTGACCTCTGGCA
The DNA here is from genome assembly GCA_030674055.1 of Rhabdomys pumilio. Classification (NCBI taxonomy): domain Eukaryota; kingdom Metazoa; phylum Chordata; class Mammalia; order Rodentia; family Muridae; genus Rhabdomys; species Rhabdomys pumilio. The sequence goes on from JANHMN010000005.1 coordinate 106,109,220, forward strand.
TCCATATGTACACAAACATACATATTTGGTACCTTTGAGGTCTAGGAAGTAACGAACAAAAATATGAAACAAAAAAATCTATTTGAGGAAACAATCAAAAATCTTTCCAAATTTAGTAAAAGACAAAGTTAGAGATTCAAGAAGCTGAGCAAAATCTAAACATAATAAATTCAAAGAAATCCACACCAGAAACATTACTGAAAAACGCTATGAAACAAATAAAGAACTAACTTTACACTAACTCTATACAATCCTTTTTAAAACCTATATTAACTGTGTTCATGTGTCCATGTCACTTTACACATGTCGAAATCAGAGGAGAACCTTCAGAAGTGGATTCTTTCCTACAATATGGGTCTTGGGGAATAAACTCAAGTTACGGGATTGGCAGCAACCTTTGCTTGCTGGGCTACCTCACTGGCCTCTATAGAAGGAACACTTGCTGAATTAGTTACTTTTCTCAATACCATAACAAATACCTGACAAAAGCAACTTGACAAGAAATAAGGGAGGATTTATTTCATCTCAGAGTTTGAGAATGTAGTTCTTCATGGCAGGATGGCGTAGTAGCAGGAACATGAGGGGGTTGTCACATTGCATCTACATTCAGGGAACAAAGAGAGATTAATTATAGTATGAGTTTACCTCATCCTTTTCATTCATTCTAAGGCCCAGTCCACAGGAATGATACACTCTTATTCAGGGTGAGTACTCATTCCTCAGCCCTTACAGAACTATCCTAAGAACATGTTTCCTAGGTGAATCTAAAATCTAGTCAAGTTGGAGCAAGTGAAATGGCTGGGATCAAGGCACTCACTTGATACCTGATGCCCTGAGTTTGAATCCACATGGTATAAGAAAAGAATCAACTCTTGGGAGTTGTCTATGACCTGGACATGAGTGCCATGCTGCACCACACATACTTACAAATAAGTAAATGTTTTCTAAAAACACACAGCTTTAATTCTAACATTCAGGAGGCAGAGGCATCCACATCTTTGAGTTCATGGCCAGCCTGGTCTATAGCAAGTTCCAGGACAACAAGAGTTTCATGGTTAGACCATATCTCAACAACCAGCCAGCCAAACAAACAAACACCAAAAATCCAGTCAAACTGACAATGAAGATTAACCATCACACTTGCCAGCTCAATTTTGAGCTTTTATTATCTTGGGGGAAAAAAGAAGTTCAACACAACATAAAAACTACAACTGTTGTTCATGAAATAAAACACAAACATACTCTGTAAAATACCAATAATTCAATAGCAGAAACACAAAATATTTCAGAGAGACTTGCTATAAAATATATGAATCCTAAATACTGGTGACTTAAAAGAAGGAAAAAATACGATTCTATCATAGATGTGTGAAATACATTTGGATGACTGACTAGAGAGATGACTTGGTAAAGAAAATGTGTTTCCTATCCAAGTATAAGTTCAACTCCTCAGTATCCACATAGAGGTGGGTATGGAGGCATGCATTTGCAATTCCAGTGCTGAGGAAGCAGATAGGTGGATTCCTGGAGCTCACTGACCAGCCAGCCTAGCCAAATGGGTAAGCTCTAGGTTAAATGAGGGACCCTGTCTCACTAAATAAGATAGAGGGGCTGTAGAAATGGCTCAGTGGTTAACAGTTAACTGACATAGGCTACAGAAAATGGTTTAGGGGTTAACAGAAATGACTGTTCTTCCAGAGGACCTGAGTTCAGTTCCCAGCACCCATACTGAGCCTCTTATAATTGCCTCTAATTTCCATATCCAGGAGACCCAATGGCTCTTGTTTCCAAGAGCAACTGCACTTGTGTGTGTATATGCACACATACATACAAACACATAATTAAAACAAATCTTTTCAAAACTAACACATACTGCTTCCACAGAGAGCCCAGTTCCAGGGGATCCAGAGCATCTGTCCTTTTAGGACACTTATTCATGTGCGCATACTCATCTCCATATATAATTAAAATAAATCTTAAAAAGAAATAAAATCGTGACTGAGAAACACACTTAGCATTGACCTGTGGCCTCCACATGTAATGTACAAAACCGTCCAAGTGCACTGTCACAAATGTAGGCATGTACACATAGAGAGAATATACTATGTGGTCATTATAATAACAATGAATAATCTTACCAAACTAAGACTAGAGGAACACATGTGTGTCCTAGCAATGCATTTTTACAAAACCAACCACTCATATTGTATTTAATAATTACTGAATCATTTCTCTAAAGAACTGGAATAAGAAAAAGAATTCTAGTCTTGGCATTCCTAGACATCCTAAACAGTACAGTAACTCAGGTTTGGGAGGGAGGTCCACAAATTGGGAAAGAAAACATAAAGCATCTTCATTCAGAAACATGGCCACCTACACCAAAAATGCCAGAAAGTCTACCAAAAACTCTTAGAACTAATAAGTGACCACAGAAAGGTCCAAGTCAAGACTTGGCACACATAAATCAATCTTATTTCCATGAGTAATTATAAATAAAACTGAACAAAATAGTAGCCTTTACAATAAATGAAATAGTAAATACTTAAGTGTAAACACTAAATGCACAGAGACTGAGAGCATAGCTCTGTGTATTGTTGAATATTTGTCTAACACGCACAAGGCCATGCGGTCAATATCTAGTACCATAAGAAAAAAAGGAAAAGCATAAAGATAAAACTAAATTTAAAAAAATATGCAGGGGTTGTGTGTTAAAACTATAAAACATTGAAGAGATTTTTTTTAAAGCCAAAGAAGGCATAAATAAGATGGATTTACCAGATTACTGAATTCATATATTCATAACTGAGCTCAGCTTGTACAGACCGGTAACCCTAGCTACTTGGAAAGCTGAGACAGAAAGATCACAAGTTCAAGATCTGATCGAGCTACAAATTTAGTTAGAGGCAGTATAGTGAGATATTATCTAAAAAGAAAAAAAGTTAAAAAAAAAAAAAAAAAAAGTTAGGGACAGAGCCCCATGCTAGATGGCTGGCACAACATGTATGTGGCCCTAGGTTTAAACAGTAGTATTTGGGGGAAAGATTTCTTCCACATATTTAACACAATTCCAACTGAAATCCAACCTATCTATCTCTCTATCTCTCTATCTCTCTATTTCTATCTCTCTATCTCTCTAGCTCTCTTTCTCTCTATCTATCTCTCTTTCTCTCTTTCTTTCTCTTTCTTTCTTTCTTTCTTTCTTTCTTTCTTTCTTTCTTTCTTTCTTCCTTTTTCTTTCCCTTCCTTCCTTCCAATACTACTCTAAAATTTATATAGAAAGGCAAAAATACTTACAAAGACAAATTAAGATTAAAATTCAGAGAATCACTACTCAGCTTCAAGACTTATTATTGAACTATATTAAGTTGATGTACTTCTGACAGAACAATGCACATATATATTAATCAAAAAAGTACAGAAATACACTGATATAAATATAGTCAACTGATTTTTTTATATAAAAATACAAAGGCAATTCAAGGGAGAAAAAATAGTCTTTTATACCAACCATATTCAGATACTTAGATAACTACATGCAAAACCAAAAGGCAAATGCCCTCATATTTTATACACAAATTAACTAAAGATATAAATGTGAAATATATAATTATTTGACTTATTAAAAAGAAAGTTTGAAGAGTTAGCTCAATCAGGAAGGTTCTTGCCTTGTAAGCATGAGGACCCCAGTTTGATCTCTAGAACTGACATAAAAATGTCGGATAAATGTATGGTAGGTGCAAGAAAAAAAGTTCATTGTATATGACGGAATGTGCCTGAAATCTTAGCACTCAGGAGGCAGAGACTGGCAGATCAGTGCAAGTTTAAGGATGGTGTGGTCTATATATCCAGTTGAGGACAGCCAGAGCTACCTAGTGAGTTTCAAAAAACAAGCAAAAGTTCACTAGGAGCCATTTATAAATACAAATTAAAACTATAATTAGCACTGTGGGTATAGCTGAGTGGTAGAGTACTTGCCTGGCAGGATAAGGTACTTTATAAATAAATCAAGACTAGGAAGACAATGCTTGCCACCAAGTCTGACGATGTGAGTTGGATACCACATGGTAAAAAAGAGAACAGACCCTTGCAGATTGTTTTCTGACCCCCACATAAGCATGCTCTACACACACACACATACACACACACACACACACACACACACACATACATGCTTGTATGCACAGAAATTTCATTTAAAATATTGTCTAAGCATGGGTAAGGAAAGATAGCTACTGTGAAAAAATGATTTGGCATTGTTATAAATTTAAATATGCATTTACCATATGCTCTAGAAATCTTAATTCTAGATATTTACACTATGAAAATGAAAAGCTATATTCATACAAAACTTGCATGCAAGTGTTTACAGCAGCTCTATTTATAGCAACCTACATTTATATCCAATTGAAATATTCTTTAAGGCATGTGGGGATGAATGAGCTGTTCATACATCCATAAAAATGAATTACACACATACACACACATACACACGCACACCACCAGCACCACACAAAACATCCAATAACTTGACAATTTTTTTCTTTAAGATTTTTCTTCTCATGTGGGGGGGGCAGTGTGTGTGTATGCCATATACATGGGAATGGCCCTGGAGGGCAGAAGAGAGTGTTGGATCCCCTAGAGCTAGAGGTATAAGCAGTTATGAGCTCCCCAACACAGATACCGCCAATGAACTCCAGTCCGCTGTACAAACATACATGCTCTTAACCACTGAGCCGTCTCTCTAGCCCAACTTGAAAGAATCATAAAGGTATTATGTAGACTGACAAAAGACATTCTCAAATTATTATACTTTATGATTCTACCCATGTAATATTACCTAGAAGACATAACTATAGTTACAGAGAATAGCCAGGTATTAGAAATGGGACAGCCTGAGAGTCAGGGGGAATGGGATATTACAAACCTTCCTGAATTCTGATTTTAATGATGATCACATAAATCAATAACTTAAAATTTCATAGAATTGTACACACAAAAAAATCAAACTGATTAATGTTAATTTAAAAACAGTATATGTTTTAAAAAGTAATCCACATATAAATCACATTGCTAAAAATAAAACTAACTTATTTTTGTAACTTTTACTTTATAATATAAAATCCTAGTTGGGAGCCTTTCTTCCAATATTAACAATTATTTTGATTTTTATTTTATGGAAACTCATTTGAAATCATCTTTTTTTATTATCCGCTTTTTCTTCCAGCAAGACATCCTTTATATTAAACTATATATTAAGAACAATGAAATGGCTCAGTGGACAAAGGCACTTGCCACCAATCCCCAGAACCTACATAGTACTCCCCAAAGTTGTCCCCTAGCCACTATATGTGTACTGTGGCTTACAGACAATAATAAACAAAAATAATTTAAAATACGTAAACATCAAAATTAGCTGAGGGTGTGGTTTAGTTGTATTCTATGGCATGGGTTTGATCCCTAGCCTATAATGCTGAAAGAAGCCACATAGTAGCATTACCTTGAATATTTTGTTTCTAGAGAATGAGATTTTAGGCAGCTTATTTATTTTCTAATTTTTCAGAACATGTTTGTAATGCATTAATCATCAGTAGGAAGAAAACAAAAACAAAGGACCCTTTCTATTGAGATCTTGGACCATTTTTAAAGAAAAGTTTAGAATTTCAGCCAGGAAGGAGAAGAAATCAAGTAGGAAGGAGGAAACTTCGGACCACAGGAAAGAACAGAGGGCTTGGTAGTGTGGTAGGCAAATGCAAGAAAGCTGGTGAAGGTCAGCAAGGTGGGTCAGCAAGTAAAGACACTTGCCACTAAGCCTGACAACATGAGTTTTATTCCCATAGGCCACATAGTGGAAGGAGAGAACCAACTCCAACAGGCTGTCCTCTGACCTCCACACATAGGGGAGGGCATGCATACATCTGCAAACATGTGTACCCAAAATATTTTTTTAAATTAAAACTAAAGTAAGCTGGTGATTCTTGAGAAGGGGAAGATGAACTCACCTGAGATTGTTTGAAAACATCCTTGCCAACCACATCCAGGTTTGAGGGGTCTTTGATGGAACTAACATACTCAGAAACAGCCTTGATCACGACATCACAAGGAGGAAGAACCAGCTGATGGGCTCGGACCTATGAAAGGCAAGATAAGTAAGGGATACCAATGTCAAAGTTGGATCACTAAGAGAAATTCCAAAAATGAATGACACCCTGGCATGGTCTACCAGAATCTCCAAGAAATAAAAGAGGAAAGAACTAGATAACAATTATTAGAAGAGGCAGTTGACACCCAAACATTTTCGGCTTAAAAAACAAAATAGAAAACTTTATAAAGCAGGAAAGTCCAGCTTATGTCCAGAGGGAGTGGCTAGGTTTGGGAAGCTACCTATTCTCAGTGAGAAGGAGCACCAACAGTAGCTGGCACAATCCAGAGAAGCTTAGACAATCTGCAGTTGTCTCCATACCAGACATTTTAATGTATTTTATTGTATTTCTTTGTTTGTGTGCACTTGCGCCACAATACACATGTGGAGGTCTGAGGACAATGTATAGGAGTGAGTTCTCTTCTTCTACCATATGGGTCCCAGGGATTAAACTTGGGTTGTAGGTTTGATTGTAAGCATCTCTACCCATCAAGCCATGTTGACCACTCCTTAACGGATATTATAAAGAGCAGAAAAACAGGGCAGATCTCACACCGCAACAGGAATGATGGAAGGAGATGCTGGAAAAACTGTTCTCGGTGCTGGGTGGATGGTACTCAGAATTTAGTGGAACAGTAGTGAGATGTTGTGCTATGTAGGTGGGTAGGCTGTGCAAGACACACTCTTGAGGCATACTCTTGGGGACACTCAGCAAGTGTCACGGGGACTGTATACTGAAGGCTAGCCAGGAGAATACTGCTAGACTGGAGTAAAGGAACTTTAAATGGGAACTACAGGAAAAGTGAGCAGAAAAACTCCTGGGAGCCAGAGTTTACAGAGGAACTTCACATCAGCTCAGAGTAGTACTCTAGACAACTGGAAGGGCTGCACAGGAGTGAAGCCAGCATTTACAATCAGCCCCATTATGGAACACCCAGATGTGTAAGTGACATCTGAGAATCCATCTTTGAAGCCCTGCACCTGAACTGGAACCCCATGTGTAAGCCGGCTTCCCAAAGAAAACTGGAAACAAAACCACAGCTACCTAGGACATGGTTGGCATCTGCCACCTGACATCTCAAAAAAAAAATCTGAAAGCAAGCCAGTCTTCCGGGACCCTGAAAATGAATGCCCAGACACTCCAAATCAAACCAGGAATCAAGCTAGTTAGTGTTTCTACACTTTTCCCCAAACCCAGTGAGAAATCTACCCTTCACATTTATTCCTCCTTACTCGATAACAAGTGTCAATTTAGTAAGCAGATTGGTCCTGCTCTGATCTTCCCGTATCTGTTCTTGTCCTTTCTCCTTACAACTTCCTAATAGAATAGGCTTGACTGGTGTGCAGGGGGTTCTCTGTGTCTTCTGAGAACTGAGACTGTTCTATGTTACCTGATCTCATGTCTTTAACCTTCCCCTTTCAGTCTACCGTTAGTGATAACTGTCTCAGGTCCTCCATTTTTTGGTTGCTACCATCCCCCTTCCTATCCATGTTCTCTCTCCTCTCCATCAATCCAATACCACTAGATATACTGTGCTTTCCTCCTCAGATCTACAATAACTAATACTAACAGTGCCTCTTCTCAAAACGATTGATGTTTAAGTGGTGTTGATTTTGTATTTCACTACTATTGCACAGTATCCTAATGGCCTGTGCCTGGATAGTGACTACTGCTGCGACAGCATTGTACTCTTAGGGAATACTGGGGATCAAGTCTGGTGCTCTGAGCACAAATGTAAGAGAGGAAAATGATACCTCAACCCATCAAAAACTATCTCCTCTTGAACACTACAAGCATTTGCACATAAAAACATAAGAAACAGAAAAATGCAATGTTGGATGTCTCCTCTCAGTAATGCCCCCTTGAGAGTAACTGAAAATTCCAAAGAATTCAAGAGAATAATTATAAATATTTCAAAGAAATTGAGGATAGAAAATCCCATCTGAATTCCAAAAGGGTGGGGAGACAGCTGAATGGAAGAAGGAAGTCAATGCAAAATACTGAAATGGAATTCAATACTGCTACAGAAAGACTGAAGAAACCCCAAACTGAATTACTGGAAATTAAAAATTCAGTAAGTCAAATTAAAAGCTCAGTGGTAAGCCCCGCCAATAGAATGAATCCTGGGGGAAGACACAGTATCAGGGCTTGAGAACAAAGGAGAACAGCAATACTCAATCAATAACAAAGATAAGATAATTTAAAAGAACTGAACATGCAAGACAGACAGTACAGTATGAAAAAAGGCAACGAATTGATAAGCCATATTATACTGAAAGCCCCTACCAAGGGCTGGAGAGATGGCTTAACAGTTAAGAATATTTGCTTCTCTTGCAGAGTACCTGAGTTTGATTCTAAGCATCACAGTTGTGGCTCACAACTGCTTTTAACTCTAGTTTCAGATGATCCAATGTACTCTTCTGGACTCTTTGGACACCAGGTATGCCCATGGGATACACATATACATGTAAGCACACATACATATACATAAAATAAAGCTTAAGAAAAGAAACAAACTACCCATTCTCATGCAAGCAGCTCTAACTGAGCACAATGGGACACACACACACACACACACACACACACACACACACACACAAACAAATTAGTAGACATGTCTGAAAAAAGAAGTGTCCCATCAGGAGACAGAGTAGGGATGAAGAAGGGTAATAGGGGATAAAAATGACTAGATTCGTTACTTAATGAATGAAAAACTGCTAAAGAATTTAGAGATTATTACAAGAAATCACACAACACTCCATTGATATGTAGAAATTCATGTTCTCATGTATCAGTCAATAATAAAATTAATGAGGGACTAGAGAGATGGCTTAGAACTTACAATCATTCAGTTAATGCACAGACATGAGGGCAGGCAAAATACCCATACATATAAAATTACATGAAAATAAAAATAATTTTTAAAAAGTTACTATGTCTGGTATAGCAGAACACATCTTTAATACTTGGAGGCAGATGCAGATGGATCCCTATGAGTTTTAAGACAGCCTGGTCTACCTACACAGTGAATTTCAGGCTAGCCAGAAACCTGTATCAAACAGTTACTGCCTGGCATTGGCCAGACTCTGTCCTAAGGTTGCAGGGACAACAGTGAATACCAAAGTCAAGAAATCTGCCTTCAGGGCAGTGGAAATACTAAGTGTGTTGGAATAAGGTGATTTGTGTGCATATGTGCCTGTTTGCCCGAGTGTATGTGTACCTGCATACATGTGTGTCTGTGTGCATGTGTGCCTATGTGCATGCATGCGCATATAATTTTTAAATAATGGGTGCTAAAAAGGCATCATTGAGAAAATGACACTTGACAAACTTTTAGGAGGAAGCAGTCACGTAAGCAAAAGGGCAGTTCAACTAGAAAGAATGTTAAGTCTGAAGCATCTAAAGGATGAGGCAGTGCTGGAGTTGGCAGGCTATGAGAAGGATTGAGTGACAGCAAGAGTCATTATAAGATTTTAAATAGAAAAGTAACGTGCTCTGAGTCTTCTTTTTAAAATTAGTACATATTATCTATATAAAAGAGTAGGTTTCCTTATGATCTTTTTATGTATAAATATTATAAAATACAATCATATTCACCTCTCATTATCCTCTCAATCTCCCCATCTCAATCATCTCCTTATTGCTCCCAAATAGTCAAATCCCCCTACCCTATCAGACAAAATAAGACAAAATAATGCTAAAGAATCAATTTTACAGCCAGAGATGGAGTTCAGAGGCACAGTGATTTCCTGTCACATCTAAAGCTATGGGTTCAATTCCTGGTACTGTCAATTTTTTTTCAAAAACAAATTTGCATACATTGTGTGTACATGTGTGTGTGTATATGTCTGTCTGTCTGTCTGTGTGTTTCTGCCAAATACATATTGGGTGTGTCTGTGCTTATTTGGGGAGGGAAGTCAGGTGCACAAGAATAGGCAGAGCATAGGTCATCCTGAAGCACTGTTCCTCAGAAGTGGTTCATCTTGCTCTTTTAAGACAGAGTAACTCACTGGTACACTAGGCTCCTGACCTAGGGCAGGCTGGTTGGTAAATAAGCCTCAGGAATCTGCCTCTCTCCAGCTTCCTGGTATTGGAATTACAAGTATAAGCCATCTTGCCTGGCTTTTTATATGGGGCTGGGGCTAGAATTCAGGTCCTCATGCTTACCCAGCAAGCAGTTTACCAACTAAGCTATCTCATCAGACCCAAGAACAAATTTTATTCTGTACTTTCCCAAAACACTAAAATAGCATGTGCCATAGTAATTTTGTATACAATATAAATGATATAATTACCTCTAAATGGTGACCTTCAAATTCCTATAATTAATTATGGTATAATTATACCAAATATAACTTAATGATAGAAGAAAGGCAAATGAATTCTACCCGACTAGTTAAGATGGGCCAGACATCAGTCTTCTCTTCCCTAAGGAGCTACTTGTTCCATCTGTCTGTCTATCTATCTATCTATCTATCTATCATCTATCTATGTACCTATCTGATCTACATCTTTTTACTCACTCCATCAATGCAAATGTCACTATCCACTGGAGATATTCTCATATGTAATCCCCAAGATGATGCTTAATCAGCCAGCTAGGTATCATCTGATATGGACAATTTGATGTGTAATATTAGCCATAATCCTAGCTAAGGATGTAATACCCTTATATGGACCATAACATGGTTACAGTAAGGATCATAAAATGGGTGATTATCTAAGATGACTCCAATAAGTTCTAAACGGGATTAATGGCTCCTCTTAAGAGAGATACAGAGAAGGATTTTACATTCATAGAAAAGAAGGTGGTGTAAAAATGAAAGATACTTAGGTATGTTCATAGCTATTGAAAATATCCTATCTCTTATCACCTTTCCTTCAAAGGTCATTGGGTTTACTGATAAATTTGTTAAAGGCAAATCAGATCACAGAAGCAGGAGGATAGTAAACAGTTCAAGTATAGTCTCTCTCTCTCTCTCTCTCTCTCTCTCTCTCTCTCTCTCTCTCTCTCTCT
>JANHMN010000005.1:106120990-106136047 GCA_030674055.1 Rhabdomys pumilio
ACACACACACACACACACACACACACACACACACACACACACACACACAGTTTTTATTTTATTTGTAAACCTGAATCATGCACAGTCATCCATAGTAACCCATGCTTATAACTTAGCATTCAGGAGTCAGAAGGGGGATTGATTTTGAGTTCTAGGCTAGTTGGCATCAGGCATTAGCTCCAATTAAAAAAAAAAGATTGGAGCTAGAGTAATAACTCATGGAGAGATGGCTCAGGGCTTAAAGAACACTGGCTGCTCTTCCAGAGGACCTAGGTCCAATATCCAGCACCCACACGGAAACACAAAAACATATAACTCCAGTCTCAAGGAATCCAATGCTGTCTTCTGGATCCTCCAGGGACTATGCACACATGTAGTACACAGACATACATGCAGACAAAATACCCATGCATATACAATGAATACATTTCAATTGAAAAATAGACAAATAAAAGTTTTTAAAGGATCATGCTGGCTGGGTGGTGGTGGTGGCGCACGCCTTTAATCCCAGCACTTGGGAGGCAGAGGCAGGTGGATTTCTGAGTTCGAGGCCAGCCTGGTCTACCAAGTGAGTTCCAGGACAGCCAGGGCTACACAGAGAAACCCTGTCTCGAAAAACAAAACAAAACCAAACAAAACAAAACAAAACAAAAAAAGCAAAACAAAAAAACAAAACAAAAACATAAACAAAAAACAAGGATCATGCTTATACATCAAATAGGAAACAACCAATGAAGAGAGAGAAAAAAAAGTGGAATGATGCCAGAGAAAGTTAAAGTGCTAATTTGATACCCTTAAGCTGGCAAGAGCGAATAGGATCTTTATAAATGGAAGAGCTTGCCTTAGACGGGATATGGACAAGTTATGGTCATCAGACACTAGCAGAATTCAGAAACACAATAGATTAAAGTGGGGCAGTTGAAGAGGAAATGAAAGTTCCCAGAAATTCTCTCTCCATCACTTCCACTTGCTCAGTGAAATAGGAAGTAAGATCATGCAAAGTGGGTAAGCCAATAAAAAGAAAGTTTTAGAGGCTGAAGGAAGAAGAAGGTATAAAATAATTTTCAAGACACTGAAAAACAGGAGATTAATACCATCACCAGATGACAAGTGCCAAAGGGTGTCAGTTCTTCTCCAGGCTTCATAGCAGTAAACTTATTTTTTAATATTTGCTAAAGATTAACCAAAATGATCACGTCACTCATTTGGCATACATATCTGATCTTTAGTGAGCTTGGGCATCTAGTCAGATGATTAGCAACTGTATTTCTGCTTTTGTCAATTTTCTGATTCTGTTCTATACTCATTTTTCACTACTGAGGTATTAGTACTTTTCTTTGCCAGTTTGTATGATTTCTTAAGTTATGGGTATTATCAGAACTAATTTTTATCTGCATGTAAAATATAGTTTTACTTTATTTTAAGGGGAAAGTGCGAGCATTGTCCCACACTGCCATGAATTATGCAGTCAAGTTTCTCACATTTTGGGATATCACAGGAGTCAGCACATCCCAAGTGCAACAGAGGAGGCTTGCCTTGTGAAAACTACCTTCTTGATTGTGGTGTCTCCACAAGTATTGCTTATGAAATACTTAAAATCTAATGAAAGAGGGCACCAATGAACATGTCAAACTGCATGGAGAAAATCCCATGAGGCCTCTGTCCTACACAAAGAACTACAGGCAAGTACTTCTAAAAGCTGGGAATGGGAGAGGTGGTCCTCTCCAGGGAAAAGTATTCCAACTGCTTATCCAGTTCCAAACCATCAGCCCTGGAAACATATACAAGTAGCATTTATGAACTCATCAGGTTATATATAGGAAATATATGTATATACAAATACATGTATGCACGCAGTAACAATTGATTTTTAAAGGGGGGAACATAAACTTGAAGGAGAGTAGGAAGGATATATTGGAGAGTTCAGAGAGAGGAAAGGGAAGGACAAAGTGCTACAATTAATATATGACCTCGGAAACAAAAAAGTCTTATATTCTACTCCATCAAAGTTCGAGCAAAACTTGATGCCTCCTAATTGTACAGGGACAAAATAAGGCACATTACCTTAAGTGATGCAAGAGGATGTTCTGGTCCCAAAAGGCTCCAGTGAAAAGCAGCCAAGTCTTCATCTGGTAGAATGTGGTTACCTATAAAATACATTTCATTTACTTACTATACAAATGTGTGTGTGCATGGATCTTTTAGGTCATAAAGGAGAACCTCCTGGGAGAGGAAGCAGCTGAACGAAAAACGGGCCTGTGTTCTTTTTATTTTATTTTTGAGACAGGATCTTACTAAGTAGCGCTAGACTAAAACTCACTCTATAGACCACAGGAGACACAAACCCAGAGATCCACCTGCCTCTGATTCCCAAATACTGGGATTAAAGGCATGCACCATCATACCCAGTAGGCCTATATTTTTAATGTAATAATTAATTATAGTAGCTTTCTACATGCTGATTTCCTACGCTGTACCCTGTGTGTTACATGTATCTCCTTTATAATGATCAAACCTCATAGTTGTCTCCCTACTTTATAGACAAGGAAACTGAGATTCAAACAAGTTGAGTGACTTGGCTCGAGGTAGATCTATACTAGAACAAAACGTTAGGTCTATCTGACTCGCAAACACATGGTACTACCTATTACCATAAGTCATTGATAAGTATTACACAGTTGTACTACCTTTACTTTGCAATAGTAAATTACTAAAAAGTGCAAGGCACTTTACATGTCTCACATCATTTCACCTCGTGAATAACATCATGGTATAGCACCATTTCTGTTTCTGAGATGACAAAACTGAATCAAGGGAGGCATGACTTCAGTGATTTGCACAAAATCTAATTCTAAAACTTGGGCTGATTCAATTAGATTACCCAAAGTGATGTTCTTTGGGCTTTTAGGGCAGAGGTCACAGGCTAGACTACTTATGTTCCTGCTGTCAACACTTGGAAAACCAATTCAAAATATCATCAATTCTATAATTTACTTTGAAAGTAATGCCTGAAAGTTGGGTGTAAAAAGCATGCCAGCAAGCCCAGCACTAGGAAGGTAAAGCAAGAGGATCTTATGAATGAAGCCAACCTAAGTGATACAGTGAAGCCCTGCTCAAAAACAAGAAAAAAAGAAAAGAAGAAAAGGTAGGTGGGTAGATGGAAGAATGGATAGGTACATGTGAGACCAAGTGCCGTCTCAAGTTTTCCCAGAAAATGAAATTTTGCAGAGTGTTGTTCAGAGAAGTTTCCGTAATAAATAATAATAATAATAAAAAAACAGAGAAAAACATAGTCCATATTATCTTCCCAGTCTAAATCTAGATTTTTGGAAAGAATTGCTAACAGCCTAAGTGGAAAAGCAATGCTATCTAGGAGTAGTGAAATATAGGAGTCTGTGTCTCAGTTCCAGAACATAACAAAAGGGAAATATTATAATTCAGATAATAACAGTTCATAAGATGCTCTTATGTTCCAACTTACATTTTTATGTTCCCATTCTTATCACAAATTAGTATGTTCATAACATACTGTGTTTTCCAGTAGGCATCAAGTGCCTACTGCTTTTTCCGCAGCCATTTATGGTGTGAAAACTTTTTTTGTTTTTGAGACAGAGTCTTTCTCATATAGCTCAGGCTGGCCTTGATTATGTGGCCAAGGGTGGGCTTAAACTCCTGATCCTTCTGTTGCTACCTTCTGAGTGCGAGAATTACAGGCATGTTGTACCACACCCACATATGCAGAACTAGAATTGAGCACAGGGCCACATGCATGATAAATACACACACTACCCACTGAGCTACATCCCAAACCATCATGAGGACTCTAAGAAGGCAAACCCAGCATTGACAGGCTAGCTCTCCCCAGTCCATATATCTTATCAATGCAAGAAGAAACGTCACCACTCACTGGATCTCTGTTTTTGACTACCTACCAAGCAGTGCAGCAAATATGGGAAAATTCATTCGCTTCAAACCCAGCTGCTTGGCCACTTCCTGCATCAGGAACTGGTTAGTTGTAAGGTTCTTGCCATTCCAGCTCAGCTTCAGTGCGTGCGAGCTGTAGTAAGACGGAATATTGTAGAGCGCATACTCAGAGTCATGAGCGAGAAGGCCATGAAAGCCATTCTCCCTGAAAAAAGCCACCACTTCCAAATGGTGGTCTTCAAGGCTCTGAAAAACCTAGGAGAGAAAAAAAGAGAATCTGTCATGACACAGAAATATATGTATATAAAATAAAATTGTAAATCAGGAAGGTTAGCACATAACTTATAAAGATAAAATTTAAGATTATCTGTGGCCAAAGAGAACAAGCCAACCATTACATCATCTTAGAACATGATTATGCCTGTACATGTGGTTACTAACTGCCCAACCTTAAAGTCATGAAATCAATACATTATATATTACTTAAGTGTTTATTTGAAACCATAACAGAGATTTTTCATATGAAAAACACTAAAATCATATGTGGCTCAGTAGCTATGAGCTGTACACATTCTACCTTCATAATCTTACCAGAACAATCATGGCAAGGTATATATGAATGAAGGTACTTAGAGGTGGAAATAGACAGAAATCTTAGTGCATCTATCAATTTTTATTTATTTATTTATTTATTTATTATTTTACGTGTATGCTGAATGTATCAGTTCATGGAGGTGCCCATGGAAGTCAGAAGTCACTGGACGCCCTGAAACTGGACTTACAAACAGTTGTTAACTGCTCGAAGTAGGTGAAAGAAACTGAACCCAGGTCCAACATACCACCACCACCCTTTCACAGTTTTTGTGGTTCCTCCCATCTTTTAAGGAGAGGACACTTCCAAAAAAGAAGTTTCCAATAGTGTTCCCCAGAGGGAACCCACAGAGGTTACTTCTAACTGATGAGGGTCAAAAACTTCATCCCATTTTAAAAAGAGAGAACACTAAGCTGTAAAAGGTTGGCTACCCTCAAGTCTATGAGTGACACAAGATACAACTTAAGCTGAACTAATTCCAGAATATGTACCACCGCTGCACCAAGAACCCTCCTAACAGCACTATTTTTTATGGAAACAGAGACAGACTATTAAGTACCCTTGCTACACATGTTCTATTTAGTGTATTTGGAGCATGCCAAAGTCATTTATATTCTGGCTCCACCAGACTAAGTTCTTTGACTACAGATACTTTATCTCAGCATTTCTGGCTCTACCATTACACCTGATGCATAGTAATATTAATGCCAGTGACTAGCAGATCCTGACTCTGTACTATGTGCAAAGCAATGTATCTTTATACTCTATATGCATTAATTCATTTAGACTTTAAAATATTAATAGGTTATTTATCTCCAAAAGAAAGAGCAAAGCAGACTTTGGCTGTACAGCCTATAGAGCTTGATGTTTTTTAACTCAACCAACCTATATGTTTGTTATTGTAGTTGCTGCTGCTGTTTTGACACAGGTCTCGCTATATAGTCCTCGCTATCCTGGATCTCACTACGTAGATCAGGCCAGCCTCAATCTCATAGAGATCTGCCTGCCTCTGCCTCCTGAGTGCTCACATTAAAGGCATACATCATCGTGCCTAGCTCAAATGATCTATCTTTCATTTCAGTTCTAAAGTAACAATAGTTTTCTAAAGTCTAATGGGAGCTTCAATACATTATGCTTTTGGTAGGATATAGAAAGAATTTAATCACTGTTGATACTCATATCACAGATGAGGTCACATAAGGGCTAAAGCACTAATAAGCAGAAAGCAAAGCAAAGTTAGCAAAAAGTATAACATAGTTATACCTACAGACACAATTAACTCCAGGTGTGCCAGAGTAAGAGGATTGTTTTATGCTGTCCTCTGATGATAGCTCTCCAGAATATCTATCATATAAGTTGCTAGTTCATCTATCAGGCTTGTGCCAGGCAAGCACAAAATATGATCTAACCTCTTGCATCATCATAACCTGATTAGGCAGGCATTATAAATTCAATAATATAGATGAGGAAATTCAGACTTGGAAGATAGAGGTGTCATGCTCAGAGCCACAAACATAGAAAACAGCAGCCTGAGTCAGACTGTCACTAACATCCGTGCTCTATGTATGACACATAACTTTTAGCCCAGATGAAGCTGATTATACCATAGTCCCAGTGATTTCAACCCCCAAAAGCCAAGGACTAGTGATTATTGGGGAGAAGGACAGGAAAGAAAGATATATTGCTATATTGCCAAAGCTGGTCTCAAAGTCGTTGGCTCAAGTGATCTTCCTGTCTCTATTTCTTAAGTAGCTAGGGCTGTAGTTTCATGTCACCTTACTAGGTGAGTAACTAAAGACTTTCTGGGTGCATATGGTAGTGTGGATTGAATGCAGAACTTTGTGAATGACAGACCTTTTAAAATTTTTGAGACAGGGTCTCACCAGTTGTCCAAGTAGGCATCAAAGGTGGGATTTTCTACACAATCAGATATGGCAGTACTAGTGATCTCTAATCTGGTGGCTCTTCCAACTCTAGGAATATAAGTGACAATCACTTAAGATAAATAAAAACAAAACCAGAAACATTCAGCCCAGTGGTGGTGGTGGTGGTGGTGGTGGTGGTGGTGGTGGTGGTGGCGGCAGCGATGACAGCAGTAGCAGTGATGGCATACACCTGTAGTGCCAGCACTCAGGAGGGAGGCAGAGGCAGACCAGCCTGGGCTATAAAGTGAGTTCCAGGATAGCCACCACTACACAGAGAAACCCTGTCTTGAAAAAAGCAAGCAAGCAAAGAAACCTCTTGTAACATCCTTCAACTCTGGTATACTATAACAATTCCTTTGATCCAAACACTTGTATTTTCACTATACTTTCCACCTTAAGAACTACTAAATTAATCCACTTAATCCACTCACTTTACTTCATAGGCAACTAAGATCTAGAGAGGATACACGCTGAGACATGAATACCGAACTAATTTACAACAGAACCAGGGTTACAACAAAAGACCCAAATTCTAAACACTGGACATTTTCGCCACATATTCTGGACTAGAATAAAAGAAAACATCAGAATAAAAAAAATCTCAGAAATCTTTCTCACAAGGCTCCAAGACTCCATGCCAACCTATTTTCAAGATGACTCTTGCACCCCTGAGCTTAGACACTTAGTTTCTGTCCCTAAAATACCTTAGTGCCTTTTGTAATGTTCCAGATATTTCCTTTGGCCTGTTTCTTCTAAGAGAAATTCCTTGGTGCTTCTCCCGTCTTCATTCTTCCTACATTTTCTGTCATTTACTTTCATTAATGTATTTATTTGGGGTGGAAATCCTTCAGCATGTGTGTGGAGGTTCTATGATAACTTGCAGGAGTTGCTTTTCTCTTTCTAATCAGTGAGTCTAAGAGACTAGAAGGTTTAGTGGCAAGCACCTTTCTTTACTCATCCCCACCCCGACATACACACAGCTTCTTCAGTCTTACAAGATCAAGACAGATCAGATAGGCACATAATCGATTTGAAAACAGCATCATCTCCAATTTTTTTTAAAAAAAAAAAAGCACAGATTCTATCATTTTTTATTCTTATTTTATGTACATGAGTGTTTTGCTTGCCATGTTTCTGTCCACCAGTTGTGTTTATAACTGCCAGAGGCCAGCAGAGGGCAGTAGATGCCCCAGAACAGGGGGTTTTTGGCCACCATATGGGTCATGGGACTCAAAGCAGGGTTTTCTGAAAGAACACACAGTGTTCACTATTAAGCTATTTCTCTAGCCCACTACAGGGTCTATCTTACTTTTTTCTATTTCTAAGGTCTAACCACAAGAAACAAGTGGTATAGAATACTTAAGAAAGGCCTACCAAGGTTATAAAAAAAAGAAAGCAGTGCTGACAGCCAAGTACCAGTAGCTTAGCCTCTAACTTCTAAAGTAGATGCATGCCTAGATTACACCTCAGGTAGCAAAGCAATACTAATTATTAATTAAGCATGTACTATGCTCTAGGTCCTGTTTCAAACCTATTTCCTGCATACTAAACTTTGAATAAAAATCATGAGACATTATTACAGTAATCTTTTATTTCAAAGTAATTATATTTTACAATGAAGCAGAATTTTTGTCATAAAATTCACATAATGTATTCCTTTTGTATTATGTTCCTAAACCTCGACAATTACTTCAAGAGATTTTTCTATTTTACTTAGTCATCTTTGTGAATGTGGTTTTTAATTCTCCTCTATTACATCCCAACTGCAATTTTCCCTCCACCCTTCCCCCTAGTCTCTTCTCCCCCCACCTCCTCTTTCACTGGGATCCAACCTCCCTCCACCTCCCCTCAGAAAAGAGCAGGCCTCCCCACAACATCAGCTAAATACGACATAACAAGCTACAATAAGGCCAGGCCCATATTCTCATGTCAAGGCTGAAGGAGGCAACCCAATAGGAGGGAAAGGATCCCACAAGCAGGCAAAAGAGTCAGAGACAGCCCCGGCTCCCACTGTTAGGAATCCCACAAGAACACCAAGCTACACAATCATAACATACATGCAGAAAACATAAGTAAGACCCATGATATCTGTGATCCCACTTTAGGGTCAAGTTGACTCTGTGACCCTTGTTCCTGTGGTGTTCCTGACCTCTCTAGTTCCTCTGAACCTTCCTTCCCCACCTGTGCAGGACTTCCCAAGCTCCTCCTAATGTTTGGCTGTGGGACTCTGCATCTGTTCCCATCAGTTGCTAGATGGAGACTCTGATGAATATTATAATAGGCTCCTGTCCTAGGACACTCTACAGGCAGAAAAAATTGTAGACCAAAGTTTTTGTGGCTGGGTTGGTGTTCCAATCTCTCTACTTAAGGCCGTGCCAAACATTTCTTTCCAAGACAGGGATTTCCTATGAGTCCTGGCTGTCCTGAAACTTACTCTGAAGACCAGGCTGGCCTCAAACTGAGAGATCCATCTGCCTCTAAAGGCAGTGCACTGAACCCAGCTTATTACATTAATCCTTACTCATTTGTTGGGCTGTGTTCCAAGATCTCCAATGGAGCACTAAAAATAGTTGATAGTCCCAAATTCTCAATCTACTATGCCCCACACCTCCCTCTTTCTCTCTCCCTCTTTCTGTCTCTCATATATTTTAAGAACATTTAGTATTGACTGTCTGTGTATGTGTTTAGGGCATAATCCACTTGGGATTAGATAAACTATAAACTCGTCTCTGGAAAAGAACGAGTCTCTCTTTCTCAGTACCTATTAATTACTTACCACTCTTGATCTAAGGGCAGGGCCCTGTGAAACTTTACCCATCCATATTGGCATGTTGACTGGTGTTGCTTTTATTCGGGTCCTGTTTAAGAAACCACATTGTTGAGGTCTCACAAATGCAACTTCTCTGTCATGTTGAGAAAGATACTCTAATAGCAGGTATCCTGTTCATCTGGATCTTACCATCTTTCTGCCCCCTTTTCCATGGTGTTCCCTGAGCCTTAGCTGTAAAGGCTGTGCTGCAGATGATCCAACTGGGGTTGAGAACTCACAGACACCTACTGTCTGCCAATCAAAATCATAATGAGAAATGAGTTAGCTCTCACTAGGATAACTGTAATTTGAAAGATGAGTGTTGACAAGAAAGTAGAGAAACTGGAATCCTCAAGCTGGGTGTGGTAGCATATACTTGTAATATTAGAACTTAAGAGGCTAAAGCATGAAAATCATAAGTTCAAGGCCAATCTGGACTATGTAGTAAGACAAAAAAAGAAGTCAGCCATAAACACCTATAATCTAGGCATTTGGGGGTAAGATGCATGATAATCTGGAGTTAAAGGATATCCTCAGCTACATACTTAATTTGACGACAGCCTGGGCTACACGATACCTTATCTCAAAATAAAATAAAACAGAAGAAACAAACAATAGCAACAGACAGACAAGAAATGTAAGCTGGTGCAGCCACTATAGAAAAGAGTCTAAGAGGTCCTCAGATGACTAAACAATTATCTCATGATCTAGTAAATTTATTGCAAGGCTTAACTCAAAAGAATTAAAATAGGGCCTTGAAAGATGCTCAGCTTCCCTTCTCTGAGGAGAAGATGAGGGGAGAATGGGGGATGGTTTGTAAGGGCAGGACTGGTAGGAAAAGAGGGAAGGGGCTGCGAATGAGATATAATGTGAATAAAAAAATAAATTATAAAAAAGATTGGAAAAGATTGGAAATATGATTGTATCCAAAAGATCCGTGAATAGTCATAATAGCATTATTCAGAATAGTCATAAAGACAAAGCACCTTAAATGTCCAACAATGAATAAATAATAAAAATGTGGTGTAGTGGTATAAAACTATACAAGGGACTATCATTCAGCCACAAAACGAAATAAAGTGTGGATGCAGCTACAGTGGAAAGGGATCTTGAAAACACGCTAAGTCGGGTGTGGCAGTATATACCTGCAATCCTAGTGTAGGGAAGATGGAGCAGGGTCATGAGCTTAAGGTGAACCTGGGCTAGGTATTAAGACTCTGTCTTCAAATATCAAAACAACCACCTCTATAGAAAGGAATAAAACGTTGTGTAAGGGAACAAGCCAGACACAAAAGCCAAATAGTATATAAAATTCCCTGAATAGATAAACCTATTGAAAAAAAGATTGACTGGAACTAGGGGAAAGGGTTAACAGTGGCTGCGAATGGGTGCTGGGTTTCCTTTTGAGGCTATACAAAGTGATCTAGAATTAGACTGTAGTGATAGCTGCACAACTGTGAACGTACCAACTCACACATTTCAAAATGGTGAATTTTATGATATATAAATGATATTTTATTTTTTAAAGTTGAGCCTGGCTTCAAATTTCAGAAAAGCCAAGAAGCTCTTTAAACCTGAATTCAAGAAATTATTTTACCTGGCCTAGTGGCACAGACCTGTAATTTCATTTAGATAGGAGCTGAGGCAGGAGAATCACAAGTTCAAGACCTGCTTGGGTTATAGAGCAAGTTTATGGTTAACATGGGCAGCATAATGATACAATCAAAACTCAACACTATGACAAGGGCTTGGGCTAGAATTTATGGTACTTTCGTACCACAGGAGAGAATTTTGTTTTTCAACCCAGGTATGCTGGGCCCTAGTCTGTAATTTAGTGCGTGGACATAGGGGCAAGAACATCACAAATTTGAGGGCAGCGGCAAAGGCCACAGAGCTACATCCAGAAGACAGAGTAGTGTGATGGTGGCTAATTTCTCATTATAGAAAAACCTTTATTTCTATGTGTAGGTGTTTGTCTACTTGCATACCTGTGCACCATATGTAAGAACTCACCACAGATACCAGAAGAGGGGTTGGATCCTCTGAGTCTGGAGTTTTAGATGGTTGTGAGCTGCCATGTGCATGCTGGGAATCAAGCCCAGGTCATTAGCAATTTAATTATCACTATTAAATCAAACATGTCTCATCTACTTACTCTCCATTTTTATATTTTATTTTACTTGTGATAAAAAGCACAAAATTTTCCATCTTAGCCATCTTCAAGTATATCCTTTAGACGTGTTAATGATAATCACACTGTTGTACAAATCATCTCCACAACATTTTATCACGAAAGCCTAAAACTCCAGCGCCAAACAACTCCCCCTTTTTTCCTCCAGCTTCATTTTCTGTTTCTATTCATTTGCCAACTTCACATAGCATACATAAATGGAAGTGTACAGTATCTATCCCTTTGTGACTAGCCTATTTCACTTAGCATGATGTCCTCTAGGTTTACCCATGTTATAGCATGGGATGGGATTTCTTTCCTTTTTTTAACTTGGAGAACATTCCCACTGTAAACATACACCACATGTATTTAACTATTCACCCATTGATGAGAGACTTCTGGATAGTTTCAATCTCTTTGCTACCATTAATAATGCTGCTTTGGTCATAGGTGTAAAAAAATATTTAAGCTCTTGCTTTCAGTTTTTTAAGATACATACCAAGAAGTAGAACTACTACAGCTTCATTTTTAATTTCTGAGGAATCTTCACAATGTTTTCCATAATGGTCACATTATTTGACAATCTCTCCAATACTGCACTGAAGTCGTATTTTTCTACTTACTTGAACACTTACTTCCGTCTGGGAAATACAAATCAAAACTGTTTTAAGAATCCATATCACCCCAATTAGAATGATTATCATTAAGAAGATAAACAAGAAATGTTGGTGAGGCTATGAGAACAAAGGAAGCCTTATACAGAGTTAGTGGGCATGTAAATCAGTGCAGGCAATTTGGATAACAGTATAGAGGTCCTTCAGAAAACTAAAACGAGGACTATCATAGGACCCAGCTATAGCAGAAGTAATCAAAGCTGCCAGAGTTGCAATACATGCAGAGCCATTTTTCCTAGCATTGTTGATAACCGGCAAGCTATGGAATTAGCCAAGATGAGCACCAATGAAAGAATGGGTAAAGAATTAAAGGTGGCCCACACCTTTAATCCCAGCACTTGGGAGGCAGAGGCAGGTGGATTTCTGAGTTGGAGGCCAGCCTGGTTTACAGAGTGAGTTCCAGGACAGCCAGGGCTACACAGAGAAACTCTGTCTCGAAAAACAAACAAAAAACAAAAAACAAAAAGAAAATACAACACAGATGCATGCACGTGTTTGAGCGTGTGTACACACACACACACACACACACACACACAAAACAGTAGAGAATTATTCATCCATAAGAACAAAATTGCAGGAGGTGAAAATGGAGAGCATAATATCAAATGAAATAAGCCACATTAAGAAAGACACAAAGGCATAAAAGTAGAAGAGGGATTATTTGGGAGAAGAAGAGAGAGATAGTGGGAGGAAAGGGGGAGACAGAGAAAACAGGAGTGTGAAGATGATGAAAGCATGTTATATACAGATCACATAAAGAAATATATAGAAATGACATAATGACAATGTTAAACACACACACACACACACACACACACACACACACACACACACGCTGATGTACTTGCTAGTGTGGGCCTATAATTCTAACTACTGTGGAGCCTGAAGCCTGAGTCTGTTAAAAGTTCTCCATAGGCTACAGCGTAAATTCAAAGCCAGCTTGAACAACTTTGCAAGAATTCTTAAAATAAAATAAAATAAAATAAAATAAAATAAAATAAAATAAAATAAAAGCTGGGCATGGTAATGCATACATTTAATCCTAGTACTCAGCTGGCGCAGACAGGTGGCTCTCTGTGAATTTGAGGCAAGTTTGGACTACATACTGAGTTCTAGGCAAGCCAGGGTAAAACAGTGAGGCCATGTCTCAATACACAAACAAATAAAAATCAAAAGCAAGTAGGCTAGGGAGCAAGGCCTGGTGACACAGCTGTAATCCCAGCACTTGGGAGGTTGAGAAAGGGGAACTGCTATGACTCTCTGGGTTATAGAGTAAATTGCCAGCCAGCTTGTTATACAGAGTAGGATGCTATATCAAAGAAAGAAGAAAGAAAGAAAGAAAGAAAGAAAGAAAGAAAGAAAGAAAGAAAGAAAAGAAGGAAGGATGAGGAGAGAAAGACAAGAAGGAAAGGGGGAGAAAGAGAAGAAAAAAGAAAGGAAGAATGAAAGAAAACGGGCTGGGCATACAAGTAAGTGGTACAGCATTTGCCTATCATGTAAAGGACCCTAGGTCCAACCCCTAGTACAACAGAAATAAGTAAGTAACTGAAGTGTAAGGAGAACACAGGGAAAAGCCAAACAATATAGGAAAGGGGGTAAGTGAAAAGTAACTTCTCCTCATCCCCTGGACCTATCCCCTGAAGAGGCCAATGCAGCGGGCTGGGATAAGGCTGGGACTGTTTTTTTGAACAGGCACCCTAAGGTAATACAATGTAGCAAACAAACAAACATCATCATCCAACCAAAACATCAACAACAAACAAACAAACAAACAAGGCATGAGGTTCAGCAACATGACTCAGTAGGCACAGGTGCTTGCTATGCAAATCTGGCAACCTGAGATCCATCTCTGGATCCCACAAAGAGGTGGAAGGAGAGGATCATCTCCACAGAGCTGTCCTCTGATATCCACACTAGCACCAGTGCATATATGCCCACAAGCATGTGCACATACACACACATACATACACAAGCAGATAATAGCATACATTAGAACCAGTAGGCGACATGGCATTGCCCTATCACTTCTGCCCATGTCTATGTGCCTCATCGTCTTGCCTCCCTTTCCCCTTTCTCTCAGGCCCAGCACAATGGAGGTCACATAGCAGCATTACTACCCGAGAGGCTCTCTCAGTCTTGGAAATGGATGGGGAAATCCTATGAGAATTTCAAGTTCAGTCAAGATTAAATCCCTCTTAAAAACCATCAGATATACACCAGCTACTAAAGAGGCTAGACAAATGGCTGTTATTTTCCTAAGGCATCGTCTGGTATCTTACACCTGATGAATCTAGCCAGCTCTTCCATCAGATGTTCAGATATACAGATGGAAGTAATCTAGCATGGGGGGGGGTGTTGTTGACCATGGATTTAATAGATTAGGCCAGCAACAAGTAGTGACCTGGAGGTTTGAAGTTTCTTTTTCATTTATTCATTTAGTTCTTAAAACATGGGCCTGGGAGGAGTTGTACTACATGGGTTTTGGAACTTTTCTGAAATTTATAGAAATGAACAATAGCACCATTCAGTCATCATTAAATGAATATTAGTTTACTGTATGGAAGACTAGAACATAATCTGCTAGAGCTGTAACAGGTCCTGAGACCTTGGCACAACTTACACCATTTTAGAGGTACCATCCTGATCTTATAATCTAGCAGGAAGACCCCATCACCTGCCAAAGTGGGAACAAAGACCCAGTCTATAGTTCTAGGATCCAGGAAGTCCCTAAATGCACTAACCTTGCTTTTTGGCTTCTGTAGTTTTGCTTCTTGCTACTGTTCTTGCTAACCAAAGTGTGTCAACCAGGATGTGATTTTTGTGAGTAAAAGACAAACCACCATGAAGTTAGACCTACATGATTTAGACAAATTCCCCATGCAGCCACTAGCCAGCAATACAGACCTTCTATTTGGCTGTGTGTGTGTGTGTGTGTGTGTGTGTGTGTGTGTGTGTGTGTGTGT
>JANHMN010000005.1:106136057-106192880 GCA_030674055.1 Rhabdomys pumilio
TGTGTGTGTGTGTGTGTGTGTGTGTGTGTGTGTGTGTGTGTGTGTGTCTGTGTAGTTACTTCACAACAGAGCTACAGAACTACATCTCAGCTAGACAATGGTGGCTCACGCCTTTAATCCCAGCACTTGGGAGGCAGAGGCAGGTGGATTTCTGAGTTCGAGGCCAGCCTGGTCTACAGAGTGAGTTCCAGGACAGCCAGGGCTACACAGAGACCCTGTCTCGAAAAACCAGAGCTACATCTCCACTTATACTTGTAAATGATCATAATGCTCAACACTTTTGAAAATTTAATGATTCATGCTACCAGAATGGTGATCTGGTCCTAAAATCCCTCACTGGGATTGCAGATGCTGCTTCAAGTATCTACAATCCCTTACCTGAAAGCAATTCTACAGCTGAATCTAATATGCAAAGGCAGTACCAACCTGCCCTCGGAATGGTTAAGACCCTCCCTTGAGACTTCAGTTGCTTTATTAAGGAGGTGAGGCCCAGCATGGTGGTGCCTGTCCTTAATCCCAGCACCCAGAAAGGTGAAACAGGAAGATCTTTGTGAATTCAAGGCCAGGCTGGTCTAGACAGTGAATTCCAGGGCAGACAGGGCTATACAATTAGATTCCATGAACGAACTAACAAATAAATAAAAAAAAGAAGAGGAAAGGAAGAACAGGAGTAGGAGAGAGAAAAAGATGAAAGCACAATAATACTGTGTCATATATGATTCCTCAGATGTAAGCAATGACGGTTGATCTGGAAGATGAGGACTGGCAAATGATAAGATGCCAACTGTGATAGCAACACCAGTCTGCAGTAAAAGTGCTTTAAACTGAATACAGGTTTTGTAGGTTTGGTAGGAAAGTTGTTCTGCCCATGATCAAGGAACACACTAAGAAAATGTTTCAAAACAGTGACAAAATACTGGCATGCAGGATTAATAGCCTTACCTACCTACCATTACGAAGGCTTTCACTGTCAATGAGAAGGAATTCTAAAATAATAGATTCTGTTTTGTGTTGGCCATGAAGGTATATGCTTTTAAAAATGTTTTTGTTTTGCCTTTCCTCCAGAATCCTTATCCATCCTAGAGTGAGGGAGGTAGCACACAATGCTTTGGGACAGATGGCTACAGATTATGTGGTTTCCAAAAGGAACTCCAAAGCTTTCTGCAGTTCTTCTCTAACCCATGGGAAGCCGAGAAACCAACAGGTATGTGCCCATGAGCCTGCTGCTCTCATTAACTTCACTAGAGACTTTCTCAACTGACTACCTACTCTAAACTTTGATATCTAGTGAAACGTGTGTTCCATTATTGCACTTAAGCCTTATCTGGTGGATACAGCATCAAACCAAAATCTGTTCTCATACAGCTGATACTGTTGAGATCGATATTTAAGAAGGACTCTAGACTCCACAATTTAAGACATTTTAGCTGGGCACAGTAGCATGTGCCTATAAGTGCAGCACTCAGGAGGCTAAGGAATGCCCCAAGTTTGAGGCCAGCCTGGGCCTGGGATTTATAGTGAGCTCAAGGCCAGCCTGGGCTATATAGTGAAAGGGTCATCTTGCTTATCCTTCCAATCCCATTGAAATGAGTGTTATGTCATTAATTACCCTTTCTTTCCCTTAAACATGGGAAACTGAAGCTAGAAACTTTTTATTAACATGGCCCAAATCACATAGCTAGTTAGAGGGCAGAACTTGAATTCTTATTTTATGACTATTTTCTTTCATACCAAGTATATTATCTCTCTAATTCAAGCAACTAGGAAACATCCATTTTTTGATCAATATAATAAACACCAGGCCATAAAGTATAACTAGGCTCTGATCCAGTCCATGGCATAACTATTACAGCCATTTGTATCTCCAGACAGGACTATGAAAACAGTATAATAAATTATTTAAAGTAACTTCACACCAAAGATAATACCATTTTCTTCCGAGATTAAAACCTTCCATCTTAGAGGAAAGATTTCAAACACATAATGGGAGAGGGGAGTTGAAATAAGATATTCTAAGGCACTGGTTCTCAACCTGTAGGTCATGGCCCCTTTGGGGGTTGAACAACCCTTCCACAGGGGACACATATCAGATGTACTGCATATTAGATATTTACCTGATGGTCCATAACAGTAGCAAAATTACAGTTATAAAGTAGTAATGAAACAATTTTATGTTTGGGGGTCACTACAACATGAGGAACTGTATTAAAGGGTCACAGCATTAGGAAGGTTGGGAACCACTGGTCTAAGGGATCTTGAACTAGGGGCTATAAATGCTCACAGAAGGCAGCCAGCTAACATGAATGAATGAAGTCGAGTCAAAAAAGTCAATTTTCAGAAAATTATCTGTAAAGTAAATTGTGTTTTCCAGGTGTTAACAATTCATAGAGCAACAAACCTAGTGGGGTTTACCGGTTAAACTGGGGTTCATGGATTAAACATTTAAAAACAGACAAGTGAGGATTGAGGAGACTGGTCAGTGGTTTAGGGCACCTGTTGGTCTTGCAGAGGACTTGGGTTTGATTGCCAGCACCCAGATGGTAGCTTATAGCTTTCCATAACTTCAGTTCCAGGGGGTACAAGGACCTCTTCTGGCCTACTTGAACAGAAGATACACATGTAGCATACATACATGCAGACAAAACATATATACACATAAATCAAAAGTGAAAATTTGTTTAAAAATAAAGAAACAACAACTGGGGCTGGAGCGATGGCTTGATAGCTTAATAGTGCTTGCTGCTCAGTCTTGAGGAGCAGAGTTCAAATCCCCACACCCATGTCTGGTGGCTCACAATTGCCTGTAACTCCAGCTGCAGGGGTTCAACATCTTCTTTTGCCTTCCATAGGCACCTGCACACACATGTACACAAACACTTATAAACACACATACAAAGTGATCATTTAAAAAAAACAGACAATTAGCAGGCTTGATAGTACATGTATTTAATCTGAGCATTCAGGAAACATAGGCAGGTGGATCTGTGAGTTCAAGGCCAGCCTGGTCTAGTGACACCTTGTCTCAGAAAAAAAAAAAAAAGGAAGAAAACAAACAAAAATCTAGAAAAGATGATGTAGTGGCACACACTTTTAATCCCAGCACTTGGGAGGCAGAGGAAGGCAGGTGGATCTCTGGGAAATCAAGGCTGGCCTGGTCTACAGAGTGAGTTTCTGGAGAGTCAGAGCCACATAGTAAGACCCTGTCTCAGAAACAATAAACCAGGGGCTGGAAAAATGGCTCAGCGGTTAAGAGCACTGACTGCTGCTCTTCCAGTGGTCCTGAGTTCAATTCTCAGCAACCACATGGTAGCTCACAACCATCTGTAATGGGATCCAATGCCCTCTTCTGGTGTCTCTGAAGAGAGCGACAGTATACTCACATACATTAAATAAATCTTTAAAATATGTAAATAAACAAACAAACAAACCAACAACAAAACCCCCAAACAATTTCAATTGTTACATGTAAAAAACAAAAGACACTCTCCTTAGAATGAGAAGCCTGATGCTCCTAACTGCTAAGGTCTTCAAGTCTTAATGTATTTTATATTATAACATGAGGTACAAGGGCTAAAAATGGCTCAACAGTTAAGACCACTGGCTGCTCTTCTTCTAGAGGACCTAGGTTTGAATCCCAGCTCTCCAGATAGCTCACAACCATTAGTTAACTCCAGTCCCATGGGAGCAGGTGTTTGTTGCTGCCTGCTCCTGTTTCCTTAGTGCCAGGATTAAAGGCATGCACCACCACACTTGGCAAGTATTTCCCACACAAAATTCAGGTATTTCTTCAAGTATTTCTAGATTTACCTGACAGATTGCAATTTTCTTGCTTCCTTTCCTTCCCCTTTTCTTTTCTTTTTTGATGTTATGACACAAGCTTTTGCTATGTAGCCCTGAATGACTCAGTCCTTGCTGTTTAGCCCAGGCTACCCTGAAATTGCCAACAATCCTCCTGCCTTCATCCATCAATGCTAAGATTATAAGCACATGCCACGACAGATTTTACATCAAAATTCTTTATTGTTCTCTTTTTGTTTGGTTTTGAGATAGGGTTTCTCTGTGTAGCTTTGGCTCTTATGGAATTCACTGTTGACCAGACTAGCCTCAAACTCACAGAGATCTATCTGACTCTCTAGGGTGCTGGGATAAAAGGAATGCGCCACAACCATCTGGCACATCAAAATTCTTAACACATTAGTTGTATCTAAATATAACTCAAATGTAGCATGAATCTTCATCAGCTGGATGCATGGCTAAAACAGAATAAATGAATTATGAGCCTCCCCTTTCTTTTCTGACTCAGTAATTCTGGATCCAGCTACACTCTTGAGGTCCTCGGTAGGATTCAGTTTCTTACAGGTTATTGGGCAGAGGGTCTCAGGTCTTCACTAGCTGCTGAGTCAGAAGCTGTCCTCAGTCTCAGAGCCTGAAATTTTGCCTATCAAGATTCCAGACGGTGCACTGCTGTAAGTCTGGCCCACACTTCACAACTCACTGCTAAGATGAAGTTAACTGTACAGATGTGTGGGTAGTATTTATCTTCTGTGGCTGTTTTGTAAAGCTTCACAAGTAACTGAACATCTGGGCACTATTTGTCCCATAAATGTTTAACCACCACCTTTAACATACTAAACAACAGTAGTTTTATATCTTCACAAATGCTTGTTTATGGTATAATTTCTACTGTGCTCAACAAAAGTTATTTAATAACATCACTGCCTACAGGAAGCTTCTAGGTATTTTCACTTTAATAAACCACTGCATTTCATGGATGCATCGCTTCATTCTGTCTGTACTCAAACACAGACATTTGAATTCCAAGCCAGTTTCTGAAGTGCTTTGCAGCACTCGTCATACTTCTCCCAGTGCTTTATTTCTAAATGTTATCTTAAAGTGTCATCTTTCAACAGCCACATTTCATTTACATACATGGAAAAATTGATCATTTTCATACAGAAAAAAATCAATTATCTTATTTTAAGTATCTGAGCTGCTTTTTGTGCTTTTTGGTTTATTGAGACAGGGTGTCACACCATAGCCCAGGCTGATCTTGAATTCACAGCAAACCATTTTTTTCAGTGTCCCAAGTGGTGGGAGTGCAGATGTAAGCCACCATGCCCAGTTCTACTCATTTAATTCTGTAATTCTGAAGACAGAACCAAGGGCTTTGCACAAGCTAACAAATACTATACCATGGAGATATATCAACAGAAGTATGTGACTACTCTTATATAATATTTTTACTTTACATTGATATGAGTATACTATTTCAGTCATCCACACTATTATTTTAAAAGTATAAACACAACAACTAATAATGGAATTATCCATTTGCTATGTGACAAATTAACCCCAAAACTCAGTAGCTTCAAATAACATTTATTATTTCAATAGTATCTGCATTATTGCTACAATCAAGTCACCAAGGCTTAATGGGAAGTATCCACTTCTAAGACCATACCCAAAGTGTTGGCAGGATCCAGCTTCTTGCAGACTGTTGGGCTGAAGGCTGCTGTTCTTCACTTGGTGATGCTGCAGGCTGCTCCATGTTTGTTCTGTGAGCCTCACCACAGGGCACACGTGCTCACATGGCAGCTTGCTTCATCAGAGTAGTCAAACAATGAGGGAAGGAGGCAGGGAGGAAGGGGGAGGAGAAGATGGGGGTCGCAGCATTTTATAATCAAGTTTTATTATGGTTTGGAAACATTTCAAGGCTTTGTTGTAGTCTGCTCATTAGAAACAAGTAACTAGATCCAGCCAACATCAAAGGTGGGAAGAGATACATAGTTATAAATATCAGAAGGTGATCACTGAGAGTCAAGACGATTTCATTAATGAAGAGTAGCAAGATCTTTGTATCACTATACCAAGAAGACACCGTGCAGTGATAGAGATACAAATAAATAAATGCCTTGTAGCCAACCTGTGGGTTACAACCCCTCTGAGGGTCACATATCAGATATTTGCATTATGAGTCATAACAGTAGTACAATTACCATTATAAAGTAGAACGAAATAATTTTATGGTTGGGGGCCACCACACTGTGAGGATCTGTATTAAAGGGTCACAGTGTTAGGAAGGTTGGAAGCCACTGTGCTGGAAGATCTGGTATGTTGACAATAGTTGGAATGTCTAACTTTTTTGGGCAACATTTCATAACTGTTAGATGTTGACAACAAATTCCAATTTCCTGAAAAAATAATTTGTTCATATAAATGACGGTACAAAATCAGAATCATGGCCGAGCAGTGGTGGTGCACGTCTTTAATCCCAGCACTTGGGAGGCAGAGACAGGTGGATTTCTGAGTTCGACGCCAGCCTGGTCTACAGAGTGAGTTCCAGGACAGCCAAGGCTATACAGAGAAATCCTGTCTCAAAAAACCAAAAAAAGAAAAAAAATCAGAATCATTCAAGTAGATTCCTTACTATTTAGTCCAAACATCACTTGACTTCAAACCCTAAGGAACACTTAACTTGATCAGAGAAAACAATGTTCATTCTCCCCCACCCCTCCAAAAAGTAAGACTTCACAATGATAATTTTCTACTGTGAATCATAATGTAAATATGACGATAGCCAAACAAAGAAATGGATAATGCAAAACTATATGCACAGGTGACCTATGACCAGTAGCAAGCTCTGCCTTAACTCTGCAATAGGCCTCAGGTATCTGGTAAGCATATCTTGGTTCTGCTGACCTAGGATTATGAAAAGGGCCAGAAAAAAGTGCCCTTGGGAATCATACTGTTTTGGGGTTTTGTTTTTGGTTTTTGTTTGTATTATCAACTAGACTAAGACACCAATGAATATTGGTGAAATTAATGAGTTCCACTGTTCACCCTACTTAGCACAAATTGTCTGGCACAAAGTAGGTACTCAAAAATGCTAACTGAACTAAAAAGGAATTAGAATCCTAATAAGAATATGATGCTAGAGAATGAACAGCAGACAGATCACGAAAACCGTGCACATCAAGCCATACTAAAATTAAAGCCTAAGAGTGAGGTGATTGTGAGATGGCTCAGCAGGAAAAATTACTTTCCATACAAGGCTGGTAGCCTCAGTTTGAATCCTGGATCCCATGGTGGAAGGACAGAACCAATTCCTAAAAGTTGTCCTCTGACCTCCATATGCATGGAACATGAGTACCCCACCATACATACACAATTAATAACTTATAATCACAATCAGCCAGGGATGTGGTGTACATCTTTAATTCCAGCATTCAGCAGGCAGAGGCAAGTGGATCTCTGTGAGTTCAAGGCCAGCCTGGTCTACAGAGTAAGTCCAGGACACCCAGGACTATATAGTAAGAACCTGTCTCCAAAAAACCAAAATAACAAAAAATATCATAATCATAATAAAATTTGAGTATGAGGTGATATATGTTGCATCAACTTGGCACACAAGTTATTTTGCTTAAAGTAGCAGTAGATGGTATTTATATGTACCTTATAATGATCTAATACTTTATTATATTAGATAGTTGAACACTCAAAATCTGTGGTATGGTTTTTATTACTATTCTCATCTTCCAGATATGGCTAGTAGAAAAAAGAACAAATTGTGTGGTTAAAAATCAATGCTGTTAGTCATTATTTTACATAAACTAAATATAAGAAAAAATAAATTAAGCCATAAAACTTAACTATACTTTTGAGATAGACTTTGATGTCAAATAGAAGGTCCACATCTTAGCCCATTCGTGTTATAACAGTGCAATGAGGCCAATAAATGAGCCTATTTTTATCTTATCTATAAACATAGGGATTCTGAGGACTGATCTAAATTTATGATACCCAGCTGATGTAATAGCTATTATTATTTTTATCAAATAGGATTATATACTGTAAATACATTGCTATATCCATCTAACAAAACTTCAGTGTCACAAACAAGAATTTGGTAAAACAGTTTGGAATCTGAATTAACACATAACATCGGTTCTAAATTTTTATTTATAGTATGTTAAATTCTAAAACAAATTCCTGCTCTCTTAGAACCAATTTAAAAGAGAATTCAGCAATCAGAAGCCAGAGGCAGGCAGATCTCTGTGAGTTCAGGGCCACCATGGCTTTCACAGTAAGTTCCAGGATAGCCAGGGATACAGCCAGATACCGAGAGAGACAGAGCGGGGGGGGGGGGGGGGGGGGGTACTATAATTTGACATATAAATACTAGAAAAACAGAAAAAAATATGAAACAGAAGAAAAAGAGTACACAGATAGTATATTCACCTTAGCTGGATGAGAGAGTTCATAAGGACTTTTTTGGATAATATATTTTATTTATAAATATGGTTGTTTTGCCTGCATTTATGTGTATGCCAGGTATGTGCCTGGTACCCTCAGAGGCCCAAAGACTGTAGGGGGTGGTCCTGATGCTAAGGTTCTATTCCCAATTGGTTCTTGATCCATCAATAAAGATGCTAGAGGCCAATGAGCTGCATAGAATAGGCAGGACTTCTGGTCCCCAAAAGGCAAGCTAGCAGGGAAAGGAGGAGGATATTCACCATGCTTCAGAGGGAGAAAAGGTGACCAGCCATATGAAATCTCCAGTGGAATGACCATAGGCTGTTTCCCCAGGCCAGAGGTTAGAAATACAACTAAAACCAAGGGCAGTTTTAGGTTGCTGAACAAGGAGAAGGTAACTGAGCAACTAAAATTGAGGACAGATTTAGGGTGCTAAGAGTATTGGGAAGGGCATGCTAGCCACTAGAGAGTAGAAGCACCCAGCAAGTGAGCCAAAAGGCAGGTTGAAAATTAAGTTAATATGTGTGTGGGGGGGAAGGTGTTCATCCACAGATCCGAGGGAACCTAGGAGGGGCTGGTAGCGCAGTCTGCCCGGAGTCGGTTGCAAAAACTACATACTACAGAAGAATGCATCAGAACCCCTAAAATTGGAGTTACAAGTGGTTGCAAGCTTCCATGGATGCTGGAAATAGAATCTGTGTCCTCTGGAGGAGCAGCCAAATTGCTGAGCCATATCTCTAGCACTTGATATTGACAACTGTCAAACAAGAAGAATTTTTCTTATGCTATAGTTAGAGGAACTCAGAAATGTACAGAGCTGAGACCATGCATGAAGGAACATGCCTATAATCCTAGAAATCAGGATGTTGTAGCAGGAGAATCACAACTTTGAGGCCAGCCTAGCTACTAGTGACTGGCTTACTAGTTTTTTCCCCAAAGAAATTCTGGTGGGAAAAAAACTGTAGATTAGATAGTGTTTTCATGTGACACTCTAAACGAGAATTGGAGTAACAAAGGATAGACTATCCATCCCAATGACAGAAAGATTGGAAGGCTATCATAAATCACACAGAGGATGGTAAGAGCCCTGGAAACAGAGAAACTAAGAAATGGAAAGTGGTATACAGGACATGCATGACTCAAGCTCTAGGTCCAAAGCCAGGGGAGAGGAATTAGAAGCCTCACCCAAGGGTGAGCCAGGTATCCCAGGAGAAAAAGAAACTGGCAATCAAGCCACAGGACAAAACCACTGTTATCATAAGCCTCAAATCCAGTTGGAGAATTTGGTATGGCTGTGACTTCTCCTGGGAAAATGGGGGGAAAATCCATTTTGTCATTGACTACAAAGGCCAGAATTAGTATCATCTTGACCAAGAACCTGTTGTTTGAGACTAAGCTATTCTAGAAGCCTGAACACAAATAACAAGTAAGGGAGCCAGGGAATGCTCTGACACAACCAGAGTAGGATACTGCCACAAGAGATAGTGAAGGCTAGGGTAGGGGCACAGCTGAGATGGGCAAACTAGGTTGTTCAGGTGACTGGAGGCTTATGGAGTGTAAGGCACACTGTATGTACCCTCCCCTCTGTGGAAAGACACAAACCCAATCATCTGAGAAAAATGGCAGAGACCATGCCTACATTAGTAGACTGTTGAGTTTCTGGGAACAACTCTGTTTCCTCGTTTACTGCTGGTGACATTGAGAAGTCTGAAGGTCAGGTCCACCTCCACTCTAGATCTCACCACTCTTGGTAGCTTCCCTAACTCTACAAAATACTCAGAAGAGATCTCTTGGCTTGAATGTTAGGCAGCCAAGAGTATAGAGATGGGTAAGACTCTGGAGGCAAGTGAGAACCTGGATCGTAGGCTGTAAAGCTAAGTGTGGCCAGCAGAGGCTCCGGAAGGAAGGCTCTGTTGAACATCAAAACCTTCATCTGTCCAGAATCGCTAGCACCCTGAAGGTAAGATGAAAGATTCAAACTTGACCATGGCCTGCAATGGGCAGATTCTAATACTACTAACTGTACCTGTATTCAGAAACACTCAGAGACTCCAATATATTTTCATCTTAAAAACATGCTTTTCAATTTTTGCCTGTTTTTCTCCCTTCTTTTTACATGATTAGTATTATTACTTTATTTCATTTTTAAATGTTTCTATTTCTATTATCAATTTTTCTTATTTTGTATCGAGATTGTTTTAATTGCTGCTTTTTTCTCTCTGCCTAATATTCTTCTGTCTCACTTTTCCTTTATTGTGTTTAATCTTGCTTTGTCTGTTGAGTGGCCTATTCCTTATCCATTACTGTTTTCTTTTGCTTTGATGCTATTAACTTTATATAAAGGTTTATTTATTTAATGTATATGAATACACTGTAGCTGTCTTCAGACACACCAGAAGAGAGCATCAGATCCCATTACAGTTGGTTGTGAGACACCATGTGGTTGCTAGGAATTCAACTCAGGCCTCTGAGCCAGTTTTAACTTCATACCAAACTGTACATTATTTCTGGACTTTTGTTTTATGGTCACTGCTGTATATAAGGTGGTTTTAATCAGCCTTAGGTGTATTTTGATTAATGTATTTATTATTAGTGTATGTATGTATGTATGTATGTATGTATGTATGGGTCTGTGTGTGCTTGTGTGTACACACATTCTATGACATGTGTGAGGAGGTCTGAGGATGGCCTGTGGCAGTACTGGAGTTGGTTCTCTCCTTCCACCATGTAGGTCCTGGGAGTGAGCTCAGGTTGCAGGCTGACCAGCTTAGAAGTGCATTTTTACACTGATTTATTGAAGAGAGAGCATGCAAGGGACAACTGCTCCTTAAAAAGGTACCCAAATAAAACCATAAGCCACTGGGCAGTGGTAGCACACGATTTTAGTCCCAGCACTCTGAAGGCAGAGGCAGACAGATCTCTGTGAATTCAAGGCCAGACTGGTCTACACAGAGAGTTCCAGGACAGCAAGGGCTACACACAGAGAAGCCCTGTGTCATAAAGCGAGTCTTTAAGAAATACAAAAGAATCAAGATAATCTGCTATATCTTATCAAATCATAATGTAACAACACTAGAAACTGACAGCAAAAGAAACAACAGAAATTATACAAATGCATGGAGATTAAACAACACATTCTTTTAGTTTGTATATTGAGTCTTGTTGTGTAGAACTGACTATCCTGGCATCTGCTATATACCCAGGCAGGCCTCAACTTCAGGGTAAACCCTCTAAGTACAACCTCTCAACTGCTGCAATTACAGACATCTAATACCTGGCTTAACAACACACTTTTGGATGATAACTGAATCATGGAAGAAATCACCAAGGAAATATTTTTTAAACCATAGAATCAAATAAAAAATTAAATATAACCTTGAAAACATACAAAGGCAGGTCAGGTCTCTGACCTCTACATGTGCACTATGGCACATATGCATCCAGACACATACACAATAAATAATCATATAAATAAACGTATCCATGTTAAAAAATAAAAAGCTAAATTAAACTCCTAAGGCATGTGTATGACATATCAAAATTAATGGAGAAGATGTAAATAATCTTAACAGATCTATAAAAAGCAACAAAACTGAAGCAGTAACAAAGAGTCTCCTATCCTAAAACACCAAAACTAGACAGGTTTACAGACCAATTCTGTCAGACTTTTTTTTTTAAGATTTATTTATTATTTACACAGTATTCTGGCTGCATATACATACGCCTGTATGCCAGAAGAGGGCGCCAGACCTCATTATAGATGGTTGTGATTGCAGAACTCAGGACTTCTGGAAGAACAGTCAGTACTCTCAACCTCTGAGCCATCTCTCCAGCCCCTCTGGCAGACTTTAAAAAAAAAACACCGAAGATCTCCAAACTAAAATTTAAAGAATCAATAAGAAATTCATTCTATGAAGGCAGTATTTTCCATGTCAAAACCACATAAAAACACAACAATAAAAGAAACTATAGACCCAAGTCCTTTATGAACATAGACGCAAAATATTTTCTTCTTCTTTTTTGATTTGTTTTGTTTTGCTTGTCTGTTTGTTTTGTTTTGTTTTGTTTTGTTTGAGACAGCTGTAACAGCTGTGGCTGTCCTGGATGTCTCAAACTCATATAAATCCACCTGCCTCTGCTGGGATTAAAGTCATGCACCATCACACTACCAATGCAAAGTTTTTCAAAATACTTGCAGTCTGAATTCAACAACACATTAAAAAGATGCCACTGGTCTAACTAGAATTGGCTGCCCTGAGTCAGATTGTGGCTGGACTATTTATTTGATAATTAGTTCCTTGTACCCTTTTTTTATTTAATAAAACTTGCTGATGAGTAGATGTGCACTCAGAAAATTTAAATTAGAATTGATAAAGAAAAATATATACAGTTTATATAAGTTTAAATTTGTGATCCCCTTAATACTTTTATAACTTTTTAAGATGATTAATGAAATAATTGATTTTATCTTTGTAATCACAATCACAAATTGCTACATTCCAGTAAGAAAAACTGTGTGAGAAAATTATCTTGCTTGTTCACATTTTGTTATCTATGACAGGCTGCTTAGATATGAGTTTATACAGTTTCTTGGGAATAATTTGTTCTTTTTAAAACCTATACTACACAATGTTTCTTCATGTAAAAGTATTGGGGAAGCATCCCGGATTTTTTTCATAGTCATTCATTAAAAAAATAGAATGTTAAAAAAAAAGATGCCACTGTAAGCTAAGCATAGTGGTACACACTGTTAATCCCAGCACTTAGGAGGCAGAGGCAGGTGGACCTCTGAGTTCGAGGCAAGTCTGGTCTACAGAGTGAGTTCCAGGACAGGCAGGGCTACACATTAAGATCCTGTCTTTATACCCACACCTCCCACCAATATAAATATAAATATATAAATATAAATATATATATGTGTGTATATATATATACATATATATGTATATGTGTGTGTGTGTGTGTGTGTGTGTGTATTTATTTATTTATTTATTTTACTGTCAACTTGGTTTCATTCCAGGGATGCAAGAATGGTATATCATATACAAATCAATAAATGTAATATAGCACATAAACAGACTCAAGCATAGAAGTCACACAGTCATCATGGAGATACAGAAAAGGCAACATCATTTCATGATAAAAAAAAAACCTGAAGAAACTAGAAACATACAAAAATGCCAAGATGTGCTTGCAGATAAGAGCCTGGTATGTCTGTCCTCTGAGAGGCTCTGTCAGCACCTGAACTGAGCTTGGGACCCCAATAAAAGAGTTAGGGGAAGGGCTGAAGGAGCTGAAGGGGATTGTAACCCCAAAGAAGAACAACAGTATTGACTAACCGGATCCTTCAGAGCTCCCAGTGACTAAACCACCAGACCATGGCTCCAGCTGCATGTGTAGCAGAGGATGGCCTTATTTGGCATCAGTGGAAGAAGGGGAGGCGCTTGGTCCTGTGGAGGCTTGATGCCCCAAAGAAGGGAGATATTAGAATAGTGAGGCGGGAGTAAGTGGGTGGGTGGAGGAGCACCCTCTTAGAGGCAAAAGGGAGACAAAATAATTTTTAAAATTAAAATAAAAAACTACACCAAAACTATAACAAATGCAAAAATATTGTAAAGTATTTGTTTTGAGATCAGGAACTAGACAATGGTGTTCCCACTATCTCTGCCCTTATCCAGAACATTTCTAGTCTAAGCCACAGCAATAAGGCAAAAGAAAAACCCAAGTACAAAAGGAAGAAGTCAAATTATCCCTATTTGAAAGCATTAAAGACACCACCATAAAATTCTCAGATCCAATCAGCTTTCACTAAAGTAGGAAGATGCAAAAATCAACATAAAATAATCAGTAGTTTCTGTGTATTAATGGATAGTTTGAGAAAGAACTTCAGAAAATGGCCTACTTCTAAAAGCAATCTACAGATCTGATTTAATGTAGTCCCTATAAAAATTCCAAAGACATCCTTCATAGATATAGAAACCAATTTCCAAAATGAGTATAGACCCATGAAGATCAGGAATAGTCAAAGCAATCTCAATCAGTAAATGTAATGCTGGAAGTTTCAAATTATCTGACTTCATGTTATACTACAGAGACAGAAGAACAAATACAGCATAGTTTGGGCAAAAAACAGATATACAGACTAGTGGAATGGAAAAAACTCATGCAGCTATAGGCTCTTGATTCTTACTTAACAAGGTACTAGAAACATTCATCCAAGAAAATGGTGGAAAAGCTGCACAGCCACAGAGAGATAAAACTAGATCGTCATCTTTCACCCTGCACAAAAATTAGCTCAAAATGATCAAAGAACTCAAGACCCAACACTCTAAAACTGCCACAGGGGCAGGGGACACTTCAAGAGATAAGTGTATGCAAGGGCTTTCTCAAAGGCTCCAATATTTATGAAGGGATTGAAAGTACTGCCAACTGATATTGCACAAAATTAACTTTGCTGAACAAGAAAACAACAGAGTGAAGAGTCAGCCTGCAGAATAGATAGCCTTTGCAGTCATACAAAGTCATAGGGGATTAATACCAAGAGTATATTTTAAAAGTAATAAAATAAAAATTAAACTCTTCCCCAGTTATCTAACCCGTAAGAAATTGGCTATTGACTAGACAAGTCTAAAAATTACAAACAGCCAATAAATGTTTGGAAAATGCTCATCATCTTTAGCTGTCCTGGAAACTACACTGAGACCACACCCCACTCTATCCAGAACAGCTATCATAAACAAAACAAATAATAAAGGATATGGATAAAGATGCAAAGCTGGACATGGTGGCACATGCCCAGCACTTTAAGGCCTTGGAAGGGGGATCTCTATGAGTTCAAGGTCATCCTGGTCTATAAAACATACTGAGTTACAAGCCAGCAAAGGCTTATCAGCAAAGCGAGACCTGTCTCAAA
Source organism: Rhabdomys pumilio (assembly GCA_030674055.1). Lineage (NCBI taxonomy): Eukaryota > Metazoa > Chordata > Mammalia > Rodentia > Muridae > Rhabdomys > Rhabdomys pumilio. The sequence continues at coordinate 106,151,224 of JANHMN010000005.1, forward strand.
TACAAAACAAATGTAACCTTGACTACCACCATCACCACCAAGGAACTTGGTGAAATATATATTGTTTGGGTATGGTAATACATGCCCTTAATTCCAGTACCATGGAGGTGGGTAAGGATGCAGTGGGGAGGGGACGAAGCCTAGGCTAGGCATGTACCTCAGCTGGTAGAGCACTTGCCTAGCATATACAAGGCTTTCAATTTGATCCCCAGAACCAAATAAACTAAGTGTGGTGGTGCACACACTTGAATTTCCAGTACTGGGGAGGCAGAGCTGGTGAGTTTTGGTTAGGCAGTGCTATATAGCAAGATCATGTCTTTAAAAAAAATTGAGGAGGAGTTCAAGGATAGCAAGAGTACGAGGCCAGCCTGAGCTATAACATGCAAGTGTGCGTGTACGTACACACACACACACACACACACACACACACATACACACACACACAGTGAATTATTGTATACTCCTAGCAGGAATGTAAATTAGCCCAGTCAGTATTGAAATCATTCTGGAGGTTCATCAACTAACTAAAATAGAACTACTATACTATCCAGCTACATCCCTCCGGGGTACATACTCCTAAGTGGTCTAAGTTGGCAGACCACAGACACTTGTAGATCCATGTTTATTGAAGCAGTACTAAAGAAGCCATGATATGCTGTAATCCTAAATGTTCATCAACAAATGAATGGATAACAAACATGGTGGGTGAGTGTGTGTGTGTGTGTGTGTGAGTGGTGCACACACGCACAAGCATACAATGTAGTTCTACTTAGAGACAAGAACAAAATAATGTCATTTTCAGGAAAATGCATGCAACACAACATCATATTACATGAAATAAGTCAGACCCAAAATACAAACATGTATTCTATCACATATTTTATATTTTAATATATGAATGTTATAAATATAAAAATATTTAATATATTTAATAGCTATAGGTATGTATGAGGCACGGAAGTGGAAAGGGGGATGTTTGAAGGAGGAAGAGAACTAATGGTAAACAGGGAACCAAAGTAGGGAATGAACAGGAAAAGAAAATCAAGTACCACACATTTTCTTGCATAGGGAGGATCAAGATTTTTAAAATTTATGACATGAAAGCTATATGTATGCATGTATGTATTTGCACATATAAATACAAATGGCATGAAAACAATATTTGGGAAGAGGCAGGACAACGGCAGGGGGCAAAAAGGGTAATGATGCAGGCAAATATGACAAAAGTACAATGGTTTTTACATATGAACAGATTATAATGAAACCCAGTACTGTGTGTGCTAACGAAAAATGTCACTCAGGGCCATCAAAATAGTGCAGCTGGTAAAAGTCTAACAACCTGAGTTCCACTTCCAGAACCCACGTGATGGAGAGCACTGACCCCCACAGGTGTCCTCTGACATCCGCACATGAATCATGGTACACTTGTGCCCATACATATACACATACATACACATATACAGGTGTAACACAAATAAATAAATGTAAGAGAATTTTGTAATGTTTTTAAAAGTGACGACAGAAGGCGAGGAAGAGGGCTTAGCTGGTTAATGCACTTGTCAAGTCCACTGACCTGAATTCAATCCCTGGGACACGCATGGTAGATGAGATCTGACTTATCCTCTGGCCTCCACACTCAGGGTGGTGCACATGCACCCATTTTATATGCACCCACATACACCCATAGCCCCCAGCCCCACATAAAAAGCCCTTCTGAGTAGCAACAGGTTAACGAAAGAGAATAGTCTCTTTCAAGAATAATGGTACAAAGGAGCTAAGGATAATGGCTTAAGGGAGATGAGTAACATTGGTTTATATTTTAAAGATTATTTTATGAGATCAGGGATAAAGCTCAAGGGAAGTGTGCTCATCGACATGTGTGATTTTGGGTTTCACTGACAGACACACACATGCGTGCAACTGCGAGAACACACACACACACACCTCAATTATTTTGCACAGAAAGGGACTGCTACTTTTGAATTCCTCAACATCACTGTGTGACTCACTTGGCAATTAGCTAACACATTTGTCTTGTACTGGCAGGACTGTGGATTTCGGCTCTGCTGGCACAAATGCAATGTTCAACAATTCTGTTTTTTTCGCACTTAATCAAGAAAAGTACACAGCCCTACACAAAAATGTTCAAAAGAAGGAAATGTCATGGGCTCCTTCAGAAGGACTAAGCAACAGAGATCTAAAAGCAATGGTTTTTATCTCTCACTTACCACACACAGCCCTCTCTGCCTCCAAAGAAAATTACTGGACCTGGGTTTTGGTTCAGTGATACAATATGTACCTACCGTGCACAGCACCAAAATATTTTTAAATCACTTCTTGTTTTTTGTTTGTTCGGTTGGTTTGGTTTGGTTTGGCTTTGATCCTGGGGAGTAAACTTAATCTTCCTTGTTCAACACTGAGCTGTGTCCCCAAATGCCATTCTACCCCTTTGCCCTCGGTTCTTTAACTGTAACATGGGGAGGAAATCTGTGAGGATTAAACAAGACACTGTGTTTAAAACTCATTTTATACCCAACTTGGTGCTCAAGAAGTAATAGTGGTTATTACTCTTATGATCATGTCCCGTCTAGAAGAGCCTTGAACTTTTCAGGGTCTGGATGACACAGGATTAGTAAACAATCAGGAGGCACATCAGCCATTTCCTTCCTGGAGGAGGAGAGCACAAAATGACACCTGCATCTGGGCAGATGTCTCAGTCTGGTTAGTCATGTACCACCAATATGATTTCTGATGCAAGCAAGTTTTCTTTCTTTTCATGGATCCATTTAGCCTCCTTTGAAAACATATAGCAGAGAAGCAGAGCACTTTATGTGCTGGTTATTCTTTTGCTCTTTTACAAGAACTAGCCAATAAAGCTTCCATTCCTCTGTACCACACCACATTATCACACCACTGAGATTAGAATCTCAGCCTAAACCTACTTAAAGGTACTCTGTTTCTGAGACCCGTTGGAGAACAATGGGTCAGGACCTTGAGGGGTAGCAAAACTTCTTGCAACTGGTTGTTTTCATGCACAAAAGTGTACTGAGCAAATACCTATAACAAATGAAATTACAAATTCATGTCAAAACTAGACATCAGACATTTTATGAAGTCCAAACTTGTCTAAAGCTAAATAGACAACCTAGCACTTTATCAAGTATTTAATCCTGCCACTTGTACATTCTCTATGAAAAATGAAAATGAGCCTAAAAATAATGGCTCGTCCTGCCTTCTTAAACTATAAAGAACAAAATCAAGGGACAATGAAGATCCAGTTTTTGTTCTGAAGCACTAATATTCAAACAAAGGAAATGCTACACATGCAAATCACCCATGTGAAAAATTGCCGCCTTCAAGACAGACCGCAGCTCTGAAAAGACAAGGAACAGTTATTGAGCCATACCCTTGCGTGCCTGTGCCATAATCCAAGACATTCTTCAACAACAAAAGTCACTGATCACAGACAAGAGAACTCACTGAGACTATCAACACTATTTATATATTTCTGGAGTCATTTTTAAGTCAGAGTTTACATTTTTTGCCTTATTTTGTGTGTGTACACGTATGTGTATGCGCGCACACGCGCGGGCGCGTGCACAGTCACAGAATCCAGAATAGAGTGTCAGCTCTCTAGAGCTGGAGTTACAGACAACTGTTGGGAATCAAACTCACATTCTCTGCTCTTCGCTTTGTTTTTTGAGACATGTCTCAGTATGGAATTCAGAACCGCCTCAGGCTCCATAAATACTGGGACGAGATGTGTGTGTGCCATTATACCTAACACACTAAACCTTTTTAGAAGTCATACCTCCAGTCTCTTAGGATCTATCTGAGACATGATCTTTTATGGATTATTTGGATATTTACTTACAGTTGGTATCTATATTACCAGGTTGACCTCAAACTCCAAGGCTCAAGCCATCCTCTGACTCCGCTTCCTGAGTAGATGGAATTACACAGGCATAGAGGAATGCCCGTGACCACTGTCGAGATTTTTTTTTTAAATGAGAGTGCACCATGTATGATGGTGACCTCAGCACTTGAGAAATGGGAGGCAGAAGAATGAGGAAGAATTTAAGGTCGGCCTTGGCTATATAGCAAATTCAAGGGTAGCCTGGACAACATGAAAACTTGCCTCAAAAAAAAATCTGTGCTAAATATGACAAAATATATTTACACTTGGTTCTCAAATTTCTTGACTGGTGGAGAATATGAATAAACCACAAACCTACAGTGTTCCTCTCTCCTGCCAACCAGCAATCAAAACCTATTCAGAAAAAAATTGTAAATATGCTATAAATAAAGAACCTACTCAAAGCACACAAACAGGCTGCTTTAGGTCCCCAGGCCCTTATCCACTGTCTGTTGTATTCTTCTTCCTCTTTGTGGCCAATCTGTAAAGGTGCTCCAGAGTGTTACTCGCTCATTACGAAGATACCACACACCCTGTACATAGGCTACATTTTTCATCATGAGCAATTTTTGCACAGCGTATCTGGAATTTTGTTTTCAGTCTTTATTAAACCCTCACCTATTAGAGAGCCTTTCCTTATGTATTTTCTGCAAGCAGCCCAGTACTTACCCTACAACAAGCACTCAGTAATGGAATAACACAAATGAATAAACCAAACCTGTTTTTATTCAGGTGCCAATGAGGTATTTCTTCCAGGGTGGAAATAATCTGATCCCAGTGCCTCTTTAGAAAGATTCATCTTTGAACACAGCTGTTAAGAGCACGAGCTGGGGAGTCAGATTGCATGGACATCAAGCCCAGAATCTCAGCTCTATCATTTATTACTACATCGTCTCTGGGCAAGCGTGTAAAGCTCCTGGGTCTCCCCATTTGGAAAACAGGGGTCTTACTGCTTCATGAGTTACTGTAAAGATCCAACGGGAATTTTAAAGCACTTAAGGGCTGCAGATGTAAAAACAATTAGTACTGTCCTTCCCCAGAACCACCCTCAGCCCCCTCAAAAAAAGAAAGGAAAACCCTGCCCCACTAACATAATCGTCACTAGTGCCAACAAGTCAAGCTGCCAGTAATAGAATAAAAAAAAAAAATAACGGGGTAAAAAAAAATTCCTTAAAGCCTGGGTGGTGCCATCCAAAACAACTTGGAAGGAAAGATTGTACGTGAATGTGAATCTGCTTTAAAACATTCAGTCAGGAGAACGGGCAAGTGGAGTTTTGTTACAGTTATATTTTAAGTTAGCTCATGATTAGATTTTTTGCATGCATGGTGTCAGGAGATTGAAGCAAAGGCCTCCTGGTTAGTAAGGACACTCTACCACTGAGCTATGCCCCCAGCTCATTACTGGCTTGACAAATTAGAAAAGCTATTTAATCTACCCAGCCAAGGCACAGATTTGGTGCTGAGTCCTGTGTGTCTAGAATAGTAGGACTCTAGTCACATTCTATAACCGTCACAAACTTCTCTATGTAGCGGATCTTTCCATCTCTGTTCTCTCTTTACTCCACCAGCTGCCACCTGTTTTGTTTCAGAATTCCCAAACCCCCAATCCTGCGAGGACATCCCCCAAAACTCTGGTTAGAAAATGGTTTTGCAGTTTCTTTCCCATCTAACCATGTAGCGCTTTTCTGTTCCTTCTTCCTGCCCACCTCCTTACTTCTCAAGCCTTGCTATTCTCTACACGTAGGAACTTGAAACCTCAGAGTATGGGAAAGCAACAGCGTAACAGCAATGGTGCCAAGACCGGGGGCGCTGCCAAGCTTTTCCCCAGGCTCCATATGCAGTAGCCCAACTACTCAGAGGCTGGCCTTAGATTTAAACCCATGGAGCCTCATGAATTTGGTATTTCTTTTTGCCTCTGCCCGATTTCTTCAACCTTTTTAATTAAACAACCTCCTCCAAAACCCGTGAACCATCCAAATCTAGCTGGTTCTCGTAGTCTTAGGTAAAGCCTATCTTTATCAGGAAGTTTCCCTGAACCATTTTAGCCCACAGATTAGCAGCCCACCCACCTACCCAAACAGGTACAGTACTTACTGACCAGAAAACAAAATCACCATGCATATTTACACCATTAAGTAATGCTGCGCACTTGAACTTCCAAGGCCTAGAATGGCGTCTCAGGGTTTTTGAAAGCCTCCCCCCACCCCCGCCGCCGCCCCTCCCTCCCCCGTCTTTGAAACCCCCTACTGAACGTGTTCATCTTCCTGAATAGTGACTCAATCAGTGAATTGTTGGGGCTAAGGCGTGCCAAGATAAAAGCATGTTGAAATGAAAAGGACTCAGTGGATGGGTAAAAAAGAAGTACTAGGTGCCAAATGGGGGAAAATATAGAACAAAGGTGTTGGACTAACATCTGTTTTATTTGCCATGGGGTTGAAAACAGATATAGGGGAGGGAATGTCAACTGGAAAATGAAGAAAAAACATATTTCAGTTTGAGGGGGATGATAGCAAGAGAAACATGAAGCCCCAAAGAAAATTTGAGTCAATTCTGCTAGAACCAACAGGTAGGCCAATTGCATAAGTAAAGGGGGTTACCGGGATGGCAAGGATAGAGATACAATCATGTAGATAAGGGATTGGTAGGCCACATGATGGGGGCACAAGTGGATAAAATGGTTGCCAGTAAGTTAGCTGACTGAGTGGGTGGCAGGTAAGTACGTGAATGGTTAGGTGTTTAGTCTGGAAGGAACAGGTGTGGGGCATTTCATTTAAAATCTAACCCCTCCCTCACCTTGACCCGGAAGCGGATGAGTGCTAGCCTCACGCAGTGGCTCAGACAGGCAGGTGGCAGGAACCAGGCCCGCGGTGGAGGGGTGCCCTTGTTGCCCACGTGTCCCACGATCAGTTGCGCAGTCTGCCGCTCCGCCTGGCACCGACGGCCCCACTCGGCCAGTCGGTCCTTCCCCAGGCCCCCAGGGAACATGACCACCAGCTCCAGGCCGTCTCCGCCCGGGTAGGCACAAGCCTGGCACAGCGCTGACAAGTAGCCCAGCATGGCATTCCACTGGCCGCCACAAACCCAATCCGTCTGGTAGCCACCATAGAGCCGCGGCAGCGCCGAGCCCGCGTCTACCAATACCCGAGCCCCAGGCAGCGGAGGGGGCGGCGGCGGATGCAGCCCTGGCGGCGCTTGGCCATGGTGGTGGAAATGGTGAGCAGGGTGATGGTGCCGAGTCGGCCCCGCGCCCCCGGAGTAAGCACCAAAGGCAGCGGGCGGGAGCGGCGGCGGCAGAGGAGCAGAGCCCCTGGTGATGCGTGGAGCCCCTGGCGCTAGGGCTGCTGGCGGCAGCTGGCGGTGCAGGTGCTGCTGCTGCTGCTGGCGCGAGACGGTGCGCGCGAGTTTGAGGAGGTCCACAGGCACCACAGCCCCGGGACAGCGCTTCTCCAGGAACTCTTGGAAGCCCTGGACGCCCATGCTTCCTCCGTGGGCAGAAGGAACAGCGGCTGCGCAAGCGGGCCAGTCGGCGATCCCCGCGCGAAGCTGGAGGCGGGCGCGTGCGCACTCCGCGGGGGGTAGGGGCGAAGGGGGGCGGGGAGAGGGTTTGAGAACGGGAGGGGCAAGGGAACGTGGGCGGGGAGGGGAGGAGACCACAGACTGGGTGCGGGTGGAGAGCAGAGGTGAGGCTGACCAGACTCAGAAGAGGCTGGGGAGATAAAAGCGATGACAGGTCGTAGTCACTTCTCTTTTCCCGTTCCCCTCCGCTGCTCTTCTTCACCGCTTCAAAGGGGGTGAAGCCTCTGCCTTCCACCTCCGGGAGCCATGTTGCCTCGTCTTCTCTGTGATACTCGCTTTCTAGCTGGGGGAGGGGTACAGGGGCGGGGCGGATGAGCATCCTGGGAGTTGTAGTCTTTTCCTGGATGGCCTTAGGATGCAGTCTTAGAGCCAAGGGATCACCCCCTGCCAGGCCTTGATGTTCATAGTGTCAGAAGAAGTGGGGCATGACAATGTGTGCATAGAATTTGCACCAAATCTTCTAGTATCCAACTGAGTTGCCTCAGGATATTGTACCACCATGCCCAGGGAAAGGAATGGAGATGATGCATCATGGGAAAGGAAGTACTGTGAATTGGTAGAATTTGGCTAAAGTGAGCTAAAGTTCCCAGAGAGGGAGAAATTTCCCTTCCATAGAAAAGATGATACACACAACTTTTAATGAATGGAAAAGAACACACATGAAACATAACAACCACTACCATTTCTATATCAATCCACTTGTTTTTAGCTACTGTCATACTTTGAAGAGTTGTCCCCCTTACAAATGGTAAAACATTTACTTAAGACAATGAATGCATAGACAAAATGAAAATGACTATAGTTTGCCTCAGGATCTCTGATCAGGGAGATTAAACACCCGTTCGAATTCAACTACAACTTGGACCTTATTGGTACTCACTAAGCCATGCCATATGGTTAGGGGATTTGTTTGTTTTCCAACCTAGTAAATTTGCCCATGTGGGAGCAATTCAGAATAGTTGCAAAGGTTCTAATTTGATCACAGTCTTTTGAAAAGTATGTTTCAGTATGCTTCTCCAATGACATCCACGTAGAGTCTGTCTTCTGTCAAGCTTTAGACCCATTCCTTCAGCCACAACAGAAAACAAGATCTGCAGTGCAGAGTAGTTGTATCTGGCTTGGAATTTACAGAACATGAAAGTGCAGAACCCTAGGAATGACATCAGAATAGCCCATTTGGATGAAAATGCAAACAGGTTGCAAATTCTAAAAAGGGATTTGTCATAAAAGTACTAGATCCCGAATGGCAGGGATGGGAGACAATATGAAAGAAAAGGCAGTAGCTTGAAGGGATGGAAGATGGAGAGAATAGATGTTTTTAGTAAAATGTGCTTACTAGACAGTTTGTCCAGCATCCCTTTCCTAAAAATTAGCCCTCTTGTTGTTAACTTGATAAGATTACTGCCAAAAAGTTGTCTTATGCATGGTGGTATGTGCCTTCAGTACCACCATGCAGTACTCAGGAGATTGAAATAGGACAGTCACCTTAAGTTCCAGGCCAGCCTAGGCTACCCAGTGATTTCAAAGAACCAAGGAAGTAAATAAATCCTATCGTGTTCACATATGCTTATAATTTTAACTGGGTGTGTTGGCTTACATCTCTAAACCCAGTATTCGGAAGGTCAAGGCAGGAGGATTGCCACAACTTTGAAATTAGTGTTTTCCAGGTCAGCCTGGGATAAGAACAAAACAAACAGTAAAGAAAAAACTTAAACCCCAACAACATAAAAAATAATTGGATCATAGGCCACTTATGAAATTGTTAGCCACAAGTGAGATACTTTTAGATGGAAACTCTACCTTCAAGCATTCTTTCTGGGCTGGTGAGATGGCTCTCAGGTTAAAATGCTTGCTTTGCAAGCATGAGGACCTGGGTTCAATCCTCAGAGACCACATCAATAAGCCAGGCTCAATGCAGTGCATTTGTAATCCCAGTGCTGGAGACGTAGAGCCAAATGGATTCTGGGACCCAGTGGCCAAGCAGCATAGTCTAATTGGTGAGTTCCAGGCCAGTAAGAGACCCTGTCTCAAAAACTGAGGTGGAAGACCCCTGAAGAATGATATGTAGCTGCCAGCAGCCACAGTCAACCAGGTTCACCTGAAAGAGAGGCTGGGAATGGAAGAAGGGAAAGGAGGGCGGGAAGAGATGAAACCAGGACAAAGTTCTCTGATCGAGGCTCAAAGTTTAATGTATGACTTTCAAATAAAAAGGGGAAACCCCACCACCAGAGTCTCTTCTCACTTCAGCCTGGCAGTGTGGGTGAGGGGAATCCATCTTCAATTACTGGCTGGGGCGTTTCAAGGCAAGCTCAGCAGGTAGTCTATTCAACTCAGCTCCTGTAGCAGACTGCAGGTCACCAAGGCAGGTAATGCCTCCTGGGTCCTATTGTGGTCTATAGTGGTAAACAACTCAGGCCTGCTCAAGGTTGGGGGAAAGGGTACAATGATATACAAGTTTTGTCCTCTGGCCTTCATAGACATACATAAGAATGCACACCAAGACACACAAGTGGACCTGTGCACACACAAAGAATGCCCTTTCTCTCATTTTCAGCTACGATACAAGCTAGGAATTCTCAAATGCACTCTTCTTCCCCATTTTAACAGTTTTAACACCCTGTGAACTTGAGCTAAGTATGTCTAGAATTTGTATCCTTCCCTCTTACATGATGGTCTTATAAACAGCATACTTGGGACTGCACAAGGCCTATCCAATCCCAGCTTCTCAGTACATCTGTCTGTCATTTCTTCATTCTCTGTTGCCCTAGTCAAGGCAATTCCAAAGCTGGGCTGGTTGAGACACTCATGGATTTCTTATGTACTTTGAGTAATAAATCTTTCTTCACTCTTTCATGGCTTGTCTGTGCTGTTTAGCCTTTTGCACTAAGATGTGAGCTCATTACATTTGGTTACAAAGACAATAACCAATCCAGAAATGAGGTATGGCAAATTACAAGCCCAACACATGTGGGACTGATATAGATGGAATCTTCTCGAATAGACGGAATCTTCTCGAATCCATTGATGGGAAGGGAGTTGACACATTTTGTAAGATACGGCAGTGAACCAGTTAATTATGGTTCCTGGGATGCAAAAGCCCTGGAGCTGGGCATGAAGTTCAGTGGTAGAGTCCTTATCCAGCTTCCATTCCTCATCACCACAAACAAACAAAAACAAACTGAGCTTTTGATTGCTGCAGGCAGAAATCCCTGGGCCCTGTTGACCTGCAGCAGAAGTGGCAGACCCACTTCAAGGATTTCACTAATTAAGAAACTGGCACCAGCAAATTATCTATGCATGTATAAGGAGTAGTAACTCCTCATGCACCAACTCTGCCAAAAGTGCTGATTTCCCATAAACAAATCAAACTGAAGTTTGGGAAACAAGTGAACATCCCCAAGGCAGATCAGGAGGGGGTGGGAAAGATTTCACGGTATTAAACTCAGCTCAGCTTACTATCTCCTTCTGGATCTCTGATCCAGAGGATCTTGAGCAGAATGAGCCAGATACTTAGAGTGCTAAGACACAGAAGCTGCACCAGCGTTGGAACACTTGCTTTGCATGTGCAGGACAAGGGAGTTCCATCGCCCGCACTGGAAAAAAGGAAGAGAAAGGAGACCAACAACAAGATTTTTACTACCTGTTATTAATACTTGCTGCTGGCAGATCTCCCAACATGAAACCAATAGGGCTTCAATTGACAATTTAGAAAAATTTCATCAGTAGAAAATCATGTCTAGTGACTCATGATCGTAATGGACCATCCAGAGTAGCAATTCTGGAGCAGCACGTCACAGCACCTGTTCTGAACAGGATTATTTCAAGCCTCACCCTGTATTTTCAACATTGGAAACACTGAGTGTACGACCAGAAATCCATGATTTTAGTAGTGTTGAAGATAAAGTCAGACATATGTTAAAGTACTATAAACAGTGTATTCACTAACTACTGATGGTAAGGGAGAGAGATGAGCTATGGTCTCACTTGCACAGACATGAGTGGGAGAATGAGGAAATATGAGAGGAAACAGGGTGGGGGCAGAATAGCATCAAAGTAGTAAAAAGAATTACGGAGAACTGATCAATATAAATATGATTAGGCCAAATGTGCATGCTGGCTAACAATTAGATTTCTATCCTATCAACACAGAGACAGAGAGACAGAGACCCTATTGTTCCTGGCAATTAAGTTTCCAAGGAATGTCTCACAGGTCCTTTGGAGAGACATTCTCAGTTGGAAGAAAGATACGCACGCACGCACGTTTCTAAGGAACAGAAAGATTGACAAGTATAAGCCCCTTTTAGTAAATGCTCCACAGTGGATCAGTTATAGGGTACAATGAGCTGAATTATTTTGATAGCCCCATTTTTCCTGAATGGCACACTGCATTCTCTGGTGATTTGACCTTAGGTTGCTTGCAGCCTTGTTAAGTAGGTCAGATCTCCTAATGCAGGAGTATGAAAGGAGTGTAATGGTGCATTTTGCAGACCCCTCTAGCCATCTGGGAAATCTGAACACATTTTCAAATCTAAGAACCTCACTTTGAGCATAACCCTGTCCTAAGTACAGACTGGTTAAGCAAGGACAGAAGAGGACTCCTGTGAGTTCATTTCCATTATACCCATCCAGGTGAAAAGAGTAGATACATCCTCAGATCTAGTGATGGATCAATGTGTGACTTCTCCTTCCCTAAAAGGGAATTTTGATAGTGTTTATTTGTAAACTGTTACTATTAATCTGTTGGTGGAAAGCACATTTATCAGAGATTTCTATATTACAAGAAGCCACATCTTATTGTAACTGAACTAGAGGAAGAAAGGATGTATCCATGGTGATAGCATTATGTCTGGATTAGTAGTTGCTTATGACTTGCAGTTCTCCATGGATTTTGTTGAGGTATGCATGTTGAGGCATGCATGAGGCAATAACATACATGTTTATAAAGTAATTACCTATTGGATTGTCTCTGTGTGGTCCTTTCCTACTACCTTCTCTACTTGGCTGTTTGGGCTGTAGAGACCACCTTTTATGTTCTTTCCCAGAGAATTTGGAATAGATTTAGAGGATGAGATGTGAAATCCCAGGCACATTGAAACACCTGCTTCATTTGTTACTCAGGCCCATTTGTGTTATCCCTGGATTTTGTGAAGCCTCCATCTTTATGAATTACCTTCTTGCTAAAACTTGTCAAATTTGCTTTCTTTACTTGGACATAAGAGTCTTAACATTGCATTATGCAATCCAGAAGAAACTACAGTGGTTATAGGCCATAGAGAATGTAGAGATGGCAGATGCCAAAGCCCTGGAACCAGGAGGAGGTGTGTTCTGGAAGTAAGACCTGGCTTTCAATACCAGGTTAGCTCCTCATTACGGAGACAACTTTAACAAGTTGCATAACCTCTTGGACTCTCACTGCATCTATGAAATAGAGATGCAATAATGTATTCAACGAGTTTAATACCACTACGAGAATAGAGCTGGGCACTGGAAGAAAGCAGGTGTTTTTGTGGTGGTCATTGGACCAATTAATTTATCCAGGTTTACTTACAGAAGCATGGGTGACTCACATGCAGCTGTGTCAATGAAGTATCTTCCTCCTTGCAGCCATTGTTACAAGCTTCTGCATCCTTGAGAAGGGCCCCAGCCTTGTCTGCCTCCCCACTCTTTATGCCATACTCTAATTGACGATGGCAATCATCATGTCCAGCCTGGAGGAAACAGTCCCAGTGTTACCAATTAATTCATTTCCAGAATCTCTGAGCTCCCGATAACTGTGTCGTTTCCTACTGCATCCTTCAACTACAGCCCCTTCACGTGGGTCACCAGGAGTTCCTTTCCCTTGGAGCTTTCTGTACTTTCGTCTGGCCGACAGGCCCAGGCTGTAATGATAGCAGAGAGGTTAGAACTGTATGCTTTTCTCCACTGGGGAAATCACTTCTATTCCTTTTTCGAGATCCAGCTTAAAAGTGACCTCATCCATTTGTTTAATTCTCTTCCTTTACATAAGTCTAGGCCTAGAAAATGTTGGCACACTGCTACCATTTGTGTTTCTACCTGGGGCGGGGGGGGGGGGGGGGGTATTCTCAAAATCAGAGAGAATCCTCACAGGCCTTTAGTCTCTAATGTTTAGGACTTATAACATTACAAAACCATGTTCAAGTGGAAGAAAAGGAGTGGAGTGCACACCAACCCCTTCTCCCAAGTTAGGAAACCTCCCACCATATGTTTGCTTCCAGACAGCTTGCTCTGCAGAGGCTCAGTGATGGTCCATAGCCTGCTTAGATGGTCCATCTTCCATCGCTGGAGAGGAAGCTTAGACTCTCCATGGTGTGGCTGGATTGCAGAGATGAGAAGACTTCCTAGAGGACAGCAATAAATAGAAATGAGTGACATTAGCCTTGTGCACTAGAACAGGGAAAGCCCTCTGCTGAAGGAAACCCTGGGCTTGGCGCCAATGACAGGAATAGGACACACGGAGGCTACCAAGAATGGTGCCCCGTACAAAAGGTCAGCCACTTGTGCAGTACTACACAGAGGGCCTGAGAAGCAGCAACCCTCAGAGAGCTTGGTGTGGGGACTTGCTTAAAACTTCCCAGGCCTGCAGAGATCCCCCTGTCCCCCAAAAAAGCTGATGTCACCTGGCAGAAGACAGACCAAAAACTAAAACAAAACCAGACTTAAGACAAGCTGATGAGACAAATCCCAAAGCAGAACCTAAAGGATCTGATATAAGAGCTGCCACTTAAAATGGATAGAATAGGGAATCCAATTGATCGTTTGGTTGGTTCCCTTTTTTTATTTTTTTAATTTAATTTTATGTTTTTAATATTTTATTTACATTTCAGATGCTATCCTCTTTCCCCATTTCCCCTCCCTAGAAAACCCCTGTCCCGTGCACCCTTTTCCATTTTGCATTTATATAATTTTTTTTAAATGTTAATCAAGGGCTTTATAAGTATGGTAATGTTCAATCAGAAGTGTAACCCAATACCCAATCTAGCTATGTAAACTATCTTTGACTGGTGGAGACACGTGAACTTCTGCCTCAGTGTCCCCTCTCTCTTTCTCTCTCTTTCTCTTTCTTAATCACCTAGCTTCTCCTCTCCTTCATCTTCTCCTCTCCTTACTCCATCTCTTCCTCTCTGTAATCCTAGTAGGTAGTAGGTGGAGGAAGAAGAATCAGGAGTTCAAAGCCAGCCTACATAACAAGCCCAAGGCCCATTTGAGCTACACACTGGTCCTTTCTTAAGAAAACACAAATGAAAGGCAGAAACTGAAGAGGAATGAGAACATTGTGGGGAAGGGGGGATGCAATTCGGAAGAGTTCCTACCAGCCTCAATCATGATGGATTACTCCAAAACACAGGGACAAATGGTCTGATTCGATGACAAAGGTGCTTGGTGACCTTACAGTGGAGAGGCTTTCCTCTGTAATTTCCTCTGCTGTCCTTGTGGATACCCCTGCTTGCTAATGGAGACAGGCCAACCTTCAAAGGCTGCTCAGAATGCCTAAGATATCAGCCTCGGTCCCAGTACTTGAGAGGTAGAGGCTTCTTGAGTTCAAGGTCATCTTCAGCTATATAGTGTGGTTCAAGACCAGCCTGAGCTATAAGAAACTGTCTCAGGAAACAAAAAAAGAATCAGCCATGCTCCATCCTTGTTGTCCTGTCTCATTGGGGGACACAGCACAGGACAGCTCTTATCTTTCCACCCTGAGTATCTATAGCATCGTGTAAGAGTTCATAGGATATACAGAGGAGTGCAGTAAAAATTTAAATTTCTATTTAAAAACCTCTAAAGCCAGTCTGTGATGACTGAAAAGCCAGGTTCTCATGATCCATCCAATGTGCTTTTAGGTGCTTAGAATTAACCCCCAAATCTGTGTCCCAAAGTATACAGAACTATGGGCCTTGGAATCAGTGCAGGACCATAACAAACCAGTGTATGCCCCCACCACCTGTGTGCGCCCTACTGGCTGGGTGGAGCCAGGGGCGCTGCAAGTGTCTGATGACTGGTAGTATGGTACCTGCTGCCTCCTGCTCTAGTCCAAGGTAGAATCAGTAAGTGGATGTTCTCAGAAAGTGTGACCCACATGTTGGCAGCCATTCTGGCAGTGGATGTCTAGTGAGCAGTATTGTGAGCGCACTTACTAGTGGAGGCACACTCAGCAAAGGTGTTGTGGAAGATACCATACACCTCAACGTCTCTTCAAGGACTATACCATAGCATTGACCAGTGAGCTGGCATTGGCTAGGTGCAGGAACTTATTTCTTTACAGACTTATAGTCCAGAATATCAGGAGCAGCACCAACTTAGCCTGGCATATCATAACACATTTGTCCCTAGGATAATGACAACTGTCTTGACTAGGCTAAGAGGATCTCTTCTCAGCAGGGGTGGCACCTGGGATGCTTGGTCATAAGCTGTACTTGCCTATGCAGGTAGAAAGAAATTTGTGTATAGATGGCTACTATGATAACAAGGAGCTGGGCAGGCTGCACAGGGCAGACAAGGTCAGATATAAGTGGCTGAAAGGGGGCACAGCATGTGAGCAGTGGTTCAGGGCACAGAAGTGGGCAGGCACCCGGGAAATGGAGACCAGTCTGGGAAATTTAGTGAGATTTTCTTAAATACTAATTAGACGGATGAGGTAAAGACCATTGCTTTAAATTTTCTTTTAAAAGATTGATTTCTGCATATCCATGTGTGTGTATGAGTCTATGGGCATGTGTGCATAGGTGTATGTGTGTGTGAATGTATGCACAAGTGTGCATGAGTGTATGTGTGTCAATGTGTGTGTGTGAGAGTATATGCACATGTGTGCATGGGTCTATGTGTGTCCATGTATGTGAGTGTGTGAATGTGTCCATAGGTGTATGTGTGTCTATGTGTGTGACTGTGTGCATGTGTCCATAGGTGTATGTGTGTCCATGTGTGTGAGTGTATGTGCATGTGTGCATAAGTGTACATGTGTCTATGTGCAGAGGCCTCTTGGCTTGCTTTGATACTAGCAAGTTCCAATAGTGCTCTTTCTTGTCTTAGCCCCCTCAGAGGTGGGGTTATAGGCATTTGTGAGGATTCCTGGCTTGTCACATGGGAGCTGATATCTGAATTCTGGTTCCTGTGACTGCAGAGCACATGCTCTTAACTACTGAGCTAGGCTCCTAAATTCTTATTTTTACCTGTGTAAGATATACATAGCAGAAATACTAACCTTTCTCCTTTCTTTTTTTTCTTTCTTTTTGAGACAAGGTAGCACACTGTACCTCAGTGTGGCCTGAAACTCATGTTATAGCCGTGGCTGGCCTCAAACTCCATGCAATCCTCCTGGAGCCTTAGCCTCTCATATGATGGGATTATTGGCATAAAGTACCACATACAATTTAACTATTGTTAAATATATGGTTCAATGCTGCTAAGGACACTGTTTTGTGGTGTCCAAAATACTGTTTTTAAAATATACAAAGCACTCCTCAAGTGGTTCTCATGCACTCAGGGCTGAGAGGCAGAAAGCTACACTGAATGGAGGTGTTTGTTGTTATTAAACTCCTGAGCACAGTTCTTTATCTGAAACACATAATGGGTACCACCCCCGCCTAATGCTAACTTTGCTGTAAGCCTTCCGTCCCTCCAACCAAGCCAGGCTACTGTAGTCATCTCTGCTATTTTCCTGTGTCCCTGTCTTGAGATCCTATCCAAGATCCTATCCTCCATTCAACTACTTCAGCACTAAACTCTTTAGCTACAGATCCGATCCTGTCAGCTCATTATTTTACCTGGTGGTGTTCATTAATGCTGATGTGTTTCAAATGGATTATGTGTTGGTCTTACCTCCTAACTTAATTGCTTTTCCATCTGACCGACATTTTTATTATATTACTTGACACCCTTTGGGGCTCAGAAAATTGTACACCAAATTATGACACTTTGGTGTTCTGAATACTTTGAACTAAATGAAAAGCATAAGAGGCAGCCTCAGGGG
Source organism: Rhabdomys pumilio (assembly GCA_030674055.1). Lineage (NCBI taxonomy): Eukaryota > Metazoa > Chordata > Mammalia > Rodentia > Muridae > Rhabdomys > Rhabdomys pumilio. The sequence continues at coordinate 106,168,698 of JANHMN010000005.1, forward strand.
TGAAATACGCCCTTGATTTTGACCTTCCCTTCACCCCAGTCCTCTTTCTGCCCCTGAAAGGAGCTGTAGAAACCAGTTAAAGAAACAGAAGCTCCTCTGTCCCAAAGCAAGTCATTAAATCCAGGAAGGCCACTCCTTCTTTTCTCCCCTCTTCTTTAAGGACCTTCATTCTCAAGGATCTTGTTAAGAACTTTCATTCTCAAGTGTCCTGTTGTGTGTTAAAACTTCACACTACACAAAACAAAGTCCGGCTCTGTGTTCTGAAGTAAGGAGTGAGAGACAGCTCAGTGGTTAGGAGCACTGGCTGCTCTTCCAGAAGACCCAGGTTTAATTCCCAGCAGTCACATGGCAGCTCACAAGTGTTTGTAACTCCTGTTCCAGGGGATCTGACAGACACATTAAATAATTATTTTTTTAAATTTGGATCTTCAGCTTTGAAGGCTCTTTTATTACATAAAATTTCTTCCGAGCTGAGTGTGGCAGCACATGCCTTTAATCCTAGCACTTGGGTAGCTGAGGCAGGATGAATTTGAGGCCAGCCTGGTCGACAGAGTGAGCTTCAGGCCAGGCAGAGCTACAGAGTGAGCCCTTGTCTCAAGCATAAATACATAAACAAATACAACATTGGTGAAATTGACCTGTTACAACTTTGTTAATCTTCCTCTCCCCTCCCTCTTTTCTATTTATTTATTTACTTACTTACTTACTTACTTTTGCAGTGCTCAGGGTGGGGCTCGGAGTCTGGAGCAGGAGAGCTCTGTTCTGGAGCTACATCCACAGCCGTACCTGCCTCTACAAGATAAGATGACTTAGGACACTTCCAAGTGACATGGCCATAGGTGCTACCTATCTTTAGTTCCAGGAGTGTTCATTGTGATTCGACATATCACTCTTGTCTACCTCTGCAGTGCCTTGCATCCATTACCTGTGATGTACTCCAAAGCCTGCTGAGAAGATTCTAGGACAAGCAACCAAAAGACAGCAAAGAAGAGGTCAGAGGGTTTTGACGTTTGTCTGGTGGGCTCTATAAGATAGGGTCTTATCTCTAGCCCGGAATGGTTAGGAACCCATTACATAGCTTAGGGCAAGTTCAAAATCCTAACCTTGTTCTCTCAAGTGCTTAGGCTATGCTATAGCCTATGTTTGAGAGAAAACTACTGGGCTCAAGACTGGCTGGACCTTCCTTGCCCACTTTGAGAATAGCCATGGTGTACTAGTTTGAATTGTAATCTTAATGAATAAACTGACTGACATACTCTCTGTCTGATTCCTTCCCTCTTGGATAACGTGGACCTTCACTAGCCTTTTGGCAAGCTTAACTTCTTCCCTCTATCTGCGCTCTTTCAATGTACTGCTGCTCCTCTCCCCGCTCCTCTTCCACTCGTCACCATCTTTGCTTTTCCATCCACTTCCCTTGAATCTCTGATTATGTTCCACTTCAAGTTCCTAGCCCCTCTGCTTTGTAGTCAAGGAATAGAAAAGCAGAGAGCAAACATCAAGGAAGGAGTCCAGCTTCTATTGTGAAATTTGAACCGTATGGCCATCTATGTAACACACTGGAGCGAATCCCGATGATGTCATGTTGTCCTCTTAGCCATTCTAACTCCTTCTCGGATAGGTCGGACCTTAGATTCTTTCTTGGAAAAATCTTGCAGTATTTTCATTTTTGGAACCTTTCAGACATATTTTCTACCAGGACTCCTCCAGAATATGATACTTATCTTTTGAAAATACAAACTTTAGGGAGGGGAAAAATTCAGATAAAAAGGAGGACAGAAGAGAAAAAAAAAACAAGTTTAACATTGTAGTTCCTGTACACTAAGACCCATTGTTTATTTTCTTTTGTAAATAAAATATTATTGAAAAGAAATTAGTTTCTTTGTTTCTGTGATGTTTTTCATACTTGTCTGACTTGCTAACAACAACCAAACCAAAGCAACAAAACAAGTAAAAATTATGGGTAGCATTGTTTAATGTCTCATAAGATTCACAAACAATTCAAGTACAACTAAGAAAACAGGGGCTGGGGTTGTAGCCCACTTGGTAAAGTACTTGCCTATCGTGCATGAAGGTCTGGATTCCATCCCTCATATCTCATAGACAGTGGGTGGTGGCTGTGTGCACCTGTAATCTCTGTGCTTGGGTGGTGGAGGCCAGAGAATCAGACATCCAAGGTTATCTGCAACTACATAGTGTGATTAAGGCCAGTCTGGAGACCTTGTCTAAAAAATATAATAAAACTGAATGAGACAGAAATGCAATATTTATAGATGAGTATTTCAATAATATTTGTGTTTTACAGTCTACATCTACTGAACACAGTTTCAAAAATCTTTTGATAATTTGAGTTGGAAAATTTTAAAGAGAAATTATGTGGCAAAAGCTCTAAGTGTGTGGATAAGCTAGATTGCCTAAATACTTAATAAGCTTGAGTTTTAGTTTATACACTTTGGGATGTTGTTCTTTTTTATTTTATTGTTGAGATTATAATTTTGAAGTTGGGGGTGGCAAGACAAGGTTCCTCTGTACAGCCTTGACTGTCCTGGAACTCACTCTGTAGACCAGACTGGCCTCCAACCCAAAGATCCACCTACCTCTGCCTCCCAAGTATTGGGGATTAAAGGCTTTGGGGTGTATGTGTCCTATTTATTTATTTTTAAAATTTATTTATGTATTCACTTCACAGCCCAAATCCAGGGACCACTTGAAGTTCTTCCCTGCATCCCCTCCCTTTCTTCTCTGTATATTTTAAGATTTTTATATGCATTGGTGTTTTTCCTGAATGCATGTCTGTGTGAAGGTGTCTAATTCCCTGGAACTGGAGATATGGCTGGTTGTGAGCCACTGTGCTGCTACTGGGAATTGAACCTGGGACTTCTGGAAGAGCAGCCAATGCTCTTAACCATTCAGCCATCTCTCTGGGCCCTGGCATGTTTATAAAGTACAGTGAAACTAAACAGGCATGTTCATGAGTTTGAAAAATCATTTCTAGAAGTTATGAAATGGAAAATACAGATAAAAAACAATTCTTACTGTTTTCTAGATTTCATTAGGATTTAAGGTTATGTAGTGTCAAAAATTATAATTAACAAGGAATTAAACTACTGGAAATTATAAAAGATAGAACTCGGTGCAGGAGAAATAGGCTACTTTATAAGGAAAGGTATATAACCAGGCTGTGTTGGCACACACCTTTAATCCCAGCACTCCGGAGCCAGGCAGATCTCTGTGAGTTTGAGGCTAGCCTGGAGTTTAGAGTGAGTCCCAGGTCAGCCAGGGCTACAGCGAGAAACCCTGTCTTGAAAAACCAAAATAAAAGTTATAAAGATGTATTTCATCAACAAGAAAAAAGAAAAACTGAGGGTACTTTAAAAAGGACTGTGGGAATTGTGTTGTGTGGTCTAAGATGGCTGAGATTAGATGTGGTTTTATTAAAATCAACATTATTTAAGGGATCCATTTTACTATTAATAGTTAGATGTAGTTTTACATGTTTTATTAAAATCATTATTAAAAGGATTCATTTTACTATTAATAGTGTAGTTTTATTAAAATCAGCATTATAAACATTTTAGTATTAATTGTCTGTAACATATGTACTAAGTGAGTGTATTAGTAGTCTGCAGCATATGTACTATGAGAACGTGTGTATGTGAAAGTTCTAGTGTGGGGTGTGGATACACACACACTTTAGAAGACAATCATCAAGTGTGTGTCCTCGCTGTTCCTCCTTCAGACAAGGTTTCTTTACTTTTGCATACTCCATGTAACCTGACAGGAGCTTCCCATCTTCCAGCAGGGAGCATTGGGAGATTTACAGCCATGGCCTACTTAGTAATGCTTGTCCATGGGCTCTGGAGATCTGAACTCAGGTCCTCAGGAACGCATAGCAAGATTGCCTTTCCCCAGGCCCAATTTAGTTGCTTCTCATAATAATAAAGTTTATTGGGAACTGTAAACTAAAGGTCTACCCAAAGGGTGACCCCAGGACTAACTCTCAGGGCTTTGGGATGGTGGAGAATTGGAATGTTGCAGACCCAGAGCCAAATTATCCTGGGCTATCTTTTGTCCCCATAATGGTCATTCATTGTTTACCACTGTGACAAAACCAAACAACAACAACAACAACAACAAAAATCTCTTTCTAAAAAACATAAAACCAAAATCAAACCTGTCTAAATAGATTTTTTAACAGACTACTAACTTCCACTGTTCCTGATACTAGAAACGTTAACAGAGAGGCATCCATTGCATGCCTATGGTCCCAGCACGAAGCAGGCTGAAGTGGAATGATGTCATGGGTTGGAGATGGACATCAGGACAGCATGGGCTACATAATGAGAGCCTTTCTCAAAATAAAAAAAATTAAGGGCATCTGAGAGCATCTAAAATTCCATAGTAGTGACTTCAGGCTTTGCTGGGACCCTCACCCTCACCCTCACCCCTACCCCCACCTCACTCCTGTATTTGGAAAATTTTATTGATTTGGGAGCGGAACACTTTATTGGAGGCAGCATGAATCCATGTTCCTAGGTCACTCATATTTACCTCAGAAGAAAGTATCACCTATTCCTTTTGGGATGAGGGCTGCATTCTGTTTATTGTTGAAAATTCTGAAGAAAGAGATTAGAAAATAAGCTAAAAAATGTGGTTTTTTTTTTTTTTTTTTTTTTGAGACAGGGTCTCATGTATCCCAAGCTGACTTCAAGCTCGCTACACAGCTAAGGATGTCTTAGAACTGTTCCTCCTGCCTCTGCCTCCCAAGTGCTAGGATTACAGATGTGCACCACCACTGCCAGTGTGTGCACTGCTAAGGATTGAACTCCCGGCTTCCTGAACCCTGTACAAGCACTCTACCAACTGAGGTATCTGCACAGCCCTAAAATATCTTATTGCTATTTTGATTAAATAGACAAGTAAGGTCTGATTAAATGTTTTTAACCTTTAAAAATAATTTTTTGTGTATGAGTGGTAATTAAATGTTTTTAACCTTTAAAAATATTTTTTTTGTGTGTATGAGTGGTTTGCCTGGATGTATGTCTATGCAAAGCTTTCATGCCCAGTGCCCTTGGAGGACAAAGGAAGCTATCTGATTCTCCTAAACTAAAGTTAGTAGTTGCTTGGGAGTTGCCATGTGAATGCTAAGAATTGAACCTGGGTTCTCTGCAAGAGCACAGTTTAAATGCTGAGCCATCTCTCTACCCCCGCCCCTTTTTGCTGTTGTTTGAGACAAGGTCCCAGGACTACAGACTACAGTCTGGACTAGCTTCAAACTCATGATCCTTCTACTGCAACCTACCAACCTACTGAGATTATGGGTTTGAGCCACCATATCCAGCTCTACAAATTGACAAATTTTTCAAACTCAGGTTTTGCTTTATTTATTTTTAATTAATTAATGTAGAGACAGGCTGGCCTGGAATCTCCTACCTAGCTGAGGAGAACCTTAAGCTTCTGATCCTGCTGCCTCTCCTTCTCAAGGGCTAGGATTGCAGATATAAGCTAGTGAATCAGCCCTTTCTTCTGGTTTGTTTTTGAGACAGAGAGTCTGTGGTGGCTTGAATAAGAATGTATTTGAACACTTGGTCATCAGGGAATGGCGCTACTTGAGGGAGGTATGGCCTTCTTGGAGTAGGTATGGCTTTGTATGCCACTGGGGGTGGGCTTTCAGGTTTCAAAAGCCCTAACTGGACCCAGAGTCTTGCTTTCTGCCTGCTGCCTGCGGATCTAGTTGGAGAACCTCAACTTCTCCAGCACTGTATCTGCCTGTGTGCTGCCATGCTCTCCGCCATGATCGTGGTATCTCTTCGCAGCAATAAAAACCTTAACTAAGATATTGTCTTTTTCTGTAGCTCAGGTTGGCCTGGAACATTATGTAGCCTAGGCAGGCCTCAAACTTTTTGGTGATTTTTTTCTGCCCCAGTCTCCCAAGTGCTCGGATTACTACCATGAGCTACCTGGCCTGGTTCAATATCACTTTCAGACTCTTGAACAGATTAAATTTGAGATTTTCTAGTTGGGCCCCTGCAAAGTCCAAAGTCTGTTCATCTCTTCTTCTCTTTGCTTTCCAATGGTATATGCTGCCCTTGAACCTGTTATGTAGCCAAGGATGAGCTAAAACACCTTTGATTCTTCTATATCCACCTGGACAGTAAGATTCTAGGTATGTGCTACCATGCCAGGCATATGCGGGGTTGGGAATAAACCCAGTGATTTATACTTGCTGGGCAAGAATTCTAGCAACTGAATTATATTCCCAGTACAAGTGTGTGTCTATTGCCTTGTAAAAGAAAGATATTAAAAAGATTTGGCTTCCTCTGTGTTAAATCATACACAAAACATTGTAAAATTATAACTGAGATTAAGCCTCATTTATGTGGAAGCTACTGATGAGTTCCTGGGACAGAAAGTGCTTGGAATCCCAACAGGCTCTCTGTTGTAGCTGTGGTTATTTTGCTAAACTGTTGCGTACTTTAGAAGTAGCCCAACTTTCTTTTCAATCACTACCTGCAGAGCACACTCCATTATTATTTTCCTTCTTTTCCAAAAACACTGACAAGCAGCTCCTGGCCAGAATTATTTCTGCAAGGAGATTGATTCACTGAGCAGACTCCAACTGGCTTCTGCCTTTCTGATAACTTTACATTCATTCTGTAAGAACTGCTGTAACTGTACTCAAGAAACTGATGACATGTGAGCTTCCTAACCATCCAAACCCATCAAGAATCCATTCATGAGCGAGCATACCTTTAATGGCTTCTTGCTTTTGTTAAATGTTTTATCTCCCAGAGTTAGAAAATGTTTCTTCATCTCTCTATACCTTATAGCAATTGGGTAGAGTACACTTTTGCCAAGAAAAGATAGAAGTCTTTATCTTTTTCCCTATCCTCCAGAGTTCAGAAATTAGTGCTCCTATTTTGTGGTTATTTTAGGTAGTTCAATAAAAATCTGTCAGATACGAGTCAATAAAGCTCAACTTAGAAGCCTAATGTGTGGCTGGAGAGATGGCTCAGCCATTAAAGGCTAGACTCACAACCAAAAGGACAAAAGGATGGCTGTTTTATTTTCTATATAGTTGTCTTACAGGGGGGAAAGAGCAGGTCCAGGAACCTCAAAATATTTTGGGGGATCCTTAGAGGGAGAACGTCACTCAAATCTGCTGGTCCTAAGGAGGAAATGTTTGAAGTTTTTCAAGACAGGGTTTCTCTGTGTAGCCCTGGCTGTCTGAAAACTTATTCTGTAGACCAGGCTGGCCTCAAACTTGGAGATGCACCTGCCTGCCACTGCCTTCCTAGAGCTGGGATTAAAGGCATGTGCCACCACCGCCCAGCTCTAAGAAGGAAATTTTGTGGTGAGTACTTAGCTTGGTTTTTTAACCTCAGGAAGTTTTTATAAGTCCTTGGGTGTCAGTGGCACACACCTGTAGTCCTAGGAGATAGAGGCAGAGAGGCAGGAGGATTCAATGTTAAGCCAGCCTGGGCTAAAAGGTAGAGTATCTAAAAATCAAACAAACTGAATAAGTAAAAACAATAAATAAAAGTTAGCTGGGTGTGGTGATGCAAAACTTTGGTCCCAGCCCTTGGGGAGCAGGGTACTATGCAGTCCTAGCTCTTACTACATAGGCCAGACTGACCTCAAACTCAGATCCTTCTGCCCCTGCCTTGCCAGTGCTAAGATTAAAGGCACGAGCCACTATGTCCAGCTCTGAGATATACTCTCTCTCTCTCTCTCTCTCTCTCTCTCTCTCTCTCTCTCTCTCTTACTCTCTCTCTCTCTTCCTCTCTTTCTCTCTCTCTCCTTTATAAGACATATTGCTTATTTTTAATTAATTTTTATATATACAGGTGTTTTGTCTGCATATATGCCTGCAGACCAAAGAAGGCATCAGATTGTGAGCTACCATGCAGGTGCTGGGAATTGAACTCAGGACCTCTGGAAGACAGCCAGTGCTCTTAACCGCTGAGCCATATCTCCAGCTCCCTAGCCCTGAGACATCTTACAAAAAGTTTCAGCAAAGCAAATTTAAAGAACCATCATAGTTCTCCTGGCTTTATATAATTAATCAGGGTGAGTTTAATGAGATCAATCTTATTTTGTAAACATATCAGGCTTTTCCTGTCTTTGGTACAAATGAGGAAGACTGTCTAAGGAGAAAAATTGTTTTAGAAGGAGATTACAGTGTGCCTATTACCTCATTTTCTGATGAAGTTTGAAACATACATTATTATTATTATTATTATTATTATTATTATTATTATTATTATTATCATTATTTAGGTTTTTCGATATAGGGTTTCTCTTTGTAGTCCTAGCTGTCCTGGAACTTGCTCTGTAGACCAGGCTAGCCTCAAACTCAGAGATCCAGCTGTTTCTGCCTCCCAAGTGCTGGGACTAAAGGTGTGCACCACCACTGCCTGGCAACATACCCTTTTTAAAAAAAGAATAAATAGTACTTATTCTTTGAAAATTTCATACATGCATGCAATGTATTTTAATTACATCCACCCCCACTCCTCCTGCCCAATTCCTCCAAGACCTCCCACCACCACATTCCCTTCTCAACTTCATATTCTCTTTTTTATGTATCTCACTGAACACCTTTTCACAATATAAAACATCAGATCCCTTGTCATGGCAACACTAAAGAAACAAATTCAGAATCCAAAGAGTAAGGAGGTGGTATGGAAGCAGAATTGGAGCTGGGTCATAGCTGTGGGCTGAAAGAATTTAAGTGACTTACTAGAGAAAGCTGTAAACAGAGTATTATGGATGATTCTGGAGAGGGCTCAAGTGATGAGACCAGGAAAGATGCTAACATATTTTAGAGATTGGATAAGCAGTTGTGATCAGGATGCTGACAAAAATGAGATCTATTCTATTGGAAACTCGGGAGCTATCCTTGGCAATTGTGGTGGTTTGAATAGGAATAGCCCCCATAGATTAATGTATTTGAATGCTTGGCCCAGGGAGTGGAACTATTAGGAGGTGTGGCCTTGTTGGAGGAAGTGTGTCACTGTGGGAGTGGTCTTCAGATCAAGATGTAGAGTTCTCAGCTCCGTCTCCAGCACCATGTCTGCCTGCACGCTGCCATGTCCTGCCATCATAATGGACTAAACCTCTGAAACTGTAAACCAACCTCTAATTAAGTGTTTTCCTTTATAAGAGTTGCCGTGGTTGTGGTATCTCTTCCCAGTAATAGGAACCCTAACTTAAAGAGAGCAATTATTGTTAAGCTGTGTTATGTCCATGCCTTTGTGCTGCTGCGTGGTTATTCTTGGGCACTCTTGAGCGAGATTTATAGTGAGACTCCTTAGAAAATTCATAGTCTTGTGAAAACCTATGCTCAAGAACACAAAAGTGCAGCTGAGCAAATGCTTGCTAAAGATCAGTAGAGCCTTCCTTGGGGAACAACAAGCCAGCAGGCAAGCTGCTGAAAAGGATGAGGCAGGAAGATCAGAAAGATCAGAGGCAAGTGTGGGCTGCTCAGACTTGAAATTCTAGCATTTAGGAGGAGAAGGCATAAGGATTAGAGTTTTGAGACATCTCTTGGCTACACCACCCTACTGTAGTAGTTTGAATGAAAATGGTTCCCATAGGCTCATGTTTGAATGTTTGGTTCCCAGTGGGCACAACTGCTTTGGATGACTAGGTGTGACCTTGTTGGAGGAGGTGTGTTGCTGAGGGCAAGGCTTTCTGCTTTCCTTACCATTCCCAGTCAGTTCCCTCTCTCTGCCTCCAACTTGTGGATCAGGATATAAGATCTTAGGGGCTGCTCCATCACCAGGCCTGCCTGCTGCCATGCTTGGAGCCATGATGGTCATGGAGTAACTCTCTGAAACTAAGACAATCCCCAATAAACTTTGAACTATATGTAAGTTGCTTTGATTATGGAGCTTTGTTACTGTAGGATAAAAGTAACTAAGTCACCTAGCTTTAAAAAAACAAAACAAAAAAGGTCTAGAGTTAAAATTCCCAGATCTCAAGTAAATGCCAAGCAGGCCTGGTGGATCCCAGTTGTGGATGGCAGATACAGAGTATCCCCAGAGCTGGCTGGCTAGCTCAACTAGCCGTATCAGTGACTTCTGTGTTTGACTGACAGGATGTGCCTGAATAAATAAGGTGACTGAGGATAAGTCTCCTCCATCAACCATGGGTCTCCACGCACATCCACATATATGTGCACTCACACAAAATTGTGACACACAGATCTTTCTCTCTCTCTCTGACACACACACACACACAAACACACACAAACACACACAAACACGAAAATTGAAAACAAGCAAAACTTGATGCACGCCTGTAATTCCAGAATTGAAGAGGTGAAAGCAGAATCAAAGGTCCTACTTTGACCTTGGCTTAGACTATATGAGACCCTGTGGAAGCAAAGCAAAACAACAAACCAAAACCAGACTCCTCCTTTGAATCCCAATACCTTTGAGGCTGAGGCTGGCGGCTCATCAGGAGGCTGAGGTCAGCCTGGGATATCTGGTGAGACCTTGTGGCAAAGAAACCCAAAACAAACAGTGAAGATGAGTGCAGACCTCAAGGAGCAGATCTCAAGGAGATCTAGTAGAAAAGAAAAAGGTGCTAGTGGTAAAGAAAATGGAGAAAGGCCTGGAGGACATTTCAGAAATCCTTGAAAGTGCCCCTTCCAACTCAGGCCCAGAAGCCTAGAAAGACAAAGAGCTTTTAGGCAGGGGAAAAGCTTCTCCAGCCTTGCTGCTCAGGGCTTCCCTGGCATTGCTGCTCCTCCTATATAGTGAAGTTCTCTATGGCTCCTCCAGCTGTGGTTCAAGTGGCCCCGGAACACAGCTTGTGCCATTGCTCTAAAGACTGTGCTGATACACATATGGTAAAAGCAGACCTATTCTACCAAGTGTGCCAAGGAAAGCCTAGGGTGCCACTGTAGATGTTCTCAACAAGAATATGTAGATCTGTGAGACTTCCACTTAAGTCCTAGAGAGGCAGTATCAGTGATAGCACGCAAAGCCATATGCATCAGCTGTACAGTAGCTACATGGGTCTCAACTAGCAAAAGCTCAGGACCTCTTCTTGCTGTAGTGGGTACAGGCTATCAGATACAGAACTTCAAGTTGACACTTCTGGGTTTCAGTTTTGTTTGGGGCCCATTTCTCATTCCTATATATCTATTTCTTTTAGAAAGGAAATGTTTATTCCTCCTCTTCCCTTGTATCTTGAAAGCTGATGTCATACGAAATTTGTTTTTTTTTTTCCCAGTGAGGATCCTGAATCAGTACCATGAGCATAGCAGGCAATTAACAATATACCAAGTCTGATAACTTGCTTTCGATTTTATGTGTTCACAGTGAGGGATTGCCTTGAGTCTTAGATGAGACTTAGAGCTTTCGATTTGTACTAAAATGAGTTAAAACATAGGAAGCATTTGCACGGAATACATTTTGCATTGTCAAGGACATGAATCTTGGGGTTCAAAAGTAGAATTTGATGGTTTATACTACATGGTTTGCATTCCTCAAAGGATTTTTTTTTTGACAGACAGGGTTTTACTACGTAGTGATGACTGGTCTGGAATTCAGAGGTCTGCTTGACTCTGCCTTCCAAGTGCTGGGATTAAAGGGGTAAGCCACCATGCCCAGCCCTCAAAGGTGTTTTGTTTTGCTTTGAATCAAGGTTTCACTATATAGCTTAGGTTGGCCTTGAACTGGCAGTGTCCTTTTCGTTTCTGCCCCCTGAATGCTGGGATTACTGGCATGCATCTTTATTGGAAGCTTGTTCCCAATGTAGCAGTGTTGGGAGGTAGTGAGGCCTCATTGAAATTAGAGGGGACAATGCCCTCATGAAAGGATTAATGCTTTTCTTATGGCTGTACATACTTGCTCTTGCAGAACTAGGCTGCTACACACAATTAGCCCCTTCTTCACCCAGCTGTTTCCACTTCCCTGCCATGCTGTGATGCAGAGGTTGTGTGTGTGTGTGTGTGTGTGTGTGTGTGTGTGTGTGTGTGCGTGCGCGCGCATTGTTTGTTTTTCAGAGAGCCGAATGGCCGAATAGCTGCCTAATCTCAGATTTTGAGTTTCCAAAACTGTTAGCTAAATATCTCTGTTTTGTCTACAAACTATCCAGTGCTAGTAATTTTATAATACCAATACAAAATGGAATGGAAAAACACAATTGGGTAATGGTTAGTTATATTTTTCTTTTAAAAAGAGAGATTTGTGGGGTTAAAATAGTTCTTAAGGTAATTAATTGTTGTTTAATTATTTAAATAGTAGTTCTGTTAGTTGAGAAACTATGTAGTAAGCACAATGCTAACCACTCTCACAGAAGCTGTGAAAGCTAAGCACTCAACTTTATAAACCAGAACACAAAACCAGGTCTGAGGGACTCCAAGAGGTATCTGTATTAACTGTGAAGAATCAGGTCTATTCCAACCAGCTTGATTTCTCACGTGCAAATTTAGTGTACAAGACACTAGCAATATCTAATAAGCACATTCAGTAAATGAGAAATAAGGGTAACTCTCTCTACCTGTCAATGGAGCCAGCTCATTTTAGAAAATCAAATTGCCTATGCTTGTTCTACTGTCCACCTAAGGCACTAAATCAAAGTGAGACTTTTATTTGATAAAAGGTCTTACTTACTACCTAGTCTAGGACTGGCATCGAAATCACCATCCGCCTGCCTCAGGTTTCAAGTGCTGAAATTACAGGTGTGTACAAGCGGCTGAAATATGTATCTTTTAAAAGCTTTAAAGGATTCACCTAATCTTGATTCACTTCATTTTCTCCTCTCTGCCCCTCTTCTCTTTTCTTTCTTTCGGAAAAGGATTTTGCTCTCTTCTCCAGGCTAGCCTATCATCCAGCAATTTTCCTGCTTCAGCCTTCAAATCACCCAGGACTCTAGGTACATGCAATCATGCTTCGCACAACATTTCCAATAGGTCTTATTACTCTTCCTATAGAGCTCTTTGCATGTTTCTTCTCCATCAACAGCCAAGTGAACAGGTGATTGATCTGACAAAGGTTTTACAATTCCTAAAGTACACTGACGAGTGAGAAGTGATAGGATGGAGGTTTCTGTCTTTTGTTTTTGAAAGATTTATTTGTTTTTATGTGCATTGGTGTTCTGCCTGAGTATTTGTGCAAGGGTGCCAGATCCTCTGGAACTGGAGTTACAGGCAGCTGTGAGTGACATGTGGGTGCTGGGAATTGAACTTGGATCCTCTGGAAGAGCAGTCAGTACTCTTAACCATCAAGCCATCTCTCAGGTCCCCAAATCTATTGTTCTAAAGGTGGCTCAACATTGGAAAGGAAGAAAATAGTCTTTTGTAAGGAACAAGCACAGGACAGTTTCATGGCAGACATGTAAAGAACGCGCATATGAATCCAAAGAATTATAACGTGCTCTCAATCTACTTGCAGAATTATGTATATCCGTATGCAATATACTTTCATTATTCTATATGTGTGCTATGGAGTCAGACAGACCTGGATTCGACTCTAGACTTTAGCCATATGATCCTTAGAAAACTCTTATTTCCCCACCCCCAAATTTGCCATAAGAAGTGGAGGCCTATGTTAGGACTGTCGTGTGAATCAATTCACAGTAGAAACCTTAGTTAACACAGTAGGTTCCAACTCTATCTCATTTGCAAATGTGGAGAAGGCAGGCCCACTGGAAAATGTGTTAGAATTGCATGTAAATCAACAGGGAAGACATGGCTGACTACCCCAAGGCCAGCACAACCTGTAAGACTAAGTTTCTTAAATCTGTTCAATTATATATATTTGATTAAAAAACCATTTAAGCCAGATGACTGCAGTAAGTAGGACAGAATTTTAATAAGGTGACATACTCATTTAATACAGCCTTTATTTTTATTTCAAAACAAAATTCCAGGAAACAAAATATTTAACAACAGTTGGGTAGTAATTAAAATAAAAATCACAGTTTCGACAAATCAAAACCAGACAACTGCTGAAAGGTAGATCACTTGGCTTACCAAAAAAAAAAGTTAATGTTGAAAAGGGTTAAAATTAAGTTTAACAGCATTCTATATAATGCTACATTCTCGAATTAAGAAAGGAGAGTTCATATATATAACTAAATGTTAAGTATTGAGAATTGGCTGAAATCTACATATTTCATGGTAAATTCTGCATGAAAGTTTAATTGCATAAACTTCCTGAGTGGTTCCCATGCTGCACTAGGTCTACATGCTTAATATTCGCAGTAAACACATTAGAGCTTTAAGTGATTGAGCATGACAGACCTTCAACTGCACTTTCTGACCAGTCAGTCACATAGCCACTCTATCTGCTGAGGGGTCTAGACTACAAATTTCATCCTTAAATCTTAAATCATAGTGGAAAGAAACACAATGTAAAAAAGCTAGAAGGGTGCCAAGTGTGCATCTGCATGCACTGTCCCTTCAGAGCGTAGTCTCCCCCTTGCCTTCTCACCTGATCTTTAGCTTTTTACCAGTCTGTGTTGTTTTACTTCACAGAGAACCTCCCAGAATCAGAGCTGTTGATCTGTACACTCTTTCAACCACCTCAGTGGAAAATAACTTTAACCTGGTTACTACTGTGGGCCCATTCATATTATAGTTGTCAAGGTCCCTGATCAATGTTTGAATTCATCCTTCATACACACACAAAAAAGAGACTCTTTCCAGGGTGGCCTGAAAGTATGGCTCCATACTAATTGCACACTAATTTTACTTAAAAGGAACTGGTACTATGTTTGAGTGTTTTCATTTCATAATTTGAGTTAGATTTTTAAATTTTAACCCTAGAATTTTATTTACCAAATCAAAAGTCTTTTCTATATATACATACCTTTCTATTATATCCTCTAAATAAAAGGAGGGAGAAAATAAGTCCCTGATTAACTACTGATTTAAAAAAAAAATCTATTCTAGAAAATGGCTTGCATACCACCTCAGAAGGCTCAGGTTTTTCTTAATCAAACAAAACATGAGGTAACTGAATCACAAATTGATGGCAAATATACCTCAGGAATGTACTTATAAACAACAACTAAAATATAGTATTTACTAATATTAAAAATGTAGTGTTACACAGTAAACATGTGAAACAAGGAATATCCAGTTACAAACATTTGCTGACTTTTTTTAAAGGGGGAAAGAGAATTTTCAATGCTTAGAAAATACAGCAAAGAGAGTCAATTCCATAAACTACAGAGATTAGATAAGCAATTATCTAAAGGCTTACTACCAACTATGATTCAAATGAAATTCATTCTGCCATTATAAGATAACAAACTGTCACTGTAAATACCAGGCAGTCTGCTAACATTTTGAAGATGGGTCACTGCCCTAAGAGGTCAAGTATTTCACTGTGGTAGTTAAAGCAATTACAACCCATAGCCCTTTAGGCACTGAGTGAGAAAGCATCACCAGTACATATGAAGTTGGGGAGACTGGGGCTATCTCACCTCAGTACATTTGAAAACTAACTCCCACCACTAAGTCCTGTATCGCCACCAATTAAACTTCTCTCTTTGCTTTTCATCCCCCAATCCCCTAGCTTTAGTACACACAGGTGCATGGCTGTCATCACTTAAACACAAATTGGTGGCAGAACGATGGTTCCTCTCATCCCACATGCATGGTGAGTGCTAGGACAAAAAAGGCAAGCCAGATTGAGAATCTACACTAACACAAAGAATCAAGGCAAAAAAAGCAAGTTTCACAGGCAACATTTACTTGTGCACCTAAAACAGTACTGAAAAACGAGGTAGATAAACAAAAGTAACTGGACTGCAAGTGAATCTGGGGTTTTCAGATGATAACATCGAATCAGGCCTTAGAAAACACTCTACACTCAACCCAAAAATCACAGCGGAAATGCCTTTTAAACGTTCACAGTTAGGTTTACTGTCAAACTATTAGAACTTCTGCTTGGTATAAGCAAGGAAGAGATGAAAAACTGCAGGGATATTTGTGAAACTACAGCAAATTGCTTAGATTCAAGACTGCTCCAGGTATATGAAGGGTTCTAAACTGAATACAGCAGTACTAGTTCCAGTCTTATGTTATACCCAACTCCACAGGCCCAAGAGCAGTGCTTCATGGAGATGCACTCATGTTGCCACACATGAGGACACAACACTGCTCTTCAGATGTGCGCTTGGAGAGGGAAACAGAATGGGGGGACATACAGACTATCTCACAAGGAAACTTTACAAGATGGTGGCTAAGTGCAACCTTTGTGTTGATTACAAGAAAGAAAGCAAAAGGGATAGGTTTGCGCGCTTTCTAGAAATGAACAAAAGGCTTATTATATGTACTAGGCTCTTAGTTAAAGAAAAAGGGTACTTCTGAGTGTTATCTGAAATTCATTATTTATGGGGGAGGAAAAGTACCTCAGGCAAGGATGGAAACAGCATGATTATAGGACTTATCAAAATTATGAAATAATACAAAATTCCCACCTAGAAAACTAATCAATATTTACAATCAAAGTGACTATAATCTGAATCAAATCAAAAAGTAATGAGGGAAAGTAAAGAAAACCCCACAGCAAAGTGAATAGCATTGTTTTCATTTCTGCACACTCCCTTTTTTCATAAGCTTTAACTTCTACACATTACATATGCTTAATGTATATGTAACATATATGTTAACCCAGATACTGCAGTCAGCATGGAGACAGCAGTACACTAATCCCATCTTCAAACTTTAGAAGATGACTTTTCTTTCCAGCAAAACCTGAAAAGATTCTAAATATTACAAGGCACTGCAAACATCTGCAGGCAAACAAGAACAATGAATTATATGTAAAACTGAGATGTGTAACAAAACACAGGACATACTATGTAGAGCAGCCATTAGTAAATGGAATTGTACATGTCATCTGTGGAATTTGTTTTCACCGTGGGGCACACTGTTTAAAAGGATTGCAACTAGAGGAGATCCAGTCTCAAAACCTGTAGTATTTCATGTTATAGGTTATTTAGCCCAAGATAATTACACAAAACCAACTGATAATGCAACAGTTTTAAAGAAAAGAACTAGGGGGTTTAGAAGCATTGTGGAAAACACTGCAATGCAAGTGACAGCACTACACGAATAGCCTAAAGATAACTTCAAATGAAAGCAATACCATGGATGGACTTTGAGGAATCCGTGCATATGATCTGGACTCATCCAAAACATGATGTCTTCGGAAAAGAAACTATGGCTCTTACCAATAGCAATCTACAGAATGCCCCCAGGAACTGTGACAAAAGTGTGATGACGGGTGTGGTCTTCAGGTAAGCAATGTAAGACAACTTTTAAAAAGGGTACTGAATGTCACAAAGTATGAAACTGTATGAAGAAAAAAAGCACACCCATTAAGTTTTCTCACTTCCCGGCAAGCCCATGGGGGTAAGGTTTTAGAGGAATATGGAGGAAAATCAGTTAACAGAAACAAAGACCACAATTTGGAATGGTTACCAAGAGAATTCCTAAATAGGAAAACACGTATTCGAAAGGACTTTCAAAGTTTCAATAAATGGTAAGTCATTTGAACATGTATACAGAAGAGTTGATATAAACCAAGTAAAAATTCTATTTGTGTTTCACAGACTGAAAATTAGGTAACCCTGTGACTAGTGCTTAAGATTACTAAAGTTAACCTTCCTAAAAACCAAAGGTGTATATTTTGACACTGCCTCCCTTCCTCCTAAAACTGGATAAAACCCAGTAAAGTGCAACTTGACAGTGAAGTCTCTCAAATTCTCAAGAGGCTGACAAACGCATCTAAGATCTAAAATGTTCTAACTCTATAGACACTAGTAAGAAATGATAACAACCCAAACATTGTCATCAAAAAAGGTTAAAGGCAATTTAAATAATATCATCCTAGGGTGTACTATTTCACTGCAGGACAGTGTGTATCCTACATCTCTTAGAACCCTGTAAAGCCAGTGTTTATGCAAAAGTCTCAAAAGCTACAAACCCTAGTGTGTCAAGTACATTTCACTTTAGAAGAATGGATTAACAGAAGTGTTAACCTGAATCTTTGTGGTTAGGATTACAAGGATTACCACCCCGCCACCCCAAATGAGATTCACGTCAGCTGCAATGCCTAGCAAAAGAATGCAAGCCAAACCAGTGCCTCTCGGATGCTCAAAACCAAAGCAGTGTGCACATGAGAAAAGGTGGCTGCTTTGGGTTATTATGAAACCCAGAAGCAGCTCTAGTAGCTGTAGGTTCAAGGAACTGTTACAGTTCTGCTTTTGCCTTTCCCTCCGCCTCACTCCGAACAAGCCCTCACTCCTCCTGCTGTGATGACGGGGAGAAAATCACATTAAAAACACTCAGGTTTTGTACTGCTTGACAAAAGTCTACTACATTTACACATCAAAACATATCCTGCAGCCAGTTACTGTCTTCTGTGAAAAGTAAACCTAAGACAGACATGATGAATCCCACAAGACTGGCTATTGGAGGGTCTTAAGTCATCCACATACTTTTTTTTACACATGTTAAAGAGATGTCTCATACAACTGCTGGTAGCAGCATAAAAAAGAGGGCGGGTGGGCTGCAACACATGGACGGTGTCTTGGAAATGGTAACACTTAAGCTGAGCTAGTAAAGCATTCGGAACAGTATTTTTTAAAAATCAAGTATCAAAGAGGATAGGAGTTGAAGTGAAAAAACATTTCTGTGTGTAGTATTCTTTGTGCAAATTGCACATTAACTACAGAATGATGAGCTGTATCAAATATCACATTGGAACAACAAAAGAACAGTTTAAAGTAGACACAAATGAGAGGAAATATGGCAGAACTCAAGAAGAAAGTGTAGCATCACAGGTGTTTTGAAAGTTCTCTCCCCTTCCTTCAGCATCGACTTGGATTCATTTAGGACCGGGAGGGATTGAAGCTGGATTCTGCACAGGTGGAGCTGGAAATGACTGCAAATTCATCCCGGGCTGGAAGAGTCCCCCAGATTGGGTAGGAAGCACTACAGACTGCTGTGCTGTTCCTGAAATTCCTACCCACTGTACTGGATAGCCTGTGGCACCTACAGCATTGTACTGACAAACATGAGGCATTCCGTATGATGCTAATGGCCCAGGAAATGAAGGGAGTGGGAGTCCTTGTGGCAAGGAAGTTGGGGCAGCTCCACGAATTTGGGAGAGAGAAGAAATCCAGGTTGATGTGTATCCCACAGTAGATGAAGTACTCTAATAAAGACAAAAGCAAACATAAAAACAAAACATCAGTTCATATGACGCATTCTTTTCTCAGTCTCTATGCCTATTCTTTATGCCTCACTCCTTCTTCTATTACACTGAACACCTTTCTGTGAGTTATGCATGAGTAACACTCTTTACTTCAGCTCACCTTCCTAACTGCCCTGCCTTTCAGTATAGGCATTATTCAGATAAGAAAACAGAAACTAAAATTGTTAAGTAACCCAATGTCACCAAGCAAGTGCGACTGGGATTTCAATCTTTTCCGGATAACTCCAAGGCCCATATTAACTCCCTGTTCACACTTTAGCCTCTCTTTTACTCATGCTAACACTGTTATTTTGCTTTTACTGCATTCTGCCAGCCATGAATGTTCTTTTAGACTGTATGCATAAATGAAAATAGACCATCTTACTTGCACAATCCTCCAGGGAACATAATTAGTGTAACAAGGGGACCTAACATAGTAGATGTTCAATGAACATCTCCTCTGTTCTCTTTTCACTATCTTAAAGCCTGACACTTCTGTTATAATCTTTTTTATCTTATTTTGCTTATATGAGCATTTTTCCTGCATGTGTGTATGTACATATGCATGTATATATGTAACGTGTGTATGTATTACCCATCATGGAGGCCAGAAGAGGGAGCTAGATCATCTGGGACCGGAGAGAACATGTGGGTGTTGGAATCAAATCCAAGTCTTCTGAAAGAGCAGCAAATGCTTTTAATGCCTGAATCATCCATGTCTCTAGCCCTTCGGTTACATTCTTATACATTTACTTTAATTCTTGTGTGTGTGGTGTGTACATGCATGTGAGCTTATGTGCATATGGAGGTAAGAAGTCCCCTTTGGATGCCATTCCTCAGGTGCTATCCAAGTTGTTTTTTGAGGCAGAGTTTCTCATTGGCCTGAAGCTCACTAAATAGGCAAGGCTGGCTAGTTAGCGATCTCCAAGAATTCACCTGTTTCTAGGAAGAGTGCTGGTAGTTATGCAGGCACCACACACACCCAGCTTTTTCCTATGGGTCCTAAGGTCTGAACTCAAGTCCTCGCACTTGCATGATAAGTACTTTGCTGATTAAGCTGCCTTCCCAGCCCTCCGTTCTTCTAAATTAAACTTAAAACTATAAGACAGTTGTGTTTTGGGCGGTACTGAAAAGATATATTCCTATTTAATATTGTGATTAAACATATGCATAAAGATTATAATATATTCATGATGCACAGAGGAATAATGATTCCAATGGATATAAATAATTCTCTTAGGAGCCTCAAATCCTTAGTTCAAGCTAAAACTAAACTTTTAATTACACTTTTGTTAGAAACTTTTAATATAACTTAGGATAAAAGTTGTTTTTAACGATTTACTTAAAAATGAATGACATGTTTAGTTACAAAATAGTTTGTTTAAAGCTGAGCAATCTTGTATCAGTATTTTCTTTCTAGAAAGGTAAAATTAAATTTAATGCTTCTGATTCAAAATGGTAATATAGTGTGATCACACTTGAATAAGGTTATTTGTATGCATTCATGTATACTTATAGAAAATTATCTGAGATCTAACATTTACCATTTTGGGGTGGTGAGATTTGAAAGTGGTATCTTAAAAACTGTACTTTTTCCATTGGTTAAGATATGTAATGAGTATTATTGTTTTAAAAACAACAGTATGTTTTCAAAAGGCTGAATTAGAGATATTGTAAGTCTACTCTTGAATACTCCTAAGATATCTCTGATTCAAATGTCCAAACAGGCAATCGTCTCCTACACTACCATATCTGCTCATATGCACAATTTTAGTGACCAGCATCCAGGAATAATACACAGACAGCAACCACCACTAACCAAGTCATATAGTCATTCAATTACCAAATCTTGTCTCTTCTCTCTTAAATATCTGCTAGCCTGCTGTGACTAACTTCTGATTGGCCAGAGAACACTGACCCTGATCCCACTGGTCTTCTTGCTTCAGTCAGTGCTCTTCTCAAAACAAATGAACAGTGATTCAAGCCTCATCCTATTAATGACATGGGGCACTATAGCAATCTATCTTTCTTAGAACAGGATTCCTTCCCACAACCACATTTGAGAGCCCATTCTACTCCTTAGATTCATTGTTCACCCCCTGCTCTCTTCACTTCAGCCAGACTGGCTTACTTTGCGTCCTTCATGTTTCTTTCTTCACATCAGGTTTTTACACATACTATTTTTTTCCTGCTTAGGCAGAAATGAAGAACTAGTTAACTCCTACTCTTCCTTTAGATCTCAGGTCAATTATCACTTTATCAGAGAAGCTTTCCTTAACCACTTACAATTGCATGTGGAGGTCAGATGACAATTTGTGGGGACTCAGTTCTTTCTTTCTACCATGTGAGTTCTTGGAATTGAATTTGGGATTGGCGACAAGTGTCATTATACACTGGGCCATCTGGCTGGCCCTCACTGACCACATTTTAGTAGATCGAATTTCCCTAAATATATGATATTCCCTTATACCTCTCGTTGTAGTTCTTATTATAATTGGGATTTAATGGCTCTATTTGCTTTTAGTTGTGTCTAGCAGAGCACTTGGCATACAATAAAGGCTTGATACATAAGTATGCAAACAAAAGTGGCCAAGGAGGGCTACCAAACAGTAGCGTGCAAGAACGCTAGTTGATCCTCTACACAAATATATAACCAAGCAAATCTAAAGTACAAAATAGTTACCACATATAAGTAACCCCTGTGATGTGATGGTCTAACTCTGTAGGTGCTATATAACTTAATCTTCACAGCAACCATGCAAATATTATTCACATTTGAAATACACAAACTCTAAGGCAAAGAGACATGAAGTCATACAACTCATAAATGACTGAAACTGGGACACAAATCTATTAAAAGAACTTCACCACGTTTATTCACACATAATTTTCTCCTTACCCTTCTTGTGAACATCCTACTTTATACTCAATAAACCACCATCCAACTAGTCGACACAGCCTTCCTTCATACCATACTCAAAGTTTCTCATTGGCAGAACAAATGCATTTATGCTTTGAAATGCCTCTGAAGGAGTTCAGATTTTAACAGTAATGATACTATCTCAGCATCACCTGGTGCCAGGAATAAGACAAATACATACATCTCCCAAGCAGATATATTTCTTAGTAGTTAAGGAATCTAAGTTTTCAATGGTTTTATTTAACATTAACAATAGATTTTTATTTTTTTGTTTAACATCATCCTATGTGGCTCAGGCACTAACTGAAGATACTCTTGTCTCAGCCTCCCAAGTGCTGGGACAACAGATGTGCATCATCGTGTCCTGTTTAAAGAAGACTACTCATTTTTCTTTTTTTTTTCTCACAGTGCATGATATCAAATCCAAGGCTTCTTAATTGTCAGCCAACTACTCTACCACTAAGCTACAACCTCAGCCCAATGAAAGTATTTTCATATGTTTTCTATTTAATTATGTTCAATGACTATAACTATTACCAAGTATACACAGAAGAATACTATAATCAGAGATATCTTCCAATTATAAGGGCTGAAATTCTTACATTTCACATTTTAACAGGTTTGTTTAAATAATATAGGCTTTCTAAGCCGCAGGGTTATAAGAACTGATTTGATTTTAATGCAAAAATCAGTCTGAGAAAAATGTGTAAGCAAATGGTTGTGGCTCTGTTCTCACATGATTTGAAAAAAATATAGATTACTTTAAAAACTTGAACACAAAAAGTACAAAATAAAATAGGGTCCAAATCTACTACCTAGCATAGTGTTTATATATTTAAAAACATATGCCTAACATATAATTTTGCCTAAATAATATTATTTTACACATTCTGTTAGATAAATCATCTTCCCACTTCAAAATACACTGTGAACATCTTCCCATATACCACTTACATGCACCTTGTATGGCCATGTGGAATAACTAGTATTTTTTCCTATAAACTGAATAGACCTGATAATATTTCAACTTCCACAGCCTTAAGATTGTTTTTATGCTAAATAGAGATAGTTCAGATACCTTTTTGGGTTTAAGGACATTGATGTGTAGTACAGGCCATCTTTTTCTCAACACTTAGTTCTTTTTGTACCATCAGATTAACCCTCTCTCTAGATGAATTTTTTTTGAATATTTTATATTTTTAGATACAGAATAACATAAAACTAGAGCCATCAAATTGGCCCATCACCTGTTTTCATAAAGCATGTTTGTTCTTTTAAGCACAGCAAACTGATTTGCCAAGGAAAACTAAACTAGAACTGCTACAAATGGGAAGGGCTTCACTGGAGGAACAGTCCAGAAATCATGTGAGAACAGAGCCACAACCATTTGCTTACACATTTTCTCAGACTGATTTTTGTATTAAAATCAAATCAGTTCTTGTAACCCTGCGGCTTAGAAAGCCTAAAATGTTTACTGATGCCCCCCCCTTCATAAAAATTTGGCAACTCTTGGTTTGAAAGATAATTTTCTCAAGGACATGCTAAATCTAGATAAAGATCAATGTCTCAATGTCATTGTTATACCATTTTTGCACAGTAACTATAATCATAGACCCAAATAAATATTTATAGTTTTAAATTTTTATAAAGAGGATGGACAATAAGCAACTTACTTCACATGACTTGTTCCAGTTTTCTGCCTCTGATTTTTGTTGGTTCTGTTTGAGTTGGTTTAAACTTGGCTTACTAGGAAAATGTCCTACTGTTTCTCTTGTCCAGTCATCCACCAGCTTGTGTAAATCATCTGTGAACATCCCCTTCTTACTGGCTGGAGACTGCTGGCATGGCACAGTGGTATTACTCTCCACACACACTGCATCTACGAGAAAAAAAACCCAAAACAAAACAAAACCATGTGAAGGAATTGCAACTGATAATCTGATAACTCTCTTGTGTTTCTTGTTTTCTTAAGAATTCTTAACATGTATTTGTGTGTGTGTGTGTGTGTGTGTGTGTGTGTGTGTGTGTGTGTGTGTG
>JANHMN010000005.1:106192890-106204956 GCA_030674055.1 Rhabdomys pumilio
GTGTGTGTGTGTGTGTGTGTGTGTGTGTGTGTGTGTGTGTGTGTGTGAAAGGACAACCTGCAAAAGTGAGCTATCTCCTTCTACCATGTGGACTCTCAGGAGTCAAACTCAGGTTATCAGGTTGGAGGCAAGCTCCTGTGTCTGCTAAGCCATTTCCCTAACCTAAGGTAACACTTCTTTGAACAACATATATGAAATGGGGCTAACCATAAATTATAGTTGACATGAGACTGCTAATTTAAAGCTGTTATCCTGGTGTAATTACCAAATAACCCTTTAATATTCAAGTTTCTCATAGCTTGGACATCAAATTAAATGGTCACCATAAGTATAAACCAAATGTGATAAACAGGCTCTCCAAAATTCGAGTGTAACTTTAATCTTTTTATTAGCTTTCTTGAGTACATATTTGGAGGAGTTAAAAATAAAGAGTCACATGTACCTATAGAAGCCAGGAAATTGAAAGCAAGTCACAGAGGGGAAGAAAGACCTAACTGAAGAGAGAAAGAAGAAGGTAGTAGGGGAAAATGGGGGGGTGAGGGAAAAGGAAAATTGAGAGGGCTGGGGGAGGGAGTAACTACCCTAAGGATGTTTGACAAAGCTATATGGATACTACTGTTATAAGCTTCCATATACATCTACACATTTAAGAGTTTAAATGGAGTTATCCTACCTAGGGGCTAAAGCTCCCCTTAGAAGTCATAGGCCATCAAATAAAAAAAGCCCAATGCCAGGTGTGGAATACTTCCCCTCAAGTTTTTGGTCACAGAGGTCCCAAGACACCCAAATCAATACAACCTATTACCATTGCCCTCAACTGCCCAATAGAATGTCATAGTAATACCTTATTTCAGAAGACACCACACACTTTGGTCACAAGACTTGGAGAACTCAAGTTGGTACTGACTGGGAAGCTTATTCCTGCTGGCTAGTATTCATAGTACAACAGTTGTGTTGAATATGCTTGGCCCAGGGAGTGGCACTATTAGGAGGTGTGGACTTGTTAGAGTAGGTGTAGCCTTGTGGGAGGAAGTCTGTCACTGTAGGGATGGACTTTGAGACCCTCACTCTAGCTGCCTGGAAGATAGGCTCCCCTGGGTGCAGTTGGATCAAGAAGCACAACACTCAGTTCCTTCTCCAACACTGTGTCTGCCTGCATGCCACCATGTGTCCCCACCTTGATGACAATGGACTAAATCTCTGAATTGTAAGCCAGCCCCAATTAAATGTTGGCCTTTATAAGAGTTGCCTTGGTTATAGGGTCTGTTCACAACAATGGAAACCTTAACTAAGACAGCAGGTTGCTAAGGGATAAAAGTCATTAAGAGTGATCCCTGTAAGGTATAATAATGATTGTCCTAGCAAGTAGACTAGTGGCATGAAGAGGCCACCTCCTATAGTCAGTCAGAAACCCCAGTGGAGTGATAGAGACACCAACATACCCACAAAACTTTAACCCAAAATTTATCCTGCCTACAAGAAATGCAGGCATGGGGGAATGGACTGATGGAATGGCCAACCAATAACTGGCCCAACTTGAGACCCATCCCATGCACAAGCACCAATCCCCTAATACTGTTAATGATAGCCTGTTATACATCAAGATCATGTTGCCCTTTGAGAGGCTCTACCCAGCAGCTGAATCAGACAGATACAGACACCCACAGCCAAACAGTTGGATGGGGCTTCGGGACTCTTATGGAAGAATAGGAGGAAGGATTGCAGGCCCCGAAGGGGATAGGAACTCCACAGGAAGACCAACAGAGCCAACTAATCTTGACCCTTGGGGCTCTCAGAGTCTGAACCACCAATCAAAGAACATAAGCTGGACCTAGGCCTCCCCAACATATGTAGCCAATGTGGAGCTTGGTCTTCATGTGGGTCCTGAACAACTGGAGCAGGGCCTATTCCAAATGCTGTTACCTGACCATGGGATATATTCTAGCTGGGCTGCCTTATCTGGCCTCAGTGGGAGAGGAAACACCTAACCTCACAGAGACTTGAAGTGCCCAGGTAGGGGATACCTAGGGGAACCCCACTGGCTCAGAGAATGGAAAGGGTGACTTGAGGGGCAGTAAGCAGGACATAAAGTGAATAAATAAAAAAATAAATTAAACAAAACAACAACAATTTAAAAATGCCCACAGGGCTAAGGATGTGCCTTACTAGTACACTGCTTGTATACAGCGCGCATGCCATAGGTTCAAGCCATGCAAGACAAGTAGCATCACAGAATGATAAAAATGGAAACAATTTTATGTGTATAGTAAAAGTAGTTTTTTTAAAATGGAGAAACCAGACTCAGAAAAAGTAATTTGATTATGTTTATTTTCTTCCAGAGGCAGGTCTGAAATGCCAACGATTTTCAACAAAGTTGAACCACATTTTGTTTACATTTTTAGTAATATTTAATGTTTATGTGTAAATTTTTAAGAAGAATCAGGCATTGCAATAGATACTTCTACTCTCAGCACTGGAGAAGCTGAGGCAGGAACATTCCACGTTCAGAGACAGCCTGAGGTACAGTCACTAAAAGTTTTAAGCTTTTTTTGTCCTTAAGCAAGAGGGACAAGGGAAGTTGGATTGGTTTAGAAAAAGACTGAACGCTAGTGTTCTGGAATGGGATGTGAAACTTGGTGGCTGTTATGCATATAATCACAAGGTCCAGTCCAGATGCCTCTTTTATCTTTTAGTTACTCTTATCTTAGCGCCTTCAGCCTTGGAAGGGCAGGAGAGCTACTGAGTAAGTTTGGGGAAAAATTAACCTTGTACTACCAGTCTGGCACAGGCTTTCCTTAAATGACTAACAGAAATCTGACCCAAAGGTTAAATTAAAGTAGTAAAGATGACAGATAAAACTATTAACTAATGAACTTTGCAGATCCAAGTATTAGCCCTTTCAGCAAAAGTGTGCTTCATGTCCCTAAAAAGGAAGGTAGGTAGCTATTAATCTGAATAACCCACATATTCAAGGTATCAAGAAAAATTAATAATACAGTTTGTATGAGCAAATGGTTGATACAGTGATTGTATCAAGTCTCGGGAATAGTGTTTTGTAGCCATTTACCCCATCTTTGGCTTTTACATACTTCCAAACCCTCTTTCACAACATTCCCTGAGATGTAGAGGGTGTGGTATAAGTGCACATTATAATTTTGATTTATGCTCTTACTAAGAATGGAGTCTATTGTTTGGCATTATTCCCAAAGTCTTTGAAAATTTGAGTCCAAATGATAGAATCTCTTTCACAAAAAATGATCTTTCTTTTTGTATTATGGGGATAGTTACATCATAATATTATTTAGTAATTTATAGTAGACATTTATAGGATGAAATATTTTTATTTCAATTTTAGTATGTTTCATTAGTTTTCCTATCAATTTTATGGTAGAAAAGGATATATCTATTTTCAGTACAGATGAACTTTAAATAACTAATTAATTTAGAATCTGGTTATAATAGTGTTCTCCATGTTGTAAATAATTAAGGGCATTTAACTCTGGACCTAAAGACAAAATATAAAGAGTTACAGCTGTTTCAAGGAGCTGGAGGCTGTCAATGCAGTGATACACTAAAATTGGAAATCCAAAAGTTTCCTTTTGATTGCCCAAGCAAAACGCAAACATGTTTTTTTAATATATTTTGTTGCAAAGAAAAAGGCAATTATAAGTTGAATTATAATTGGTTCTTTTAATAGCCTTTGAGCTCAAAACATTTTTCAATAACCTGCTTTGCAAAACAAATCTTATAAATTGAAAATATAAAATAGAATTTCTTTAAAAAATCTTAAAATAAATTGCTACCACAGTTGCCTTGTAAAAAATATAACAAATGAAGTTTATTATGAAATAAACAATGTGGTCAAAGCGTATTTGAAGAGACAAAAAGAATTATATTAGTAAATATAACATTGTACTTTGTGCTTATAATTCTTATTCTCTCGTCTGATTACAAAGATGATTAAAAATTCAATAATTATACAAATGATTGGCTTATGTAACACATTAAATGTAATGTGTACAATAATAATAGTACGAAGAAAGGAAGGCACATACACAGTCGAAAATGCATATTCCATTGAAATTAAGATAGTGTTATTCTGAACTATATTGCCTTGAATTAAAAAGGTAATTGTAATTCTCATGGCCACCAAAGGAAAATAACTAAAAAATATAATAAAGGAAACAACAAGAGCATTTAAATATTATAAAAAAATATCTACTTAGGGCTTGGGAAGATGGCTCAGCACTTATTATACAGTCATGAAAATTGGAGTTCACATCCCAGCACCCACATAATATGCCAAGCAGCCAAACATCTGTAATTCCAGCTGTCAGGGGAGGCAAGAAAGCAGCATCAGTGAGGCTTGCTGGCTTCCAGCCTATTTAAGAAACCAAGAGCCTCCTCCCTCAAGGGGAGTAGAGTGGGAGGAGGGTCTCTGTGAGGTGGGGGACCAGTGGGGTAGCAGCATTTTATGTAAATAAATTAATTAATTAAAAAAAAGAAACCAAGAGTCTGAGGCTCAGGGAAGGACTGTGTCTCAGAGGAATAGGTAGAAAGTAGTAAGGAAAAAGCACACAAACAAATACACACACACACACACACACACACTCACACACACACACACACACACACTGCTGCTATAGAAGAGCAGAGTTTGGTTCTCAGGTGCCTTACACCTGCCTGTTACTCCAACTCCAGGAAATCCAATGTCCTCTTCTGGCCTCCATAGGCACCCGTACACATGTACCCACATAGACCACAGACATACACATAAATGAAAATAAAATAAATCTTAAACTAATATATAGATACCTCTTGATTCAGAACAACATGAGAGTATTTCAACCAACAAACTTCTAAACCAACTCTAAATGTGAGACTAGTAATTCTCACCAATTGGGACATTTCAGAAACTATGCCAGGGCAAGATGTCAGCATTCTGTCTGTTTTCCAAATTACAACACAAGACAAACAAACGTAGTTATTTTTTAAATATCTATCATTGATGATATTCATCATTATTTCATTAAAGAATATTCAGTACCAAAAGATAGGGGTATTTTTAGATCAGTTTGTACATCATTGTTTTATGTTTATTTATAATTATTTTAGTCTAAAAAGCACCTTGTATTATCACTGTTGTACTAATTTTGCTGTTCTTTGACTGGATTTTATTTTTCATGAGACAGATTCTCATTACTTAGCCCACACTAGATTTGAAGTTACAATCTTCTTGCCTTAGTCTCCCGAGTCCTTCAACAACAGGTATGCCATACCATGCCCAAATCTGATTCAGTTTTTAAACAATTACATGTAAGACTGGTTTACCTTTTACAGCGAGATTGTCCGATTGTGTCAAGGATTGGGGGCGGCTTCGAAGTTTGCTTTTGAAAGATCTTGGCCTGCGTGGCGATGCAGGTGACAAAGGAACCTCTGAAGATTGCGCTTTGCTGTCTTTAGTTGCTCGAAGGCGTTCATAGAGTTCCTGTAGCTCTTTATTCTGCTGTGTTTGAAGACTGACCACCTCTTGAATGTGTCTGAATAGAAATTATGCAAAAATATTTTAATAACTTTGTTGCTATAAAGACAAATTCAAAAACTTTATGATGGTACAAATAAAGCTTTAAAAAGCATTAGTAATTTTTGTTTGTTTGTTGAGACAGGGATTCTTTGTGTAACAGCCCTGGCTATCTATCTTAGAACTAGCTCTGTAGACCAGGCTAGTCTTGAACTAACAGAGATCCACCTGCCTCTGTCTACAAAGCATTAGTATTAAAAATGGTGTAATGCAGAATGTTTACAATTTTAAGATGGAAAACAATTTCCTAAATAATAATACTAATCTATTACAAAGAAAAGGATTAACAAACTGATGAGGACATATCATTAGTCTCAGTAGAGAAGGAGACAGATAATCAAATAAAATTTAAAGCCAAATAGTTAAATAATATTAACTTTCTCCTTATTACAGACTATTGTTCAGAATATTTAAATAACTCCTAAAATTAGTACTGAAAAAAAAACCCAATTTTTAAAGGTTAAAGAATACAAAATGAGGGCTGGAGAGATAGCTCAGTGATTAAGGGCACATACTATTCTTCCAGGGCTAGAGTTCAATTCCCAGCACCCACATCAGGTAGCTCACAAACACCTGTAAGTCCAGCTCCAGAAGATCTAACTCCTCTGGCTTCTGTGGGTATCGGGAGTCATGAGACCACACCACACACATGTGAAAACATGTACATTTAATTAAAAAATAAAAGAAATCTTTAAAAAGGAAAAGAGTTATTTGAAACAAGAAGAGCTATAAATAGCAATGTAAAAAATTAGGGATGGGTCTTGCTTTGTACTCAGGCTCATGACTCAGCCTTTAAAGTGGCTAGGAAACAGGCATATGTCACCATGCCTAGCTTAAAAAATGTTTTAACTAATCTAATTAGCATAATATTAAAAGTTTTGTATCCAATCTGTGTTGTTAGGATATAAAGAAACAAGCACATTGTGTATTTTGGAATATAAAATGGTCTGGTTTTCCTAGAACATAAATTTTTTTCAGATTTCTTTTGACCCAAGACCTTACTATGTAACACTGGCTAGCCTGTAACTCACCACTTAGCCTCATAGCATATCTTTACCTCCCAAGGACTGGGATTACAGGCATGAGTAACCAAACTGATATCAAACACAATTTCAACAATTATCTATAGCTCGAAGAGTACAGACCTTTTAAGTGTATCCCACAGAAATATTGGTGTGTAAAGAAATAAGTATCACTTATATAAGCAGAACATGGGGAAGACTGAAATATCTCTCGAGAAAGGATTAAATAAACTTGGATACACTCATTAATTGGAATTGCATGCAGTGATTTTTAAAGGTAGATTTAGGCAGATATGAGCATTTATAGACAACATTTTAAAGCAAAAAACATAGAATAGCATGTTTGTTATTTATTTTGCTACTGTAAAGGACAAAAAAAAAATAGGCACAGAAAAAGAACCAGCAATATACATTCCAAACAGTTCACAGTGAGTGCCTCTGACTAGTGAGGTATAGTATAACAAGTACAAGGGGTGTTGCTTTTTTGGCTTGCTTTCACATTACATTACTTATGTTCTTACTACTAACCTTGCTGGCCTGGGACTTACTATGTACACCAGACTAGCCTTGAGCTCATAGAATTAGCCTGTTTCTGCCTCCTGAGTATTGGGATTAAAGGTGTATGCCACAGACCTGGCCTCAATTTTTGAAATTGAGTTTTTAAATACAAAACTGTAAAACTATAGATTGTTTAAACTAACAGGTAAAAAAAAATCTCAGCTTACAATTGTGGGTGTATAGTGTCTAGTATTTTCTAATAAATTACTATGGACAAACCATACTGACAAAAGAATGCTAAAGGGCTAGGGATGTATGTAGTTCAGGGGTAGTGAGACAGAAGAGGGGAATGGGCATTCATTCCCATAGCCACTGGGAAGGTTTTAAACACTATTAAAATCTGTTAAAAGTGTTAATAATAAATTCTTTTTCGTTCCTATTCTAAGCACTCCTGATGTTTGCTTTCCTATTTAAAAACAAAAAGCCCAGTTACTAGGGGACTATGCAATTTGACTCCCTAACTAGTAGCTCTTGGACTCTTCCTTGCTTCCATGGTTGCTCTGAGTACAAAGACTGTCAGTCAGCCAGCTGGACCATTCTTATGCTAGCACCAGCAGTTTTAAACACCCCACTGATGGCTTGAGAAAATTACACAACAAATTCACCTGATTGCTCTAGTTCCTGGAATTAGAGGTGCAGCCTTAACTAGGACTGTTAATAGTGTGTTCTCAGCTTTTTGCTATTAAAAGCATTGCAGAACTCAGAAAACTCTGCAAACATTTCCGTCTCTGCTACAAGGCCAGAGGGGAATAACCAGAGGGACTGCTGTGGCTGTTGCTAATGGACAATGCAGTGGAAGGTATGCTGTGTTTTGCCCAAATATTCCTCTGGCTATATAAGCAGACTGTTAAGACTCTGTTGTTGAATCCTGTGCTAGCTTCTCTGGTGTAACATTAGGTTACACCAGTATAAAGCTTCTTCTCCTGGGTGGTCTTGTATTGCTTATTTTCAGTAGTATGGGCTGGGCTGAAAACACAAAGAAAGAAACAGAAGAGCGAGCAGAGGCAATGAGAGCTGATCAGTGTGCAGGCCTGAGCTATTGAAAGTGGCAAGGCAGTTGGCTGCCTGACAGCTGAAGAAGAGACAGAGTTTGGTTGTCAGCGGGCTGAGCTTCAAAATCAGTAAGGTTCAAGTGGTTGGCAGTTGAAGAAGAGGTAGCTCAAATCTTAAACTGAGAGGCCAGTCAGGAACTAGGGGGATGGTGGAAATTGAAAGGAATGGGAGCTGAGGCTGAAAAGGATTGAAAGCTATTAAAAAGTCAGAGAAAAGAAACTGCTGGTCCTGGTGATTGGAAGAATTCCAGAGAGCTGTCAAGACTTAAGCATGGAGGGTCTCAGAAACCCTACCCTGGGAGCTCTAAATACTGGCCATTGCCAAGGGCTGAGGAATCCTGATACCTAAGGCTGCCTAGCAGTTGCAGTGCCACCTGCTGCCAAGGGCTAAGGAATCCCAACTTCTTGGCCCTGTGTAATAACTCTAGCATTTTCAGAGCTAAGTGTCTTGCTACTAGGCCTCCACCAGACCTGAAAGACTAAAAAGCACCCCTACCTCCTCCTTCAGCTCACTATTACCAAACACCAAGGGATACAAAAGATTTCAAGAAACAGTATTTGAAGACCTCAATTTTTTTCTTATCCACAGTTTCTATCAGAGTAGAACAAAAGGACCACAGACATTTAATTGGTGACAGCAGGGCCCTTGTCCAGCATTGCTCAAGTCTGTGTCCAATCCTTAGTACTAGGGGTTAAAGCTACATAGTAAGATCATATCTTTTAAAAAATCATGAAAGAATACATGTTGTTTGTTTTATTTGTTGTTTCGATTTTTTGAGATGGTGTTTCAATAGCCCCGCCTGGAATTTACTACTAGAACAGGGGATCCACCTGCCTCCCAAGTGCAGGGATTAAAAGCATCTGCCACCACACTTGGTCCTATTTTGGGTTGATTTTTTTAAAAAAGATTTTTGTTTCCTATAATCAGGAGGCTGGGGCAGTAGGAACTTGGCACATTTGAGGTCAGTCTGGGCTACATGGCAAGACCATATTTCAAACCATAATAATACACCATAAAATGTGTGTGACTATATGGCACAAGTCTGTGTGTATCTGTGGAGGCCATCAGAACTCCTGGAGTTGTAGGCCACCAGATATAAGTGCTGGGAATTGAAGATCAGGAAGTGCTCTTAAACACTGAGTCATCTCTTAAATCCAAGAATAAAAGGCCCTTTATGAGAATTTGTATTTCCTAACCAAAATCAAGTGCTCATAACCAACATAGGTAGTTATAAAAGCCAACAGTTTTTTTCAGAATGATTTAAAAGATTTATTAAATTCCTGTAATCAGGAGGCTGGGGCTGGCAAATTTGAGGCCAGCCTGGGCTACATGGCAAGACCATACTTCAAACCATAACAATACCCCATAAAACATAAATAGAATACTAACATCAGAAATAAAAAGCACTTTAAAAATAAGTATTGTACCATAAAATATCAGTATACCTAAACTTCATAGTACTGAATAATATATAGTAAAATTGAAATATATGTAATGTAATATCAAACATGTATATACGTGTATTTTAGTTAACTTTTTGCTGTATTATTATTTATATGTATGATATGTGGTTTTGTGAAGGTCAGAAGAAAATTTTCAGTAGTTGAGTCTCTTCTCCCACTGTGGATTCTGGGAATTAAACTCTGACTGCCAGGCTTGCATGGCACTTTTCAAAGTAGATGGTGAATTTTGTAATAGTGCTAACGTTTTTTTTGTTGGTGGTGGTGGTAATACTGTTGTTGCTATGATATCATATGCCTGTAATTTCAGCCCTTGGGAGGTGGAGGCAACAGGGTCAGGAGTTCAAGATCATTCCTAGCTTAATTTAGCAAGTCTAAGGTTAGTCTGGTATATGAAACCAAACACCAAACTAAACCAAACATATTAAACAGCACTCTACATGACAAAACATATTGCCATAGTATCATTACTAAAATGTTTTGATCTCCTTTGCTAAATAACAAGCTTGATCTTAGAAGGATCCTATATTTTCCTAAAGATAATCTAGTCTCTTTGAGTATATAAATTAACTGTCTACTACTAAAAGGTAAGAATAGTTGTGAATTCTTACTCCAAGAGTCCTAAAGGACAAGGACCGAAAAAGCAAGAGGTCAGTATATCTTGGCACATGCCTGTAATACCAGCACAAAAGAGGCAGAAGCAGGGTGAATCTCCACAAATTTGAAGTCAACAAAGATTATCTCCATAGTATATTCCAGGCCAGGCAGAACTACATAGTAAAGCCGCTCACTGGTTAAGAGCACTAACTGTTCTTCCAGAGGACTCAGGTTCAATTCCTAGCAACCACATAGTAGCTCACAGCTGTCTGTAACTCCTGTTCCAGGGGACCTGACTCCTTCAAAACACCAACATATATAAAATTAAAATAAATTATTAACACTCCCCAAAAAGAACTGGAGAGATGGCTCACAGTTCACATACTCTTCCACAAGACCTAGGTTTAATTCCCAGCACCCACATGGCAGCTAACAACTGTAACTCCAATTCTAGGGGGATATCCAACAACCTCTTCTGACCTTCATGGACACTGCACACACATGCATGCAGTCAAAACACCCAAACACACAAAACAATTTTAAAAAATAAAATTATTTTATACACAATGATTTACAATAGAATTCATTATAGTTTTACCATAGAAAAGTTTTAATCATTAAATGCCACCAATCCTCAATTAGCTACACAGCAAAAACTGAGTTCTATAAACCCCTAAACAATGATATTTGTTACAGAAGAGAGAGCATCCTTACTTTTCTCGTAATCTCTGAAGCTCCACTTTCAAGTCCTCATCCTCAATTTCTGATTCATTGTCACTGCTCATTGGGGAAGATGGAGAATAGAAGAGTGAACTCTGTGTTTGAGCATAGGCTTGCTCTTCACGGAGTGGTAAATACTGATCACCCTCTGGACCAGTTTTTGCTACTGACTTTCCATTACCAGCAAGAGTGGCTGAAAATTCATTTGTACACGTCTGTTTCCCAGGAGGCGATTTATCTTTTTCTTTATCTAACAGTTCAGACCCAGACTTCACACTAATTCCTGTGGTTGAAGTTTCTTCCACATTCTTTTCTGTAGTGACCGAAGACACACTAGTCTCACAAGCTGTGCTGAAAGATAAGATATCACCTTGTTCAGGATCTCCTTTATCTTCTTTAAAGGTTTCATAAAGAGTTCGTAATTTGCGTGAAGAAACTGAAGCTTTATGAGTGGGCATGGAAGGTTCCACTTCGATCAACTGCGACACTGCAGCTTCAGCAAAGGTTAGTGCTTGCTCACTAGACTGGATTGTTGTTTTCTTGAATGGCGGTCTGTGTTCTTTTCCAAAAGACATCATTTTCACTGGCTGCTGCTGAGGAACTGTAATCACCTGAAACATAAAAAGGTATACTTGTCTGGTTCTACCTAATTATACAGTAAACCTCATGAGGAAATTCACCATCAGAGGACAGCATAGATGAGTGGAAGGGCTGATTTGACATATATAAAACTTGGTAATAACAAAACTTATACTGTCTATAGTCAGTCTTTCTGTTGGGGCCCTTGGACAGATTAGCTTCATGTTACTTAAATAAAATCCCACTATAAAATTTGCTGAGATTCTAAATGACATGAAATTAAAGAGGCAGGAGAGCTGGATCAGCAGTTACTTAAGAGTATTCTCTACTTTTGCAGAGGATCAGGGTTTGGTTTCCATCACTCATATGGTGGCTTACAATTATCTCTAACTCCAGTTCACAGGGATCTGATAACCCTCTCCTGGCTTCTGTGGGAACTCTTAATGAATACACACACACACACACACACACACACACACACACACACACACACACA
>JANHMN010000005.1:106204966-106297913 GCA_030674055.1 Rhabdomys pumilio
CACACACACACACACACACACACACACACACACACACACACACACACGAATAAAAACAATAAATCTAAAAAGGGCTGATTAAATTGATAAAAATGATGACCCCCTAAAATGATTATTTCTGTGCTGTTTTACAACTACTAAAAATAAAATCCTTGGGCTAGAGACATGACTCAGTGGTTAAGAGAACTGGCTTGTTCTTCCAGAGGTCCTGAGTTCAATTCCAAGCAACCACATGGTGGCTCACAACCATCTGTAAAGAGTTCTGATGCCCTCTTCTGGTGTGCAGGTGTACATGCAGACAGAGCACTCATATATGTAAAATAAATAAATAAATCACAAATGTGATTACTTAAGGAATTTTAAAAAATCCTTATATTCTTTAGATTCATCTTTAATGATATAAGGTGAAAAGATAAAGAAATTTTATATCTTTCTGTATAATACAAATATATTACATCTTATATAAATATGTAGAGAAATTAGCTACAAAATGATTTACAGTTAAAGGTCACCCATAGATCAATTTCAAATGCTGTCACTTTTTTTATAGTGTTAGGGATAGAACCCAGGATGACAGATGGTAGGCAAACTCTACCATGAAGCTCTCTCACCAGTCCAGTTTCCTCTTATTAGGCACCCAATGATAAACCAAAGACACAAACCTGGAACCGACCCCGTTGAAATGATCCACTCATTGCTTTACATCTACTCAAAGCCCTAGTATCAGATGAGAACTCCCGTGTCAGCGGAAGGGGATCAGAAGCAATTGCTGATCTTTTATCTTCTGTTTCCACTGTAAGGTTTGTCAAATTATAAGCAGAAAAGAGAAAATCATTTTTAAGACAAATTTGTTTACATTACCAAAAAAAATGAAGAAAAGCAGAAAGTTTAACCCTTGCTAATAATTAAAAGGTGTTAATGTATAAGCAACATTGTTTAAATCCCTAACTCTAAATCAGACATTGCAAGATTTATCCCAATACTTAGTATCTATATGAAATGAATAACTGAAAAACCAAATTAGTTACAAAAGGAAAAAATAAAATGGCAACAACATTAATGGGATATTTAACATACATGAGGTTCATGGAAAACATGGCACAATTTGAGTATGAACGACAAAAAAAAAGTAGATGAAAAATGATGTTACCTAGTCTATGTCCCTGACTGTAAGCACACTACCTTGACGGACTTTTGATCTCTTGAAAAAGCTGGTTGACTGCCGTAGCCTGTATGCCCAGCTTTTTAATTTTCGAGTCCAGGATTTCCTGCTAATAGGATTTTTGAGACTAGGACAAGTAAAGCTTAGGCCAAAATATCCACCTCCTGTCTGCAGATGAATGGTTCCATCGCTTGACACAGCAGCAGGATAGGCCTCTGGATCCCCTGGAAGTGAAGCATCTGGGGACATCTCCTAATGGAGACAAAACCAAAGAAAAATAAGGTAGTAATAATTTAGGTAAGGCAAATAAGTTTTTGGTATACTAGAGTTTCTTATATGGATTAATAACTAACCAAAAATAGTACACTGTGAACTGTTGTAGTAATATTACCATAGCAGACTGAAACCGAAGCCTGGACATTTCTTTGGAAATATTATGTCTTCAAATAAAATCAAACAGAATATTAATTTTCCAAGCCAAAATATTTATCATTATATCAACTTTGAAAAATAAAACTAGAAATAAGTATTTTACATGTGCCAAATAACTGAAAATACTATTTTTTGATTCAGTAGAGACAAGGTATCATGTAAGCCAGGCTGTCCTTGATCCAACTCCCACTGTCTTTACTTCCCAAGGGTATGCAGCACCATGCCTGGATATAAATGCTATTAAATGAAATGTTAGTTTGCTCTCCTATTTATTTAAGAGTTCAAGATGTAGATATTTCAAACAAGATATTTAATGTCATTATTTGAGTGACAAAGAAATATGAGGAAATTATTGTGAATTCGTGTTCTAAAAATTTTTATATTAAACCATGATTGCTATAAAAATCAGTATCTTCTTGTCTTCCTACTACTCCTAAATATCCATAATTACTTCCTGTGCCTGAGTACTTTAAAAATAAATTATCCATGGAAATTAATAAAAAAACTTAAAGAACCACAGACACTTTGGGGCTATAAGAATGGTTAGGAATAATAGATTAAAAGTAAATATAAAATCATATAGGATAGGATATAACATTCATCTAAAGGGAGACAGCAATCCTACATGACAATAAGCATTATTAACACTTAGAACAAACCAAAAGTTATCAAAGGGAAAATTTGGATTAGAGATGTTGTTCAGTTGACAGAGGGATTGCCTAGCAAGCACAAGGTCCTAGGTTTGATTCCCAGAACCACATGAAGTGTCCATGTGGATACAATCAAAGTTATAGCACTCAGAAGGTGGAAGCAGGATTATTAGGTGGAGGCAAGTCATGTTTGGTTATGTAGAAAGATTGAGGCCAGCTTAGGATGCATAAGAGTTTGTCTGAAAAAAGTAAAATTTTGATCAATCACTAAGCAAGTTTCTGAAGTCCTATTTTGTGTTAGCAACACTACTATTTTACTTAGGAGAGAAAAAAATCTTGTAAAAATAGAAGTACTACACTGAACCCATTGTAATTATACATGAGATATATTTATATGTATTGAATAAAACAAGATAGGATATTTAATATAAATTTAGTTTTCATGAGCAAGTGAAATACTTAGATACAACAATAAAAAACCTAATATAGACACAAGAATTTATGACTGCAGCAAGAAAAGGTAGACCATAACATATGTAGGAAATGTCTCAAGAGACTATATACTCAGATAGTATATACGAGCAGCAACAGAGAAACATGGTCAACAAAAAGGATGCTTACAAGAATTCCACCCAATCTTTGTCCTGTCTTTTCAATGTATTTTATTTTTAAAGATCCTTCTACTTAACCGGCCTTCTTTGATTCCTTGAACAAATTTCTACCTGTAAATGTCACTACTATGTATGTCTTTCCCTGATCACTCAATATGGATAATATTCTAATTTAATATAGCCCTTTGGTTATGTTATCGACAGAATTATTTTTATTCTTTTTCTTTTTGTATTGGATATTTTATATATTTACAATACAGATGTCATCCCCTTTCCCCATTTCCCCTCCCTAGAACCCCCTATCTTATACCCACTCTTCCTTTATGCTTTTATACCATTTTGATTACATGCATGTAATAAGATCAGTTCTAGGTTGAGGGTCTAGCAATACAATAGATGCAAATAGTCGAGGAACAAGCAATACAATAAACACAAATAGTCAAAGAAAAAGCAAGGCATTAAACACAATTACAAAAACACTCCCGTGATCACTGTTTCTAAAGGCTTATCAGGATGACCAAAGTATCTGAGCCTACTTCCCTGTCCTAGCCCAAGGTCATTTTTATGTCTGAAGCCTACTTTCTTGTTCTAGCCTAAAATTTAGAATCCTGTCTGAAATTACTTCCTTGTTCTAACCTAATATTTAGATTCCTGCCTGAGATTACTTCTTTGTTGTAGCCTATGATTTAGACTCCTACCTGAAATTACTTCTTTGTTCTAGTCTAATGTCAGATTCCTGCTTGAAGCCTATGTCCTTGTCCTTGGCCAATGTCATATTCCTGCCAAGCAGCCCCTTTCCTTGTCCTTGGCCCATGTCAGCTTCTTGCCAAGCAGCCCCAAAGGCTCTCCACCTCTCCCCCTTTTTTATTTTGTTAACAAGACTGAGCCTGTCTTGAGTCATTCTGACAAGAATGCCTTCCTGATCTGCCATGGAATATGCATTATCAAAGTCAATGCACTTCTGTCTTAGGTTGGTAAGGCCCTGTGCAGAATCTTACCCATCCTTGGTTTGCCAGCCTGTTAATTTAATAACTCTGTCTGGGGTCCATTTTCAGGTTTAAGCCATGTACTTTGGCTGCCAACATGTTGATGTTGTTAAAGATAAGCTTTAACACGATGGGCAGGAATAAAAGTATTCCCAGGATAAGACGGGCTAGCCTGATCAAGCTATATATGCCATTCCTGAGATTTGACCAAAATGAAAATACTGACCTCAGGCCATGGATAATTTTATCGCATTATCTGCAGCATCAAAGGTCAACAACAGAGCAGCATTCGTTAAATTCAGAATCTCATTACACAAAGTTAACACACCCAGAGAGGTGTTAGGATTATGCCACACATCCTACAGGTGTCTTTAAACTTTTTTCTAATTATAATGACAATCATTGTGAATTTCAAAAGTAACACTACTCCAGTGATATTTGTCATGACACTTGGGAAGGCTCCTAACTCTTGAATCCTGAACATCCTTCAAGAGCATCATTCGTTGTTCCAGATATCTATATAAATCCTTTTGTATACTCAATACGTTAGTAACATTTTTAGATGGTTAACAAATATAGTTGTCTTAACTCCTTGTGTCAATGCAGAAGCAGTGGTGCTAGCAATTAATGGAATTAAAGCTGTTATACCAGCAGTAATCAAGCCTGCTAACCTCTTGCTTCTGCTTAAAGCCTAACTCATTTCTTCCAGCACTTTCAAGCTTTTTTCAGAGACTCAAGGTTTTCTAATACCCAGGGCAGTGAGACAAAAGCTGATTGATAGACCCCTGTAACAGACATGCCAGGTTTTAACACACTAACATAATTGGAAATTATATAGTCAATGCAACTTACAGTAAATACTGTAAAAGAGACAAAACCAATTTTAGCTTGACAATTAAAAGAGCCTTAAAACATGCACTAACCCTTGTTTGAAATCCAGATCCTGTCCCAACATTATCTCTTGCTATCCTACCATCATAACGAACTACAGCTAGCTTTCAAATATGTCTCTGACAAAGTCCAGATCCAGTCTTCCAAAAGTACACTGTTATTTCCCACATTGAATTGATTTCTAGACCAGTACATGATTGAGTCCTAATAGCTGGGCAACTTTAAGAAGAATACAAGAGACATAGATAGCTTCTTTTTGCGATTCTCTATCCCACAAGGTCTAAAAACTTGAGGCAAGGCAGCTTGTCTCATCTGGGATATAATCAAGCAAAGGTGGGTCAGGAACATATGTCCAGTACAGCTTCCCAGTCACCCATGTCAGGGCACTCAGCAAGCTCACAGGTCAGCATCATTCTTTGTCTCAGCAACAGTATGTCTCACCAATCTTTTTAAAGTTCCATGGGTCTCTTCCACAATACATAGTCCTTGAAGATTATACAAAATCCCTGTAATACATTGTTGACAAAAAGTCCCGACTGCTCAACTACAATTGCCAGATCCATTATCTGTTTTTTAAATGGATATTTTATTTATTTACCTTTTAATGTTATCTCCTTCCCCATCCCCCCCAAAACCCCTTACCCCATTACCTTCCTCCTATTACTGTGAGGGTGTGCTTCCACCATCCTCCCATTCCTGCCTCCCTGTTCTTGAAATTCCCCAACACTAGGGAATCCAAACTTTTAGGCACCAAGGCCCTCCACTTCCACTGATGGCTGACAAGGACACCCTCAATTACCTATACAGGTGGAGTTGTGTTCTCTTGTAATTCTTTAAGGGATTTTTGTGTTTCCTCTTTAAGGGCTTCTACCTGTTTACCTATGTTCTCCTCAGATTCCTTGAGAGTGTTATTTATGTCCTTCTTAAAGTTTTCTATCATCATCATTAGAAGTGATTTTAAATCTGAATCTTGCTTTCCTAGTGATATGGGTAATTCAGGACTTTCTAGTGTGGGAGAACTAAGTTCCATTGATGCCAAGTACCCAGAGTTGCTGATGTTCTTGTGCTTGCCTTTTGCCATCTGGATCTCCTTAGTGCTATCTGCCCTGTCTCTGACTGGAGCCTGTCTTTCCTATTATCTTGGTTGTATCAGGACTGTGTGGGGTGGGTGTTACTACTGGGGTTAGAGCTGGGGCCCAAGATCTGCTCAGTGCTCAGGCACAGACTGGAAGGAACCAGTGCTCCAGGCCAGGAGTGACTTCCTGGGTCCTAGTGGGTCCCAGTTACTCTCTGTTTGGGGCAGGTGTTGCTGTCTCCTTACCTAAGATTCTGCCTGGGATAGAGCTCCTGGAGTCCTGCTTCCTCTGGGTTCTGTGAGATTAGGGGCAGAGCTGCAGTTACTCCCTGTTTGGGGCAGGTGTTGCTGTCTCCTTACCTAAGATTCTGCCTGGGATAGAGCTCCTGGGAGTCCTGCTTCCTCTGGGTTCTGTGAGATTAGGGGCAGAGCTGCCACCCGGGATCTGCTCTGTGCCCGGGCCCAGACTGGAAGGCTCAACAGAGTGTTAAATGCTAGAATGTGAACTTCAGAAAAAGAGGGTTTGACTTACTGCTCAAAAGACATTTACTGAATGGAAGAGTATACTGGTTGAGGTACCAAAGAAAGAACAGACATTCACATCCCTTCTCTCCACACCAAGCAAAACAACATCAGAGCATCTGCTCCCAAAATAGAGCACAAAGAAGAAATAGATTGAGGCCAAGAAAGAAGTTAGTGAGGGGCAAAGACAACAGAAAGAGTAAGCCCAGCTGGCTTTGTAGATTAGCTACTACAGATACCCTGGAGGCAGCATTAAAATCAGTGCTGGAGGGAGGGTTCCATGATTAATTAAAGGCAACCAAGGTATGGTTCTCAAAACCTACATGGTGGCTCACAGCAACTTGTAAATCTAGGAATCGAACAAGGCTTTTGATCTCCGTGGGCTCCTGCACGCACATGGTGCATATACATAAACATCAGGCATACATATATATACATAACATTAACAAAAATGGATTACAATTACCAGACATTCAAAAATGCAATCCTCATTGTAAAAATGTAAAAATGACTAATAGGACAATATAATCTTCTTAAAAATAAAGAAATGATATCATTACAAAATGCAGAGGGACAAAGAGAGGAAAGCATGATATGAAAGGTTAATATAGGAGAAAAATAGGAAATAAGTAAGATTATCTTCATTTATAGATGATAAAATTGTATACATAGAAACCCCAAAGCTGGACATTGTGGTATATGCTTTTAATGTCGGCAGGTGGATCTGTGAGTTCAAGATCAGCATGATCTACATAGTGACACCCTGTCTCAAAGGAAAAAAAAAAAAAAAGAAAATGAGAGTTAGGAGATGGGTTAGTGGGTAAAACACTAGGAAAGTACAAGGAACTGAGATCCTCTGAGAGAAATGCCTAGCTATACAACTCAAATCAGTGATCCAGCCACAATAGAACACAATGAAGAGTGATCAAGGACACTAGTGTCTTGAGTATGTTTGGTCCAGGAAGTGGCACTCTTTGGAGGTACAGCCTTGGAGTAGGTGTGTCACTGTGGGCATGGGCTTTAAGACCCTCATCCTAGCTGCCTGGAAACTAGTCTTTTCCTATTTGCCTTCAGACGAAGATGTAGAACTCTCAGCTCTTGCTGCACCATGCCCGCCTGGATGCTGCCATGCACTCACCTTGATGATAATGGACTGAACCTCTGAACCTGTAAGCCAGTCCCAATTAAATATCATCCTTATAAGAGTTGCCTTGACCATGGTGTCTGTTCACAACAGTAAAACCCTAACTAAGACAAAAGTTGGTACCAGGGACTGGGATATTGCTGTGATAGCCCTGACAATGCTTTTCTTTGGAAGAATGTGCATTTGGGGACTTTGGATTTGGAAAGCAGTGGAATGCTTTAAGTGGGGCTTAATGGGCCATTCTATTAGGAATATGGAAGACTTTTGTTGCTGAGAGTAACTTGAACTGTGCAGACCTGGCCCAAGAAGTTTCAGTGGAGAAGAATGTTAGTATGTAGCCCAGAGACTGTTGTGATATTTTGGTGAAGTATGTGCCTGCTTTTTGCCTTTATCTGAGGAGTCTGCCAGAGGTTAAAGTAAAGCTTTAGATTAATTGAGATTCAGATTAATAAGAGATTTAGATCAATTGATTTGAAAAAGAAAGTCTCAAAACAGTCTGGTATAAATTTGGTTGTGTGGTTACTAACGTTCACTTTTATGAAGAGTGTTTTAATGAAAAGGAGCAAAGCAAGAAAGGA
The DNA here is from genome assembly GCA_030674055.1 of Rhabdomys pumilio. NCBI lineage: Eukaryota > Metazoa > Chordata > Mammalia > Rodentia > Muridae > Rhabdomys > Rhabdomys pumilio. The sequence continues at coordinate 106,213,018 of JANHMN010000005.1, forward strand.
AAATACAAAGTATATGGCTCAAGTATTAAAGGGGCACAAGGAAGTAGAATGAAGCTGAATCCTATGTTCTAGGAGTTAACAGATTAAGAAAGTGGAATCTTGGGGCAAGATCACACATACAGACACAAGAAAGATTAAAGGAAAATCCAGAAGAATACCAAAAGCTATTATTAGAGCTAATAAAAGTCAGTTCTAACTATAATACATCTATAATTCCTGCACTATGAAAGTTGAGCTAGGAAGACTGCCATGAGTTTGAAGCTAATCTGGACTACAGAGCGGATACCTTGGAGTGGAGGGAGAAGGACGAGGAGGAGGAAGAGGAAGAGGAAAGAAGAGAAAAGAGAAGAAAAAAAGAAAAAATTCAATTGTATTTCTACATAGTAAACAATAAATAATCCAAAAAGGAATTCATTATGGTTATGGTTTGAATGTCCCCATCAAAATCATGTTAAAATTTAATACCCACTGTAGTGTTTGGGAAGTTGAAACGTTTAAGAGGTAACTGAGTTCTAAGGAGCACATTCTATTGAATGGCAAGGTAATGAGTTGCATGCCCACTTCAAGCTACATAGTGAAACCCAGTCTTTAAAAGAAACATACAAAATTAGTAAATCAAGAAAGGGACCAATACATGTATTATTTATAAGTTATTAATGATAATGACCAAAAACCACAATAAGAAACTTGTTTAGGAAGTGTTATTTTGATTTGTCATTCTTGTGAAATGCTTTTGTGCTTACATAGTGATTCTATAACTCAAAATAGTTTACAAAAAATTTTAAATGCAAATTAGTACATACACATAAAAGAAGTATATGTAGACAAATATAACATTTATGTCTAAAAACATAATATATATGCAGAATTATGTTGGTATAAATATTCACACATTAACCAAAACTGTATCCAGAAAAGATAACAGCTATGTTTGCAGGTTTTGGAAGGTGATAGATTTTATTTTATACACAAGTATATATTATTTGTATAGTAACCATTACAGAAATTACAATGGTAAACATTTAGAAAAAAATTCATGAGATAGGTAAAATAAAAAATTTCAGTATGTTGACAAATGTGTTTATAACACAATATTATTTTAGACAAAATATATGATATGCATGTAAATAGATCTATGTAGTCTTAAGAAAATTCAAGGACAAGTGGCAAATTCTTAGTGGTGACGTCTGTAATTGAACAGGTAGAAAAGGGAAACAGGGGTAGGAGTATGGATCAGTGATAGAGCACTTGTATAATAAGTGTTTGATCCCTGAACTTAATAGCCAATACTAGAAAAAAAACACATGGAAAGAAAAAGAAGAGGAATATTAAAGTTGCTACATTATATAAGTGAGCAATTTAAATAAAATTCTAAAATCCAAAGTCTGAAACTTTCTCAATACCAACAAGATGTCACTAGTAGAAAATTCTACATCTGACCAACCTCATCTTATGTGTTGCAATTAAAATGAAGTACATCAATATACTATATAAAATTGTTCACATTCTCCATGCTTAAATACTTAAAAACATAAATGAGTTCTGTATTTAGATTTGAGAATATCCCCAAGACATCACATTTTGCATATGAGTATTCTACAATTCACAGACTCTAAAATCTGGGAAACTTATAATCTTTTAATCCCAGTCCTTCTAGAGAAAACTTTTTCCTCCTATTCCTTCTCCTCTTTTTTAAAAATTATTTCTATTTTCTTTGCTAATTGAATTTATTCTTTGATAATTTTAATATGTGTTTGTAATGAATTCTTATTACTCTTCCCCCAACTCTTATCTCCCTCCCATCTTCATCAATTACTTTCCTCCCAACAAGTTCTTTTCCCACATCCATGCATTTACATTTATTTTTGTGAACTACTGAGTATAATCAGGACCATGTGTATGAATCTATGCTTGGGACTTTTTACTGGAGCCTGGTGGGATGACCATTGATTACACAACTGAAGACAATGATGACTGTCTCTTTCCTAGAATTTATTAGTAGCCAATAGTTAAGCAGAGAGTGGCTGGAACTTATAAACCCCTCTTACATGTTGTTGTTTTGCAACAGGGTCTCATGTAGTCCAGACTTGCCTCAAATTCAGTATGTAGTTGAAGGTGATTTTGAACTTTAGACCCCACCACCCCTACCTCCTTAGTGCTAGGACTAATAAGGTATGGGTTATCATGCTTACTTAAATGTTCTACTGTTTGAGATACTGGTCAAGCACTCTACCACTAAGCTACATTTCTGATTTTTTTAGAGGTTAAGGAAAAACTCATAGGATTATGGATAATTTTGCTTTAAAAATAAATTAAACTCTTTGAAACATTAAATCAATACTATAAAATTGTAAGGAAATTGATTAACAGTTTTTAAGTTTTGTTTTTGCAGTTTCCACTTAAGTTGAAATTTAAAAAAAGTATGTTCCTCCTATACACAAAATAATCTATAAAGCCTTCTGGTCTGGGCCGGAGCACTGAGCAGATCCTGGGCGGCAGCTCTGCTACCAGTCTCACAGAACCCAGAGGAAGCAGGCCTCCTAGGAGCTCTAACCCTGGCAGAATCTTAGGTAAGAAGGCAGCAATGCCCGCCCCAAACAGTAACTGAGACCCACTAGGACCCAGGAAGTCACTCCTGGCCCAGAGCTCTGGTTCTTTCCTGTCTGTGCCTGAGCACTGAGCAGATTTTGGGTCCCAGCTCTAACCCCAGTAGTAACACCCACCGGACACAGTTCTGATACAACCAAGATAATAGGAAAGACAGGCTCCAGTCAGAGACAGGGCAGGTAGCACTAAAGAGATCCAGATGGCAAAGGGCAAGCACAAGAACATAAGCATCAGCAACCCAGGGTACTTGACATCATTAGAACCTAGTTCTCCCACACTAAAAAGTCCTGAATTCCCCATATCACTAGGAAAGCAAGATTTACATTTAAAATCACTTCTAATGATGATGATAGAGGACTTTAAAAAGAACATAAATAACACTCTCAAGGAATCTGAGAACACAGGCAAACAGGTAGAAGCCCTTAAAGAGGAAACACAAAAATCCCTTAAAGAATTACAAGAGATCACAACCAAACAGATGAAGGAATTGAACAAAACCATCCAAAACATAAAAATGGAAGTAGAAACAATAAAGAAATCACAAAGGGAGCCTACCCTCAAGATAGAAAACCTAGGAAAGAAATCAGGAGTCATATACGCAAGCATCACCAACAGAATACAAGAGATAGAAGAGAGAATCTCAGGTGCAGAAGATACCATAGAAAATATTGACACAACTGTCAAAGAAAACGCAAAATGCAAAAAGTTCTTAACACAAAATATCCAGAAAATCCAGGGCACAATGAGAAGACCAAACCTAAGGATAATAGGTATAGATGAGAGTGAAGATTCCCAACTTAAAGGGCCAATAAATATCTTCAACAAAATTATAAAAGAAAACTTCCCTAACCTAAAGAACGAGATGCCCATAAACATACAAGAAGCCTACAGAACACCAAATAGAGTACACCAGAAAAGAAATACCTCCTATCATATAATAATCAAAACACCAAGTGCACAAAACAAAGAAAGAATATTAAATGCAATAAGGGAAAAACGCCAAGTAACATATAAAGGCAGACTTATCAGAATTACACCAGACTTCTCACCAGATACTATAAAAGCTAGAAGATGCTGGACAGATGTCATACAGACCCTAAGAAAACACAAATGCCAGCCCAGGCTACTACACCCAGCAAAACTCTCAATCACTATAGATGGAGAAACCAAAATATTCCATGACAAAACCAAATTTACACAATATCTTTCCACAAACCCAGCACTACAAAGGATAATAGCGGGAAAGGTCCAATACAAGGAGAAAAATTATACCCTAGAAAGAGCAAGAAAGTAATCCTCTTCCAACAAATCCAAAAGAAGATAGCCACACAAACAATGCCACCTCTAATAACAAAAATAACAGGAAGCAACAATCACTGTTCCTTAATATCTCTTAACATCAATGGACTCATTTCCCCCAATTAAAAGACATAGGCTAATGGACTGGATACGTAAATAGGACCCAGCATTTTGCTGCATACAGGAAACCCACCTCAGTGACAAAGACAGACTCTACCTTAGAGTAAAAGGCTGGAAAACAATTTTTCAAGCAAATGGTCCTAAGAAACAAGCTGGAGTAGCCATTCTAAAATCTCCATCCCAAGAACACAAAGGGAGGGACTCATGGCTCCACCTGTATAGGTAGGTAGTTGACAGTGGCCTTGCCAGGCATCAGTGGAAGTCGAGGGCCTTGGTGCCTGAAAGTTTGGATTCCCTGGTGCTGGGGAATTTGAGAGCAGGGAGGCAGAAATGGGAGGATGGTGGGAGCACACCCTCATAGAAACTCTCAGAATTATATGGATTAGACATGACAGACAGGCTGCCAGAAGACTAGATTCCAGAATTCAAACAAAAAATTATCTTAATACTAAAATTTGTTTTGAGAATTGTATATTGCAGAATACACAGCCTTGGTGTATCTACTCATCAAGCAAGCTGAGCAGACCTGCTTGAACCTCTGATGTCCTGGAATTCCATCTGGATGCAGTGAAGACCCATCGTCAGAGGCTTATCAATTTACTCTTGCCCCTGTCCCTCTTCTAATATCTCAAAGCCCGTAATCAGCTTGAAGAAGTTAATGAAGAGTCGGCGCCCCTATTCCCTGGGCTTGAGGACTGAGGTGGTTAATATTGGGCTGTCTTTCTAGGGAAAAGTAGTGGTTTGTTGGAACAGGGAGGATTAGTTAGGATTTATTGCATAGCCATAACCTATTCATAGAATTATGTATAATTGTTATTAAGATGAAGTTTTAATTTCTTAAATGGTACCAAATTTACTTTGATTTCAAATTTAAGGTTTTCATTGGTATGAGCTTCTTATTAATATAAAAGTGAGATGAATATTGTTACTATCATAGGCATTGTGCCTATATAACAGATTTAGAAATACAAGGCTAGACCCAGTCCTTCTTTAAATTTTTTAACTGATTTGAGATGGTTAGCCTGTGAGTTAAGGGCCCATAGCAAATTCATGGCTATGAGTTTATTGTTAGGGTGTTTTCTATATTTTATTTAGAAATAGCTGAGAGGAGTTAATAGACAACAGCCCAGATTACCTTACATGGATAGTAGGTTTTCAAAACATCAGAAGTCCACAGAATGGACTTTACAAACATTTCTGTATTAATGTTCATTTTGATTAGAGACCTGTCTGCTCCTGACAGCTTCCTGTCTTGGATTCTAAGAAGAAATTGAGCATCTTTGGAGTTACTCCAGTTGTGGTGAGATGGCCACTAGGCAAGAATTGCCTCTTTTTATCTACAGACAAATTACTGTCCAAAATAGGACACACTTGTGGAATAGTCGATTATATCTGCCAAGACAGAGTAATCAGCTCTTAATAATTCTGCATCACTTGGTCTGTCAGATGATCCTGGGCCAGAAGGCTGAAGATCGGATGCTCCAACGTTTTGTAGTATAGGGACTGTCCAGGTGTTCAGCGGTCTCTATAAATTGGCTAAGTTTTAGAAGCTATGCTTTGTGCTTCCCATAATTTCAGTTAACTCAGTCATTCTGGATTTCTGACGGGTTGAAGACTTATAGTCTCATCGCCAATCCTGGCTATTTACTTTGAGAGAAAAGATTTGAGAGGATGGTTTTCAGCTGACATTCATTCTAAAGCCAAGAAAAAAGCCAGGTTCAGAACTAAATCTTTTAGTTAGGAGAGATGACAGAGGTTCTGGTTAGTCAACAAAATGATGGACTGGGTATTAGGTCTATCTTGTATCTTACTGACATAAATTGGTATAGTTATGCTCTAATTGCATTTTGAGAGAAAAGTTTTATTTTAACAGGAAGGGTAATATGTAGGAGGAGCTAAGGTGGGAGGAGTACGTAGAGGAAGAGGAGGAATAGGAGAGGAGGAGCTAGGTGATGAGAGAGAGAGAAAGAGAGAGTGAGGGGGGCAGGGAACATGGAGGCAGATGTTCTCGTGTTTCCACCAGTAAAAGATAGTTGATATATCTAGGTTGGGTATTGGGTTACACTTCTGATTGATATTGAGCATTGCCAAACTTATAAAGCCTTTGATTAACATTAAGAAAAATTGTATAAAAGCAAAAAGGGGAAGGGGGAATGGGGAAAGGGGATGGCATCTGGAATGTAAATAAAATATCCAATAAAAAATAAATTACTGGTCTATGGAGTGAGTTCCAGGGCAGCCAGGACTACATAGAGAAACCCTGTCTCAACCCCCCCCAAATATTAATTAATTAACTGATTAATTAATAAAAAAAATCTATAAATATACACAGTGCTTGCGAATTCCAAGTTAACTCACCAGAAGGCTCTCTTAGATGAACCCAAAACAGATTTGCCAATTCTACTAAGTTCTGAGTAGCTGCAGCCTAAGTCATAGTCTTATGACTATGACTAAGTCATAGTTTTAAATGACAGTTACTTTTGAAGTTTTTAGGAGAGAAGGAATTTCTTTGAATTCATAAGCAAAGAATAAGAATTAGAAAGATACTTACATGTAAACATAACTCGCTGGGTACAGAAGTTATCACATTCAGGTCTCTTTTGAACACTGATATATGAGCAGGCTGACTTGCAGCCACATTGACCAGAGTCTTAGAGCCTGTCTGTTGGGAATTCGGGGATTGTGCAGGGCTATCTTGAATCCCACAGTGATTGATGGCTATGACTTCTGGCGTTGAGTAGGATAGTATATCTTCAGCAGAGGAAGAAAATGGAGAGTCTATGCTTTGAGTATCCTTTTGACTCTCAGGACAGATGCTAGAAATGCTGTGCTCCTGATAGAGCAGGTTTCTTAATTTTTCATCCAGTGTTTTAATTCGGTTGTCCACAAACTCCATTTTTGGAGGTCGTTCCCCATCTGATTCCATGATAGTCGCAGGGAGAAGCACAGCTGGTTCAAAGCCAGGAGTCTGAGTGGCAACAACTGCCTTAGGAGAACTTGTTTCAGTGTTTACTGTAGTTTCTCCTTCTTGGGAAATAAACTCTGCATCTATATTTGGCTGCTGTACTGATAAGGATTGAGGCTTTTGATCAGAAGATACAAGTACTGATGTTAGAGAAGCATTACCACCAATCTGAACTGATTCACCAGGATGGGCCATAAGCACATCAGCAGCTTGCTGACTTGAATATGTAGGTATGAACATGCCTGCTTGGCTGGTGAGTGCCTCACATTCAACTGAAACTGGACACACCAAAGAAGCAGAATAATTGGAATTATCAGTAGCTGGTGCCATGATCTGTCTGTCATCTTCCGCTTGATAGAGAATACTCGGCTGCTCAGTTTTTACACTAGCACGTTCACCAATCTTACCATCAACCACATCCTTGTGTTCTAATTTGGAGGTGAAAAGTTCACAATGGCCTGGATTATTCTCTATAGTGAATAGCATGTTCTGTGATATTTCCTGATTACTTGTGTTTCTTGAACCTGGAACAATAACAAAAGAATAACTAAGTTATGAGTACAAAGTGCAAATGTAAAAGTCAAAAGAGACAAAAAAGCAAATGAGAACCTATTTAAGAGTATACTTGTAAGACCTAAAACATCACAGAATTCAACAGTCAAGAAAAAAATGACTTCTTGCTTTTAAAAAAAATATTGAATAAAATGAGCAGTTATATAACAATATTAATGTCTTCCAAATGCTCATGGAAATTGTCATAAGCATAGAATATTCATGAAAACAAACTAATGATACAATCAGCAATTTGTAACCATAGCATCCAAGTCCATATAAAGCTGGAAGACAAAAAAGCTTACTAGGAAATGGATGTAACCCAGGTGCCATGGCCATGGAAGGCTGAAGGGAAGGAGGAGACTGCGCCTCACGATTTTTTATTGTTTGGTTGATACAAAACCGCCAGCGACCAACTGGGGATGATTGAGGAGCAGATTCATCTGTAGAAAGAATTATTAACAAATTACACACTAAGCAACTGTCAATTTGTTCATGTTATTAAATAAAGAAATCAAGTTAAAAATTAGCTTGTGTTCTCTCCATTCCCAATAGTACAAGGATAATTACAAACCATAAGAATAACATCCTAACATTGACATATAGTCTTGAGAACCAAATATAAGGTATGTATTAATAGGAAGCAGAAGGGAGGCACTCCATTTAAATGACTGGGGAATAGTTTCTCCATTCAAATCTATAGCTGTTGTTCTGCAGCCTGATTATGATTGTGCTGAAGTGGTATCATGGTGGTATACATCCATACAAGCATTAAAATGTACAGAACTAAGAACCAGAACTACAGAATCAGAAGAAAGAGAAGTAAATCTAGCTCATGGCAATATGAAAGTAAAGTAAGCAAATCCCTCCATCTGTAAACTTTCTCAAGTAATTTTCTTTGAAATGTTATCTTACACTGTCTGTCAGAAACTCACTCAGATTTCTGCTAACCAACAAAGTAAGGTACAGATGTACTCTGACATCCTGATAGAGTTGAACTAAAATTCAGGATAATGGTATCTGCTTCCATTATTCCCACACCATCTTTTGCTTCTTCATGTTGTGTTAATTCCTTCAGAGATATTCATGATGCTATGGTTCTTCTCCCCCTCCCAGGCATTCTTAATATACCCATAACCAGGGCTAAGAAGAATGAAGAGATAAAGTTATCAGGAAGGAAAGCAGAAGAACCCCAATTTTAGTTTCTGGAAGTTTATCTGGTGTCTGATTTACAAAGTTATTAGTGAGCAGAGCTGGTAAAAGTATTATCATCAGTGAAACTGTCAAATTCTGAATGACTGTTAAAACATTGAGGCAAAAGAAGACAGTGATTTCAGTTAAAATTCTTTGTTCATCTCATGTCAAAGTAAACAAATTACTAGTTAAGATTCAATAGGCCATCAAAGGTCATCAGCATTTGAACTACCTTTTCTGGTGACATACCATGTAATGACTCAAAAGTAAGTTACTCAGATTAAAAAAAATCAACAACTGGGTTTTTTAAATCTCTGGGCTATAAACTTCTTTCAAGTGTGGAAAAACATCAATTTATCATCAAATTAATTTATTGGTTAATATCTTTCTCTATGAATATATATCAAGATTCCAATATGCCTTGTTTCCAAAGCCAAATGGTACATTTTATTAAGTATACTTACTGCTAGTTTGAGTGGAAGCAGAATTTATCAGTACTTGTTCAGATGATCCTGTCTGAAATAAAAATGAACAGGTAAATGATGGTGTTCCTGACAAAGTCCCCAAACGACCTTTTTAGTACAAAATTGCTCTTACTTGGTTACTGTTAGATTCCAAGGCAACAGAGTCAACAGCAATAGATTTTTCTACAGCTGAGTGGACATGAAGGATCTCCTGGGCTTGACCTACGATAGCCCTCAATTCCTCTACAAATTTTTCTTTCTCATTTTCCAGCACAAAGTTATCTTCAACCTGTCATCAAGTAAAAGCCAATGTGTTCATAAAAATAAATTCATTTTCTTCAAAATTATAATACTTTAATGGTGATTTCCATAAGAAAACAACAAAAATAAGTATGTGCCACAAAAATAATTAAGACCAGTTATAAAATATTTCATAATGCATTCAATTATTCTGAGATCACTGATACTTGTCAGAAAAGGCCATTATGCTTCGAAATATCTTGAATTTTATAAATTGGCTGTAATTTCAACTGAACAATGTGGAGAGAATGGGAGACCTTGGGTCACTCAGTCTTAAATGGAATGTCTCCATCAAATCCCTCTACTCAGAGCTCAAGAAGCTATGCAGAAGAGGAAGTAGAATGACTGTAAATCCCAGAAGACATGGATGACACCAAGGAAAAAGTATTTTCCATACACAATAGGACTGACACACACATGAACTAACAGAGAGAGTAAAAGCATGCATAAGACTTGCACAGGACCAAGCCAAAAACTCCCAGAACCGAAAGAGAAAATGGATATAACCCCACATTCTAACCAGGAAGCTATCTCCAATTAGCATCGCTTACAAAGGAAAGATTTGTTTTCTCCAACAAAGTCACATTGGGTATATAAACCACAATTAAGAGTAGGCCCCACACCCAGCTTTCTAAAGAGAGAGAAGGCATGGAGTTGGATGCATGAGAAGGTGGGGAGGATCTGAAGGCATCAAAAGTATTTATTGTACGGAAAAATTACTTTTAGTAAAAAAAAGTATAACAATTAGCTGTTATTTAAAGAATGTATTATATGTAAGACAGCAGGGATCATGATATACACCTATATGTCAGTACTGAGGAAGGCTGGGGAAGGATAACAGCTCAAGATCAGTCAAGACTACATATCACTCAGAGCCTATGTAATTTGACAACGCCAAAGAATGTAACTGAGATAATGTTTAAAATTAGGATGTTTGAACCTAAGGGCTTTCTAAATCAGAACATGAAAACAACACCAAACATGATGAATAAAACCTCCTAACTGTCCATTAGACTAATATGAATGAGGAATAGGAAACAAAAGACATGCCATAAAATTCTATGTTAAGATAGATATACAATGAAGCCTAGCAGTGGTGTCGCACACTTTTAATCCCAGCACTTGGGAGGCAGAGGCAGGAGGATTTCTGAGTTCGAGGCCAGCCTGGTGTACAGAGTGAGTTCTAGGACAGCCAGGACTACACAGAGAAACCTTGTCTTGAAAAACCAAAAAAAAAAAAGAAAGATGTACAATAGACAAAACTTAATTTATTAAGTCAGTAATACAAAAGATAAAGCATTATGCATTATGTATGGCCTCTATCTCCATCTGTACAAAAGGAAGAAGGAGGAGAAGGAAGAAGAGGAAGAAGAGGAGGAAGAAGAGGAAGAGGAGGAGAGAAATACTAACCTAAGCCAAAGTATTCAAAAGTATTTAAAAAAAAATAAATGTGGGCCTGAGTAAACAACTCAGTTGGTAAAATGCCTGATGTATAAGAATAGGGACCTGAGTTAGACTTTCCAGCACCCATGTAAAAAGCCAGGCATGGCCTTTTGTATATGTAATCCCAGTGCTGAGGATGGGGTTATAGGTGGTGGAAAGAGGAAGATTTCTAAAACCCACTGGTTAGTCAGTCTAGCCAAATCAATGAGCTACAGATTCAGTGAGAGACCATGTCTCAAAAAAAAAAAGGTAGATTGCTCAGTGGTTAAGAATGCTTGCTAAGAAACCATGAGAGCCTGAGTTCAGGTCCCAACATCCATATAACGAGCTTGGCATAGACTCAAACAAGCCTGTAACCCAGTACTGTGGGAATGCAGGAAGATTTCTGAGGCTTGCTGGCTGCCAGTCTACCTGAAACACTGAAGCATCAGGATTAGGAAGATACTTTATTCCAAAAGAGTAAGTCAGAGAATGACAGAGAAGGACACCTAAAGTCCTCCTCTAGCCTCTGCATGTGTAGGTGTGGGTGCATGTACCTGAACACTTGCATATACACAACATACACAAACACCACATACACACATATAAACAAATAAAATAGAGAGCAATTGAGGACAGCACCCAATGTCCTCTGTACTCCATGCACATACCCACACAAACATGTAAATACACATACAACAGCATAGTCACACATTTAAAAAAAAAAAACCTAATGTACTGAGAAGCATAGCTTGAATATTTTTATGCAGGTTAGACACATTTAAAATTACCTAGGTGGCTTGAATCTGATTTAATCAGGCACCTATACAATGAGATCATCATTTAAAGTCATAATATTATTTTAACATACAGAGATTAAAGCATACCAATACTAAAAAAAAAAAAAACATCATATTTGCTCAGATAAATACAGTAAAACCAGAGAAAATGTAGTAACACCCCTGATTATGAACAATTTGGCTCTGTGCAAATTAAAAAATATCCTCCACACATTCTATCTAGAGATGAGTGTAAATTGAATAAATGAAGAGAAAATAGAGGGAAAGAAGAAAGGAGTGAGGGAGAGAGAGAATGAATACACTAAGGGAAAAATAGTACTATCTTACTATACTTACCATATAGTCTGCAATATCCTCAGGTGCATCACCATCAACATCAAACTTGAATGTAACCATCTTGTTGTTATGTGTTTCCAGCTGACACTCCACCATGTTGTCTCCAGAGACTGAGACCTAAGTACACACATTTAGTCAGTCTAAGAGAAGCCGTCTTGGCTGAGAATAGAACACAGCTGGTAGAGTGCTTTCCTAGCATGCACAAAGCCCTAATACCATCCTTAGCACCACATAAAACAATTATGAGGCTCATACCTGTAACTTCAGTACTTGGGAAGTAAAGACAGAAGAATTAGAAATTTAAGGTTAACCTTGGCTATATCATAAGTTTAAGGCAAGCCTTGGCTATTATCTGACCTTGTCTAAAAATAATAATAACAAAAATAAAATCACAACATTTTACAGGGAGTAACTAGATGAGCTCACGTAACAACATATTCTGCAACAGTTACAGAAGGAACCCAAAGAAGAACAGGAAAAGGGATGATTAAATTATATCTCTATACAAGGGACTATGTGTTGCAGACATTTAAATTATATTATTCAAATTGTTTACTGGTATTAGAAACATACATAATATATTGAGCTTTCAAAAAGAAATATAAAATTGTATAGAGGTTTTTAAACGCATCTAAAACATGTATCATATTGGTTAGAGATATAGGCTTTAAAGTCTGATCTGGCTTCAGATCTGACTCTAGCATTTGGTAGTTGAATAATTTAATGCAAATTATTTCTCTGGTCTTGAGCATCTTTATTTGTAAAGATGGGTATACTATTATATAGGATTTTTGGAAGGCCTTGATGAAAATAAGATATTAATAACCAATGATTTTTAATTTCTGTTATTTTGATTTTAGTGGTGTTAGGGTGTGTGGTGGGGGGTACAATTGAATGAGCTGGAGGTGTCAGGGACACCACAAGAAAGACTTGCAGAGTCAACTAACCTGGGCCCATGGGGGCTCACAAAGAATGAACCACCAACCAAAGACCATGCAGGGGCTGGACTAAGCTTCTCTGCACACATGTAGCAGATGTGCAGCTTAGTCTTCATATGGGTCTCCTAACAATTGGAGCAGAGGTTGTCCCTGACTCAGTTGCCTGCTGTTAGGTCCCCTTCCCCTAACTGGACTACCAAGTTGGGCCCCAGGGGGAGAGGAAGTGCTTAGGCTTATGACAACTGGATGTCCCAGGGTGGGGTGGTACATAAAGGGGGACTTCCCCTTCTCTGAGAAGGTGAGAGGGTAATGGTGGAAGGGATTTGTAAGAGTAGGACTGGGAGGAGAGGAGGAATGGGGCTGGGGGCCATGATTGGGATATAAAGTAAGTAAATAAATAAATACAAAAAATTTGGGACACCTATCACAAAATAAGTCAATATATTTTTGCTAACATTATTTGTACTATTACAATGTTAAAATGTAAATATTGTACATACACATAGAAAAAAGATAGAATAAGCTCTGATTAGTGATTATAGGAATTTTATGTTCTTCCTTTCATTTCTCTTACAATTTCCAAGTTTAATAACTAATTTTTGAGTCAGAAATTTTGAATTAAGAAGAGATTAGTTTATAGAGCGCTTTGCAATATTCTGCATTTACTTCCATAGCATTGTTCCTCTCCAAGTCCCCAAGACTTCTACATAAACTCTAATCCAGTCATACATACACACTGACCTGAAGGACAGTAAGCTGGAATTTAGTCCCCTTCTCTGGTCGGGGACATGAGGGTCTTCTTTGTTTGATCCGATCCTGTTTGCCATTTCCACTTGGGGTATCAGGGTTATTGGTGTTTTCTTTCACAGATGTCACATCTTGATTCAAGCTATTGATTTAAAAAAAGGAACTCATTCTAATCTCAATCATAAAATCTAAAGAAAACTTAAGATTATAAAATTGTACACTTAAAAATCAACCCATGTAATATCTTTATAAATGTTGTAGTTATATAACTGTGCATACACTTAATACCACTGAATTGTACAAGTTAAATGGGGGAATTGTATTATAAATAAATTGATTTTCTTAAAATTTATTTTTTATTTTATATATGTGAATGTTGAGCCTGCACACATGTCTGTGTATCATGTGTATGTAGTGTCCATAGAGGCTAGAAAGAGTTGTCTGATCCTCTGAGACTGGAGTTACACATGGTTGTGACTACCATATAGGTGCCAGGAATTGAACCCTTGTCCTTTGAAAGAGAAGCTAGTGCTTATAACTGCTGAACCATCTCTCCAGTCCCATAAATTATATTTCAATAAAGGTGGTTTTGGAAGTTATAAAAATGACATATCATTTATATTTGCTACATATTTTTATCACAGGAATATGAATAAAACCACTGTCAGTCATAGGCTACTATGAAATCTTTATTAAGGAATACTCTTATTTTAATTTAGAAGACAATCTTGATCAATTTTTTTTAATTTGGAGATTACTGATATATTCAAATGAAGCTTCTAAAATGAATATACATTCTTATTTCAAAAAGGAGACTTACCACAGCAAAGAATAAGCAGACTAAGTATAGGATACAGGAAAAATACAGAAGGTAAAGCCCATACCTAAGGCTCAGGGACATTGTGGAATAGAGAAGAAAAGACTCTAAGAGCCACAGGATCAGGGAATTTTCAGTGAGATGGTGCTTCTTAGTAATGTCTGAAGGCACACTCATAAAGCCCACTAATATGATTGTCTAAACATGAGCTGAACAAGGACAATCAAACAATAGACATGACAAAGTGGATGGATAGGGGATGGAGTAGGGTAGGGGAATGCTCAAGATACCTCAACCACTGTCAAAGAACTATAGGTAACTAACAAATGCTGAGAGTGGGAGAAATAGTCTTCAGGGAAAAGCATATCATTTTATTTAATTCCTAATTTCAAATATAAATACTAATAAACCTTTTTAAAAATATATCTTTTAAATTATTGTTTGGTGAGTCCTTTCTTCTAAAAACTTCCAGTGAATCATCTCTGTAGAAATGTACAAAAAGAGATAAAAACCAAAAACTAAATTATTTTTGTTTGCATATAAAAGAATATATATAAGTCCAAGTGATGAAATGACAACACATTAATGCTTGCAAGGGCTAAGGCTGTAGCTCAGTGGTCCAGTCTTATGCAGCATGTACAAAGGTTGGGTTCCATTCCTAGCACACCCTCCCAATAACCCCTTCTCCTGGAGTTCTTAAAATATAGAGAAATGACAGTAATAAATAATAATCATTAGAGCTGGGCAGTGGTGGCACACGCTTTTAGTCCCAGCACTTGGGGGGCAGAGGCAGGCTGATTTCTGAGTTCGAGGCCAGCCTGGTCTACAGAGTGAGTTCCAAGACAGCCTGGGCTACACAGAGAAACCTTGTCTCAAAAAACCAAAAAAAAAAAAAAAAGTGAATAATAACCATTAGAGGATAAAAGAAGATACAATTTTAGTTCATGACATAATACTATACACATTCAAAAGTTTCCTTAAAATACTAGCTTAAGGCTCGAGAGATGGTTAAAAGCACTTATTACTCTTGCAGAGAACCTGTTTTCAATTCCAAGTATTCATATGTGAAGACACAGTTCACAACTATCTTTAATTCTATTTTCAGTGGATCCAATTCTTTCTTCTGACCCCAATCGCTACCAGGCAAACATATGGTACAAACACATACATGTAGAACATTTAAATACATAATAAAATAAAATAAAATAAATAAACCTAAGAAATTATATTAGTTCTTTGGAACAAGATGACAGACACTCAACTTTTCTTGCCCATTTTCCCTAAGTACAACTTAAAAAATTCTGGAAATAATAAACTAGGCAATAAAAAGGAGGGCAACCAAGACTGAAAAGATGAGCATTAAGTAAGACAGGCCAAGAACCCCAAAGACTTGAAAAAAATCATAGCCGTTTAACATCTCCCAATTGGCTACTCAGTAAATGAAGGCTATCAGGCTCACTCTTGTATATCCCAGTATAGACATATAAGCAACTCAAACCTAGTATCTCCTGACTCTAGCCCATTAGCCAAAGATAGACTCTTCTACTGTGGAATCAGTGAGGAGCCTCATCAAGAGAGTAGGGATTAGAAAGCTGGCCTAGAGGAAACCTCCAGCCTTTGGAACCATGATGGTACCCAATGGTGCAAGGTGAACAAAGCAGACCAGTATAGCGTAGGGACTCTAAAACTAAATTTTCATTAGAGGATTCTAGCCCATGAGAATGGGCCAGAACATGTGCACCTGAACACAGGGAATGTCTACTAAAACAGATTTAATCACAATCCAAAATATCATTGTATAATACGTAAAATATATAAATGAAAATACTTGTCATACCAAAATAAAAATAAAAAGCAACTAACAGACAAAACAAACAAACAAAAAAAAAACAACAGGAAAATCACAACTTGAGTGCAGAAAGACAACAGATATAAACATCCAAGATAAATCAGATATTGTAATTATAAGACAAGCCATAATCAAAATGTTTTAGTAGGCTAGGGTGTAGCTCAGTGATAGAGCACACATCTAGTATGCACATAGCCCTAGGCTTGGTCCTCAGCACAAAGGAGAAAGAAATTTTTAAAAAAAAGGAATGGGAAGCAAACTCCAGCAAAGAACTGTGCAGTGTTTTTTTTTTTAATTGGATATTTTATTTACATTTCGGATGTCATCCCCTTTCCCCATTTCCCCTCCCTAGAAAATCCCTATCCCATGCCCCCTTTTCCTTTTTGCTTTTATACAATTTTTTAAAATGTTAATCAAAGGCTTTATATGTTTGGTAATGCTCATTCAAAAGTGTAACCCAATACCCAACCTAGATATATAAACTATCTTTGACTGGTGGAGACACGTGAACATCTGCCTCCATGTCCCCCCCCTTCTCTCTCTTTCTCTCATCACCTAGCTTCTCCTGTCCTTCTTCTCCTCCTCTCCTTACTCCTTCTCTTCCTCTACGTACTCCTCCCACCTTATCTCCTCCTACATATCACCCTTTCTGTTAAAATAAAACTTTTCTCTCAAAATAAAATTAGAGCATAATTATGCCGATTTGTACCAGTGAGGTACAAGATAGTCCTAATACCCAGTCCATCATTTTGTTTTAAATAGGGCTGGCTCTCACAGACTCATGTGTTTAAATGCCTGGCCTATGGAGAGTGGCAATATTAGGATGTGTAGCCTTAATGCCAGTCTTCTCCTGGGTAACTTTAGATCAAGATGTAGAACTCTCACCTCCTCCAGCATTATGTCTAGCTGTATACTGTCATGCTTCCTGCCATGATGATAATGGACTAGATCTACTTAAATGTTGTCCTTTATAAGACTTACGTTGGTCATGGTGTCTGTTCACAGCAATAAAACCCTAACTAAGATGGACTTAGTGGTAAAGTGCATGCCTAGCATGTCAAGAAAATGGGCTCCATTCCCAGTGATGAAAAGAATAAAACAAATAAAAATTTCAACAGGCAATTGCAACTATATTTGAAGCAAATGAGAAAAAAGGCAATGAGAAATAGAAGATTAAAAAAGAATCAAATTGAAATCATAGAACTAAACATGGAATCACAGAAATAAAACCTCATTGAAGGGGAAAAATGGTGAAATAAAGAAGACACAAGAAAGAATGAATTTGGAAAACTAATAGAATTACCCAACCTCAATAATATAGAAGACTATTTTCAAACCACCAACAACTACATATCTTGCTATAATAAATTTTTTGAGATTAGCTGAAATTCTACTTTTCATAATTTTTTCATTTACTTTGTACAACATACTATAAACAAAATACTAAAATGTCAGTAACTTCACAATCTACATGAGCACTATAAATATTAAAATAAAGTGAATTCATCCCAATTTTATTAGTCTTGCACAAATACAAGAATTAAATAAAAATCACTTTATTCAAGGTACTCTAAGCATATACAGACATGCATCAGCATGCCAACACTGATTTCCTGGTACTAAGGTTATGATACTTACCTTCGAACAAGATCTGGATTTTGAAGAGTTGGTTGTTGTTCAGCTCCAATTGGTTGGGATACAGGCTGCAAAGAGTACAGTAATAATACCTATTATTATAACAGCAAAATTCATGCTAAGATACAATTTACTATTTCAAACAACATCACTGTTAAACTTTTTTCTACTCTGTAAACCAAGTAGAATATCTTTATTATCCAATGCCTATATCAACCCTATTACTGACATTATTACAACAAGTATATTTTACTCAAGCCTTTTTCATTAAGTGTTAATAGTGTTTTGGCAGGTGTGGTGATGCACTCCTTTATCTCAGCACCTAGAGGTGGATCTCTATGAGTTGGAGACCAGCCTGATGTACAAAGTGAATTCTAGGCCAGCCAGAGCTACACAGTGAGAGCCTGTCTTTAAAAATAATAAATTAATAAATAGAACTTAACATTGTTTTTAAGTTTTTAATTCTTGTTTGTGCTATCTTACACAGAGAACAGTACCAATGAATCCTGAGTTACTGCAATTCCACAAGAAAATAAATCAATGAATCTATTAATTGCCATGAACAACAGAAGAATACTAAAATGTAAATCTAACAAAATAATTATTCCTTACCCAATTAGACTTTCTATGATGACTCTTCATGTTCTAAAAGATTTAGTTTCTTCAGAGGGTAAAATCCTCAGTGAAACTGGTCCATTCCTGGCTCTCTACTTTTGCATCTCTTCTTTAAGCCATACTAGACTGGAGCTCCTTTCCATGAGTTGGGTTTTTCCATACACTATGATTCCACTTATGTTCTTCTACTTTCCTACCCTATTTTCAATCTCCCCTTAGTCTTATCCACTTATAAAATAACTGGACAAATTTTCTACAGAAAAACATATTCAAAACATCAAACTATATTACGCTATACTATACATTATACATGTATATGTATGTATATGTGTGTATGTGTATATATGTGTATGTATGTATGTATATGTGTATATGTATGTGTATACACATACACACACACATATACATATATAACACAGTGGATTCCAGAAACAAACCATTAAAATTGTACATCTTAGGAAGGACAGAAATACTTGGGAGAAATTGTTGTTTCTAACAGTGGTCATACATGATAAACTTTACTGTGGCAAAAATAATAAAATTCCTCAACGAGTGATAGGGACATACCTAGAAAACAGATTAAAGGACTACTAATGCCCAAACATTAGACACAAAATAAGTATTAAGAAAGTGAGTCTATTCAATAAGATAATAAATGAATTCACACTGATATGAACAAACAGATAAGGAAAAGACAAGTATAATCATAAAAAGGCAACTAATAAATACAAGAAGGGGTGTGGAAAAATCATAAATGGATGCTAAAACTAGTAAAAGTTAGATGAAGAACAGTATAATTACATAGTTTCAAAGAGTGTCCCCATAATATTACTTTTAAATTATAAAGGTAAATTTACAGTGGCAAGATCATAGAAAGCCCCATCTTAAGCACATAATCAAATTTAATACCCTAATGTTGACACAAACCAATATGATATAGAAAGAACAACCCAACCACTTATACTGTATTCCTAACTTAAAAAAATTATAACTTGTACTAAAGAGGAGAATGATTCAGACAGAATCAAACTGAAGGATATTTTACAAAATAGTAAGCCTTCTTTCTTCAGAGAGATCAAAGTAATAAAAGATGAGGCTTAAAGAACCAGTATAGATTAAAGAAGACAAAACAGATGAGGCAATTAAAGGCAAAGTATGCTTTTAAACTAGATCATGAATCAAGGTGGGAGAACTTGCCATTAAATGCATCATCTCAATAATAGTTGAAATTTTACTTATATGGCTGTGGTGTGCATGTGCATGCATGTTCATCTGTGTGAGCACACATGTAGGTAGGTATGGAAGCCAAAGGTCAATGTCATCTGTCTTCCTTCATTGCTCTCCACCTTATTATATATTGAGCCAGGTTCTCAATTGAACCCAGAACTTGCAGATTTGGCTAATCTGGCTAGGCAGCTTGCCCCAGGGATCCTGTCTTCAATACCAAGCCCTGAAATCAGAGGTAAGCTGCTGAAGATTCCACATTCTCTGGTAGGGAAATCAAGCTGTAACTGAACTGGAAGTTCCCACTGTGCTGGCTATCTTTTATAGAGCTTCAAGGAACTAAACAGCTGCTGCGGTATAATTGCCATTAATAGTCGTATTTTGTAGACTATCCTTCAGTTTGAACCTGTGTGTCACACTGTTGAATAGCAGTGTAAGACATGGCAACTAGTACAAGAGTGGCAGGTCCATTATGGGATGTAACCAACAGCTGTCTGATTGTGGACTTGAGAACTGTGCCACATGAAGAAAATTACATTTGGTATTGAAACCTGGTCAAAGACCCATGGCTGGGGAAGTCATAGTAGGAAGGCTAGTGCTGTTGTTTTGCTCACTGGACATGATGTGCCTGTCAAATTGTCTTCTAGATATTTGTTTACATCCACAGACATCAGCTGCAGTCAGCTGTGGTCAGACAGACTTGTTTGTTTGTGCAGTGGGTGGTAGTTGCTACAAAGATTCATAACTGGTGAAAGTGCTGATAATGTCAAACTGCTGAGAGCTAAGCACTACATAGGACATCTATATTACTCTCCTCAAGGCTCAGGAAATATTGTAGAAGAAGGGCAGAAAGAATGTGAATGCAAGAAATAAGAGTTGAAGAGTTACAGAATGTTTTCTTCCAGACAGCTACAGCTATTGCAGTCTTGTACTTTCAGGAATGAACATGGGATAAGAAAGGGTTGTGGGTGGAGGAATCATGAAAATGCATTATACACATGTATGAAAAATGCCCTAATGACATATGTGATGTATATGTGTATTCAAAATGTGTCCTTACAGGCTACTTTTTAATTACAAGCATAAACATAGCAATTATAAATATGCCAGATGAACTAAGTTTGATCACCAGAACTCGCATGGTAGAGGAAAAGAAGCAACACCCCAATAAGTTGTCCTCTGATTTTTCAATAAGTTTTCAATAAGTTTCCACTGTGATACGCATTCCCTCAACCAAATAAACATTACCACAACACACCTATGAAAACAGCTGGAATTTAAGAGAATGGCAGTAAATAGTGTTATAGGGATACAGAGCAACAGCAGTCTCATATACTGCTGATACAAATGGTTTCTTTTTTATATAAACACTTTAGAACACTTTTCAACATAATCTAATGTAGCTAAATATACACTTATCCTATGGCCAGCAATCCCACATCTAGTTACAAATATAAGAGAAATTAGTACATTTGTCTACCAGAAAATACACAGAACGTTTAACAGAACTAATCCTAAGTATCCAAAAGACCCCAAAATTAGAAAAGCACAAGAAAATAGAGAATTGAAGTTTGATATTGTTTACAATAGAACAATTCACAAAAATAAACTATTGATATATACAAAAATGTACATGAATCTTTGTTAAGCTTATAGAGGATTAGAAATAGTTATTTTCTCATTTCATCTTGGTATATACATATATACAAAATTCATTAAGCCACACATTTTTATTAGCACAAATAAATATAAATATATAACACTTAATATATAGATTTTTAAAAAGCTGATATGATCTATTTCTGATAAAAAACAACCAAAAATTATTATTCTATCCATGGTTTAATGAAAAAAATTGGCCTGAAGAACTACATAAATTTTATTTTTTGAGAAACAGATAACTTTAACTCTCCTTATACTTCATTTTAAAGAAATATTTAGATGAAGAAACAATAGTCTTAAAAAGTTAGTTTCATGTGAGAAAAGAATAAAGCTGTATAAAACATTTATACTAAACTCTTCAGTTAGGAGGAACATCTCTGCTTTCCAAGTGCTGGTAATAAAGGCATACGCCTTGCCTCACACCTACCTGGCCCAAACTTCTGATCCATCAACCAAAAGACAAAAGAACAAAATATATAGAAAGCAATTTCTGTAAATTTGTGGTCTGAATATGCTTGGCCCACAGGATGCTGAACTATTTAGGTGTGGCCTTGTTGGAGCAGGTATGGGCTTGTTGGAGGAAATGCATCACTTTGGGGGTGGGCTTTGAAGCTCCACCCTGAGTGAAAAAGTCAGTCTCTCCTGACTGTAGTAGGATCAAAATGTAGAACTCTCGGGTCCTCCAGTTCCCTGTCTGTCTGGATGCTCCCATGCTTCCTGCCATGATGATAATGGAGTGAACCTCTAAACCTGTAAGCCAGGCCCAATTAAATGTTGTCCTTATAAGAGCTGCCTTGGTCATGGGGTCTGTTCACAGCAGTAAACCCCAAACTTATACAGGCAGCAACAAAAAATGGAGAGTGTCTCAAACAAGATGGGAAGTGAGGGTGGACACCTGAGGTTGTTCTCTAACCTCTACACACATGCCAGAGTTCAAAACACACACTCATATCCAGTTTTTAAAAATCAAATAATCGACTTAGATACAAATTTTCAATGTTCTACTTGAAATACTAAAATATCAGTATCAGTAGGATGTAATTAGATTATATATAATAATGTATATATGCATGTGATAACAGTTAATTAAAAAGTCCATGAATCTGAAGGAGAGAGGCATAAATATGAGATTTTGGAGGGAGGAAAAGGAAAGGAGAAACATAATTAAAATATGATTTCAAAAATAACCAATTATATGGCATAATTTTACTCAAAACAGTATTAACAATCCTTGTACAAGTAATCCACAGACAGATAAGAAAAGGAAACAGGACAGGAACAGAATAAAACAAAATCAAACGCTTAAAATGGAAGACTTAAATACTAGCATATCAATAACTAAATGCAAATAGTCTAAACATATAAACTAAGAAACTACGGCAGAACAGATTTGAAGAATATTGATTTAAAAACCAACTCTATGTTTTCTACAAAAATTTTACTTCAAACACAAGACAAGCAAGTTTAAGGGATGAGAAAAATGCATCATGCTGATGTTATCAAAAGAAAGTGAATATCTACACTCTTCAAGAAAGAAAATGACTGTGTATGAAAGGGGACATAATGATAAAAAGACCAGTCTACCATTCTGTGGATGTACCAAGCAAGAGAGCTTCAAGATAGATGGAAAGGCGGCAGTGGTGTTCTTGTTACTGCCCATTGTGATGCCCTTGAACGTTTTCAATAAATCTGTTTTCTTCCTTTTAAAACAAATAATAACTGGACTAGAAGAAGAAATATAGGAATCTACATGGGAATTTCAATACTTTATTCTCAGCAATTGATAGATCCTGTAGATAGGAAATTACTAAGAAGGTAGAAGAACAGAATTATATAGACTATTATCCCTCATGAACTTAAGGTTCAAAAATTCTCAACAAAATGTTAGTAAATCAAATCTAATAAAGTATTTTAAATGCCATATTATGTCCAAATAAGTTTATGCCAAGGGTATAAGGCTATTTTCAATACTTGAAATTAATGGTAAAGTATGCTGGCTTTTGTCTATAATCCTAGTACTCAGGAGGTTGAGTAATAGGTACATGTTTGATTGGTACAACTTTGAGTATGGTTTGAGCACTTCCGTGAACTAAAGTATGAAACCGCATTTAAAATAATTGTCAGTGGGCTCCAGAGGTGGTTCAGTGTACAAGAGCATGTACTCCTCTTCCAGAAGACCTGAGTTCAATTCCCAGAACCCACACCAGGCAGCTCACAACTGCCTGTAATACCCATGTAAGAAAAATCAGTTGTCTCTGTATATGTAAGCAATATACAATTTCAAACAGAAATTAAGAAAATTATTCCAATTGGCATGTTCTGTGTAATACTAGCTTCTTGGAAGATGGAAGTAGAAGATCAAAAATTTAAGGCCATGCTGGGTTAGGTAGTGGCACCTCTTTAATCCCAGCACTTGGGAGGCAAAAGCAGGCAGCAAATCTGTAAATTTGGAGCCTGCATGGTCAACAAAGTGAAGCCAGGGTTACTAAATAGAGAAAACCTGTCTCAAAAAAAACAAGGTAAAAAAAAAGGCTAGCCTGAGAAACCAAGTGAGATACTGTCTCAAAATAAAATAAAGCCTAGGCATGTTGGAAAAGGCTTGTAATATTAGGTATTCAGGAGGCTAAGGTAAGAGGATCATGAGTTCAAGGCTGGATTCATTTAAAGAGTGAGTTCAAAGCCAGCTTGGACAACTTAGTGAACTCCTGTCTCAAAAAATAAAAACATGGTGTTGAGAACATGGCTCAGTGGGTAAAGCACTTGCCACATGAGTTGAACTGAGTTCAAATCCATAGAACCCACATAAAAGTGGGCATAGCAACATGACTGTAACTGTAATCCCAGTGTTCCTATGGCAACACGGTAGATATAAACAAGAGACTCTCCAGAAACTCCTGGGCCAGCGAGTGTGGCTTACATAGCAGCTAATGACAGAAAAGAGATCCCATCTCAAAGTCAAAGGTGAGGATCAAAACCTAAGTTTGTCCTCTGAATTTCATATGTACATCATGGCACATGCCTGCCCACACTAAACAGACAAAATGGGGTTTTTTTGGCTGCGGATGTAGTTCAGTGATTAAAGTGCTAGCTTATTAATGCATGTAGTCCTACCTAGATTCAATCCCTATTACAATAAATTAATGAGTAATAATAAATAAATAATTTTAAAAGGACTGGGTCATGTGGCTCAGTAGTA
This sequence comes from Rhabdomys pumilio, assembly GCA_030674055.1. NCBI lineage: Eukaryota > Metazoa > Chordata > Mammalia > Rodentia > Muridae > Rhabdomys > Rhabdomys pumilio. Next base: position 106,237,760 of record JANHMN010000005.1, read on the forward strand.
GAGTGCTTGTCTAGCATTTGGAAGGAGAGGAACGGGGGAGGGAGTAAGGAGAGACAGGATAGTGATGAAGTGATAAAAGAAAGGAGTATAAAAGGGTACAGGAAGATGAGTCAGCAAGTAAGAGTGCTTTTGCAGAAGCCTAACAATCTGACTTCTTTTTATCCCTGGAGCACATGAAGGTTGAAACAGAACCAAGTCTATAAAGCTATGCTCTCACCTACACATACATACACTGTGGCATACTCTGACAACACCTACACACTCACACACACCCTATGCTCCACTGTTGCACATGTATATACTCATATCCATTCTTTCTCTCTCTCAAACACACACAAATCAAAAATGAAACAATAATGTTTTTAAAATGTTAAGGAAATTTACAATCTGTATCCTAGAATCTATAAAAATTATAAAATACTGTTGAAATTCATAAACACCAAATTTTCTAGATTTACTGAAATACAGTTGACTCATAAAATTATATATATTCAACACGTAAAACATGCTACATATTTTGATGCAATGAAGGACTGCTCTTCTTGTACTACATTCTCTCCAGCATGAGCTGTTACTTGTGTTGTTAATCTTAGCCATTCTGACAGGTGTAAGATGGAATCTCAAAGTAGTTTGAATTTGCATTTCCCTGATGGCTAAAGATGGTGAACACTTCTTTAAGTGGTTTTCAGCCATTTGAGATTCCTCTGACATTTTTAGATTCTACATGTAAATGAGATAATACAGTATTTGTCTGCATCTGTTTTAGTATTATTTATTTATGGGGCTGGAACAATTGTTCTGCGGTTAAAACCACTGGTAACTCTTCCAGAAAACCTCAGTTCAATTCCCTGTACCCACATGGCAGCTCACAAATGTTCATAGATCCAGGCCTGGGGCGATATAATGCCCTCTTCTGGCCTTGATGAACACAAGGCATGCATGTAGTGCTCAAACATACATTAAAGAAAAACACCTACATGTATAGAAACTAAAAATGAAAAAAGACTTAGTTCTTTTTATTTTAGGTATATAAGTGCTGCTCCTGCATGTATGTCTGTGTGCTTCATGTGTGCCTGGTGCCTATGGCAGCCAGAAGAGGGCATCAGAACCCATGGAACTGAAGTTATAAATGATTACAAGCTTCCATATGGGTAGTGGGAACCAAACACAGGTTCTCTGTAAGAGCAGCAAGTACTCTTAATCTCTGAGCCATCTCTCTAGCTCAGTTTATTTTACTAATGGATCTTCCACAATCAGTCATGTTGCCACAAATGACAGGACTTTCTTTTTAATGGCTGAATTTCACTGTGCAAACGTACACATCACACATACATTCTCTTTATCCATTCATTTATTGACAGTTATTCAGATAGATTTTGCTTTAGCTATTATAAATGATGTTACAACGAATGTGACTGTATTATTCATATGTCTTTAGATATATGCCCAGAATTGAGATAATTAGATTACATGGTAGTTCAAATTTTGGGGGAGGAATCACCATGCTGTTTCCCCACAATGGTTATATTATATTCCTATCAAGTGTGCAAGAGTTTTATTTTTTCCACACCATTACCAATAATTGTTATTGCTTATAACTTAATAACTATCTAATAAGTATGAAGCTATAGTTCATTTTTATTTACATTTTCCTGGTGATTTCTGGTATTCAGTACAGTTTTCATGTACCATTTTATCATTTTTATGTCATCTTTGGAGAAATATTTATTGAAGCATTATTCACTTTTTATTTGATATGGGATCTCACTATGTGGTGTAGGCTGGTCTCAAATTCAATAATGCTTCTGTTTCAGCCTCCTAAATGTTGGAAATAAAGGCATGTGACAACATAGCTGGCTTTTGCTTCAATTTTATGAACATGAAATTCATATGTGTAAATTAAAGGCTTAATATTATTAAGAGAGTAAAGCAATATGAAACGTTTATAGTTGTAATTCCTATACAACTGCCAAATGTATATTTTGTAAAATATGACAAGTTGATCCTAAAATTCACACACAAAAGTAGCAGGCCCAGATAAATCAAAATAATTTTGAAAAAAATGAAAAAAAATTGAAGTTTATGATTAATTGATTTTCAAATGGGTACCAAGCTTACTTAATGGATAAAGAATATTCTTTTTTTAAAGTCAAGAACAATTTTATTAGAATTAAAAAAAAAACCATTCAGGTTGTGTAAGCAGTAAATCTCAACAGCTGCCCTTAGGAGAATACGGGAGGGAAGAAAAGATATGCAATTTAAGTTGGCATGGAGGCTAGACACATGGCAGACAAGCAGCTGGAAGGCAGGGAGGGAAGCTTCAAAGAAAGAGCTAGGAAACCCTAATTGTTAGGAAAAACATGCTTAGAAAGAGAAGAAAAGGAGAAATTACCCTTCTCTGAATAATTCAGAAAGCAAAAACAGGCTTATGAAGCTGCAAGGCTGGGCCCAGTATGCTACTGCCAAAAGTAATCTGAATAAATGGTCCTTGGAAAACTGGATATTGATATGAAGAGAATGAAATGGAATCCCCACCTCTAAATATACACAAACTTAATTCAGAGTAAATCAAAGACCTATAATTAAGAATCAAAATTCAAAACTCCTAAAGAAAATTTAGAGGGAAATAGTCATAACTTTGAATTAGGCAATAGCTTCTTAGGTATGACATAAAATGCACAAAGTCATCAAAAGAAAATAAATTGAATTATGCCAAAAAAAACATCATCAAGAAAGACAAAAGATAAAGACTAGGAAAACTATGTATAAAATATATATATATTGAAAGTCTAGTATTAAGAATATATAAGGGGGCTAGAAAGATGGCTCAGTGGTTAAGAGCACTGACTGTTCTTCAGAGGACCCCGAGTTCAATTCCCAGCAACCACATGGTGGCTCACAACCATCTGTAATGGGATTTGATGCCCTCTTCTGGTGTGTCTGAAGAGAACTACAATGTACTCACATACATACAATAAATAAATCAACCATAAAAAAGGAATATATAAGCTGGGTGGTGGTGACACATGCCTTTAATCCCAGCACTGGGGGGGGGGGGGAGTGGGTAAGGGGGGGAAAGGGGACAGAGACAGGCAGATCTCTGTAAGTTCAAGATCAGCCAGAGTGAGTTCCAGGGCAGCCAGGGATACACAGAGAAACTCTGTCTTGAAAAAAAAATATCCAAAGAAAAGAAAATGTAAAAATTCTTAAAATTAAACCATAAAAATGAAAAAATTAGAAGATGGGCAAAATATTTCAGTCATTATTTACCGGAAGAAGATAAGATATAAAAAGGCCCTAAAATTATATGAAAAGATGTTCATTACCAGCAGTGTCCAAAGATATACAGATCAAAACCACATGGAGTCAGCTTTTCAGACCTATAAACAGGGCTATAATCAGAAAGGTTTGTTAAACCATGTGGAGATGGCAATATGTTTTCAACAAATTGTGTTGAAATTATAGGATATGAAAAAGAGTATTCACTCTCTACACATCATTCATAAAACTATTTGAAAAAATGTAGGACATTAACATAAGACATCCCCCTCCCCTGGGGAAAAACTATAAAACATGGCAAAGCATCTTTGGAACTTAGGTACAAAGGTTTCTTGGGTCATACAAAGCAATAACCACAAGAAGTAGTTTTCCACAATTAGATTCCTAAAATTAAACGCTTTGTCTCATAACTGAGAACATTATAAAAATGAATGGGCAAACCACAGACTGGAAAATATATGTGTAAAATATATTTGTAAAAAAATATATATCTAACACAGGGATAGTATCATGATGAATGTGTAAAGAACTCCTACAAGTCGATAACAAAAGACAAGAGCAAAATAAATGGGTAAATGAAGCAAACACTTAACAAAAAATGTATAGAATGACAAATACATGAAAAGATACTCAGACATCAGGAACACAAAAGCACACTGAGGGGTTGGAGAGACTGCTTAGCTGTTAAGAGCATATGCTGCTCCCATTGAGCGTCAGTTATCAGCATGCACACAAGACATCCTATAACCACTTGTCACTCCAGCTCCAGGTAATTTGATGCCTCTGGCCTCCAAGGTTATCAGAATACACTTGCACATGCACACATATGTACACATAATTTAAAATAAATATCATTAAAAACCACAGTGAGACTCTACTAACGTCTAATGTCCACCAAAGACACTAAAACTAAAAACACCAAGCTTGTAATCGTGGCACAAGCTTGTAAACCCAAAACTTGGGAAGTGGAGGCAGGAGAATCACAAATCCAACGCTAATCAAAGCTATTCAACAAACTCAAGACTCTGTCTCAAAATTTGTTTTTTAAGATACCACATGTTGGTCAGAGTGAGGAAATCTCAATACATTGCTCTGAGAGTTTGAAATAGTACAGATATCTTGGAATACTGTTAATTTCTTTCCCTCCCTCTTTCCCTTCCTCCCTCTTCCTTTCCCCTTTTCCCCTTCCTCCCCCTCCCCCTTCCTCTTCTCCCTCCCTCCTTTATTTCTCTTCCACCCCAACAGGGTCTCACTATGCAGTCCTGGCTAGCCTGGAACTCACTATGTTACCATGCTGGCCTCAAACTTAGTGATCTATCTACCTGCTCCTGTCTCCAAAGTGCTATGTTTGAAGGCATGTACTACCATGCCTGGCAGATTTCTTTAAAAGTACAGTAACAAAATAACATAATCACTTACTCTATGCTCCAATATAAGATATTTCTAGCTATTATTCATGACAAATAAAAATATGCTCATAAAAACGCTTATATAAGAATGTTCAGAGCAGTTTTATTCACACTAGCCAAAAACTTCAGAAAACATTCAAGTGCTAAAAAAACTCAATAGATCAACACATTTAGTATATTTATAACAAGAACTATTCTGCAGTAAAACAGTGAACTACTTCTCAATTCACAAAATGGCTTAATCTCAAAAATGTGTTGAATGAAAGAAGCCTTACCAAGTATATATTGTACTATTCAATACAGACTAAAACAGACTACACTCACCTATGGTTAAAAAAAATCATTGGTGGTTGACATTGATGTAGAGAGTAGAAGACTTACTAAAAAGAGGCATGAGAGAACTTTCTGAAGCAGTCAGTGCAGAATATGAATTCTATATTTGTAGACAAGCTGTGACCTATAGGACAAATCTAGTGAACCATCTATTTTTGCAAACTAAGCTTTATTAGAACACATTGATGCTAGTATGGGCATTGTGCCTGTATAACACATTTAGGAATACAAGGCTTAGACCCAGTCCTTCTTTAATTTTTTTAACTGATTTGAGATGGTTAGCCTGTGAGTTAAGGGACTATAGCAAATTCAGGGCTTTGAGTTTATTGTTAGAATGTTTTCTGTATTTTATTTAGAAATAGCTGAGAGGAGTTAACAGACAACAGTCCACATTGCCTCACAGGGATAGGTGGTTTTCAAAACGTCAGAAGTCCACAGAATTGATGTTACAAACATTTCTATATTAATGTTCATTTTGATTAGAGACCTGTCTGCTCCTGACAGCTTCCTGTCTTGGATCCTAAGAAGAAATTGAGCATCCTTGGAGTTACTCCAGTTGTGCAGAGACAGCCACAAGGCAAGAATTGCCTCTTTCCATCTACAGACAAATTAGTGTCCAGAAAAGGACACACTTACAGAATAGTCGACTGCTTATATCTGCCAAGACAGAGTAATCAGCCCTTAATAACTCTGCAGCACTAAGGTCTGTCAGATGAGTCTGGGCCAGAAGGCTGAAGATTTGATGCTCCAACGTTCTGTAGTATAGGGACTGTCCAGGTGTTCAGTGGTCTCTATAAATTGGTTAAGTTTTAGAAGCTATGCTTTGTGCTTCCCATAATTTCAGTTAACTCAGTCATTCTGGATTTCTGACAGGGTTGAAGACCTATAGTCTCATAGCCAATCCTGGCTATTTACTTTGAGAGAAAAGATCTGAGTGGATGGTTTTCAGCTGACATTCATTCTAAAGCCAAGAAAAACAGCCAGGTTCAAAACTAAGTGTTTAGTTAGGAGAGACGACAGAGGTTCTGGTTAGTCGACAAAATGATGGACTGGGTATTAGGATTATCTTGTACCTCACTGGTACAAATAGGAATAATTATGCTCTAATTGTATTTTGAGAGAAAAGTGTTATTTTAACAGGAAGGGTGATATGTAGGAGGAGCTAAGGGGGAAGGAGCACCGAGAGGAAGAGAAGGAGTAAGGAGAGGAGAAGATGAAGTAGAAGAGAAGCTAGGTGATGAGAGAGAGAGAGAAAGAGAGACAAAGAGAGAGGGGGCATGGAGGCAGATGTTCACGTGTCTCCACCAGTCAAAGACAGTTTATATATCTAGGTTGGGCAATGGGTTACACTTCTGATTGAGCATTACCAAACTTATAAAGCCTTTGACTGACATTAAAAAAAAATTGTATAAAAGCAAAATGGAAAAGGGGGCATGGGATAGAGGTTTTCTCTAGGGAGGGGGAAATGGTGAAAGGGGATGTCATCTGAAATGTAAATAAAATATAAAAAAAAAGAAAGAAAAGAAATAGAATCCTCAAAAGAAATAAAAATGGCTAAGAAATATCTTTTAAAAATGCTTATGGACCCTAGCAATTAGAAAAATGCAAAACTAAAACAACTTTGAGGTTTCATCTTAATTCCAATTAGAATGACAAAGGTCAATAAAACAACCAACAACAAATGTTGGAGAAGATGTGGGGACAAAGGTACACTTATTCACTGTTGGTGGGATTGCACACTTGTTCAACCACTACGGAAGTTAATGTAGAGAATCCTCCAAAAGCTAAAAATAAATTTACTATATGATCCAGCTCTACCACTCCTTGGCATATGCTCAAAGGACTCAATTTTGCTACTCCATAGGCACTTTTTCAGCCATGTTCACTGATGCTCTAATCAGGATAACTAGAAAATGGAAACAGACTAGATGTTCTTCACCTGATGCAGAGATAATGCAAATTTTGCATGTACACTACAGTACACTATTCAGTTGTAAAGAAACGTGAAGTCATGAGTTTGCATGTAAATGGATAGAACTAGAAAAGAGTAAGGTAACTCGGACCCAGAAAGACAAACATCACATGTACTCTTCTCATCTGAGGTCCCCAGCTCCAAATCCTTAGATGGAAGAATATAACCTGCGGTAACTGCAGAAACCAGGAAAGTAAAAAGAGAGCACTGTGCAAGGGGCAGGATTAGGAGCAATAAGAGAAAGGACTAAAAGGATACAAGTGATCTGAAGGGGTAAATGGGAAAAATGTGGGAGCCTTTCATTAGTGAACAGGATGAAGATAAATATGGGAAGGAGGGAGAGAGGTAAATAAGAGTGAGGGTGTCTGGAAAATGTCGTTAGGATTATACTATCAATTATCTACCTAAAAATACCTATAATAACCTGAAGTCTGTATATACATGCACATACATAGTTTAAATGAAATGTTCTCATCCAAACTGACAAAGCTCTCCTGCAAGAAACACAAACTAATTTAAAAAAAAAAAGCAAGACCACATGAAAAACCCTCTTTTGAGTTGTTGGTAAGGGCTGTCCAAGAGACTCCTAAAGTATTATAGGCTACTGCTGTTGCCCTTGGATGCTCTCATGGGTGGAAAGTAAGTCTCTATTGCTGAAGACACCTTATACCTCAGACATAGAGCCCAGAGGCCCCTGAGTTGAAACTGATATAAAATCCTCCTTCCTGAGGACTAGCCATTATGGTACTAGAAAGCACCATGCAAGTTTCCAAAGGAGGGAAGCAACCAAAAGTTCTGCCTGGCTATGATAACACCTTTGAACTGAAAGAACCAGCAAGGCATGATATTTTAAGAGTATAATAGTGACGTACATATTTGGTGATAAGCAACAGCTCTCTAATTGGACTTAAGGCTTACTCAACCAGAGGAAAATCATGATTGGTGCTGAAGCCTAGCCAACTACCTATCAAAACACAAAGTTGTGGAGCCCAAACACAATGAATACGTAGGTTCAGGTTTTTTTTTTTTTTAATTAGTTTGTGTTTCTTGCAGGGGAGCTTTGTCAGTTTGGATGAGAACATCTCATTTAAACTATGTATGTGCATGTATATACAGATTGAAGGTTATTATAGCTATTTTTAAGTAGATAACTGATAGTATAGTAAGGGTGGAAGAGGTACAGAAAGACTGTATCAGCAAGAGGATCTGAGAGTTTATGAGATTGTATCTCCTAGTAATGTCATAAAGTCTCACTAACATGATTTTCCTTTTTGTTTTAAATTAATTTTTTATTGGATATTTTATTTACATTTTAGATGTAAGATGTTCAGATTTCAACTTGAACAAGGACAACAACAACAGACATATATGCCAAAGTGGACAGGGAAAAAGTTCATGAGGCTTCAATCCTAGACAAAGAACCACAGGCAATCACCGAATACAGAGAATGGGCAAAATTGTCCTCACTCAAGATAAGCATTCCCAATATTCACGGTCAGCCTTGAAAACATATACATACATGTAACATCATATGGACGGAGCAGGTTCTATTTATATGTTTAGGAATATAAATATACATACTATGGTGGTTTGAATGAGAATGACCCCCCTAGGCTCATATATGATTGGATAAGAAGTTTGCATGGAATATGCAATGAACCCAATGATTGTACAATATAAAGTAGACGCTCAAGGTTGGCAGTGAATAAAAAGGCTGTGTTGAAGCCTGGATTGTGTAGGTTAGTTGTGCTAAGAAAGCAGTTTGTTCCTGTGGTTGTATAACATGGGACAGCTGCTCAGAAGCCTTTACCACAATTAAATTATTTATGTGTAATTGCAATGGATGAGAAGCTGTGAACAATATATTGCTAGGACTGTTCTAGCTCTTTCAATCATTCAAATAGCATTTACTCACTGTGCGAGGAGTTTGGTAGAATGAATACGCAATGCTCATACCTAATACCTTTTAGATTACTTAGTGAAAATTTTACCATATAGCATTTCTTGAGTCTGTTTGGAACAGTCTCAATAAAATGGGCATGGTACATGCATTTACAATTTGAATTTTCCTTACAATAGCACCAGGAACTACAGCTGGTCCTTAGAACAGATAGAGAAACTTCAGCCCAACCCATGACTTCAGACCTGCATGTCCTACTATATTCAGCTTGAGTATTCATTTTAAATATGCAAATGAAACTTTCAAAAACTTTAAAAAATACAAATACACATACTATATTTAAGCATTTGAACCTAGGTTAAAGGTAAGCATGTATTCAGCCTATAGGACAGGCTTAGAAAGAAATGAATGTGAGCCCAATTGCAAATGTGTATTTTTGCGTATCATTTATAAATATTGCCCAAACACTCAACTATATCTATAGACAAAGCTTATCCCCAGCATATTTTAAATGCTTCTGTCATTTTTCAAGTGTATACCTGCTTTCTTTTACAAGATTATGAGCTCTTCAAGGGTAAGAATAAGATCTTATCTTACTTTATTTTCTCAGAAGGTAGTAATCATTAAAAGTCTATTGAAAAACTAAAGCTAACTACAGGCCAATTTCTTAAAAGAAACAAATGAACCACATTCTAACTAAAGAATATGCAAAAGTTCAGAGCATCTTACTCCCAGAGAGGGAAAGCACATGCATGCAGTGGAGAGTGGAACAAAAAATGGATAATGCCAGATGAAAATACAACTGTTTTCCAGAGTCAATGACAAGCAACCTGAATACAGTGTGGACATATAAATAAACACAAAGATGGTTTACTCATTGTCAGACATGAATAGCACTGGTTTTGTGCATTTCAAAGTCAAAATTTCTCCAATAGAAAAAAATCTTTAAAAATCCAAGAATTTAGGTAAATGTGTTAAAAATTAGGAAAGTCTATGAAATAGTTTTTTTTTTTAATTAACTATAACAGATATTTCTCCATCATCTAACCAACCTGAAAAATTCAACTCAAAGAAAAGACAGGTTTACCAAGAAAAAGAGAAAAGGGTCCCAAATAACCCTTTAGATAAACTAAGTTCTCTATTCTCCAATTATAGATGTAGTATTTCTAAAGTCTACTTGCACAACATTAGATAGATCCTCAAGAGAAATGTACTGAGTATGAGGAAGCATAAATAACTTTGAACTTTCAGTGTCCTTTACCTGATCTATGATTAACTGATGAAAAGGAATTCACCCACATGGCAGCTCACAACCAACTTTAAGTCCAGATCCAGGAGATCTGACACCTTCTTCTGGTCTACAGTTACCAGGAATGGAATTGCCTACATACATGTAGGCAAAATACTCATACAAATCAAATTAAATTAAAATTTAAACCTAAAATTAAAAAGAATTTTAAAAATGTGTCTAATTTGCTGGGGGCAATGGTGGCACACACCTTTAATCCTAGCACTCTTGCAGCAGAGGCAGGCCAATCTCTAAATTCGAGGTTAGCCTGAATTACAGAGCAAATTTCAGGTCAGGCAGAGACACAGAGAAATATTGTCTCTGAAAACAAACAAACAAACAAACAGACAGACAGACAGACAAAGAAATGTGTCTTGCCTTTATCTGTGAGACCTTCTGGATAGTTAATGGAGAAATCTGGGACTGTGAAACAACTCCGAGTCCAGCAGCATATATGGGCATAGCAGAGGACTGACCTTGAACCACAGGCAAAACTGGGGACTGAGTCAGCTTTGGCTGCTCTTGCAACTGGTAAATAGAACAAAACAGATAAATCCTCCAATTTACAATATAATACATACACATATATTTATATATAAAATATCAGTACATATACAGTATGTATAACAAACATAATTATATATTAAAATATAGTAGCAATTCTTTCACTGCTGAAATTTGGTAGCAATGTCCTACTAGTTGGTGAGAAAACTGTATTTCCCCTGGAACACTAAGTCAGCTTGTAGGATACTAGAAAGTACCTGAGAGCTAGTTGTCTGGTTTGAAGAATAGGCTGCAGTGGAATGACTTGAAGCATCTGAATGTTGAACTGGTCCAGCTGCTGGCTCAGATGAAGTGTCACCTTTAACAATGGAAATGAGCAAAAAAAGGTAGAAGGGAAACCATGAAGCACAATATTCAAATGATATAAATAACAATAAAATGTTTCTTTAATTTTTTTCTTCTATGATAATCATAGAGTTTCAAATAAAATATATATACTTAATTAATATTTTTCAAAAGAACTAATATCAGCATTGGGGATATAAAAGCTAAAAGATCACAAGTCAGAGGCCAGCCTGGTCTATAAGTGAGTTCAAAGACAGTGTAGGCTACAAAGCAAGGCCTGTCTCAAAATCAAACAAGTACCCAACAAATAATACTCTTCATGAGTCAACAAAATGTTAACATTGGGATGTAAGCAACTGTTTCTTATTCTTAGAATACTAAGATTCAAACACAGCCTTGGGTACAATGAATTCATATTCTGCACTTGAGTATGTTTCCATCTCTAAAATTTTCTGTTTTGTTTCTTCTGTTTTGTACAAGTAGACTCAAACTATAGGGGAAAGAGAAGGTAGAGGAGTGGGTAGGAGGAAAGGAGAAGGAGAATATGCTCATATGTGTGCATACAGGTATATAACTCAGGAGATTAGGTTTAAGGTACCACCTAGTTTTCCTTCCTTCCTTCCTTCCTTCCTTTCTTTCTTTCTTTCTTTCTTTCTTTCTTTCTTTCTTTCTTTCTTTCTTTCTTTCTTTCTGAGGCAGGATCTCTCACTGGCCTAAAGCTTACCAAATAGGCTGGCCATCAAACCTTGGGGAACTGCCTGTCTCTACTTCTCCAGCACTGGAATAAAGCATCAAGTCTGTTTTTGTTTTTTAGGTGTATTCTGGATATGGAATTCATGTCCTGGGCAGGGACTGAATCACCCCCAGCCTGATATCAAACTCTTGATCCTCCTTACCTCAGCCTTCAGAGTGCTGAGGTTATCGGCAGATATTACCCTGTCTACCTTCCAAAGTCTTACATTTTTCTTTATAAAGGAAACTTAAAATAATCACAAAAACCCAGACATAATGGCACATGTTTTTAATCCTGGAACTTGAGAGGGAGAGGCAGGAAGATTTCTGTAAGTTCAAGGCCAGCCTGGTCTACAGAGCAAGTTCCAGGACACCCAAAACCACATACTTGAGACTCTATCTTGAAAAACAACAAAATCACATAAAAATAGTTCTAGGAACTATTAGTTTTGTGGTAGATTACTTGCCTATATTACTATATAGTTATATTACTTGCCTATATTACTATATAGTTTTGTGGTAGATTACTTGCCTATAATGTGAAAGGCCTTGGGCTCTACTCCAAGAAACTCGTGGGGGAGGGTGAGATGGGGAACAAGAGGTAAGGTGGCAGGAAAGGAGAATAGGAAGAGAAAGAGAAGGCAAGGGAAGAGGGAAGAGGGAAGAGAAGAAGAAGCTGCAGCTAGGCACAGTGGCATATAGCCATAATACCAGCACTTAGAAGGCATAGGCAAAAGGATCATGAGTTTGAGGGCACAGCCTGGACTATATAGCAAAATCATCTCCAGAACAAACAAAGAACAACAAAGAGAATGAGGAAGAAAAAGCAACTAAATCCATTTTCCAGTCATTGTACATCGTAACTAACATACACTTGCTGTTAAGATTTAAATAAAAGTCTCACGGTCCATAACTCCTACAAAGTGGGTATGAAAATGTACTCCCTTTGTAGAACTGACTATAATGATGCAAATATTGTGGTTTTACTTTTTACTTATTTATATTTTATTTAATTAATTATTTACTGTTGCTGTTATTGTTTTGACAGTCTCCCTATGTAGTCCTGGCTGACCTGGGATTCACTATGTAAACTAAACTGGCCTCTAACTCACAGAGATCTGCCTGCCTCTGAATTCAGAGTGTTGAGACTAAAGGCCTGTGACACTATACTGCGCTACTCTGTATTCTTTAAAAAGACAATGAATTATACAAAAACAAAAAACAAAACAAAACAAAACAAAAAAAAAAAACCAAAGCCCTAGAGGACTTATGTTTTCATTCCAGTCTAAAATACTAAGGCTTTTAATATCTAGAAAACTCCTTCTTAAGAAACAAACTGGATCTTTAGTTTTAATTTTTCTTCATGGGCTTATGCTAGAATCATAAATATTATTAATATCATTTCTCTGAACTAGAGTAGATGCTATAATATAATATTTCTGCAACTAGTACATTGGGCAAGCCACTTAAAGAATTCCTTAAATTTATTTTGGGATGACTATCATGTATGTATTCCAGACTGGCCTTAAACTATCTGAGTATGACCATGAACTTCTAATCCTCCTGCCTCCATTTTCCAACTGCTGGAATTATGGGTTAAGAACTACTATGTACAGTTTATAATGTGTGGAGGATGAAGCCCAGGGCTTCCTTCATACTAGGCAGTACTCTCAACTGGAACAAATTCCTAGCCCAACTTTCTTGATTTTAATATAAGGAAACTATCTGGTCTATTTCAATTTTTTTTTAAGGCTTGATAAAATAATAGACAGTAGAATACTCTGAAAAGTACAAAACTGCTATTTAAGAAAGTACACTTCTTTGTTTTTACAGCTGTCTTACCCCTAACAGAGGACTGCTGCTGTGGTTTGCCCTGTAGAAGCTGCTGCCGAACATGCTGATCAACTTCTGTTTCTTCACACTCAGACACAGTGTGTGGACCAGGAGCAGGTTGTACAGTTGCAGTCTGCTGCTGAGGAAATACATTCCTCACATACTTGCATTGGGAATCCCTGCGTTCCTCCAAGCATCCAGCAGGCTTCTTTTCCCTTATTTTTTTAATCAGTGTCACACGGTCCCTAATGGACTTAGCAACAGCTTTGGAATCACTTTCATGGAAGAATCCAGACTTGACCTACAAAAAAAACATAATAAATAAACGCCTTCTTTAAATTTTCAGCTTCCTTTATTTAAATCATATTTTGTACCCCAAATCCAAAATTCTAGTAAATAACTGATAATTAGTAGTTAGTCTCTATATCATTTTTAAATTGGACATGTACATATATAAGAGCCTTTACTGATGCAAGAATAATACTTCAGGGTATGAGGCAAGAGGATCTTGTAATGCCAGTTACAAAAGCCTATCTTAAAAACCAGTAACAGCATGCCTATTATTGACACCTGAGAAATACAGCTAACTGAAGTGGTATTTTGTCTTGTATGAGCACATTATCTGATGCTGTAAGATGAAACAAGCTTAGTGAGAAATGAGATGCTGGAAAAAAACTTTAAAAATATATGTGGAGGAAACAGAAAAGGCATAGAGGAAAGGAAATTTGGAAGTGGACTGACATCCCCCAAATAAAAATACTGTCTATTAAAAACAGTATGGATGAAGTTTGGAGCAGAGATCAACATTGTAAGCAAAGTGCTCACAGCACGGCACTTGCATTAGAATACTGAGAAAACAGGAAAGGAACAGGGATGAGCAGCAGAAAACATAATTTGAAAAAGTACCATAGCATACCATATTTAGTCCTATAGTCTTCTGGCTTGCTTTTTTAATTTTTATTTTTGAGACGGTATACATACAACAACACAAGTTGAGCTTAAATTCACTATATATGTAGTTCAGAGTGACTTCTGAACTCCTTAATCTTTTACCCCTACCTTCTAAGTGCTAGGATTACTGGCATGTAGCACCAAGTCCAGCCTATAGTCTGCTTCTTAAAACTTAAGGATCTATAGATCAGAAATTTCATGGTAGTTAGAAGATAATTAAAATGTTAATGAGAATGGTAATCCCATCACTTGGAAGATGGAACCAGGAGGCTTGCCGTGGGTTTGAGGGTCAGCCTGGGCTACATTTTGATTACTGCTTCAATAAAAGCTATACAGCAAATCCTGTCTAAAACCAAACCAAAATGACAGAAAACAGATGAAGCACACATATCCAACTTTACCCACCTTAAAGTTTTCAATAAACTCACCTCATAGTAAATAAAATTTAAAGTTGCAGATCAATAAAAACAAGCCATGGTGGCACACACCTGAAATTCCAGCAGTGGGAGGCAAAGGAAGGAGCATCAGGACTCCAAGGCCATCTTCAGCTACATAATAAGTTCTAGGCCAGTTTGGGTTATATAAGACTCAGTCTCCAAAAAAAAAACCCAAAATTAAACAAAAATGCAAAGGAATGGATTAATAATAATAATAATAATAATAATAATAATAATAATACTTGAGAACCAGTCCAAGAGGCCCAACATCTAAATAATAGAAGTTCCAGAAATGAGAAACAGCAAATCATCTGATCCTCCTTCCTGTACCTTCTGAGGGCTAAGATTTCTTGTGTATATGTGCATGTGCACATGAAGGCCAGAGGCCAATATCAGAATTCTTCCTCTATTGCTCTTCACCATATCTTTTGTGACAGGTTCTCTCAGTGGGCACCTCCTACTGTCTTCACCCGCACAGAGCTAGGGTTACAGAGCTACACCACAGAGGCAAAGGATCCAAACTTAGGTCCTCTTGTTTGTACAACAGGTAATTTATCAACGGAACCATTTCCTCAACCCCCAATTATGTTGTACTGTTGTTTTTACTGTGTGTGCAAATTTAACATATCTTGCTAATAAAAATACTTTACAATGGCATAACAATATAAATAAGGAAAACGGAAGAGGAATCTGGGAGACAGCTGAGTCAGCAAAGGGCTTGACATGCAAGCACTGGCACTTGGGTTTAGAACCCCAGTACCTATATAAAAGCAGAGCAAAAAGCACACACCTATAATCCCTGCACTGGGGAGGTAAAAATATATTCATGTGCAAGCATACCTGTATAAACATACAATGAGAGAGAGAGCACGCACAGAAGAACATGAAAGGAAGAAAGCAATGAGCAGTAGAAAAGAATTAATCAGTTAGGATACTGTAATGTGTAGGGAAAACATTACTAAGATTTATTTACCATTTCATATGCTACTTCCTCAGGTGTATCTGCTTCTAAGTTGAAACTGAATTCAATAGCTTCATTGTCTTTATGTTTGCCTTTTAATTTCTTAGGATCTTCAACCCAAAGTCTTAGAGCCAGGGATGAGTTTGAGCAACCATCCTCCTCTGCTAACTCCACCCTCAGTCCAGTATCCTCAGCAAAGAATGCATGGTTTAGTAGGTCCTTGATAGACAACCTAGTAAACAAAATATATTTCTCATTACCAATTCTCCCAGTTATAAGATGCAATCCTTTAAACAGTAAAACGTAATTGTATTGAAGCGAGAATCTCACATGTTCTATTAATCTATTAATGGTTTTGTTATTTAAAAAACTATACCTTATAATCAATTTATTACTAGGAACACAAAAATGTCAACTTATATGAATACAGAATGATCTTAATTAGGTTATTAACCAGTAACATATCTTGATAACAAAGTCTAACACACATGAAAGTATACCTAGAGAGAACTGTTAGGTTAGACTTATTAGCTTCCCTTAAGCCACTGGCTTACATTATTAAGACTAGAGTAATATATTTTCAACAAAGGAAACTAAAAACATTTCTCAGATATATAAAGTCTAAGGTGAATTGAAAATGCAAACTCTTTTTTTATTGGATATTTTATTTACATTTACAGATGTTATCCCCTTTCCCCATTTCTCCCCCGCCCAGGAACCCCCTATCCCATCCCCTTCCTCCTGCTTCTATGAAGATGTGCCCCCACCCACCCACTCCCACCTCCCCACCCACTCCCACCTCCCCACCCTCGAATTCTCCCACACTGAGCATCCAGCCTTCACGGGACCAAGGATCTCCTCTCCTACCTATACCCAACAAGGCCATCCTTCCCTACATATACAGCTGGAGTCATGGGTCCCTCCCTATGTGCTCCCAGGCTGGTGGTTTAGGCCCTGGGGGGCTCTGGATTGTTTGGTATTGTTGCTTTCCTCTTGGGGTCACAAACCCTTCCTGCTCCTTCAGTCTTCTCTCTCACTCCTCCATTGGGAATCCCGGGATCTTAAATAGATATTACTCAACAATTATCCAGTCAGAATGTGTATGTAATAGCTCATTCTTATATCACAGCAGTTGCCAGCTTGTGTTACATAGTGAGTTCCAGGACATTCTTGGCTATAGAATGAGACTCTGTTTCAAAAGACATTTTTTTAAAAGGGCTATTTAATCAGGGTATACTTCACTCTTTAGAAGAATGTCATGGGTGAAGCTAATGTGGTTTAATGAAGGACAGTAGTTTTTGTCTCCCTATGTAGGTAGCCTTGGCTGACATTGAACTTGCATTATAGACCAGTCTGGCCTTGAACACAAATAGATTAGCCTGCCTCTGCATCTCAAGTGTGGGAATTCAAGGGGGTGTCCTATCATGTTCTTACTCTCACTTTCTTCTCTTTCTTTTCTTCAAAACAGAGTCTCATCATATAGCTCAAGCTAGCCTCCAAATCTCAACTGCTGTGCCACAGCCTCCTGTGTGCTAGGATCACAAGCGTGCCCAAGCATACTCAGCTCCAGAGGTTCACTAGAAGTACTGAACTCTAATTTTAGGCTATACCATACACATAATGGATGCAACCCTCGCTTAATATCAAAGACTAACTGTCTCTGAAGAGAGGCAAGAGAATACGGCTTCAAAGGACTCTTTTGCAAGCTGGGGAAAGTAATTTTTTCTTTCATGAACATTTAAGAAATGAACTTTGTAATTAATCTGTGTTTATCTATCATGTCTATGTAGAGAGCCCCTGCTGTAAAATACATATGGCTAGCACAGTGTTGGTAAAGTGAAGGATTTTTAAAGCTCTTTATTTTTACCTTAAAAAAAGATACAAATACTTAACTAAGGCAGTATGATAAAAAACGACCTACTTATTAGTTTTAAAACTAAAGTGAGATAACTAAATTTTTATTAAGTTTGTTAACTTAATAAAAATTTTTAAGTATTTTTACTAAACAACAGCAGCAAAAGAAAATACCAATTAAGTGTTTTATGTACAGACTTGATCATCTGAATCATTAAAATATTACCTATTTTGAGGAATGAGTGAATAAATTCAAGATGACATTAAATGTGGGTTTTAATCTTAGTATGATTTTGTAGTCTGTGCTTTTGCTAGTGCAGTAAAGATTACTTTTGAGTATTTTACTATTCTTTAATCAGATTGTACTTACAAGTAAAAATCAGAATCTAAAATAAAACTATGAATTCAACACAAAATATTTAGTGTATTTATTACACTTTATGTAGAGGTCAGAGGACAACTGTTAGTTCTAGTTCTTCTAGAGTTGGTTCTCTCCTTCTACCATGTGGGTCCTGTTGTAGAAATTTTTAATCCCAATCTCTGGTTTCTACCTCGCTTTAACCATTTAGTTCCCAGATAAAAGACACACAACTTTTATTATTTACAATAAGCCTTAATCAGCATTAGAGCTGGGCAGATACTAATCTATGCTATTAGAATCTACTTTCCTGCAGTGGTGGCGAACGCCTTTAATCCCAGCGCTTGGGAGGCAGAGGCAGGCAGATCTCTGGGTTTAATGCCAGCCTGGTCTACAGAGTGAGTTCCAGGACAGCCAGGGCTACACAGAGAAACCCTGTCTCGAAAAAACCAAAAAAAAAAAAAAAAAAAAAAGAAAGAAAGAAAAAAAAAGAATCTACTTTCCTATCGATAACATCAAGTTATTACTTACTATGTTTCATCTGGGCTTCTCTTAACTCCAACTGACCAGCCCCCAGGGCCACGTTTTTCTTGACTCCTGACCCATGGAGTCTTTCTTTCTTCTTCTCCTTCTCCTCTTCTTCCTCCTCCTTTTCATCTTCCTTCTCTTCCTCCTCACCTTCTTCTCCAACTAGGTCACTCCAAACCCACCTACCTCTAATCCTCCAGTAATTGGCTATAGCCAATTTTATTTAACCAATATTTTAAAATCAAGGAATAAGGTTTGCACAACAAAAGCTTGTAAACATAAGAGACTTGCAGGCATAGACCTTCTGGTATAAAATTTAGCATTACAATACATAGTAACAGACCAAACCTTAACAATTCCCCTTTTTAGCCTAAATAAAAAGGCTCTTTCTCTTATAATAGTAAACAATATACCCTAGAAACAATTATTAAATTATTATGAAAATTATTAAGTAAAGGTTACATTCAAAAATCTAGTATGTTCATATTTGGCAATTCAGGAGAAAGTATTCCATTATCTATCCTATCCTGGTGAGTTCAGAATTCTGTATCTAAGCCAATTTCTATCCTAACTTATATTACACTCCTAAAATTATCTTCTTAGACCTATTAAATACTAAACTACTAGAGAGAGGAAGCCACCATGAAAGAAGATGGACGATGAGCACATGGACAGGAGAAACAGCAAGTATCTGGAGAACACCTCTAGGAAGGTAGTCAGGCCAGCAGTTAGAAAGGTAGATTAGGAGTTACGTCCCAGTAATTGTCAAAGGCAAATAAAATAACCATAGTCTGAGTCTCATTTATTGTAAGCTAGTCAGGGATAATCTTAAAGTGATTGTATTACAGGGTCCTCATATCAAACCAGGTTCCCAGGCTTGGCAGCAAGTAGCTTTATCCACTGAGCCACCTCACTGGTGCTATACAATATTTTAAACTTCATTTTAAAGAACATGTTTAGGACTGGGTATAGTGGCACACACCTTTAATCCCAGCACTTGGAGATAGAGGCAGGTGGAACTGAGTTTGAGACCAGCCTGGTCTACAGAGAAAGTTCCAGGATAGCTAGAGCTAATACTAAGAACCTACCTCAGAACAAACAAATGAAAACATGTGTAGGGCATGTTTGGCAATGTAGCTCAGTGGTACAGCACTTGTCGAGCAAGTATGAGGCCTTAAAAACAATATTTATCATAAGATTCAACTATCTAAGTCTAGGTATATAGTCAAAAAGTTTAGGAGAACAGAGTTAAGCATGTGTCATACTCCAATATTCATATGACTCATAGTAATCAAAAGGAACTAAGGCTATACCTCAATGGCAGAGTGCCTGCCTAAAATGTATAAGGCCTTGGGTTTTATTTCTGGGACAGAGAAGAAAAAGAATACTCAATAGGTGAAATTAAATATTTATTAACACATGAATGTATAATGAAAATGTGGTGTAAATGTACAATGGATTACTCATTTTGAAAGAAACGAAATTCCGATACATGCTACAATAAAAAAACTGAAAAGCCATACTAAAGGCAGACAGGGTGGGGTTGGGTGGAGTGGAGTGAGGTGGGGAGAGGAGTAGATGGCTCATGCATTTAATCCAAACACTGGGGAGGCAAAGGCAGGTAGAGTTCTGTGAGTTTGAAGCCAGCCTGGTATACAGAGTAAGTTCCAGGACTGCGAGGGAAACTGTCTCAGAAGAAATAAAAAGAAAATCCAAACTAGATGTAATAAGTCAAACATAAAACAATAAACATTCCACTTATATGAGGCACCTAGAATAAGCATATTCACGGACATAGAAAGTAGAATAAAAAGTCATATAGAAAGACATCCTTCTACAGGGTGTCTAGTTAGGCACCACCCTGCCAGCACTGATCCACAGGCACTACCCATGCCACATCCAACCTGTCTACCTAGCCATATCCTCCACATCCTTCTCCTGGGTCTAGCAAGACACAGAACAAAAGGAAATACAGACAATATGAAAGATCAAGGCAACATCCACACACCCCCAACCTCACTAATTCTATAAAAATGTCTGCCAATGAAATTACCTAAATAGACACCAGGATATAGAATTCAAAATAATAATCATAAATTTCATCAAAGGATTATAGGAGTTAAAGACACACACAAGAACACACACACACACACACACACACACACACACACACACACGTGTGCGTACGCACATGCTCAATGAAATTAAGGAGATTGGAATGATGCTCAAGAAAACAAAAACATAAGGCTGACAGAAATGACAAAAACAATCAAGGATTTGAAAACAAAATTCAACAAAGAGAAATACTGACAAGGACTCAAGTTAGCTAAACATAACCTGAACAAGGATGACATCTACAAAGATGCAAATACAGAAGGGGGAAATTCCCAGAGACTCAACTTTAGACAAAGAACTACATGCCACTAGGAAACACTGAGAGTGGGAGAAGTACTCATCCCAGAGGAAAAGCCCTCCAATTGGTCATTCAATATCAAATGATTGGCTGTGTGTGTGTGTGTGTGTGTGTGTGTGTGTGTGTGTGTGTGTGTATTAACACGTAACAATATTTTTTTTTTAAAAAGAGGCCATGAATGAGAGGATTTGGGAAAAGCGAAAGGGAAAATGATATAGTATGATCTCAAAAATTATTTGTTTAAAAAAGAGAACAGAATAGAGATTATCAGGGTCTGGAAGAAAGAATTCTGAATTATTAGTGGTTACAGAGCTATAGTTTCAAATAAACATTTTGGGGGGCTGACAGTGGTGACGGATGTATAGCAAAATGAACGTACTTAAAATATGTTTCTGAAAGATACATACAAAACTGGCTAAAATGGGGCTTGGGAAATGGTTCAGCAGTTAAGAATATATGCTGCTCTTCTAGAGGATCCAGGTTTAGTTCCCAACACCCACAGTAGGCAGCTCCCAACTGCATATGACTCCAGATCCAGGGGATGTGATACCTCTTCTGACTTTTGCACATATCTACATACACATGGTACATATATATATAGCCAGACATACAAACACATACACATAAAAATATTTAAAAAGCATTCAAAAGATGAAATTGCCAAGTTAAATCAGTAATTAATTATACATAGATAAAAATAAAAGTAAGAGCCAATACTAAAAGAGTTATCTATATAAAAATACTCCTTGAATAAAAATATCCATATTACTTATACCATTATTGTTGGCACAAAGATAAAACCAAATGTAATCTACCTGCTTGCTCTAAAGTACTTAAACAAGCAATTTGTTACCTGCTTTACATTTTACTTTTAAATATTTATTTCACCTTACTATTAAGTTGATGGTGATGAAAGTTTGTCGCAACAAACACAAATATCAGTTCGAATTCAGCACATGATAGCAAGGTTTAAAATTTCAAACAGCATGCAGTAATATACATTACAGTATCCATCATTTATATAATGTTATAATTCCACCAACCTCTCAGATTTGTTTTGTCGAATACATCCTTCAATTATTTCTTTCACTTCAGGGTCTGTGACTTTATTGAAACTGGCTGGTTTTATGCCCTGGGAAAAATGGTTACAAATTAAACAACTGAAAGCACAAATCAACATGACATTTATTAAACATTTTTTACCATAAAATATTAAATAATTCGATGAGATCATTATACATATAAATTTAACTTATAAATTTTTAAGCAGGGTTTCACTACACAGCCCTGGCTGGCTTTGAAGTCTTTATGTCCTCAGTTCTCAACATATGGGTCTCAACTCCTTTGGGGGTTGCATATCAGATATCCTGCATATCAGATATTTAAATTACTACATAACAGTAGCAAAATTACAGTTATGAAGTAGTAACTAAAATAATCTTATGGTTGGGGGATCACCACAACATGAAGAACTGTATTAAAGGATCACGGCATTAGGAAGGTTGAAAACTACTGCTCTATGTAGACAAAGCTGGCTGAAAACTCATAGAAATCTGCTTGCCTCTGCCTCCCAAGTGCTGAGAATACAGGCTGGGGCCACCACACCCACCCAATTTTAATTGTTTAAAATTACATTTCATTACTGGTGGGGGAGGGAGGATCCTAGCACACATGTGGGAGTCAGAGAATAACTTGCGGTAGAAAGATAATCACTTTCCATCATGTATTTTTCAGGGACTGAACTCAGGTTATCAGGCTTGATGGAAAGCCCCCTTTCCCTTTTTGCTTTTATACAATTTTTTTAAAAATGTAATCAAAGGCTTTATAAGTATGGTAAAAAGTAAAATGAAAAAAAGCTTTAAAAAGCTTTTATAAGCTTTTTAAAAAGCAAATATAGTAACCATTTTTGAATCAGAGGAAAAAGTAGGTTTATCAGCTAGCATGATTTGAGGCAGCATCTCACTTATGTGCCAAGGATGGGCTCAATTTCATGATCTTCTGTTTCAAATTCCCAAAAAGCTGGGACCACAGACATGCTTTACCAGGCCAAGCAAAATAAACGTGGTTTAAGAAACTCTTGAAGCCCAGCATAATGGCCTAAGCCTGCAATTACACTACTGGAGAAGTGAAGGCAGGAGGATCAGAAGTCCAAAGTCATCCTGGGGTACTTAAACAGAGTCAAAGAAAACTAAAATAATAGATTTTCTATTTCTAGTAGTCTGAATTTAATATATTTCAAGATCTTTTAAAATGGCTAGAAGCCATAAACAAAGTACGTGTGTGTACATAGATACAATTGTATATGATAAAGTATGAAAATAAATAAATATGTAAAGCCTTTTTTCTATTTAAGCAATACTAATATACTGAAATAATTTCTTCTCAGGCTAATTATTAGGTATAGGATTGTAATAAGAAAAAAACAAACAAAATCTGGAAAGTTAAAACAACAACAAAAAAGCTGTAGTTAAGATGGCAGCAGAGCAGCTGCTCCTGTGTGACTCACTAAAGGGGAAAAGTCAGAATAAAATAGACTCTATCCTAAAGAGAAAAGGAAATGAGGAACTTCAGAAAGTCACAAGGTATACTACATGAAAAGTGCAGAGGAAAAGTTGGAAAACATACAGAAAAGAAGCCAAACTCCTCACAATTCCAGGAATGCTGATCTCTGACAAAAGGAAAAGAATCTGAAGGCCCCAGAAGGTGAGTCATGGGTCCTGGAGAAAAGACACCGGGAGCCCTACTCTTAAAATAAGTCCACAGCCTTCCCAAGTCTCAGAACCAGTTCAGAGGAGACAGTGATTCCCTCAGTGGATGGGACAATGGTGACGAATTCCATTCCTTTCACACTGACTTGGAGGGCAGGGGTTGGGCTTCATCTAGTGGGGAACAGTTATTAGAAACTGAGCTACACTAAGGGCCCCCAAATAGGGAAACAAAATTTAAGAGTGGGAGTCAGAATTTAACTTACCAGAGGCACAGGGCAAGAGAAAGTCCTAGGAAGCTCTTGTAGAGAGCTGAAAGCCAACAAGCCAAAAAGGGCAGGTGGCAGGAGGCTTGGCTAACGAAGAGAAATGCATAGAAAAAGTAACCCTGCTCTCAGTTAAAGTAGCAGTCTTCATCAACTGAGAATAAACCTAGAATCTGATAGCCTTGAGCCTTAGGTCAGAAGGCAGATCAGCCTCCACAGCCATCTATCTGCTATTCATTTCCATAGATTTAAAAACCTCAGAGCCTCTACTGGAATACTGGAAATCCATGGTCTCATCCCCATGATTAAAAAGGATGATTAATATTTAAAAGGTTTGGAAAGTATAAAGATAGTATAAAGTATAAAGATAGGTCTTTCACCTGTACACATTTTGACAGCAAAACATCACAAATAGTATATCTAAAATATATGAAGAAGTCCAAAAACTTAACACTATCAAAAGACCTTTAAATCAAAAGATTAGCAAATGATCTGAATAGACAGTTCTCAAAAGTAGAAAGACAAAGAAACTGAAGCTATGGCTCTACTGTTAAGAGCATTTGCTGTTCTCTGGAGGGCATGGTTTCAATTTTCATCCCTCACAACCATCTGTAACATCGTGGCTTACAACCACCTGCAACTCCAGATAAGTCAACAGTTAAGAGTGTAAACTACTCTTGCAGAGAACTCAAGTTCAGTTCCCAGCACTGATGCTGGGTGCAGCTCACAACTATCTATAACTCCAGCTTCAAGGGATACAATTCCTTCTACTGGCTTCCACAGGAACCTACACCCCTTTGCTTAAAACTACACAGATATATGCAAAAAAAAAAAAAAAGTAAAAAGAAAAGCTGGAGAGAAAGAGTCCAGAAGAGAACTTGCAATTCTTTCAGAAAATTCAAATTTGGCTCCAAGCACTAAAAGGACTCTCCATCAACACACCACAGAAGTAAGCAACTATACAACTTTGTTTACTGCCACACTAGTCACGATGTTCATCAACAGATGAATGAATAAAGAAAATGTGGCACACACATATATAATGGAATTTTGGGCAGCCCTGAAATAAAATGAGATCATGACATTTTCAAAGAATGGCTATAAATGGAAACCACCATTTAAACAAAATAATACAGGCTTGGTAAGACAAATACTACATGGGTTTGCTCATATGTGGAACCTAGATTTAAGATTCTATATGTATGTGTAGGTATGTATACAGGTGTGCTTATAGATGACAAAATTAGAAAGAGGATCATGAGATATGAAAATATCTTTCTAAAAAATGAAGAGAGTAACAAACAGTATCTCTGTGTGGAAGTGTGGTCTACATAGAGTGTTCCACAATAAACAGGGCTACAGAGTGAGATGAGACCTTGTTTCAAAATAAGCAAACACATATAATAGGAAAACAGAAAAGGACTAATTGGTGGAACAAAGGAAACAGGCTACACGGGGCAGGGAGACATGGGGGATGGCCAGGGATAAAGGAAAAACACATGAGAATGAAGTTTACTGGTATATATGTAATGAAGTCATGATGAAACCCATGATATTACATTGTAACCTAAAAAATAAATTTTGGGTGACATCAACATTTTAACATGAATAGAGACAGAGTTCAAAATGCTATACCCTTCCCTGAGAAACTATAAGCAGTTAATGGCTGCTGGGGGATGAGGGAGTCATATTCCTCAGTGGTGTAGCCACTGTAAAGTTGCCCTTGCTCAAGTAAATAACACTATACCCATGGTCATACAAGGAACCCAAGTTAAATTCGGTGATGTCCAAAAGAAAAAGACATGAAAGTAGGAGGGAATTCAGAAAGAGGTTTAGTCTGCAGTAAAGGGGGATATGGGAGAATAATTGGGTGAACAAGATCAAAATACACTAATATAAGTACAACACTATGAGAGAATATAGGTATGAAATTATAAATCGACAAATACAATTTTAGAAGAGAAGAAATACAAATGCCCAATAAATACATGAGCTATGAGAGTAGAAGTGGGAATGTTGGAAAAAGAAAGGTACAGTGGCAAAAGCTAGAAAGGGGTAGGAAGAATGGGAGAAGAGGGGAGGGAAATCAACCAAAATGAAGCATGCATGAGAATGCCACAAAGGAACTTATTTTTTGTAAGTTAATTTAAAAATAAAACAAGATTAAAGTAAAACAAACAATAAACAATAATTTCCTAAAGTTAGCCATAGATTAAGGCATCTCTCAACCCTCATCAGAGAAGCCTGTTTACAGTAGATGATGATCAACGCAGAGACCCACAACTTGCCTAGGTGTAGAGTACAAGAGACTAAGAGACTGTGGAATGTTCAGCCCTAAATGGGACCTCTATACCATAGTCCTCATGAGGTTCAAGGATCCTTGAGAAAGAGGAGACAAAATGGCCAAAGGCATCAGATGACTAAAAGGAAATAGTGTCTTCTGGACACAGCAAGGAAGCTACTCATACAAGTTCACAGTGGTTTTGACAGCATGCATGAGATCTGTGACAGCATGCATGAGATCTGTACAAGCCTAAGCCAGATTAAATCTCAGAAATGGAGAGGAGATTTGGACATAAAGTTTCACACCAGACAAGGAACTAATAGAAATTCTTAGCAGCTGATAGATGGGTTAGTTTTCTCTAATACTGTATGTAGCCTCTGATAAGTCCACCATGCTTCAGTGGAAGCATCCAAGAATATTCAGGCAGCACAAATAGGCCTTAGGGTCAGGGCAAACACGACACAGATAGATGAACACAAAATTGGATGAGAAAGGAAAGGAGGGTAGATCCAAGAAGAGTTGGGGGAGAGAAGATGAATATGATCAAAAATACACTGCATGATATTCTCAAAGAAGTAACTAAAACTAAGTAAAACAAAAGAAATGAAAACAAATGCTGCCAAGTATGTGGAAAAAGTGGAAACCTTATTGATGGCTAGCCATCAATTTTACAACTATTATGGAAATCAATGTGGAGGCGCCTCAAAAAACTAAAAAATAGAAATACCATATGACTGAGCCATAAGACTCCAGAGTATATATCCAAAGGATTCTTCAGTTAACATACCTCAGAGTTTATTTACTACTGTGTTTATTGATACACAATCCACAACAGCTAAGAAATGAACCAGTCTCAATGTCTCTCCACAAATAACCATGTAATAAAAGTGTGGGACAAATATACAACATAATTATATTCAACTGTAAAGAATAATGAAATCATCGCATTTGCAGGAAAATGGATGAAACTGGAAATCATTATGTGTTGCAAAATAAGCCAGAATGCAAGATTTCTACTATACTTGGGATGTCAATGCCTGTGTGTGTGTCGTGTGTGAGGGTGA
The DNA here is from genome assembly GCA_030674055.1 of Rhabdomys pumilio. NCBI lineage: Eukaryota > Metazoa > Chordata > Mammalia > Rodentia > Muridae > Rhabdomys > Rhabdomys pumilio. Next base: position 106,265,176 of record JANHMN010000005.1, read on the forward strand.
GAATACAGGGGGCCCTGAAAAGGGAGGGAGAGAATGGGGAATAATGGAATACATGTAATATAAAAGCAGAGATAGGAATATTAGTGGGGTTAGAAGGAAGACCAGCAAGATGTAGGCAGGGGAGATAGGAGAGGTAGTGAGACAGAAGATGAATAAGAACAAATTAAAATGATATATGCTGTAAAAAAATGCCAAGAAGGTAACCATTACTTTATATGCACACTTTAAAATTAAAAAGACATATATATTGTCTAGACAATTTATGACTTTCCTATAATAAGCATGTTATTTACCTGAATCTGCTCATTTTATATTTGATTACCTTTTGTTTATAAGTTTTAGGCTTTTGAAAAATAATTCAAGTATTATTGCAGTCATTAAACAGAAATTTGCAAATCAAGCTGGAAGTAGAATAATTGCCATGGAGTAAGACAATCTAAGATCTATTTCTACACCCATCATACAAGCTTATAGAATACAGACACACAAAGTCTTTTTATCATATACCACATAAATCTAACAGGATCAGAATTAAACAGATCCAAAATTCAAGAAGCTTTGAGAGAGGTAGAAATATAAATTGTAATATGGCTAAAATAATAGTCATTCAAAATTACAATTATACTAAGGGAATGGATCAGTGGTAGAACACTTGTTTAGAAATAAAGATATATTGTGCATATTGGGAAGCTAAGGTAGAATGCCCATGAGTTCAAGGCCACCCTCAGCAACTTAGTGAGACCCTGTTAATATTATTCTATTAATAGAAAAAGTCCTTTCTGATATTCCTACTGACCTCTCCCTGCTATCCTGGATAAGTTATACCTATGTAAGTGAAAACAGTTATAGAACTAAAACTTACAAATCGAGCTCACAGGGATGGAGAGATGGCTCAATGGTTAAAAGCACTGGCTGCTCTTCAGAGATCCTGAGTTCAATTCCCAGCAACCACATAGTGGCTCACAACCATCTGTAATGGGATCTGACCCCCTCTTCTGGTGAGTCCGAAGACAGCTACACTGTACTCATACATAGAATAAAATAGCTCTTAAAAAACAAACAAATCAAGCACAAAATGCTTTCTATTTGGGGCTCTTTATGTTAAGGACACAAACTAAAAGAACATTGTAGTTCTTCTTCTGAGTTCTTATCAGAGGCTGGCAAAGAATTAGGAATTGTTACTTAATGGGTATAAGTTGAAATTAAACAGTAGGAATAAGCTTTGAAATATATTCTACAGCATGGTGACTATAGTCAATGATATACATTACAATATAAAGCAACTTAAAATGTAAATTTTAAGTGTCTCAGAACAAAAAATGATAAGCAAATGAAGTGACAGGTAAATTACCTCAATTTTACATTGTATCATATTATATCCTATAAATGTATACAATTGTCATTATCTAATTTAAACAATTTTAAACTATTTAAAATGCTTATTATTATTAGCTTCCTGAAACACTAACAGTCTCTTTCATGATGTATATCTAGACACCCAGCCATATATGAAATAGTCCACCCTAGACAATGAAAACATTCCAATTCTACCTTGTATCCCTTAATAGAGTACTTAGGCATAATGTTTCTGTACACCAGGTATAAAGTTTACCCTTGTGTTATTCAAATGCTGGTTTCTCTGCCCTCTTATCTTGTTTCAATAGTGACAGGGCATTGTGATGCTTATACCAAGAATCTCCTGTCTCAAATTAATTTAATAAAAATGGCCATCTTGCCAAAAGTAATCTATAGATTCAAATATAATCCCCATCAAAATTCCAAATCAATTCTTCATAGAGATAGAAAGAGCAATTTGCAAATTCATTTGGAATAAAAAAAAACAGGATAGGGAAAACCATTCTCAACAATAAAAGAACTTCTGGGGGAATCACTATCCCTGACCTCAAACTGTACTACAGAGCAGTAGTGATAAAAACTGCATGGTATTGGTACAGAGACAGGCTGAAAGATCAATGGAATAGAATTGAAGACCCAGAAATGAGCCCACACACCTATGGCCACTTGATCTTTGACAAAGGAGCTAAAACTATCCAGTGGAAAAGGCACAGCATTTTCAACAAATGGTGCTGGCTCAAATGGAGGTCAGCATGTAGAAGAATGTAAATCAATCCATTCTTATCCCCTTGTACAAAGCTCAAGTCCAAGTGGATAAAGGACCTTTACATAAAACCAGACACACTGAAACTAATAGAAGAGAAGGTGGGGAAGACCCTCGAATACTTAGGCACAGGGGAAAAGTTCCTCAACAGAACAACAATGGCTTATGCTCTAAGATTAAGAATTGACAAATGGGGAGAAAGAGGAACACTCCTCCATTGTAGGTGGGTTTCCAAGCTGGTACAACCACTCTGGAAATCAGTCTGGCGGTTCCTCAGAAAACTGGACATAGCACTACCTGAGGACCCAGCTATACCACTCCTGGGCATATACCCAGAAGATGCTCCAATATATAACAAGGACATATGCTCCATTATGTTCATAGCAGCCTTATTTATAATAGCCAGAAGCTGGAAAGAACCCAGATGTCCCTCAACAGAGAAATGGATAAAAAAAATGTGGTACATATACACAATGAAGTATTACTCAGCCATTAAAAATAATGAATTTGAGAAATTCTTAGGTAAATGGATGGAACCAGAAGATATCATCCTGAGTGAGGTAACCCAATCACAAAAGAACACACATGGTATTTACTCACTGATAAGAGGATATTAGCCCAAAAACTTGAAATATTCAAGATACAACTCACAGACCACATGAAGCTCATGAAGAAGGAAGACCAAGTGTGGATGCCTCGGTCCTACTTAGAAGGAGTAACAAAATTCTCAAGTGAGCAAATATGGAGACAAAGTGTAGGACAGAAACTCAAGGAGGGGCCATCTGGAGACCATTCCACCTGCGCATCTATCCCATGTGCAGTCACCAAAGGCAGACACTGATGTGGATGTCAGGAAGTGCATGCTGACAGGAGCCTAATATAGCTGTCTCCTTAGAGGTCTGCCAGAGTCTGATGTATTCAGAGGCAGATGCTCGCAGCTAACCACTGATCTGATCAAGGGTTTCTCAATGGAGAAGTTAGAGAGAAGACTGAAGGAGCTGAAAGGGTTTGTGGCCCCATGAGGAGAGCAATAATACCAACCAACCAGAGCTCCCCAGGGTCTAAACCACCAGCCTAGGAGCACACAGGGAGGGACCCATGACTACATCTGTACATGAAGGGGAGTATGGCCTTGTCGGGCATAGGTGGGAGAGGAGATCCTTGGTCCCATGAAGGCTGAACTCCGAGTGGGGGGAAACTTGAGGGTGGGGAGGTGGGAGTGGGAGGTAGGTGGGGACCCATCCTCATAGAAGCATGAGGAGGAGGGATGGGATAGGAGGTTCCTGGGTGGTGGGGGAAATGTGGTAAGGAGAAAAATCTGAAATGTAAATATATCCAATTAAAAAAATTATAAGAATGCAACTGTAAGAGATAAAAGAATCCCTAAGAAATTTAGAAAAGCCAAACTGCCAAATGTTTTAATTGTGGCAACCAAAGTTATTTAAAAAGAGATTGTAGGCAAGGCACTCCTAGAAAAAATGATTTTTTTTTCTTAAGAAAATCCAAAAAGAAGGCTCCAGCCTTCTGAAATATGCACAAGGTGTGGCAAAGACCAGCACTGGACTAGGGAATATAGATCAACAAAGGACAAACAAGGGAAGTCCTTGTTTAAAAATGCCCTAAGAGGCCCCAATATGAAATTCAAATCAGCCATCTCAGGTCAACAACAGAGAAACTCATCAGCAGAGTAATTAAACAACACTGCTCTGGATATGAACATTAATAACTGAGATAGCAAAACCAGAACAACTTTAATAGATAAAACAGAAAACTCAAGAGAGACCAAAGGCTTAATGGATACAGGAGCAGATAAGAAAGAGATGCTTAATAAACAAAAAGGGATGGAGACAAATACATTGTGGGAGAGAAAATACTCTTGTTTCCACAGGAAAAGAAAAATTATGGATTCCATCCAAACTGATAAAAATCAAATCTGATACAGCAAGACTCCCTGAAGATCTTGGCTACAAACAAGAAGAAAGAAATCAAGAAGACCAAAGAGGACAGGTAGCATGATTTGCTGATCCCTCATGAGAACAGCCCTGAGTTATGACATAAAAATGTCTCTAGCCAGAACTTCAGCTTACATGGCCAATAAATCTTGTTGGCTACAGAATTCTCATGACTTATTGCATGCCATCCTTTCATATCTCAAGGATGGAGATTTATATTGCAGTTTAATTATATGATCAAACTAACTTCTAAAGAAAGACAGTTGTCTTTCACCTGCTCAAAAGAAGAGGAAATAATCCTTAATTGATGCTGTTTCCTCTAAAGACTTGCTTTCAAAACAGCTTCAAGAATGCTGCTGATCCCATATGACCTTAGTTCATCCAGCCTTTCAGACTGTTCCAGTGAGGACTTCTGAACTTAATCAACACATAAAAACTGGACAACGAATGATGGCAGCTAGCTTTCTTAAGACTATTTCTTAAGACTATTTCTAATTTTCTTGGGCCCCCAAAAGAAATCCTCCCCCCCCCAATTCAGCAAGAAGCAATTATAAGAAGAACATCTTAGAATCCAAGACAGGAAGCTGTCAGGAGCAGACAGGTCTCTAATCAAAATGAACATTAATATAGAAATGTTTGTAACGTCAATTCTGTGGACTTCTGACGTTTTGAAAACCACCTATCCCTGTGAGGCAATGTGGACTGTTGTCTGTTAACTCCTCTCAGCTATTTCTAAATAAAATACAGAAAACACTCTAACAATAAACTCAAAGCCCTGAATTTGCTATAGTCCCTTAACTCACAGGCTAACCATCTCAAATCAGTTAAAAAAATTAAAAAGAGAGAAAGAGAGAGGAGGGCATGGAGGCAGAAGTTCACGTGTCTCCACTAGTCAAAGATAGCTTACATAGCTAGGTTGGGTATTAGGTTACACTTCTGGTTGAGCATTACCATACTTATAAAGCCCTTGATTAACATTTAAAAAAATTGTATAAAAGCAAAATGGAAAAGGGGGGGCACAGGATAGGGGATTTCTGGGGAGGGGAAATGGGGAAAGGGATTGGCATCTGAAATGTAAATAAAACATCCAATAAAAAAAAATTAAAGAAGGACTGGGTCTAAGCCTTGTATTCCTAAATGTGTTATATAGGCACAATGCCTATGACAGTAACAATATTCATCTCACTTTTATATCAATAGGGAGCTCGTACCAATGAAAACCTTAAATTTGAAATCGGAGTAAATTTTGTACAATTTAAGAAATTATAACTTCATCTTGATACTAATTATACAGATTTCTATCCATAGGTTATGGCTATGAGTTACTCCAGTTGTGGTGAGACAGCCACAAGGCAAGAATTGCCTCTTTCCATCTACAGACAAATTACTGTCCAGAAAAGGACACACTTGCAGAATAGTCGACTGATTATATCTGCCTAGACAGAGTAATCAGCCCTTAATAACTCTGCAGCACTAAGGTCTGTCAGATGAGTCTGGGCTAGAAGGCTGAAGATTTGATGCTCCAACGTTCTGTAGTATAGGGGCTGTCCAGGTGTTCAGCGGTCTCTATAAATTGGCTAAGTTTTAGAAGCTATGCTTTGTGCTTCCCATAATTTCAGTTAACTCAGTCATTCTGGATTTCTGACGGGGTTGAAGACCTATAGTCTCATAGACAATCCTGGCTATTTACTTTGAGAGAAAAGATCTGAGTGGATGGTTTTCAGCTGACATTCATTCTAAAGCCAAGAAAAACAGCCAGGTTCAAAACTAAGTGTTCTAGTTAGGAGAGACGACAGAGGTTCTGGTTAGTCGACAAAATGATGGACTGGGTATTAGGATTATCTTGTACCTCACTGGTACAAATAGGAATAATTATGCTCTAATTGTATTTTGAGAGAAAAGTTTTATTTTAACAGGAAGGATGATATGTAGGAGGAGCTACGGGGGAGGGAGCACCGAGAGGAAGAGATGGAGTAGGGAGAGGAGAAGATGAAGGAGAGGAGAAGCAAGGTGATGAAAGAGAGAAAGAGAGAGAAAGAGGGGGGGTCATGGAGGCAGATGTTCACATGTCTCCACCAGTCAAAGACAGTTTATATATCTAGGCTGGGCATTGGGTTACACTTCTGATTGAGCACTACCATACTTATAAAGCCTTTGACTGACATTAAAAAAAGTTGTATAAAAGCAAAAAGGAAAAGGGGACATGGGATAGGGGTTTTCTCTAGGGAGGGTAAATGGGGAAAGGGGATGGCATATGAAATGTAAATAAAATTAAAAAAATAATAACAATATCAACGATGTGAAATGCTTAGAGTTAAATAAATAAAAATGTTAAAATGCTATTTTAAAGAATAAAATCCTAAAGAAGTGGAAAAAAAACCATCATTCCAATTCCTTAAATTGTGGTGGTTTAAATCAGTTTATGAGTTATAAATATATTGTCATTTAAGAGGATGATTACAAATAATTATGGTCTGGATAGAGAGGAAACAAGAAAGGTTAGATTCGTGATCTCTTTTCTCTTCCCTTTTCTGTATCTTACTTAGGTAAGAGAAAGGTGGTCAAAAGGAAAAGAGGATATAGAAATATTATAGGAAATTAGACAAATAGGGAAATAGTCTACTCTTAAACCAAAAAACCCTATTTATAGCTATAATACTACATTGGAACATAATTTTGTATATTGATACAGAAATAAGGTTATTTTTGATACACTAGTATAAGTTATTATATATGTTGATGCAAGTTTAAGGTTATTTTTGATACAATAGTGTATATATGTTTTTAATATTTATTTGAGGTATTGTACTTATATTCTTAAAGACGTAATATAAAGTTCTGGCCCTTATGAAAGCAATTATAAACTGTTAAGGATGATAAAAAGTGCAAGTTGAACTATTAGGGATCATTAAGAAATACAAATTAATAGTCAAACTCATGGTCATATTAGATACTAGTTTAGTTAATTTTAATAAAATGTTTTCAATGTTCAGATAGTAAATAGCTAAGAACAAACAATGTTTACAATTTAGATGTACTATAGTTGTTCAAAAACCTCAGAAATCCACAGAATATGGCATTTAAATTTTTTTCATTATTAAAAGATCTTTTTACTATAAGACGGGTCTGCTGCACGCAGTATCCCCATTCCACTTCAAAGATGATGATGATCATCAATAACCTCCATATGGAACTGCTGCAATTGTGAAAAACTAGCCACTGGGCAAAGAAAATGCCTATGCTTCAACTACAGAGAAATATGACCAGAAAGGACAAACACACATAGGAAAGTCTACTACCAAGCTCTGCCAAGACAGAGTAAACAAGTCCTTTATAATTCCTGCTTCGCAAAAAGTCTGTCAGATAGTCTAGGCCAGTAGGCTAAAGATAGATAATCCAATGTTATAGAGAATATTGGGGACTGTCCAGGCAGTCAGCTGTCTCTGTCATTTCTATAAGTTTTGGAAGCTGTGTCCCTTCACTTCCTGTATACTTGGGTAATATTTATTCTTTCTCAAGTCTCTAATGGGATTGAAGACTAGATAGTGATAGTCTTAGTATAAGCTTAAGATGTTTAGGATTTAAGATGATATTCTAGATCTAAGGAGATGTCTTTCAGATGGTAATACAAGTTAGGACAGAAAATGATTTAGAAACAGAACTCTAAACTCACTAAGATGGGATAGATGGTAGAATACTTTATCTAAGTTGCCAAATATAAACGGACTGGAAATTATGAATGTAAATCTTACCTAATAGTTTTCACAATTGTTTCATTATTTTTATAATTATATTCATCTTATATGTGAAAGGAAAAGAATCTTTAATTGGACTAAAAAGGGGAATTGTAGAGAAAATATCTTATATAATGTATAGATGCATCTCTTGTAAATTAAAAAGCCTATGGCTTAGACAGGTAATAGGAGGTTGGACATCGGGAGGAGAAAGGATTCTGGGATAGAGCCAGGTGAGGGAGATCTGCCTGGGAAGATGTAAAGAAATGGATACATGTTACAGAATGTAGGTTACAATAATTTGGTTATTTTAGTTATAATTCTAGTCAGAGAAGAGCCTAGCTATAAGGTATTTATAAATATTATTTTGAGTCTGAGTCTTATTTCTGGGAGCATGGAGCTGGAAGAAAGAACCAGGACTCACTTCTATACTTATGCTTCTTTTTTTTTAGATTCAGAATTGGGATTCATAATGTAGCCCAGGCTAGCCTCAAACTTACAACCTGTTTTCCTGAGCCTCCCAAGTGCTAGGATTACAAGTGTGCACCACCATATTTTGCTAGTTATATCTTAATTTATATTATTCTCCTTCTAGAAATGTAAGCTCTCAGAGAGTAGTAGCAAATACTTCTTGTCACTGTAGTCCTTGCAATTTCTAACATAAAAAATTATAGCAGCAGATTCAAATGTTTTACCTGTAAAACTAAATATTAAAAGCTTTTTCATAATTGAACAATTAGAAGTTTTATAGGCCTTCAAATTCTTCTAATCAGTCTTTATTATCCACCTTTAAAAACAAAGACCAATCAATCCAGACATAGTGGTACACGCCTATAACTTGAGAGGCAGAGGCAGGCAGATCTCTGAGTTAGAGTCTAGCTAAGTCTACATAGTAAATTTCCAGACATCCAGAGAGAGGTTCATAGTGACATAGTGAGACCCTGTCTCAAAAAACAAAACAAAATAAAATTAAGACCAATCTACTATCTAAAATTTTACAATAAATAAAGATGATATACTTTGTATATTTTCTACAAAATAATGTAGAACATTTTATATGACCCCAATAGAATTCAAGTACATAAATAGAAACCTTTATAAATCTAAAGCTTTTCTAAATGCAACTGTTAAACTAACATTGTTATATAAAACTAAACCATAATGGGTGTAGTTATTTTTTCCCCACTAGATTCTTGTTTATATTGGTCAAGCATTCTACCACTAAGCCACACCCTTTGTCCCCTAAGTTAATTTTATCAATCTCAATATAAAGTGTGGCAATCTGTCAAGTAATATTATTATACCCACAATACAATTATACCTACACTGGTTACTTTACGGTATATTTGTGCTGCATTCTGGCACTCAGAATATGGATACTCCGAAGTAGCCATTTCCAACATACACATCCCAAAAGCATAAACATCTACAGATTCATCATAGTGTTCTTCATACATCTCTGGAGCCATAAATTCAGGAGTGCCTGCAAAATAATACCACAATCATATTTTTATTAAAAAGAAAAATACATTCATCAAATCTTTCTTTCCCATAAAAACTATCAGTCAATTTCTGCCCCCTCAAAGCAAATCTGTAAGTTAGGCCAGGTGTAGTGGTGTACACTTTTACTTCCAGCACTTGGGAAGCAGAGGTAGGTAAATCTCGTTTGAGTTGGAGGCCAGCCTGGTTTACAGAATGAGTTACAGGACAGCCTGAGCCATGTAGAGAGACCCTTTCTCAAAAAAAAAATCAACAAATTTAACTGTAAATTAACTAACAAATTTAACTGTAAATCTGTACTAATGAAGAAGTATAATTTAAAACATTCAATGTTAGGCTAAGATGTTTTAAAATCCAACTTGAGATAAGCATGGTGGTTCACAATTGTAATCCTAGTACTTAAGAATAACCAGGAGGAAGATCAGAATTTTAGGGTCATTCTCAGCTATATAGAATGCTCAAGGTCAGCCTGGTCTATATTGAAATCCTGTCTCAAGAAAAGAAAAGGACAGGCACTATGATGTAAGCCTTTGATGCCAGCACTTATGAGGCAGAGGTAGGAGGATTTCTGAGTTCCAGGTCAGCCAGAATTACATAATAGATAGGCCCTGTCTCAAAAAAAAAAGATAGATACAGATAAAATCTGATTTTATTTATAACTTTTAGTTCAAATTTGGATAAATTAATTTAGTAAACTTTGCTTCTTAAGTCCTCAGAATCTTTCAATAATCTTTAATAGATGGGACTGAAGAGATAGTTCAGTGGTTAAGAGCACTTTCTGCTCTTGTAGAAGACCTGAGTTCAGTTCCTAGTACCTACACGATGGCTCACAACTGACTACAGCTCCAGCTCTAAGGTCTCCAACACCATCTTCTAACCTCTGTAGGCACGGCATGGAGGTACCACAAAGACATGCATGCAGGTAAAACACCCATACATATAAAATAAAGATAAATGTAAAAAATAATAGTTCTTAACCTGTTCTATAAAATATATATACTAGGATGTATTAGGAATAGGTCAGTTTTCATAAAAGTGCTCTTTCAAAGAAAATTAACAGTTGAGTGTGCTGGCTGGGTCTTAAAATCCAAAGACTGAGGAGCCAAAGAAGGGAGGATTAAGAACTCAAGGTCATCTTTTACCACATAGTGAGTTTGAGGATGGTCCAAGTTACACAAGACTCCGTCTCAATAAAATTAGCATGCTAGTGAGTACGTGCATATGCATGACAGAAATAAAACCTTAAAAAATAGGCAGTGGCCAAAATTTTGCTCCAGACAGCAGATGATGTATTATTTCTGTTCTAGTCCTATACAAGTGACAAATCAAATACACAGCAAGTAAATTGTAAAATACTAGTCACCAATGACACTCTTAGCAAATGACGTGCGCATTAAGGTTGCAAGTCCCAGATCACCAATCTTCACAGATCCAGTGGGTCCAGTGATGAAAATGTTGTCACATTTCAGATCCCGGTGAATAATAGGAGGTGTTCTTGTGTGTAAGAACTGCAATCCTTTTAAAATTTGCCTGCACCAGCTTCTTAAGACCTTTGGTTTCATGACTTTAAATCGTTTTAAGTACCTATACAAAGAAACAAAGTTCATATGTAAGCAAACATTGCCAGATAATTCTACAAATATCAATATGAGTGAGATGTTCTGATTACTTATTTACTATGATTGCTACCCCTGAATAATTTTAAGGTTTATTTTTTATTTTCATTTATGTATGTTAACATGCACACATGTGCAAATGTCTGTGGGGGCTAGGAGGGGGCACTAGATCCCTGGAGCTAGAGTTACAGACACTTGTAAGCTGCCTATTGTGGACACCGTGACTTGAGCTCTGATCCTCTGCAAGAGCAGCAGATGCTCTTAACTACTGAGCCATCTCTCCAGCCCTGGATTTATTTTCTATTGTCTGCTGTAGCAAAATAAACATCTATCAAAAGCCTCATTCCAATCTAATCTTTCAGTGACTTACAGGTCCCTCAAAGACATGGTTTGACCTACTCTAAAAGATATTCTACAAACTCCAGCACTTTTAATTCAAAAGAAGAATCATACTAAAATGACTTTTTTGGAATAAAAGCACCATTTTCAAAAGAAAGTCCTTCTCTGCTTCTAAATAATTACTCAGCCACTGGAGAACTTGGCTACATAAAATTTGAGTGTGATATGCCAGGAAAAATGTACACTTCACATTTAATTATTTATAACTGATTATACAGTCAATTTATACTAATAAAAAATAATTACAAACAAAAGAGTATAATTATATGGTAGTTATTCCTTACTAGATGTGTATGCTTAGCAGAACCCTTAGCAAGTGATTATCTTTTAAAAATGCAATCAATCATATTCTCTCTATATATTTCAAATCTCAAATTCTACATTTCTAAAACACTACCTCTTATGGGGTGTTTTTAGAGTTATTTTTTTTATGTGCATGCATATATATGTGCTAAATGAGTGCCATGTACTCACCAATGTCAGAAGAGGGCATTGGATTCCCTGGAACTAGAGTTATTGATGGTTGTAAACCATCAGATTGGTGTTAGTAGCCTCTGAAAGAGCAACAAGTGCTCTTTCATTTCTGAGCCATCTCTATATTTTTTTGTATGTGTGTTTTTGAGGCATGATGTTTTATAGCTCAGGCTGACCCCAAATTCACAATGTAGCCAAGAATGACCCTGAAGTCTGGATCCTCCTATCTCTACTCCACCACCCAGTACTGAGATTAAAGGTGGGTTCTACTGTTCCTAGTTTTATGTTGTTGGCCTCGGTACCTTCCTCGAAGATCTCTGGCCCAGACAGGTGCAAGGGTTCAGGCAAAGGGGATAGAGTGAGATCAGGGAGGCGAAATCGCCTCCGTCTCCGCTGTCACCACCCAGTTGCTCCAAGGTGTTGCACCCGTCTCTCTGTGCTGAGTGGGGCAGGGCTAGGCTGGGCTGGGCTGAGCCAGTGAGAAACCAACTAGCCAGCAAGGAGTGTGGGGAAGCTCCTGAAGGTGTTTCTGGAGAGCAGACCTCTTCCCAAGTGGTAGTGTTACAGCTCTTATGACAGAAGCTCTCAGATGACTGAGTAATTCTCACACACTTTTATTCCTTCTTATATACAGTTTTGGGGTGGGTCAGGGTCTTGCAGCAGGCACTTCCTATTGGTTTGGTCTGAGAGCTTCAAGATACCTTATCTACAAGTGAGAGGGCCTGGGACACTGTTCCTATGTGACTGGTAGCCACAGACCTCTCTGTGGGAGGGGCCGTGGAGGACTGTAGCTAAGTGAAAGGAGCCAGGGGCTCAGGAGCAAGGCCAAATTCCTACCATCCCTGAGTTCAAAGCCTGCTCCTCCAGGTACCCAGCTGTCTCTCACAGCCCACCGCCCCACATTATGTGGTACTGGAGACTGAATCCATAGCTTCATGCATGCTAGGCAAACATTTGACCAACTGAGCTTGATCCCCAAGTCCCCAAACATTAGCTGTTCAGCACTACATATTCTAACAAACTTCATAAGTATGCTGATATTTCAATCAATCTGAAATAGAGTCTACAAGTTCTTTTGTTGTTGTAATACTAGGGATGGAAGCCAAATCCTTGTCCATACTAAGTAAGTGCTATTTCACAGAGCTATACAGTCCCAACCCTTCTACATAGACTTAAGCCAAAGTTTATAAATAAATGTTATGACTCATTAAAATGATTTTCATCTCAAATGGTACTATCAGAGTCAACTTACGTCTTTAAGGTTCCTGATGTCATTAGTTCAGTCACTAACACAATACATTTCTTTCCTTTCAATGTGGACTCCCATGAATCATAAAATCGAACTATATTGGGATGCTGGAGGCCTTTCAACATCTCTGCTTCTTCTTTGAACCGTTGCTGCTCAGCTTTAGTTAATTTTCGGTCCTAAAGTAGAAGAACAAGTTCCAAGTTAAGACCACACTAATTTCCATGCACATTTCTAAATAGCTCAACTGAGTGTTTTTACTGTATGCATATATGTCTTATACCTATCATTTTTTCTTAGTATCTATAAAATTACTGATATTCTTTCTTAATTAATTTGGCTCTTCCATGAGGTAATGCAACTATTGTTATATTTCACAACTATGCTATGAACATACCTATATAACATCAATGTCTATCTAAAGGGCTTTGGGGTATAGTTTGGTGGTAGAGTGCATACATTATTTCAAAATGAATTTACAAAAAGGGAATAAAATAAATAACTGCAATATTTCCCTAAGAAATTGTGAAGTTTTCATGTTTGGAAATCTCTAAAATTCAGAACAAGAATAATCCAAAGGTAGTAAGACTTAGAACTTTTTTCCAGTTTAATTTCTGAATTGTCAAAACTGGTCTAAGCTTCCAAGTAGAAATATTGGGCTACTAATAAAAGATCTTCAAATAGGCACTGAACCTCTAATCTGCTACATTATAATGCTAAAAGTCATAGGCACAATGTTTATAATATTCTAAAGGACTATGATCCTAAAATTCTGAAGTCAGACAAACTGTCAATTAAGAAAACTGCCTATATTTCTAGAAATGAAAACAGAGAAAACATCCATCCCACACAATTTCTCTGAAAACATTATTCAAAGACTTTCTATAAAAAATGGTCCAAACTGTTATCCCAGCCAAGAACCTATAACTAGACAGGTCACTGGTACTAGAAGATAACCTACTAAGTGAACATAGTAGGAACCAACTCCTAACGACTTACTGTTATACCCATAGATTAGTGCATCTCTCAACCCTCATCAGAGGAACATCTTTTAGCAGTAGATGGTGATTAACACAGAGACCCACAATGATCAACATGCAAACAAGAGACTACATAATGTTAAGCCCTAAATGGAACATCTACATCACATCCTGTTCCTCTTAAGGCTCATGGATCATTGCTGAAGATGGCCAGAAAGATTATAAGAGGTGGTGGGTGAGTACAACAGCGTTTCTAGACTACAACAGGGAAGCTGCATATATGTAGTCACAACACCTGTAGAGCTTAAGCCAGACAAAATTCCAGCCATAGCCAAGGAACTTCTGGCAACTAACAGCTGCTGTACATTGACAAATAAATAAAATGATTCTATTATTTGTATTCCCATGAATAGTCTATGAAAGAACAAAAATAAATATAAAATTGAACTACTAGTAGCTCAACAAAAATAGAAAGTAATAAAAATGTATCAATTTCTCCATATGAGCCATTGTCAGCAGCAGTTAGTACAGTGGGTATCTTAAGCTATCTCAGTAGATATATTGAAGATATCAAATTATGGTTTTAATTTTAATTAACAATCAATCACCCAATTAAAATAAAGATTTGAAGGGAAATTTAGATGATATAGCTCAGGTATTAAGCATTTCCCAAGCAAGAAATGATGAAATGAGGCCATGGGTTTGATCACTGGAATTAACAAGAACAAATGAACACGTTTCCCTAAATAATTTGTGTGTATGGATTAACACTGTTGATTAGTTATGTTTGTTTGTCTTTTGAGACATGGTCCCATTACATAAGCCAGGCTGGCCTGGAACCCACAGAGATCTGCCTGTCTCAGTGTCTGAGTACTGGAACTAAAGCTATTTATTACCATGTCTGGCAACATCATATGACATCATCCTTAAATGTTATCACTGTTAGAAAAAGGTGTGTTGTTCATTTTGTTTTCCCCTGAGATGAGGTCTCATGTAAGCAGGATGACATTGAAAACTGAGCTCCTGCCTCCATGCCCTAACATGCTAAGATTACAAGCAAACACTGCCATACTACGCTTTGGTTTTTTTGCCCTTTTAGATGGGGTTCTCTCTCTTGCCCAGGTCGGCCTCAAATTCATGGTCCTATTTACCTCAGCCTTCCAAGTAGCTAAAATTACAGGTTGTTCATAGATACTTCACAGGTTTATTTTTAAATAGATACCTACTTTTGTTTGTGTGTGGTGTGTGTGTGCGCGCGCGCGCGCGCGCGCGCGCTTTTGCCTTTTTTCCTTTGTTTTTCTTGAGAGGGTTTCTCTGTGTAGCACTTGTTGCCCTGGAACTCACTCTGTAGACTGGACTGGCCTAAAATTCAGCGATCCACCTGTCCTCTTCTTCAGGAGTACTGGGATTAAATGCATACACCATCACAGCCAGCAGATATATACTTTAGTAAGTTAAAGTATCCTGCTTTGAGTTTGCTTAGAAGTAATTTTGTTTTGTTTTAATCACAATAACAGAATCTTCATTTTAGTTATATTTATTTGTGTCTTAATACTTGTATGTGTCACAGTGCATGCAGAAGTCACAAGGTATCATATTATAATGTTAAACTGGACATTTTTCATGTATATTCGTTTGAAATGTTGGTCTATAGTTTTTTTTTTTAATTTTTACATGTATCTATTTGTGTTTGAATGTGTGGCAGAGGGATGCCACAACATTCATGTAAAGATTAGAGGACAACCCTCTGCAGTCTGGTCTTTCCTTCCATCACCTGGGGCCTGGGCATCAAAATCAGATCATCAGGCGTAGCAATAAACACCTTTCTCCTATGAGCCATATCTCAAATATTAATAGTTTTCTTATAAAGTCTTTATCTGCTTTTGGCATCACAAGTTGGACTCTGATTTGCTTTTTGCTTTGCTGGCTTGAGACAATCAATTCTCTGGAAATCTCAGTATAGGTTTATGCCTCTAGTCATCCTATATCACAGAAAAATCAGAGACTGAAATTCTCCAAGAAGCTACTTATTACCAACAGGAAATGATAAATAGATCTCTTTCTTATATTTGGACTGTTCTATTTTCTACCTTTATTGATTTTGCTAAAATAGAAACAATATTATAAAAGGTGCTAGCACTCATAACTGTCTCATATGAGATTTTCATTAAAAAAAGCTTTATCATCCTAGAGTTTAAAAGATTACTCTGGGTTTTTTTAAAGATATTATTTATTTACTAGAAATATATGAGAACACTGTTGTTGTCTTCAGATACACCAGAGAAGGGCATTAGATCCCATTATAGATGGTTGTGAGCCACCATGTGGTTACTGGGAATTGAACTCAGGACCTCTGGAAGAGCAGTCAGTGCTCTTAACCACTGAGCCATCTCTCCAGACCAAGATTACTCTGTTTTAAATAAATTGTTTTAAATTAAGTGATTTCTACACACATACACTAGTTTTGCTTTTTAATTAAGAATATCTACAGAATTCTATCTAATATCTTCTCAGCATCTACTAATACAATCATGGCTTATTGATAAGTTTCCTGGTACGGAATTATTCTTAGCTTCCTTTTTTCTCCTACTCTTATGTTGCTGGAGATATTAAACCTACAGCCTCATACACACTTAGCTTGTATACTATCACTAAGCCATACTCCCCATTTTATTCTTAATTCCTAAAACAGCAGAAAACTATGTTTGATGTACTTGTGAATTGTATTTGTTAAAATTTTACCAATGAATTTAACTAGTGTAACTGCTGTGTTCATATATGACAACATCTTTGTTTCTTATGCAATATAAGGACTTAATATTAAGATTATATAGGGTTATAAAATTATTGTGATTATTGTTGGGATTTTTTAGACAGAGTCTCTTTATACAGTCCAAGTTGGCCTGAAACTCAAAATACCCGTGCCTCTGTTTCCTAAGTGTTGGGATTATAGGTATGTACCACCTATCACTACATCCAGCTCAGGCTTCATGAACTAGGTTTTGTTGGGAGCCGACTTTAAGCAGAAAGCGGCTAGAAAGCAGCTATCAGCTTTGCAGCCATCTTGAGCCATATACCCTGACATGAGACTTGGTTTTCAACAGCCTACAACAGCTGAAGCACACTCTGATATCCCATATAGCTTGTTTTGCTGTTTAGTGCCCACAGCTGCAAGGAGCACATGGTATCCACGCCTACAAGGCATGCAGTGCACGTGCTATCCACACCATACATGCCTGTAAGGCACACGTGCTGTCCATGCCTGTAAGCCTTACGTCATATCCACACCTGCAAGGCACGTGGTATCCAGTCACCTACAAGGCACGTGGCAAAAGCCTATAAATACCCAGGATTTCCTTGTTGTAATATGTGTGTGTGTGTGTGTGTGTGTGTGTGTGGTGTAGTAGTAGTAGGTGTAGTGGTGTGTGTATGGTAGAGACAGTGGTAGTGGTGTGTGTATGGTGGAGACAGTAAAGAAGACTTGATTACAGATCCAGATCCTCTGGCTTGTCTCTATTCTTCATGGCTCTTCCCCTTCTTCCCCCCACTCTCTCTCTTGCTAGACCCTGACCTGCGGAACAGAGTGGGCTGCTATAGTTTGGCCCCCAAACGTGGGCAAGAGTGGTCCTTACAGTTAGCTCAGGGCTTTTACAGTTTGGCGCCTGACGTGGGGCTCCAGTAAGCAGGGCTTTTACAGTTTGGCGCCAAGTGTGGGGCAGAAAGGGCTTTTACAGGTTTAACAGTTTAACACTGAAATTTCGAGTCATTTAAATTTCACTATGATTTCATGTCTAATATGAAGAGCACTGGATACTTTCCCCGAGGACCCGAGTTCAATTCCCAGCACCCACAAGGAAGCACACAATCATCTATAACTTCATTTCCAGAGGACCCAACACCCACCTCTGGCCTCCATGGGCACCAAGCACACATGGTACACAGACATTCATACAGGCAAGACACCCATACGCACAAAATGAAAATAAATACATCTTTTTAAAACAAAAAGAAAAGTAAGGTAGCCATTTGTTTCCCCTACCGTATCTAAGCCCACCAGTCACTAAGGTAAATAATTACAAATATCAACGAGACACATCACCCCACACTATCCACTATTACACTACTCCCATTTCTCCAACACTTCAGTTCTATTAAACTGCTCTAGAACTAAAAGTAATAAATTGTTATGTTTCCCTTAGAATATGTTCTTTTAGCTACATAGTGTCCACTTAGTACTTTTTGTAGTGCTGAGGATAGAACCCAGGGCCTTGTGCAAACTACTGAGCCCCTGGACAACAGCTTCTGAGACTAAAACAAAAACACATTCTTATAATATTTCTGTGTTTTTAAAGAAACCAAAATTCCTGATTTATTACTACAGTTATCCAACACCATGTGGTCATTTCTAAAAAATACATACATACATAAGCAAGGTGGTAGTAGTAGCACTTGAGAGGCCAAGGCAGGCCGACTTCTGTGAGTCCAAGGCCAGCCTGGTCTACAGAGCTAGTTCCAGGACAGCCAGGGCTATACAAAGAAACCCTATCTGAAAAAAACAAGCAACAAACATACACATATATGAGGTTTAGAAAGATGGTTCAGACATTACACACATTGCTTCCAGAGGACTAGAGTTCAATTTCCAGCACCCACATGACAGTTTACAACCATAAGTAACTCCAGTTGCAGAAAATCCAATTGGTGCCTTCTTCTGGACTCTGTGTACACCAGGCATGCACACTGCAGCTCACAACTGTGTTTAATTGCAGTTCCAGGGGACCCAATGCCCTCACACAGACAGTCAGGCAAAACACAGAAGCACATAAAATAAAAATAAATAAATTGCCAGGCTGATGTGCTGACTCAAGAAGACTGGTTGCTCTGCCAAAGGTACTGAGTTCAATTCCCAGCAACCACATGGTGTCTCACAACCATCTCTAAAGAGATCTCTTGCCCTCTTCTGGCATGGAATTATACATGCAGACAGAACATTTATACGTATGTACATACATACATACATACATACATACATACATACATACATACATTTTTAGAAATTTAATGAATATATTGGTGAAAGACTACACAAAGCTAAGAGGTGGTGTCAACTGATAAGTGCAGAAAGTAGAAAATAGAAAGTTGCCATTTCAGGCTGGAGGATCACAAGTTCAAGACCAGCTTGGGCCATCTAGTCCTAGATAAGTCTTACAAACAAACAGAATATCATAATCACAATGTAAATTACCTGTATAAAGACACCAAAGAGTACCAAAACCTACTTGAGATGTATTTCACAGTGTCAAAGTATACACTCCTAAGATATTTACTAATCTGACAAGTAGATAGTAGGAACAATCTGACAACAGTCAAGTGGTCAAGATTACCTTATCTTTAACATATATCAACATCATGTATCCTTGCTATGGCAGACTAAGTAGAGGGATATCACTTTTGTGGTATTCTTGACAAAAACTGCAGCTTAGCTAGCCAACCATGGCAGTGCATGCTATAATAATAGTATTTAAGAATCACAGCAGAAGGATTTTAAAATGAGTTCTTGGTGTTTGTAGGCTATAAAGTAAGACCTCATTTCAGAAGAGAGAGAGGAGAGGGAGAAACTGCTAATAACCCTTTAAAAGTTCAAGAAAACACTGGAAAAAACTGTTAAAGAAGGGGGAGTACAGACAGTATAGAAACATGAATGTGATCAAAGAACTGAAAAGAGGAGTATTTGCAGGCAAACTAATATATTCTGATTTTAGTTTATAGTGTATCTTTGTAACCCTTTTGTAAGTAGAAAATCACCTGAAAATAAGTTCAAGAAGAAACCAAGGTAGCAAAGGAGTAGCACCTCTGTTTCCTTCTGCTTCTAACCCTCTCATTTCCTTTAAACAAACCCATAGTTAACAGCCCTTTCATCTTTTCGCTAACTCCAATTTCCAAGGCTTGCTCAAAAACTAACTATACTCATTCTACTCTAGGCTTTATGAAATCTAGCTGTGTCTGCTTTTTCTCCCTTTTTGTGTCCATAGCATTTAGTATAGGTCTGGTACATTGCAAGGAGTGTTTGTTGACTAACCAAAAAAAAAAAAATGACAACTGTAATAGGTCACATTCATTTCCTATTGCCACAGTAACGAATTAGCATAAACTTAGTAGATTAAAACACAGATGTATTATGTTCCAGAAACGGGAATCAGAACTCTACAGTGAGTCACATTAGACTGGAATTCAGACGGCAGCCCTGTTTCTTCTGGGGCCCTAGGCAACTATTATTCCCATGTCTCTTCCAACTTTCTCGAGAGTATTTGCATCCTTTGGCTTGGTGACCAAATCCTGCGACAGCATCATTCCAAACTCTGCTTTTATTCATAGATCTTTCTCAAATGACTGCCAAGCTGCTTTCCTCCTTACAAAGACTGGTGATTAGATAAACCAAGTTAAATTCAGTCTTTCCATCTCAAACTTAACCTCATCAGCAAAGCTAGTTTTAACCATGTAAGGTCAAAGCCATGGCATCTTTGAGATGTCATTATTCAGCCTACTACACATATCAATTTCTTTCTCTTTCTTTTTGAAGTCAATTCCACAAATAACTAAAAATAAGTCACAAAACTATTTAGAAATTAATGATATTTCCCAGACCAGACTTGTCCCCTTCTACTGTTATCCTTTGCCATTTTGCAAAAGCATTTGTCTTTAATTTAGATTTAATCAAGTTATATAATTTGTTAAGCAAAGAAACTAGAACACACATATTAGAGCAAGCTTCATCATTCCTAGTTTCAAGAGAATCTCTTTAGCCTTGGGTCTGCACTTAATATCTATGGCTGGATATGATGAATACAAAAGAAAATAGAACTAAATAGCATTGTGAAGTGCTTTAATGGAATTAACCATATTCGTTTTATTGGTGGCTCAAACAGAATCTAGAAATATTTTTGAAAAGGTAATAAAACTATTTTAGAATCAAAATTAAGTGTCCTACAGTGAATACTTCAAAAAACTGTATTCTTTAAGAAAAAAGATCTGGAATCTAACTCAATATTTTTCTGCCTCAATCTCCTAAATGCTGAGATTACAGGTGTTAGCCTCATGCTTAACCCTTAACCATGAATTTTCAGCTACTTCTTCTACTTCTACATGATCTTAATATAATAATATAATTATCACTACTATAATAAAAATACATGGAATGTTCACTCAACATGTTAACCTGCTATATAGTCTATTGTACCTATTTTTTCTTGCTGGTGGTTTTGCTTTGTTTTGATTTTCAGTGGCATCTTTAGTTCACAGACTCTAGCTGGAGTTGTTATATGTCTAGGTACAATTTCAAGGAGGTCCAGGTCTAGAGGTGTAGCTCTGCTGGCAGAGAAGTGCAGCCCCTGAAAATCAAATAAACTGGGCATGGTGGTACATGCCTGCAATCTCAGCACTTGGAAAGTGAAGGCAGGAAGCTCAGAAACTGAAGATCATTCTCAGCTACATAGTGAATTTGGGGCTAACCTGAGATATATCAGACCTGTCTCAAATAAAACATAATAAACTTCCTACACCAAACTCTTAAGATTAAATTTTAATCTCCCCAAATGGCAAACAATATCACTTTATAATGGGTGGAATGTGGGTATTTTATAGACACTGTTAGAATTTAAACAACAAAAACCTATCTGTAATGGCTATCTTTAGTCAGTCTTAATTTTGTGATTTGTTGTTGTTTTGAGAAAGTGTCTCATGTAGCCCAGGCTACATATAGTCAAGGAGGACTTTCAATTTCAGATCTTCCTGTTATCACCTCCCAAGTACTAGAATTACAGACATGTACCACCATGCCCAGTATATGTAGTGCTATGATTGAAACCAAAACTTTGCTCATGCATGCTAGGGCAGGTATTGTACCAAACTAAGCCATATTCCCAATCTTAATTTAAAGCATCCCATATGAATGCTGATACTTTTCTCATGGGTTGACTGCGGTAATCAAGGCTTGGTCTCCTTATATTTGACCTGTATCTACCTGAAACTATTGTTGTTATAATACTTTATATGCTCTTCTCTCCCTAATTTGTTAATAGAACTACATAAAAATATCTACTTGAGCTGACCTCTATAGATTCTGGTGATTTCAGTTTGCTGTAATTTCAAAGGGATGAGGTTAGAATATCAAAAGAAGTTTTCAAACAGTCAAAAAATATCTTTCCTGTTTGTAAAAATATCATATGAACTTCACGTTTTTGTAAGAAAAAAACAAAGGTAGATATCATACTGAATATCATACACTTAATTATGGAGTGTAACAATCCAACAATAGATACATACACTCAATTCTTAAAATAAGATGCTAGTGAGAATTTGGGGAATTTCCTAAAGCTAATAAATTTTTTTCCCAAAGAATGTCACAACACAGACTTTTTGTTCTTAAAACAGGAAAGGAAAGCAAGCATGGTTGGCATATGCTTATGACCCTAGCACTAGAGAGACTGAGACAGGAAGGACATCAGTTTAAACCAAGCCTAGGCTACAGAGAGAATTCAGAGCCAGATTGGGCTACATATCCTGTATCAAAATGATAAATGGGAAGCAAAATTAGTTGTATTTCCAAAGGCTGAGTATTTTTATAGCTCAGCTGTAGACTACTTGCCTAGCACATACAAGACCCAAAATTTGATCACTAGCATCAGAATATAAATACATGAATTAATGAATGAATAGAGGAGAGGAAAGGGTATATAACTCATTGGCAGATTACTTGTATAAGGCTCTGGGTTTATTCCCAGCACTGTAAAATTAAGATAAAAGCAAAACTGGCCTGGAAGCATATCTCCATGTTAGACGATCTGCCTAGCTTGAAAAGGCTCCTGATTCCATCCCCGGTGTTGCCACAAAAGAGGAGGAGGAGGAGAAAGAAAAATAGAACACCAAGGGGAAGATAATTTTTAAAAAGCTTGGCAAGTATTCCTAACAGAAGAGCATAGGGGCTCTTCACTTCTTCATCCTGCATCATTCTGGCAGTTCCAGAAGCTAAATTTGGAATTTATAAAGCCAAAAAAATTATATACGCACCTGTAGCTCACACCAAGCAACTTCAACCCATGTTTCAGTGTCTAATCCTTTATACACCGTTTTAAATGCTCCTCTTCCCAGCTCTATATCAAATTTCAGGAACCTGCCACTAGGGGAAGTTGCGACAGCCTTCATCTCTGCTTCTTCTTCCATTTCCTTTTCTGTTTTCTCCTTGAAGCAATCTTTCGAGGATTCTGAGGTTGCCTTTGAACACTGCTCATGTTTAACTTCTTGCCCACCTCTTAGCACATTTGTAGAAACTTTATCTACTCTTGAAATATTTGTTGCAGCTTTTCTTTCATCTCTGGGGGAAGATTCGGCAACTTTGTCATCTTCTGTCATCTCAACACTCTTTCGGAAGAATCTCTTTCTTTCGATGTTTTCCCCGGAAGCAGAAAAGGTACTGTATTTTTCCTTTATTCTAGCTTCTACAGTCAGAGGTGCAACAGCCCGGGAAACCCTGTTTTCAAAGGAAACTCCATCAGGCTTCTCAGATTCTTCTGTGCTAGCTGGCTCCCCAGAATCAGTGGCCATTGTAACTAAGGTTGGCACTAAACTTTTTCCTGTTTCACTTGTCAGTCTACTTACATCTCAGGAATCAGAATTATCAGAACGCAGTTCCTTTTATATGGTCTTATATTCCCATAGCAATCTGAAGGATGGAAAAGAGATAGTTTTAAAATCACCTTACAAAAGAAATCATTCAGGAAAAAACAAGTCACCTGACTTAAACTTTCTTAATAAGAAGTTTATTCTTGTTGCTGTACAACTTAGCAACTAAGACTTCAGGGACTATGCATTATCATTTTTAATATAGCTACAGCGACTAGTAAAGCACTCTGCATATAGTTATTTTATTTATTTACATTTCTAATGTTATCCCCTGTCCTGGTTTTCCCTCTGGAACCCTCCTATTTCCTCCCCCTCCCCCTGCTTTTATGAGGGTGCTCCTCCACCCACCCACCCTCTCCTATCTCACCGCCTTGGCATTCCCCTACACTGGGGCATCGAGCCTTCACAGGACCAAGAGACTCTCCTCCCATTGATGCCAGATAAGGCCATCCTCTGCTACATATGCAGCCGGAGCCATGCATACAGTTCACTATGTCTTCAAATGCAGAAACCTAGCTCTCAACTCAGCTCAATCCCCCAAATTCAATACAGGTGCCCAAATCCTGAACTCACTTAGCCATACATAAGTTGAGTAAAATTACCACATGTTTTCCAGAAGAATTTTACCTAAGAGTCTGAATTCACCTGATACTAGTTTCTTTAATTTGTGGTAAAATATATGTAGAATCAAGTTTACTATTTTAACTATTTTACATGTAGAACCCCATAGCATCAATGCATTATTCACAATGTTGTGCTATCTTTACTTCTTACAATGTTTTTTTGTTTTTGTTTTTTGTTTTGTTTTGTTTTGTTTTGTTTTTCGAGACAGGGTTTCTCTGTGTAGCCCTGGCTGTCCTGGCACTCACTCTGTAGACCAGGCTGGCCTCGAACTCAGAAATCCACCTGCCTCTGCCTCCCAAGTGCTGGGATTAAAGGAGTGCACCACCACTGCCCGGCTTCTTACAATGTTTTATTATTTGTGTGAGTTAGTGCTCTCCCTCTACCTTCATATGAGTTCCTGAGACTAATCTTGAGCTGTCTGCCTGGCAAGCACTTTATACACTGAACCATCTTGCTGGCCCTATCATCACGTCAATCCATTCCCAAAACAATCTCATCATCTTAAGCTGAAAGTCTATATTCATTATAGAAAAAATGTCCTATCCAGCTGAGTGTTATGGAATGCACCTATAGTCCTAGTTACTCAGGAAGCTGAGGGTAGAGAATCACCTAAGAATCACAAATGAAATATACCTGTCTTTATTCATGTACATATGGAAAATAGAAGTTGGTGTGCATTGTCTTCTTTAATTGCGCATCATATTTTTTTTGAGACAAGGTCTTACTATGTGTTCTTGGCTGCCTAGAACTATGTAGACCAGGCTGGCTTCCAATGTACTATATTGGCATCTTCTGAGATAGAAAGAAAGCAGATGCAATACCACTAATTAGGAATACAGGTGAACAGCGTACAAAGCTTCAGTGTAGTACTTTGCTACTTTTTCTTTACATATTTGAGATTTTTCAAAATAAAAATATTTCAGAAGGCTGGGGAAATGGTCCTGCTAGTAAAATGCTTACTTGGAAAGAATGAACACCTACATTTAGTTCCTCAGCACCTTTGCAGAAGCCAGGTGCAATAATGTATTCTTCTAATTCCAGTGCTGAGGAGCCAGAGAGGAGAGAAGCCTTTGGATGAAGAGAAGCCTAGGCAAACCTAGCCAAATCTGTAAGCTTCAGGTTCAATGTTTCAAAATATAAGGTGGACAGCTGGGTGTGGTGGCCCATGGCTTTAATTCCAGACCTTTGAAGGTAGAGAGGCAGGCAGATCTCTGCCTTGTCTACATAGTTCTAGGCAACCAGGACTACATAGTAAGACCCTGTCTCAAAAAAGGTAGTGAGCAATTGAAGAAGACAGGTTAAAATACAGGCGCAGGCATAGGCATGTACTTTCTGAAAAAGGAGCTCAATAACACAAGAAATAATCCAAGAATGTATAAATGACATTGCATGAAATTAAAAAAGCTCTGCTCAGCAAAGAAAACAATTACAAGGTGGAAGAGACAACCTACAAAAACAGAAAATGAAATCTTTGACAATAATACATCATACAGTAGAGTAATACCTAGAATATATAAAGAACTACAAAATTTATACCCCCAAATCATCCAATTAACAAATGGACTAGTGTGGACATTTTTCAAAAGAATACAAATGGCAAATACACAAAAAAAGAAAGTTTTGCCAGGCAGTGGTGGCGCACACCTTTAATCCCAGCACTTGGGAGGCAGAGGCAGGCGGATTTCTGAGTTCGAGGCCAGCCTGGTCTACAGAGTGAGTTCCAGGACAGCCAGGGCTACACAGAGAAACCCTGTCTCTAAAAAACCAAAAAAAAAAAAAAAAGAAAGTTTGATATCCTCAGCAATCAATGAAATAGCAATTAAAACTACACCATCTCACTCCAGTTAGAATGTTATCCAGAAACTAAATGCTGGGTTGGGCATGATGTACCATGTCTTTAATCTCACCACTTGGGAGGCAGAGACAGATGGATCTCTAGGAGTTCAAGGCTATCCTTGTCTACACAGCACGTTTCACAGCATGCAAAATCACATACTGAGACTAGTCAAAAAAATAAAATAAAATAAAATAAAATAAAATAAAATAAAATAAAATAAAAATTGTGGGTCAGTGAGGGCATAGGCATTTAATCCCAGCACTCAGGAGGCAGAGGCAAGCAGATCTCTGTGAGTTTGAGGCCAGCCCGGTCTACAGAAAGAGTTTGAGGACAGCCAAGGATATACAAAAAAAAAAAAAAAAAAAAAAAAAAAAAAAAAAAAAAAAAAAAAAAACCTGTCTTGTGAAACAAACCAAACAAAAAAATAATATAGTAAAACAAAAAAGAAAAGAAAATGCTGCCAAGAATGTAGGTAAAAGGGAACCCTTATACAATGTAGGTAGGAATGTAAACTTGGCACATTCTACATATTATGTTGTCAGAA
Organism: Rhabdomys pumilio; assembly: GCA_030674055.1. Classification (NCBI taxonomy): domain Eukaryota; kingdom Metazoa; phylum Chordata; class Mammalia; order Rodentia; family Muridae; genus Rhabdomys; species Rhabdomys pumilio. The sequence continues at coordinate 106,291,879 of JANHMN010000005.1, forward strand.
TCTTTCACTAGCTTTGGTAAATGTTTAAGTTTTTTATTTTTATAATGTAGGGTATGTGTGTTTATGTGTATGTGTGTGTGCATGCATGTGTTCATGTGAACCTTGAGTTAACATGTAAAGACCAGAGGTCAATGCCACTGCTAATTTATTGGGTTGAGAATGTAGTTCAAAAGGTTCAATGCTGTTGTAGCATGACAAAGCCCTGTGTAAAATCCATGGCATTACATAAACCAGGCTTGGAAGCACATATCTGTAATCTCAGCACTCTGAAGGTGGAGACAGGAGGAACAAGCTTAAAGGTCATCTTAGGCTACACACTGAGTTTGAGGCCAGCCTGAGCTACATGAGACCTTGTCTCAAAAAATAAAAACTATTATTAAGGCAGTATTTCCAGTATAATAAAACAAACAAAAACAAAACAGTATGGTACTGCCATAAGGAAAGATACACAAAAAATGAAATAAAAATAGTCTAAAAATAAACCCTTATATTGATGGTCAGATAATTTTAAAGAAACTTAACAAGGAGAGAATAGTCTTTACAACAACTGATGCTAAGACAATTGAATAGTCATAGGCAAAATATGAAGTTGGGATATCTCAAAAACAAAGTTACAAGAGGACTACATTCATGATTTTCTATGGGGCAGGAGATTATTGCCATCTCCAAACATTATGGAAGTATAAATCCAACATTTACTACTTTCATTTGATGGATAATTAAGAGTCCAATGAAAACATTCAGAGTTGACCAACAAGAGTAAGCTATTAAAGACATATCTATGTTTAATATTAGAATTAAGAATGAAACTAAGAGTTTATAAAGTGGTGTATCAGGTTACATTGCCAGAGCAATTCAGTTCCAATGTCACTTAATAAGATTGCTATTTGCTGCAAGTGAAAAAGGTAGTTTTTTTTTTCTTTTTTATATTTATTTACTTATTCTGTGCCACAATGGGGCTTATGTGGCACTCAGAGACAACTTTCAAGAGTTCTCTCCTTTTTACCATGTGGGTTCTAGGATCAGACTCCGGTTATCAGATTTGGTAGCAAGCACCTTTACCCAGGAAGCCATCTCAGTGGCCTGAGACCTTTTTCCCTTTACTTATTTTGAAATAATTTTAACCTGGGGAAATAACTTCAAAGAATATAGTACAACCTTCACCCACATTCCCCAAATGCTAACATTTTGAGTGCAGTATTTTTAAAGTAAGAATAATGACTTATTCACTTCACCTAACCAAAGGTCATTTATACAGAAACCTCCAGGCCAGAAATCTAGAAGACAGACTCCTAAGTAGCCAGAGATAGGTAAAGTTATATGATTTTTAACAAAAACCTTCACATTTTTTTGGAGTGAAGCATTGCTTTTAAAAACTGAAATTCTATCTGGACAGTGGTGGTGCACACTGTTAATCCCAGGACTTGGAGACAGAGACCAGTCTGGTCTACAGAGCTAATTCTAGGACAGCCAGGGCTATAGAAACCCTGTCTCAGAAGGAATAAAAAATGTGGTAGAGCCAGCACTCCAAGGTGAAGACAGCAGGAATCAAAAGTTCAAGCCACCTTCAGCTACATGAGACTATAAAAGCAAGCAAATAAAAAGAAAGAACCCTCATATTCTGCTGGACATGGTGGCACATGCCTTCATGCTCATGTACAGAAAGATACTGCTAAATAACCCTGATACAGACAGGACCCTGTTTTGTCAACCATTCTAAATGAAATCCCTGGTCCATTTCTTATAATCCTAGCTACCCAGAGGCTGAAGCAAAAGGATCAAAACTGTAAGACCAGCCAGGACAATATAGCAAGACTCTGTCCTAAAATAAAGTTGAAAAGGACCAGGGTTGTAATTCTAAAATAGGGCAATGGCCTAGCATATGAGAGGCCCTGAATTCAACCCTCAATTCTCAGCACAGCCCTCGGAAATCTTTTCAATACTCTTAAGAAATTGACTTTTTAAATTATATGAGTATTTTTGCCTGGTGCCAGTAGAGGTCAAAAGATAGTATCAGATACCCTGTAAGCAAAGTTGTGACTGGTTGTGAGTACCATGTGGGTACTAGGAACTGAATCCAGGTCCTCTGCAAGAGCAACAAGTGCTCTTAACACTGAGCCAGCTCTCTAGCCCCAAAACTCTGAAATCATGATTTTAAAAAATATTTATTTTATGTGTATAACTGCTTTCTCCCCCCCTCCTCTCTCTCCCTCTCTCTCTCTCTCTCTAAATATATATATATATATATATATATATATATATATATATATATATATACACAATAGGCATGCTTTGTGCCCAGAGGCCAGAAGAAGTATCAGATCCTCTCTCTGCAACTGCAGTTACAGATGATTATAAGTTGCCACGTGGCTGAAGCAGGTCCTCTGCAAAAGCAGCCAGTTCTCAACCATTTAGGCATCTCTCCAAGCCCCCAAACCCTAAAATCTTATTCAGGTTCTAATAGATTTTTAAAATCCCAATTTGCTGATATTAAATACTAGAGACAAAGGGATATTTTATGAGGAAACAATTATAAGCCTATAGACACATATATTTAAACAATCATATTCCCTCCCCCCCAAAAAATACATGAAATAAGACCTAACAAACTAAAAAGCGGACCAGACACTTCGATAACACAATATTTGGACAACAGTATCAAATACCCTAACCTAGCTGACATCCGTAAAACATTCTCTTTAAGAAGAACAAATATGAATTTGTTTCAAGCACACATGAGGCATATCTAGAACACATCATATGCTGTGCAATAAAACAAGTATAAATAAAATGTTCTCTTCTACAACAAAACAATTCAATTAGGGGATGTAGCTCAGTTGGTAGTGCTTAGCTAGCATGAAGGCAGCCCTGAGTTTGAGCCCCAGCACCACATTAACCAGGCAGGGTGATACATGCCTGTAATCTCAGGACTTGAGACAGGGAGACAAGATCAGGTGTTCAAGGTTAGCTCTCTATATAAAGAGTTGAAGACTCCTAGCCTGGGCTACATGAGCAGAAGGAAGGAGAAAAGAAGGAAGGCAGGCCTGCTAAGGAAAATAATTAAATTAGAAATTAGCAACAGAATAACAATGGAAACAGATCAATGAAAAATTAATGAAAGGCTAAAAGTAAGCCTTGGTATTTCTTGTCAGGTGATTTTCAACAAAGAAACAGACTATTCAATGAGTAAACAGCAGTATTTTCAGCTAATGGTACTTGGCAATTCAAATACTATGTGTAAGAGTAAAACTGGATCCCTATCCCATAACATAGACAGAAATTACTTCAGAGTGGACCACAGACCTAAGATAAGAACTAAAACTATAAAGCTCTTAGAAAAGAAACACCAGAATAAATCTTGGTTATTCTGGGCCAGGCAAACTTTCCCAGCTGTAACAACCAAACATAGTGTCAACTGAACAAAAAACTGACAAGAGGCTCCAGCAGCCCAACCACGAGTTGACAATCAGCCAAAACTAAATAAAGACCAGTCTGAGTTACACAGTGGGAATGTATCTTGAAAAAGAAACCAGGGAGCTGGAGAGATGGCTCACTGGTTAAAAGCACTGGCTACTATTCCAGAGGACACAGGCTCAACTTCCAGCATCCACATGGCAGTTCATTGGAGTCTGAAAGCCCAGGTCCTGGAAATCCAGTTCTCTCTTTGGCCTCTTCAGACACCAGGCATGTACATGGTACAGACAGACATGCAGATAAAATACCCATACACATGATTTTTAAAAACAACAGAGCATGCCTACAAGTCAGTAAGGGGGGCAGGAACTATCTCATATAAATGTTAAACCTTTGTACTTCAAAGAATATCATTAAAGGAGTAAGAAGGACAACCCATAAAGGAGAAGAAAATATATGCAAATAAGATGCAACAGATCAAAAAAAATTAAAATTAAAATTAAAAAAAAGATGCAACAGATCTCTGTGAGTTTAAGACCAGCCTGGTATACATAGTAAGCTCTAGGCCAGCCAGAGCTACTTAGTGAGACCCTGTTTTAACATAAAACAAGCAGACAAATAATACATGAAAAGGCAAACCGATTTTTAAAATATACAGCTGAGCATGTTCAAGACCCTGGGGTCAGTCATCAGCACTCTACACTCTCAAAATGGTTAAAAGGTTTGACTATTTTCTAAAAAAACATGCAGCAAATTAAATTCTCTCTTCTCCGTAGTTTTACTTTCACAGGTTCAGTCACATTCAGGAACCTATAGTCCAAAAGTAACAGAAACATCCGGGTAAAGCCAGACATGGTAGCACACACTTAAATCCCAGTAATTGGAAGGCTAAGGCAGCAGGACTGCAAGTCTAGCTTGGGCTACAGGATACCTCAGAAAAAAATCCACATACAAACAAAAGGGAGTGGGGCATGGGTGAGATGGGTGAGTGGCAAAGATACTTGCCACCAAGCCTTACAATCTGAGTTCAATCTCCAGGACCCACATGGTAGAAGGAGAAAACTGACTTCCAAAATTGTCCTCTGGCCTCCATAGCATGTGCTAGTGCACACACATGTAAATAATGTAATAAAAGTTAAAAGAAAAATTCAAGGAAGAAGCAAAAATACTACATTTGTATAAATTTATTCTAGCATTGTCTTACTTTTCTACTGCTGTGATATAAAGTGCCACGACCAAGACAACTTATGTGGAAAAGAGTTTCTTTGGGCTTATCTTTCCAAAGACAAGAATCTATTATGGTGAGGCAGTGCAGCAGGAGACAGCAGACTTTGAGATGACATCTCAAACAGGAGGCAAAGAAAACAAACTAGATATGAGGAGTCTTTTGAACCCTCGAAGTCCACTCCAGTGGCATCCTTCCTCCACCAAATAGCCACCATCTGGGGATCGAATATTCAAATGTTCAAGACTTAGGGGGACAGCTCATTCAGACCACCATATCTCACTCCCTGGACTCCACAATTTTATGGAGAAAAATCTATTTAGTCCTATTTCAAAAGTCCCCATAGTCTTTCACAGTCTCAACACAGTTTAAAAGTCCAAAGTTTCTTCTGCCACTCAAGGCAATCTCTTAATTGTAATCCCTGTAAAATCAAAAGGCAAATTGCATACTTCCAACATACAATGCTACAGAATATACATTACCATTCCAAAACGGAGCAAAGAAAATATATTAAGAAAATATCGGACCAAAGCAAACCCAAACCCAGCAGGGCAAATTCCAAATCCTATAGCTCTATGTGCACTGTCAAAGGGCTTAGATGACCCTACCTTCTAGCTTTACTAACTGCAGCACACCTCGTCCCACCTCTCTCAGACTTCTTAGACTCCCTGCATGCAGCATGCAGCTCTTCTTAGAGGATATCTTGGGACTCTGTCATCTCCAACATTCTAGGGTCTCCAAGACAATCCAGACTTCACCCTGAAAGCTTCACATAATGCCCTCTCTGTTCAGGGACACCTCTTCCACATGCCTGGTCTCAGTGGCTTTCCAAACCCTGTTCTCTGCAAGAGCAGCAAGTACTCTTAACTGCTGAGCCATCTCTCCATCTTTTTTATTTTAGCCTCATGCACACCCTTAGGACACAGAAAGACTACAGAAGATTCTATAACACCTTTACTCCCATGTCCTTCATGAACCTGAAGCCAGAACCATATAGTCACTAGGGGTGAACTCTGGTGCCCTTCAATCACATTCCTAGCTGCTTTTAGCTTGTTCTTTTTCAGGAGCAGAAAATTCTTAGGTCTTTTCTTCTTATAAGGTGGAAGCTTAGCTGCATGGGGCCTTACTCTGAGGACACTACACTGCCTTTTCCCCAATGTAGATCAGGCCTAGCCTTAATCACCATAGCTCTTCCAGCACAAGCCTTGGCTGTGGTGTTCTCTTCAAAGTGTACTTTGTGTTTATTTCTGCCCCACTTGCTATCTTTCACTATAAGCCTCCATAAGAGTGATTTTTATTTTATGTGTATGAATGTTTTATCTGCATACATGTATATATGCATATATACATGTGTGTGTGTGTGTGTGTGTGTGTGTGTGTGTGTGTGTGTGTGTGT